>JARQOD010000002.1:481959894-481981788 GCA_033576555.1 Oophaga sylvatica
CCGCGCCCTAAAAAATCCTTTCCCCCGATGGCCCCCGCAGAAGCCTGGTATGGACTTTTAAATTTTTGGGGGAAAAGGTTTTGCAAAGGGACCAGGTTCCCCTTACAAACCTTTCCACCGACCTTTTTCAAGGGCCCAGGGGGCACCCACCGCCTGGGGAGGGCCCTGACCTGCGGGAACCACCGCGCCCTATGCGGTCCCCCTCCTGAATGGCTAACCGCCCCCACCTCCCGGGGGTTTTTTAGGGCAGCAGTCCCTTCCTGCGCCTTCGGAAGGAAAAACAGCGCCCCGTCGTCAAAAGGACGCCGCCGGGGAAACAACCCCTGAGTGCTCTCACTAGATCCAGCTATGGAGAGCCTTCTCCACTGGTGCGTCGGGTGGGAAAATGGGGCAAACAATTCCCATTAATATGAAATAGACACGACCTTAGCAGAAAAGGGGTGGTGTTGGTTGACAAAAACCTTATCCTGATGGAAAAAGTGTAGGGAGCCGACAAAAGTGCAGCCACTCCGAAACCCGCCTTAGGATGTTTTTGGCACCAAAAACCCACCCCCCAAAAGAAATGCAGAAAACCCCTGAAAGGGTTTTAAAAAGGGCTCCTGCGGACTCCCGGACAGTTTTGAGATCCAAAACATTGGGAGCCTTGTGGGGGGAATAATGGCAACCCCCAAAAAAGGCCCCTAACAAAAATTAACGCGATTCTTCCTGAAAAAGCACTGAAAGGGGCTGAATCGGCTCAAGGGGGTTTTTGGGCTAGACCTGAATCTAGGCCTGCTGGAGAAATACAAAAGTTTGGAATTGAAAACCCGAAGGGGGAACAATCTGTTCCCGCCCCAAGTAAAAAAGACCTTCCAAGTCCCGTGTAGATGCGACCGAAACGGCTTTCGGGCCAGCCATCTCGCGGCGCCTTTTTGAGAACCCCCCTGTCAGGATCCAAGATTCAAGGGGAAGCGTCAAAACGGGCCCGAGTTTGGGGGGAAACGGGCCTTGGAGAAAGGCCCGCGCTCTGGCGTCGCCGGGTGCGTCGGGGGACAATTGTACCCCTCCGCGTCCCCTGGGCGCGTGGCCAATCTGGAGCGATCAATATCGCTGGGACCCCTTTCTAACCTATTTCTGATCACCCTTGGGGCAACTATTGGGGAAACAAGTATGGAAGATAAAATGATTCCAGGAGAACCGGGGGATTACGGAATTTCCCCGAGGTCCCGGTCCCGGGGGAAAAAAAGTTGGCATTTTGGCATTTATCTTGGAAGCCTCAGGTCCACTCGGGGTTCCCACGCGGCTTTCTAAAAATCTCGGGATGTAGAGACCATTCCCCCATGCATGCCGTGACGGCTGAGAAAACTGCTGCCCATTTTCCTCGCCCGGGGGGACGTGAAATCACGAGCGTTTTTTCCCCCGCCCAGGTCAGAATTTTTTCCTCGGCATGGGGCCCCCCCCGCTGCGGGGGCCTCCCTGATGGTTTTTTATCCACCGCCGGGGTGTCCCCTTGTATTCGGACGGGCGGCCTGCCAGACTGGGAAAAAAGCCCAAAAACCGCCGAACCGCCGGGGCTCTAAAATATTGATTGGGAGGGCGTTTTTGCTGGACCAAATTCCCTGAGCTTTTGGGGACGAAAACGCTCCCCATCCGAGGGGGCTGGCGTCCCTTGTACTACCAAACCCAAAAATTTGGAGGAAACAAACACCCTGCGAAGATGGTGCCCCGCCACCAAAGAGTTGTCTGATCCCCAGGGCAGAGACACCGCAGATCGAGGGAGAAGGGGGCTCCCCCCCCTACTGCCAAGAGTGCATGCTGAAGGGGGCGAAGATGAAACTGGCAAACGGAATAGCCGTTGCCGCCACCACCTTTCCCCTGGCCCCCCATGAAAAACCGGATGGTTGAGGAATTGGTTGGGAAAAATCCCCTCCCCCCGCGGAGAACAAAGGGGCCTTTCCTGGGGGGAAAATTCCCAAAAACCCCGGTGTGTCGAAATTCTCCCTAAAAGGTGATTTCCAGATGGCACGGGGGATGATTTCTTCAATTCACCGCCACCCCCCAAAGAGAAAGGGGGTCTAACGTATGTGACACTTTTCCCCTCGCGGCGAAAAAAAGGGGCCCCTTAGAGGAGATCTCAAAGAAAGCAGAAGACTATCCCCCTGGGGGCAAAATGGCAAAAGCAGCATGACCTTTGTGAACACCGGGGGGGTGTGCTACCCCCAATGGCAGGGCTGCGAACTGAAAATGAAGCTTGTCGAGGGGAAACCGAAAAACTTTGATGAGGGGGAAATATGGGTATGAAGTAGGCATCCGGGAGTTTCGATGCAGAAATTCCCCTCTTCCAGGCTGCAATCCCCGAACGGAGAGATTCCATTCGGAAATGCCGATTTTTGACAAATGGGTTTAATCCTTTAGACCCAAAAATGGGCCTTACGGTCCCCCTCTTGGGTACAATGAAGGGGTTGGAAAAAAACCCTGACCTCTTTCGCCTCTGGTACAGGTACAACAACCCCGCTGTCCAAAAGAGACTCGACCGCCTTGAATAAGGCGACCTCGGACTCCCCTTGGGGAAAGGCGCGGGGGAAAAAGCGATTTGGGGGAAGGCTGGTAAATTCTATTTGTACCCTGGGAGACTAACTCCTTACCCCTCGTCTAGTCACTGATACCGGGGGGACAAACCGGGTGGGGGGGGCCCGCCCCCCCGGGAAAAAATTGCCGGTTTGCCCCCATTTTTTTGCCGAAAATCTTTGGGTTTTGGACCCTCGGTCTTGACGTAAGATCTCCCTTTTCCCAAGGATTTCCTGTAGTGACCTGGCGATCTTCCCCCTGATTGGCCCCCTGACCTCTGGAGGTGGCGGAGGCCCAGCCTGGGTTAAAAAAGGCCTAAAACGAGGTGAGGTTGTTGACGAAAGGTTTTTTTTAATTTTCCTTTTGAGGGGGAAAATTCCTTCCCTCCTGTTAAAAATTGAGTGATCCAATCTCTCCCCAAAAAACGACCACTGTGATATGGAAGAGTAAGCGTTTTTTAAGTGAATCCGCCGCCAGGTTTTTCCCAAAAGGTTCAAAGGGGATTGTTTTTGCAGCGGAAAGCTGCGAAAAATTTCCCACCTGGGGCATTTAATAAAAAAAATCCCCCGCAAGCTTTTTATTGAAATCTGGGTTACCTCAACGGACCTCTATCCGTAAGGCTCTTTTTTGAACCCCCAAGGAATCAGGGCCCCGGAAACCCAAAGTCGCTGAAAGAAGGAAGAGAGCAGAACCGATGCCTCAAAAACCGAAGGGCAAACCTCAATTAGACTCCGTTGGCCCCTTTTAAAAAGGGGGCCGGGGGAAGAAGGGCGTTTTAGATCCCCAAACGGAACAGGAGATCAACCAAAGGGAAATTTGGGCCATTTTTTTAAGGAGCTCAGGGAAAAAGGTATTAGTATTGGGCCTTTTGTCCCAAAGCGCTTTTTCCCCGTTTCTCCCGGGGCGCTGCACTAATTCCCAAATCAGGATGAGCACCAAAAACTTTTTGGGTTGCCTGGCCGTTTAAAGGAACCTTTTCCAAAAGGCAAGGGGGGCCATCGTCTATCCCCAGGTTTGATTTTTTTTTCATCAAATGTCAAGTTTTTTGACTATCTGGCCTTATATTAAGGACCCCTCCAAATGGAATCCCCAAAAAAGATCACTTGCCAAGGGAGAGGGGGGGCGGGAGAGGAACTAAAAATCCGGGCCCGACGGCATGGGCAAACAGGTTGGGTTTTTTTCCCCCTTTCTCCTGGTGCGAGCGCGGCCCCCCCAGGCCGGGTTCCTGAGATTAGCCAAGACGGGAACCAATGTCCCCCCCTCCCCGGGAGCCTGAAGGACTCGACTGCTCTGGTTAATGAGCCACAGTTGCCCAGGGGGAAAGGGCCCATTCAGGGGGTTTTGGGCATTAGGTCGGCTATAGGAAGGGTTCCTGAGCCCGTTCAGAGTCACAGGCCTCCAGATCCGAGAAGTTGGGGGTGGGAAAAGGGGCCTACAACAATGCAGGGTATAAAATATCGTTCGTCTTGGTTTTTTTGGACATTCGAATCCCCACAGTACACAATAAACGGGTGTTCGCACGGAAGGGGCGAAAAGTGCACAACAATCGGCTGGGGGTAGAGACTCACCCAGTCCTGTATCCCGCGTCATTTTTGGTTTCTCCAGGGGGAATTTCCCCTTGGTCCAATTTTTTAAAAAAGAGCGCTTCTCTATCAAAGGGGAAGGCTCATTAGCCAGCCCAGGAGGGGGGGGCAGGGGCCGGCCCCAGATGTCAGGGCCTCACCCCCCCCCCTTTCCGGGCCTGGCCTATCCCCGGGAAAAGCCGGGACAAATTTGAAACCGGGGCCTAGGGGCCCCCGAACCCCCCCATCTAAATTTCCGGCGGAGGCGGCCCCAAAGTCGGAGGGGGTCACCCCCGGGAAGGGGGACGCCGCCCGGGGGGGGGCTCACCTCCGCACCGCGCCCCCCAAGCTGCGCCCAAAAAAACTCCGGCCAGCGGCCCAGCCCCGGAAAAACCGGGCCTTTTTAACCGCGGCCTAGCGCCACTAGAAGCCGCGGCTAAAATTTTTTTCCCCCCGGGGGGCAGCCACCCCAAAGTCGGAGCGCCCCCTATAGTTGCCGCTCCCGATTTAAGGTTCCCTGGCATCCCGGGGCCACTCGCCTGCTTCAACTCCCCGGGACGGGGGGGGGCTGTCTGGAGAACTTGGAGAGAGGGGGAAACCCGCCGGGGGCGGGGCCCTACTACGACTCCGTACCATATTTCTTCAGCCTGGCCTAGACCCGAAGCCGGGGGGTAATTCTTTTACTCCCCGGGCCCGTTCTTTCGATTTTGGTTTGAAGGTGAGATTTTTCCATCTTTTTCCTGCAGGCATTAAAAGGGGGCTCCCCTGAAAAATAAAAAATGCGGGCAAACCCAACCCCTCACCCCCCAGGGGATGGGAGGGGGACCGCCGCCCCTGCAGCACCGAGTCTAGCAGGGGTTTTCAGGGGGGCCCGCACGGACTAACCCCCCCGTTAAACCTGGGGGTTTTAATACCAAAAGGGGGGTCAGGCTGAGTCCGGATTTAGTCCCATTTTTGGGGAGAGGAACATGGAGGCTTTCTCCACGTCCCGCCCTTGAGGGTTTTGGGGGAAATCGGACCTTTCAATAGGATCCGGCCCCTATCCATCTTCGGGGAAAAAAAAAAAAAAAAAAAAAGGGGCTGGAAACAGAACCAACGTGTCCTCCATCCACTAACAATAAGGGGGGTTTGCCTGTGACCAGGCTGAGGTTATACGGCGAGGGGAGCAACCTTTTTTTATTTTTAATTAGTGTCGCCTCCGGGGCAAAGCAAACCCACATCCCAGTCCAGTTCCCCCCCAAGACAAAAGAGAAATTTTACTCTTACAATAAAAAAACTCTCTTCATGGCCACACAAGACCGATTGCCAAAAAATAAACACACAAGAAACTGTAAAGGGAAAAAAAAAGGCCCCGTGCGTTTAAATTTGGGTTACTTTGAATTTAAAAACCCCAAAATCAAAATAATTCAAAGAAAAACCCCAAAAACCATCCAAGACCAATCCGCCCAAAAATGGGTGTTTTCCCCCCTACAAATAAAAACACACAAAGGAAATAAATTAAAAAAAAAGGGGGGAGGGAGGGTGGGGAAATTTTTTTTCACGGAAACCCCAGCTACTGAGGAAAATTCCACAACGGGTTTTTAAATAAAAAAAAAATAGCCCCCAAAACCACTCCGGGGCCAATAGAAAATTTTAAAATAGCGCAACAGAGCCAGATAAGAGCGGTTGAAGGTTTAAAGTAAACGGCCCCAGATAAACCCCGGTTCAACCCCTTTTAAGTAAACGAGCCGTATGATGCCCTGTAGACCCCTTTCCCGTCAGGAGGAAAAAATAATTAAACAGCCAAAATGGAGAAAATAACGGCCTGGTAGCCAGGGCCCCCCCTTTTTCCCTCGTTGCAGGGGGGGGAGGTTATTCGCTATTTGCACAGTTGTTGATACATACTTTAAAAATAATGGTATGTTCTTCCAAGGGGATCCATTTTGGAATAATTTTTTGGGGCAGGGGATTGAGTAAGTGGGGAAACCCGGAAAAAAAAAAAAAAGCAGGTTGTGCTGTACACTCTTTCAATTTTCCCCCAAACTTTGCCAAAAATTCTATTTTTTTCTCTACAGTCCTCACTTTTTTTAAAGGGAAACCCACACCCATATTTAGGGGGAAATTAAAGGTTTAAAAAGGATAAAAAAACCCTGCACATGGATTTTCACCCTGAAAAAAGAGGAAAATTGGGGACCCGCTCAAATCACAGCTGCCCCCCTACGGGGCCAGCATTGCATGTCTAGAAAGCCTTTGGAATGAAGTGATATCCTGTCAAATTGGAGGAAAAAAAATTTCCAAAAAACTTACCTGAACGACCAAATTACCTTCAAAATAACCTAGAATCGATAAAAAACCAGGAGGTTTAACTTTTTTTAAAAATTCCCCCTTGAAATAGTAAGTGCAGAAGCGAATTTTTTGACTGGGTGACCACACCTTGGTAGAACAGTCTCTATAGTCTAGAATCAAAAACCCTGTTTTTTTCAGAGGACGGGGGAGTGGGGCCCCCTGATTTAAAAAGGGCAAGGCTCTAATGAATCGCACTTCACCAAAATTTTCCCCTCATGATGGGTAAAATTTTTGGGGCATAAAAGAACCCACCACTCTTCATAATTTTCTTGGCCCCCCTCCGCTCCATCCACTTTTTTTGGAATTTGGCGAAAATTTTTTGTCCAAGACCCCATTGTCAATTGAACTATTTGCAAGGCCCAATAAAAGCAAAAGCTGATTTGATCGGAAATTTTTTAAATTTTGAACTAAATTCCATGTTTGCCACTTAGAGTGTACTGCATCACATTTTTTGTCGGCAAGGAATATAATATCAAAGCACAAAGACAAGCATGTCTATGACCTTGGTTTTGGGGGGAGCCAGAATAGCATGGTGGCCCGGGCCTCTGCTATAAAGAACCTGGTGAAAATACCCTTATATAACTTTTTTTTAAAAATAAAGGAAATCAAAAAAAATTTTTTCCCCAACAAGATTCATATGTATGGATTCTAAATACCCCACGCCACATGGTCAATTAGGAATTATTCATGTGACAGGGCCCCCCCAGTTGAGAGCTCACTGCCCCACATGGCGAAAATGGGAAAACCCTGGTACAACCCCTTTTCCCAAAAAGACGGCCAAAGGGGAGTCCATGACCCTTTTAGAATGAAAATTGCTTACATCTTCTAACCCTTTTTTTTTAATTCCAATAAAATCACTTTTTAATGGTGCAATAACCAATCTACGACTACTTAGTGAAATTGTATACCCGAGACACTTCCGATGTCTCCCCCCTGGATACAACACCGGAACCTCACTTACAGGCGGGGCGAGCTCCCCCCCGAACCTTCTCGCAATTTAGTCAGTGTTCACAACCAACACTGACGGTCAAACTCTTTCTAGACCTTTCCCACAACACCAGCAAGAGGAGCGCTGGTAGCGAATACGAACTGGGACCCCCTTCAGCAGTCCTTTAGCCCGAAAAGACAAACACTTTTAAAAAAAGGGGAAAACCCCGGCAAAAAGAGCCAACAACATATAACCTGCTTATTCAGTTCCGGTACAAAAATCATAACACTATTATTCACCCGGGGTCATAAAAAGAAAGCTCCGTATACATCGGGCAAATTTTATATTAAACAAAAGAAAAAAAATATCACCAAAAAAAGAGGAGTGTCCAAAGTCCGAGGCTTTTTTTTATAGAAACCTACAAGGGGCTCCCCCAGAAGCATATATTTGGCCCGGGGGATGTGTTAAAGGGGAAAATGATCAAAAAAAAATAATTTTTTATAAATAATATTTTCTTTACATCAAATTTACAATTTTGGGTGGTATCCAGAAGCTCCGCATCAGGTATAGTTCAATCCACTGCAGGGCTGGCGTCTTATTTTGTCGGAAGCTGTTTAGAAGTAAAAATGCAGAGCAAATATGACGTATACATATGTTCATTAAAATCAGGAACAGCATAAGCATCAGAGGATACGTTTCTACTCCGCAATTCCCTAATATAAAGTGTTCAAATCACAGATCTAAATTCCAAATTCTCATTGGCCTGATTGCTATACGAAAACCAACTTTTTTTTTTTTTTCATTTTCATTTTATATTTCAGGCTTTGCAAAGCTATGCATTTTTGTAATATACTTACTACCTTATTTTGCTTTCTTCTCTACCAAACATGTGCTACAATGTTGTTTCACATGCTTCTTTAAAAGCTCCTTTCAACTGCTGCTGTGTGTCCAGGACTTTCACTGTCTGCCCCTTTTCCACTCTCACCCTCATACTCAGAGAGGTGAACTCCCATACACAGAAGGTTTGAACAAAGTACGGATATTGTTGAATAGCGGGTGAAAGGAGATTCTTAAATGGCATAAACTGGGCACTGAATTAGCCCTGTAGCATAGTATTTGGGAAAAAAGGAAACAATAAGGTAATTAAAGAGTTTTTAACAAGTTAAAGTTTTAAAGTTTGATTTTAATTAATAGATCGCGAAGGGCGTGGTCTGATCATACCAGGAGCAGGGGAGGAAGCAAAAAGAGTATACACACATTTACAGCAGGGGATCACAGCTGATTTTTTTGTGGGTAAAACATTTCCCTGCCTTTTTTAAAAAAAAATGTTTTATCTCAAAGAAATGATTTGCGATTCTGTGCTATAATGTCTGTATACTCTTTTCAGTCCCCCCATTCCCAGGAGCTATGGAGGTATGTTCAGACCATGTTCCCACAGTCAGACATTTTTATTTAAACAATCCAATTGTGGAACTTTTCCAAGATCATTGATTAAAAAAATAAACTCTTTGTGGGAAAACCCCTTTTGTGGTAGATCAACTCACGTGGCTGCACATAGACACACCCGTCTCTTCAATCTTACACTGGTTTATTAAAAGTACTGCATAAACCAGTGCAACGTTAGCAAAAACAAACCCGGCCTGCTTGTTCTAACAGGAAAACAAAAACAAAGTATGGCACAGTCCTTGTTGATATGGGAATCCTCCCGCTTCAGGAACAAACAGTAAAAAAAACGGATTTTTGTGTTACTCACCGTAAAATCCTTTTCTCCGAGACACTCATTGGGGAACACAGGACTGTGGGTGTATGCTACTGCCGCTAGGAGGCAGACACTAAGTAATATAAAAAAAGGTTAGCTCCTCCGCCATATACACCTTGACATGGCCACAGGCGAACCCAGTTTAGTGCAAAAAGCAGTAGGAGGACAAAAATTAAATCAGCGCTAACACAGGTACAATATAACCCGAAATAAACCCACCGGAACAGACAAAAATAGAATTAACTCAAAAAGAAGCCATATGGCTATCAGGGCGGGTGCTGTGTCCCCTAATGAGCACTCGGAGAAAAGGATTTTACGGTGGTAACACAAAAATCCGTATTTCTCCTTTGTCTCATTGGGGGACACAGGACTGTGGGACGTCCCAAAGCAGTCCTTTGGGGGGAAACCGATTCCACAGTATAAGCCGTAACCAGGCATTGCCTATAGGTGCGCTACCGCTGCCTGAAGAATCCTTCTAGCCAGACTTGCTCTGCTGAAGCCTGAGTATGGATATTAAAAATGTTTAGATGAAGTATGCAGACTGGACCAGGTTGCCTCCCTACAAACCTGTTCCGCCGAAGCCTGATGATGAAGAGCCCAGGAAACACCCACCGCTCCGTGGAGTGAGCCCTGATTCCAGCGGGAACCACAGCGCCTCTAATGCGGTAGGCCTCATGAATGGTTTAACCGTATCCATCTGGCCAAAGTTGATCTTGAGGGAGCGAGTCCCTTCCTGCGACCCTCAGGGCGGATGAACAGCGTGTCCATCTGCCGAAAGGGATGCCGTCCGTGATACATACCTCCTGAGTGCTCTCACCAGATCCAGCGTAATGGAGAGCTTTCTCCACCCAGGTGCGTCGGCGCTGGGCAAAATGAGGGCAAAACAATGTCTTTATTGATAGGAATGAGGACACAACCTTTGGCAAAAAAGGTGGTGTTGGCCTGAGCACCACCTTGATGAAAAAGTAAGTACGGAGCTCGGCAAGATAGTGCCACCAGCTCCGAGACCTGCCTTATGGATGTTATGGCTACCAGAAATACGTCTAAGGGAGCCCTGTAGGGCAGTACTACATGGACAACTCCCTGTATAAAGGTTTTAACCTGTAAATTAGTGGCAATTCTACGCTGAAAAAGAACAGACAAGGCTGATATTTGACTTCTAAGAGTACTTGGCGCTAGGCCTGAATCTAGGCCAGCCTGGAGAAATGCCAGAATGTTGGGAATCGAAAACTGAAGCGGGAATAACCATGTTCCCTGCACCATGTAAAGAAGACCTTCCAAGTAAGGTGGTAGATACGTGCAGAGGCGGGTTTTCGGGCACTAGCCATTGTGGCAGCAAACTTCTGGGAGAATCTGGCCTGGGTCAGAATCCAAGATTCAACGGCCAGGCCGTCAAGCACAGGACCGCTGAGTTCTGGTGGTAAACTGGGACCTGGGAGAGAGGTCCGCGCGTTCTGGCAGACGCCAGGGAGCCTCGGCAAGCAGCTGTACCAGCTCTGTGTACCATGAGCGACGAGGCCAATCTGGAGCGACTAATATTGCTGGGACCCCCTCTATCTTGATCTCTCTGATCACCCTTGGGAGCAGAGCTAACGGTGGAAACAAGTACGGGGGTGAAACTGATTCCACGTAGAATCAGGGCGTCCACCGCCATTGCCTGTGGATCCCGGTATCGGGAGACGAAGTTGGGTACCTTGGCATTTATCCTGGAGGCCATCAGGTCCACGTCCAGAGTTCCCCAGCATAGGCATATCTGCTGAAATACGTCGGGATGGAGTGACCATTCCCCTGACGCTATAACCCTGACGGCTGAGGAAGTCCGCTGCCCAGTTCTCCTCGCCCGGAATGTGGACCGCCGATAGTGATTTCTCTCTGCCCAGGCAAGAATATGTTTTATCTCGTGCATGGCCGCCCTGCTGCTGGTACCTCCCTGATGATTTATGTATGCCACGGCCGTGGCGTTGTCCGATTGTATCCGACAGGGCGGCCAGCCAGATGATGTGAAAATGCCTCAGAGCAAGCCGAACGGCCCGAATCTCTAGTATATTGATCGGGAGGGTTGATTCCTGCAGGGACCAAGATCCCTGGGCTGTGTAGTGGCGAAACACTGCTCCCGATCCGAGAAGGCTAGCGTCCGTTGTGACTATCAGCCAATGGACTGGGGGAAAACATCGCCCCTGCTGAAGAGAGGTGCTCATTGTCCACCATGTAAGTGTCTGTCTGACCCGAGCAGACAGACGGCACCGGAGATTGAGAGAGTAAGGGTTCCGGTCCCACGCTGCCAAGAGGGCATGCTGAAGGGGGCGGAGATGAAATTGTGCAAAAGGAATGGCCTCGATTGCTGCCACCATCCTTCCTAAGACCCTCATGCAAAACTGGATGGTGTGAGGAATCGGCTGGCGAAGGATCCGTACCTCCTGACGGAGAACTAGGGCCTTGTCCCGAGGGAGGATTATCAAACCTCGAGCGGTGTCGAAGATCATCCACAAAAAGGTGATCTTCCGAGATGGCACGGGAGATGATTTTTTCAAATTCACCAGCCACCACAGGCGAACCAAAGTGTCTAGCGTAATGCTGACACTTTCCTCGCAGGCCTGAAAAGATGAACCCTTGATGAGGAGATCGTCTAAATATGGCAAGACGACTATCTCCCGAGAGTGCAGAATGGACACCACGGCAGCCATGACTTTTGTGAACACCCTGGGGGTTGTGGCTAGCCCGAAGGGCAAGGCTGCGAATTGAAAGTGAAGGTTGTTGATGGAAAACCGCAGAAACCTCTGATGAGGGGGAAATATGGGGATGTGAAGATAGGCATCCTGGATGTCTATTGACGCTAGAAATTCCCCCTTTTCCACAGCCGCAATGACCGAGCGGAGAGACTCCATTCTGAAATGCCGAACTCTGACAAACCTGTTCAGACGCTTTAGGTTCAGAATGGGCCTTACAGTGCCGTCTTTCTTGGGTACTATGAACAGGTTGGAGTAGAACCCCTGACCTCTCTCGACCTCCGGTACTGGAATGATAACCCCGCTGCGCTGAAGTGATTCGACAGCCTTGAACCCGGGTCTCTACTTTGGGAAGGAAAGGAGGGAAAAAAAGATTTGAGGGATGGCTGATAAACTCTATCTTGTACCCCGAGGAGACTAACTCCCTGACCCACCTGTTGTGAGTGACAGATAGCCAGGTGGGGCGAAACCAGAGTAGGCGGCCGCCCACTCTGGATGAATCGACCGGATTGTGCCTCCAGTCATTTGGCCGAAAACTTGTAGGACCTGGATCCTCTAGATTTTGTCTGGTGGGCTCGCATTCTTCCCAACGGGTTGGTCTTGTAAGAGACCTGACGATCTCTGGCCAGATTGGGTCGACCTGAGTCGCCGGAGCTCGCTGCCGTGGCCCAACCCGGGTTGCAAAACGCCCTAAACCGAGGCTGAAGCTGGCGGCGAAAGGGCTGCCTACCTTTTTGCTTTTCCCTACTGTAGAATCAGATATGAGCTGATCCAGCCTCTCGCCAAATAATCGGCCACCCTGATAAGGTAAGGACGTAAGTGACTTTTTTGAGGTTGAGTCTGCTCGCCATGTCCTCAACCACAAGGCTCTCCTAATAGCAATCGCGTTGGCGGCAGCTAGTGCTGCGCAATTTGCCGCATCCATGGAAGCATTAATCAAAAAATCTCCTGCAAGAGCGATGTGATTGGAGATCTCAATTACCTCTGACGGCACATCCGTACCGTGGAGGGCTCTATTTAGAGACTCTGACCAGGATATCATGGCCTTAGCTACCCAAGTCGCTGCAAAAGAGGGAGAGAAAGCAGAGCCTGATGCCAGGTCGGATCTCTGATCGAGGAACCGTTGGGAAGGGAGAGGAGCGTCTTAGACGCTAAACGCGACACCGGAGGGTCGACCGCTGGAGATTAAGCCCATTTCTTAAGGAGCTCAGGGGCAAAAGGATATCTGGTATTGAGAGCTTTTTGTCCTGAAAAGCGCTTGTCCGGCTTTTCTTGGTGGCACTGTACTAGGTCCTCAAATTCAGGGTGAGCGCCAAAAACCTTATGAGTTTGCCTGGCCCGCTTGAAGGACACCATATGACCAGAGGTTGAGGTGGATTCATCATTCACCCCAAGGGTTTGATTGACTGCCTCAATGAGATTGTCAATTGTCTCTTGACAATTAGGTGCCTCTAGATTGAGGGACCCTTCGGAGTCAGAGTCCGAACCCTGTTCACTCGCCTCTGCTGGTGAGGGAGAACGAGAAACGGAACTGATAGATGCCGAGGCCCCGGAAGGTCCAGGCGACGCTGTGTGGGTTCGCTTCCCCCGCGTCTGCCTGGTGAGAGCGCGGCCCCTGCAAGCCGGAGGTTCCTGAGGAATGGCTAAAACGGGTGAAACATTGTCCATGCCCCTATCGGGAGCTTGAAGGGACTCGATTGCGCACTCGATTGCTCTCATTAATGAAGCCATAGATTGTGACAGAGACAGGGCCCATTCCGGGGGCCTGACGCACTGGGCTCAGCTATAGGGGAAGGCTCCTGGGCATGTTCAGATTCACAGGCTTCGCAGACCCGATTAGTCTGGGCGTGCGGAAAAGGGGACCTACAGGCAATGCATGCGGTATACAGCACCATGTGAGTCTTAGCCCTTCTTGACATGCTGTACCTGTGCCGTTATGATTTGAGGTAGCACAAAAATAGGGTGCAGCAGAGCGGAGTGTAGTGTGGTGTAGCTATGAGGCTGGAAGGAGTAGCACCTACCCCAGTCCTGTGTCCCCAGATGTCCTTGAATGGCAAGAATGGGCGCCGAGAAGTCCACGGAGGCTGCTGCTGCAGTCTTGCAAACTTCAAAAAGCTCGCCCCGTCCAGAGTGGGCGTTTCTGAAATAGGGCTTGCGGATCCCTGCCCCATCTGTCATATGCTGGGGGCAGCTGCGAGCTTTGGGGGAGGAGTTGCGGGTGGCCGTGGCGTTGTCCGACGCTGCCGTGGCCCTGGGCCCGGAGACCCAGGCCGTGGCCTAGTTCCGGCCGAAGCCGGGGACTAAATTTTTGGCGGTGCCGCGCCGGAAGTCGGGGGATGGGCCCGCAGGAAGACCGCGCAGCTGGGAAAAGGCCCAGGCGGCGGCCCAGCTTCCGGCTGAATCCGGGGGCTAGATTTTTGGCGATGCCCGCCCGGAAGAAGACCGCGCTGCTGGGAAACAACCCAGGCCGTGGCCTGGCATCCGGCTGAAGCCGGGGACTACATTTTTGGCGGTGCCCGCCCAAGGGTCGGGCCTGCCGGAAGGCTGCTGCTGGGGGGAGGGCCTGGGCCGCGGCCTAGCTTCCGGCTGAAGCCAGGGGCTAGATTTTTGGCGGTGCCCACCCGGAAGTCGGGTGGCGGGCCCGCCGGAAGACCGCGCTGCTGGGAAACAGCCCAGGCTGCAGCCTGGCATCCGGCTGAAGCCGGGGACTAAATTATTGGCGGTGCCCGCCTGAGGGCCCGCCGTAAGCACGCCTCGGGAGGCAGGCCTGCGCAGACCAGCGCTGACAAAGGCCTGGTCACAGAGCCCCCCCAGCCCGAACTCACCCCCTCTCCGCTCCGCATATGAGGACGATCCTGAAGGACCGCGCCACAGGAGCTCCCAGCCCCCCAATCCAGTTTAGAGGAGGGCTATAAAAATAAAAATAGAAATAAAAAATAGAAATAAGGAAGGTGCAGGCACCCTAACTCCGTCATCCCTTCAGGGGATGAGGAGAGGGACCGTCCGCCTCCTTGCAGCACCGCAGTCCAGCACTGGTGGTGCAGTGGGGGCCGCACGGACTGCCTCTGCCTCTGTACAGCCTAGGATTTCAATACCCTAGGGTGGTCAGGGCTGAGTCCGGCATATTGTCCCACGTCACGGGAGAGGATACGTGGAGGCGACACTCCAAGTGCTCGCCCGTTGTTGTTTTGGGGAGACCGGACCCCTTCAAAAGGGTCCGTCGCCCCTATCTCGTTTTCATGGGAAGAGGGAAAAAAAAGAAAAAAAAAATAGTCTGAAGAAAACAAGGCGTGTGCCTCCATCAGACACTAAGCATAAATTGGGTTCGCCTGCGGCCAGTGTCAAGGTGTATACGGCGGAGGAGGAGCTAAACTTTTTTTATATCTACTTAGTGTCAGCCTCCTAGCGGCAGTAGCATACACCCACAGTCCTGTGTCCCCCAATGAGACGAAGGAGAAAGGTTCAGCTTTCCTTAACATGAAACTTCAGCTCCAGAGCTTGCACCTCCAGGTCCACCCCCACACTAAATGCTCTAGAAGGCTGGGTATTTATCCTCTGGACTGATACCATTCTACAGCTGTTCAATCAACCTAGCATTAAACATGGCTAATTTACCCCTTTAAGCACTTAGTGTGTTAGAGCATTTTCCTAGGTTGATATCAATGAAGCGCACCCTCAGTGAAACATACCTCCCTTCCAGACCTTTGCCACACTATATTGCAAAATTCATAACTTTGTAAAAAATGAAGGATAATCCATAATGAAAAAAAACGTTTCCATAAATAAGTTACTCTTATAAAGAAATTCTTACAAGCATCACAGCTGGACTGACTTTTGCATGTTAGCAAAATGCTACAACTATGAAAAAAGTACTTACGTGGCATGAAGAAGACCAAGGGCATCCTGATGTTTCATATGCGTCCACTGGCCCAGTAAAGCATAAATGTCTGGAAGGCATGACCACTGCCAACTTGGTGCACTAGCCAGCAACAATGGAAGAGAGCTAATCTCTGAGTGACAATAATAGCGCATCTCCCACAATTTTTTCTTATCTGCATCTGTCAACCTATAAGAAAAAAAAAAAGAAGCAAAACAAGAGTTGGAAAAAATCTTATACAAATGTGGTCAAAATTGTTGGTACCCCTTGTTTAATGACAGAAAAACCCACAATGGTCACAGAAATAACTTGAATCTGACAAAAGTAATAATAAATCAAAAATCTATGAAAATGAACAAATGAAAGTCAGACATTGCTTTTCAACCATGATTCCACAGAATTTAAAAAAATAAAACTCATAAAATAGGCCTGGACAGAAATGATGGTACCCCTGAAAATAATGTGACAAAAGGGACATGTTAAATCAAGGTGTTTCCACTAATTAGCATTACAGGTGTCTACAATCTTGGAATCAGTGAGGGGGCCTGTATAGAAGGCTACAAATACTCACTGTGCTGTTTGGTGACATGGTTTATCACAATCAACATGGACCAGAGGAAGCGAAGGAAAGAGTTGTCTTAGGAGATTAGAAAGAAAATTATAGACAAACATATTAAAGGTAAAAGTTATAAGACCATCTCCAAGCAGCTTGATGTTCCTGTGACTACAGTTGCACATATTATTCAGAAATTTAAGCTCCATGGGACTGTAGCCAATCTCTGTTATGTTAGGTAGCTGAGGAGGACAGGAACAACAACTGGGCAGTCGAACACCTGAGATGTTGGTAACTAATGGGTTGCAGATTCCTAAACTAACCACACAACTAGAGGTAGCCGTGGAGCGTTCCTACGTTGATCCTAGACGCCTCGTCACAGCCTGAGAGATAACTACACCTAAAGGCAGAAAGATGAAAACTATCTGCCCCGGAGCAGATCCCCAAAGAAAATAGGAAGCCCCCAAACATGTAATGGCGGTTAGACAAGAAGAAAGCACGAACACAGACAGAAAATAGAATGAGCAAACGCTGGGGCCACAAGCTGACTAAATAGGATAGGACAGGAGAGATTACTTTCTGCAACCCAGAAAACCCTACAAAAATCCAACAATTCTGATTACAAAAATACTGAGATCACACGATCTCGCCACCCACTAAATCAGATCTCAGTGTGAACAAAACCAAGCCGCAGCCACTGAAAAAACAGGAAAAAGAAAATGAACAAATAACAGTGGCTTCAGAGAAACTGAGAGGAACACAAGCCCCCAGGAGGGGACCTGGCTGACCTCCACAGAAGTGCAGGGAACAATGCAAAAAGCAAGCACAAAAATAAAAGCAGAAAATATCTTATCTGATAGCAGAAGATGCAGGCAAGACTCAGCAAACTTCCAAATGAACCAGGAACCACAATTGAGACAAGAACAATTGATCACCGGCAACCACAATGGGAGGGAACCTCCCTTATATCAGACCAGTCAGTGAACCCAGACTGCCATTCCTCGATGAAAGGTTCAGTACTGTCTGTAACCACCAGAGGGAGCCTCTGCTCAGAAACCATCTCTAGCACATTCATAACAAACCTCCCTGGACGTGGCCGCAGGAGGAAAATTGATGACAAATCAAAGAGACGGATAATACAAATGGTAACAAAAGAGCCCAGGAAAATTTCTACAAAGATTAAAAGTGAACTTCAAGCTCAAGGAACATCAGTGTCAGATCGCACCATCCGTCGTTGTATGAGCCACAGTGGACTTCATGGGAAATGATCAAAGAAGGATACCATTGTTGAAAAAAGCCAGATTGGAATTTGCCAAACTACATGTTGACAAGCCACAAAGCTTCTGGGAGAATGTCCTAGGACAGATGAGACAAAAATGGAACTTTTTGGCATGGCACATCAGCTCTATGTTCACAGACGGAAAAATTAACCATATCAAGAAAAGAACACTGTCCCTACTGTGAAACATAGAGGAGGCTCGGTTATGTTCTGGGCTGCTTTGCTACATCTGGCACAGGGTGTCTAGAATCTGTGCAGGGTACAATGAAATCTCAAGACTATCAAGGTATTCTAGAGAGAAATGTGCTGCCCAGTGTCAGAAAGCTTGGTCTCAGTCGCAGGTCATGGGTCTTGCAACAGGATAATGACCCAAAACACACAGCTAGAAACACCCAAGAATGGCTAAGAGGAAAACATTGGACTATTCCGAAGTGGCCTTCTATGAGTCCTGACCTAAATCATATTGAGCATCTTTGGAAAGAGCTGAAACATGCCATCTGCAAAAGGCAACCTTTAAACACGAGACAACTGGAGCAGTTTGCTCTTGAGGAGTGGGCCAAAACACCTGTCAAGAGGTGCAGAAGTCCATTGACAGTTACTGGAATCATTTGATTGCAGTGATTGCCTCAAAAGGTTGTGCAAAAAAATATTAAGTTAAGGGTGCTGTCATTTCTGTTCAGGCCTATTTCATGAGTATTATTTTTCTGTGGAAGCATGGTTGAAAAGCAATGCCTGACTTTCATTTGTTCATTTTCATAGATTTTTGATTTATTATTACTTTTGTCAGATTCAAGTTATTTCTATCACCATTGTGAATATACCAACAATTTTGACCACATGTGTAGTACAGCAGACCTGGGCAAAGTGGATGTTACTGCTTGGCCCACCGAACGGGGTAGCCAAAGTGGTGGAATCAGTGGCGTGCTGCATCACATGGCCACCCCTCGGCCCAGTGTCTCGATTTCAATGGTATCTGGAACCGGAGGCTCCTTATTCCACTATTCAGCCTGCCTGCCCGAGTCTCAGGACAACAGGTACAATTATATCACAAGATTGTGCCTGATGCATGGAGCCACAAACTGCACAGAAAGGAGCAAAGAATGTGTGTGTGTGTGTGTGTGTGTGTGTGGGGTGTGTGTGTGTGTGTGTGTGTGTGTGTTGAAAGGTTGCTGTGAGAGAAAGGTTGTGGGGCCATTGTACTGTTAGTACTTGTGGGAGAAAACCGGGGACCATCATACTGTGTGCGGTGGGGCTGCGAGCCATCATTCTGTGTGGGGGGCAATCATACTGGGTGTGTAGAGGGAGCTATCAGGCCATCTTACTGTATGTCTGTTGAAGAGGCCGTTTGGCAATCACACTGTTACTCTGTACTTGTGGAGGGAAACTGTAAGCCATCACACTGTTTTGAGTTGTAATGGATGGGCTATTGGGTCATCATACTGTGTGGGGGTCATCATACTGTGTATGGGGAGCTAGGGGGGCATGACAGTGTTTTGGCAAATCTGTAGATCAAGGTATATCTATACTTATGATATATACACTTAAGGCTGAATAACAGGACCAACGTGATTTATAAACTTTATAAAAAGCAGTAAGTTATGTGGTTTTGATGAGCAGCTACAAGTAAGACTACGTTATACAATAAGTCCCAGATAACAGAAAGACCTCAGTGGTTTTTGTAATGAAAAGAACGCTTTTTTTGGTAAACATCAGCTCCTTATGGACATGTTTAACCCATCCCAAACAACTATGGAAATACATACAGCTCACACAAGGAATGTCCAAAAAAATAACTGTGTGCACAGAGATCTATGTCCAAAGCTGGTCGAAAAAATAACCTACATGGGTGTTCCTACCAAGAGATCTCAGCTGTGGAACCAGATCTGTATATATGAGCACTGAACGTTCCTACAGCAGAGTGTTTCCATCCACTTGCATTCCTCTGCCCTTATGAGTGCAGGTGTCTTACAGCCACTAGATGGCAGCACACAACAATCAGAAGAACCTGACTGGAGCCTAATTTGAGCACTAACCCAACATGGACAGGTTGATTTCACAAGATGATCCCTTTTTTCTTTACATTTTAAAATGTTTCAGAAATAAATCTGTAAATACGAGAAAGCAAAAAAAAAACGTTTTACCAGATCCATTCAGACGACACAACAATGAAAGTAATCACAATTAAAATACAAAACCCTAGTAACTACACACACACACAAGCATGAAACAAAGCTCCTCGGAGACTAGAAGTCTGAGCTATCACTTGCGAGTCTCAGAAACGTAGGAGTCTCAAATGACAGGGTATGCCGCCACAGGACAAAGTCTTTGTGAACCTTGGTTACAGTCCCCTTTTTCCTGCTATATTCCCAGGCCATTGTGGGTGTTGAGTTACCATCAGACAGCTGCAACGTGCATGGGAGTATGCGTAACACATGGATCACACCCATGACATGTTCTCAACTGTTTTGACATCTGGAGTCCGGGTTTGGGGACACTAGGAACTAGAAGATGACAGTTTAGTGAGCTGTGTATGATAAGTAATGTGACCCGCTTCAGGTATCACTACGGGCTACTCCATGTCAGTAATCGGAATGTAATCTTCATCTATGGACTAATACATACAAGGTCTCACGAGCATGAAACATAGTCATAATACACCATATTACATGGCATAATGCCCTGCCATACTCCGCTTCCAGGGAACAAGGGAGACAAGGGGCACATGCCCAGAGTCTTTTCTCTGGTGGCTCAATGATCACTGCTCTGCAATAAATACATCTGTGACCTAATGTCAGGAATTCTTGGTTGGCTTTAAAAAAGGTTGTCAATGTAAAGGGACATTTTTTGTTTTAACTTAAAGGGTTTGTCCTATACTTTTATATTGATAGCCTATCCTTAAGATAGGTCATCGATATTAGATCGGTGGAGGTGTGACACCCGACATCACCACCGATCAGCTGTTCTCAGAGCTGGCAGCAGCCGATCTGATCCATTGTGGAACTGAAAAACACAGAGGCTGGGTACTGCACATCTATCAAATGAATAGGGACAGAGCTGCCGTAACACCCACCTATCTGAAATTGATGACCTATGTAAAGGACAGGCCATCAACATTACAGTACTGGTCAACCCTTTCAAATATATGCATTCCTATAGCCTGAGTGTGACACTGTCTATTGCAGGCTACAGAATGGATTTAATGAGAATCCATCAGTGAGCTCATTCTTACAGTCCAATAGGAGAGTTCTATCTCCTAACGGAGTTCCTCTTGGCTGCTTTATGACCACATCAAAGTAGAATGTGCAGGAAAAATAAAGAGCCTGCAAATGACAAATGTTGTAAATAATTAATGAAATGATATTTAGTCTCAAATATATGCATTTGAGAAGAAAAATGATGCAGAAGGCAAATAAGGGCTAAACTCCGGAGAGTGGGATTTTGACTGTCATGGAGGTTACGTGGCCATCATGATGAGCCTTACAGCAGAGTGTCTAGTATAGGGGTATACTGGCTGTCAGGGAGGTTACGTGGTGTAATAGTGAGGAGGCAAATCAGCACACCATGCAGGGGCGCATCACTGCTGGAAGAAGTCTCCGTGCTGCTCTGGGTCAGACAGGAAACGTTACCACTACAAATACAAAGAGTCAGCTGTAAGTTATAGGATTTCATTGACACCTTGATCAGTGCAGAATACGCTGGCAATAATCCTCCTATAGCAGAGGTTTACTATATGTGCTCCTGATAGGATACATTAAGTGTACCTGGGAAGTTAAGAAATATGGAAACGTAGTGCAGTATTTTCTTAGGATAGAGCACATAGATCATTACTACAAGATGGACGCTATTTACCGCGTTCTCTGTAATGTGGTCTGCAATCATTCGTACTCATCACATCAGTCACCATTCATTAAATGGGTGGTCCCTTTTCACCTTATTTTTGTCACGACAACAGCGCTGCAGTCAATCACTGAGCTCAGCGGATATAGACAGCACAAGCTGTTGAGCTCAGAGACTGTCTACGACACTGTTGACGTGAAATCCGTTGCAGCAGTGAAGGCACAGCACTAGACCTGGGGAGGGCAAGTAAATCTCAGATTGGTATTTGGGCTAAAAGGGTTTCCCCAAAAATAAGGTTTATGGAAGTGACATGATGCGGTTAAATTGAATGATATGATGGTTATGGGTTTATAGACCATGTACATACTACATAGCGTGTTACTGTGCACAGGTATTGTACCTCCCAGTGGGAGTCCTTCACTAGGTGAGAAAATGACGATTAGCACAAATTCACATCTCTAAAATAGGAGTCTGTGATTATATTTTCTGCCACTTAATCTA
>JARQOD010000002.1:481981888-482059514 GCA_033576555.1 Oophaga sylvatica
TTTTACCTTTAATATGTTTGTCTATAATTTTCTTTCTAATCTCCTAAGACAACTCTTTCCTTCGCTTCCTCTGGTCCATGTTGATTGTGATAAACCATGTCACCAAACAGCACAGTGAGTATTTGTAGCCTTCTATACAGGCCCCCTCACTGATTCCAAGATTGTAGACACCTGTAATGCTAATTAGTGGAAACACCTTGATTTAACATGTCCCTTTTGTCACATTATTTTCAGGGGTACCATCATTTCTGTCCAGGCCTATTTTATGAGTTTTATTTTTTAAATTCTGTGGAATCATGGTTGAAAAGCAATGTCTGACTTTCATTTGTTCATTTTCATAGATTTTTGATTTATTATTACTTTTGTCAGATTCAAGTTATTTCTGTGACCATTGTGGGTTTTTCTGTCATTAAACAAGGGGTACCAACAATTTTGACCACATTTGTATAAGATTTTTTCCAACTCTTGTTTTGCTTCTTTTTTTTTTTCTTATAGGTTGACAGATGCAGATAAGAAAAAATTGTGGGAGATGCGCTATTATTGTCACTCAGAGATTAGCTCTCTTCCATTGTTGCTGGCTAGTGCACCAAGTTGGCAGTGGTCATGCCTTCCAGACATTTATGCTTTACTGGGCCAGTGGACGCATATGAAACATCAGGATGCCCTTGGTCTTCTTCATGCCACGTAAGTACTTTTTTCATAGTTGTAGCATTTTGCTAACATGCAAAAGTCAGTCCAGCTGTGATGCTTGTAAGAATTTCTTTATAAGAGTAACTTATTTATGGAAACGTTTTTTTTCATTATGGATTATCCTTCATTTTTTACAAAGTTATGAATTTTGCAATATAGTGTGGCAAAGGTCTGGAAGGGAGGTATGTTTCACTGAGGGTGCGCTTCATTGATATCAACCTAGGAAAATGCTCTAACACACTAAGTGCTTAAAGGGGTAAATTAGCCATGTTTAATGCTAGGTTGATTGAACAGCTGTAGAATGGTATCAGTCCAGAGGATAAATACCCAGCCTTCTAGAGCATTTAGTGTGGGGGTGGACCTGGAGGTGCAAGCTCTGGAGCTGAAGTTTCATGTTAAGGAAAGCTGAACCTTTCTCCTTCGTCTCATTGGGGGACACAGGACTGTGGGTGTATGCTACTGCCGCTAGGAGGCTGACACTAAGTAGATATAAAAAAAGTTTAGCTCCTCCTCCGCCGTATACACCTTGACACTGGCCGCAGGCGAACCCAATTTATGCTTAGTGTCTGATGGAGGCACACGCCTTGTTTTCTTCAGACTATTTTTTTTTCTTTTTTTTCCCTCTTCCCATGAAAACGAGATAGGGGCGACGGACCCTTTTGAAGGGGTCCGGTCTCCCCAAAACAACAACGGGCGAGCACTTGGAGTGTCGCCTCCACGTATCCTCTCCCGTGACGTGGGACAATATGCCGGACTCAGCCCTGACCACCCTAGGGTATTGAAATCCTAGGCTGTACAGAGGCAGAGGCAGTCCGTGCGGCCCCCACTGCACCACCAGTGCTGGACTGCGGTGCTGCAAGGAGGCGGACGGTCCCTCTCCTCATCCCCTGAAGGGATGACGGAGTTAGGGTGCCTGCACCTTCCTTATTTCTATTTTTTATTTCTATTTTTA
The DNA here is from genome assembly GCA_033576555.1 of Oophaga sylvatica. NCBI lineage: Eukaryota > Metazoa > Chordata > Amphibia > Anura > Dendrobatidae > Oophaga > Oophaga sylvatica. The sequence continues at coordinate 481,983,531 of JARQOD010000002.1, forward strand.
TTTTTATAGCCCTCCTCTAAACTGGATTGGGGGGCTGGGAGCTCCTGTGGCGCGGTCCTTCAGGATCGTCCTCACATGCGGAGCGGAGAGTGGTGAGTTCGGGCTGGGGGGGCTCTGTGACCAGGCCTTTGTCAGCGCTGGTCTGCGCAGGCCTGCCTCCCGAGGCGTGCTTACGGCGGGCCCTCAGGCGGGCACCGCCAATAATTTAGTCCCCGGCTTCAGCCGGATGCCAGGCTGCAGCCTGGGCTGTTTCCCAGCAGCGCGGTCTTCCGGCGGGCCCGCCACCCGACTTCCGGGTGGGCACCGCCAAAAATCTAGCCCCTGGCTTCAGCCGGAAGCTAGGCCGCGGCCCAGGCCCTCCCCCCAGCGCAGCCTTCCGGCAGGCCCGACCCTTGGGCGGGCACCGCCAAAAATGTAGTCCCCGGCTTCAGCCGGATGCCAGGCCACGGCCTGGGTTGTTTCCCAGCAGCGCGGTCTTCCGCGGGCCCGCCCCCCCCCCCCCCCCCCGACTTCCGGGCATCGCCAAAAATCTAGCCCCCGGATTCAGCCGGAAGCTGGGCCGCCGCCTGGGCCTTTTCCCAGCTGCGCGGTCTTCCTGCGGGCCCATCCCCCGACTTCCGGGCGGCACCGCCAAAAATTTAGTCCCCGGCTTCGGCCGGAACTAGGCCACGGCCTGGGTCTCCGGGCCCAGGGCCACGGCAGCGTCGGACAACGCCACGGCCACCCGCAACTCCTCCCCCAAAGCTCGCAGCTGCCCCCCAGCATATGACAGATGGGGCAGGGATCCGGAAGCCCTATTTCAGAAACGCCCACTCTGGACGGGGCGAGCTTTTTGAAGTTTGCAAGACTGCAGCAGCAGCCTCCGTGGACTTCTCGGCGCCCATTCTTGCCATTCAAGGACATCTGGGGACACAGGACTGGGGTAGGTGCTACTCCTTCCAGCCTCATAGCTACACCACACTACACTCCGCTCTGCTGCACCCTATTTTTGTGCTACCTCAAATCATAACGGCACAGGTACAGCATGTCAAGAAGGGCTAAGACTCACATGGTGCTGTATACCGCATGCATTGCCTGTAGGTCCCCTTTTCCGCACGCCCAGACTAATCGGGTCTGCGAAGCCTGTGAATCTGAACATGCCCAGGAGCCTTCCCCTATAGCTGAGCCCAGTGCGTCAGGCCCCCGGAATGGGCCCTGTCTCTGTCACAATCTATGGCTTCATTAATGAGAGCAATCGAGTGCGCAATCGAGTCCCTTCAAGCTCCCGATAGGGGCATGGACAATGTTTCACCCGTTTTAGCCATTCCTCAGGAACCTCCGGCTTGCAGGGGCCGCGCTCTCACCAGGCAGACGCGGGGGAAGCGAACCCAACAGCGTCGCCTGGACCTTCCGGGGCCTCGGCATCTATCAGTTCCGTTTCTCGTTCTCCCTCACCAGCAGAGGCGAGTGAACAGGGTTCGGACTCTGACTCCGAAGGGTCCCTCAATCTAGAGGCACCTAATTGTCAAGAGACAATTGACAATCTCATTGAGGCAGTCAATCAAACCCTTGGGGTGAATGATGAATCCACCTCAACCTCTGGTCATATGGTGTCCTTCAAGCGGGCCAGGCAAACTCATAAGGTTTTTGGCGCTCACCCTGAATTTGAGGACCTAGTACAGTGCCACCAAGAAAAGCCGGACAAGCGCTTTTCAGGACAAAAAGCTCTCAATACCAGATATCCTTTTGCCCCTGAGCTCCTTAAGAAATGGGCTTAATCTCCAGCGGTCGACCCTCCGGTGTCGCGTTTAGCGTCTAAGACGCTCCTCTCCCTTCCCAACGGTTCCTCGATCAGAGATCCGACCTGGCATCAGGCTCTGCTTTCTCTCCCTCTTTTGCAGCGACTTGGGTAGCTAAGGCCATGATATCCTGGTCAGAGTCTCTAAATAGAGCCCTCCACGGTACGGATGTGCCGTCAGAGGTAATTGAGATCTCCAATCACATCGCTCTTGCAGGAGATTTTTTGATTAATGCTTCCATGGATGCGGCAAATTGCGCAGCACTAGCTGCCGCCAACGCGATTGCTATTAGGAGAGCCTTGTGGTTGAGGACATGGCGAGCAGACTCAACCTCAAAAAAGTCACTTACGTCCTTACCTTATCAGGGTGGCCGATTATTTGGCGAGAGGCTGGATCAGCTCATATCTGATTCTACAGTAGGGAAAAGCAAAAAGGTAGGCAGCCCTTTCGCCGCCAGCTTCAGCCTCGGTTTAGGGCGTTTTGCAACCCGGGTTGGGCCACGGCAGCGAGCTCCGGCGACTCAGGTCGACCCAATCTGGCCAGAGATCGTCAGGTCTCTTACAAGACCAACCCGTTGGGAAGAATGCGAGCCCACCAGACAAAATCTAGAGGATCCAGGTCCTACAAGTTTTCGGCCAAATGACTGGAGGCACAATCCGGTCGATTCATCCAGAGTGGGCGGCCGCCTACTCTGGTTTCGCCCCACCTGGCTATCTGTCACTCACAACAGGTGGGTCAGGGAGTTAGTCTCCTCGGGGTACAAGATAGAGTTTATCAGCCATCCCTCAAATCTTTTTTTCCCTCCTTTCCTTCCCAAAGTAGAGACCCGGGTTCAAGGCTGTCGAATCACTTCAGCGCAGCGGGGTTATCATTCCAGTACCGGAGGTCGAGAGAGGTCAGGGGTTCTACTCCAACCTGTTCATAGTACCCAAGAAAGACGGCACTGTAAGGCCCATTCTGAACCTAAAGCGTCTGAACAGGTTTGTCAGAGTTCGGCATTTCAGAATGGAGTCTCTCCGCTCGGTCATTGCGGCTGTGGAAAAGGGGGAATTTCTAGCGTCAATAGACATCCAGGATGCCTATCTTCACATCCCCATATTTCCCCCTCATCAGAGGTTTCTGCGGTTTTCCATCAACAACCTTCACTTTCAGTTCGCAGCCTTGCCCTTCGGGCTAGCCACAACCCCCAGGGTGTTCACAAAAGTCATGGCTGCCGTGGTGTCCATTCTGCACTCTCGGGAGATAGTCGTCTTGCCATATTTAGACGATCTCCTCATCAAGGGTTCATCTTTTCAGGCCTGCGAGGAAAGTGTCAGCATTACGCTAGACACTTTGGTTCGCCTGTGGTGGCTGGTGAATTTGAAAAAATCATCTCCCGTGCCATCTCGGAAGATCACCTTTTTGTGGATGATCTTCGACACCGCTCGAGGTTTGATAATCCTCCCTCGGGACAAGGCCCTAGTTCTCCGTCAGGAGGTACGGATCCTTCGCCAGCCGATTCCTCACACCATCCAGTTTTGCATGAGGGTCTTAGGAAGGATGGTGGCAGCAATCGAGGCCATTCCTTTTGCACAATTTCATCTCCGCCCCCTTCAGCATGCCCTCTTGGCAGCGTGGGACCGGAACCCTTACTCTCTCAATCTCCGGTGCCGTCTGTCTGCTCGGGTCAGACAGACACTTACATGGTGGACAATGAGCACCTCTCTTCAGCAGGGGCGATGTTTTCCCCCAGTCCATTGGCTGATAGTCACAACGGACGCTAGCCTTCTCGGATCGGGAGCAGTGTTTCGCCACTACACAGCCCAGGGATCTTGGTCCCTGCAGGAATCAACCCTCCCGATCAATATACTAGAGATTCGGGCCGTTCGGCTTGCTCTGAGGCATTTTCACCATCATCTGGCTGGCCGCCCTGTCCGGATACAATCGGACAACGCCACGGCCGTGGCATACATAAATCATCAGGGAGGTACCAGCAGCAGGGCGGCCATGCACGAGATAAAACATATTCTTGCCTGGGCAGAGAGAAATCACTATCGGCGGTCCACATTCCGGGCGAGGAGAACTGGGCAGCGGACTTCCTCAGCCGTCAGGGTATAGCGTCAGGGGAATGGTCACTCCATCCCGACGTATTTCAGCAGATATGCCTATGCTGGGGAACTCTGGACGTGGACCTGATGGCCTCCAGGATAAATGCCAAGGTACCCAACTTCGTCTCCCGATACCGGGATCCACAGGCAATGGCGGTGGACGCCCTGATTCTACCGTGGAATCAGTTTCACCTCCCGTACTTGTTTCCACCGTTAGCTCTGCTCCCAAGGGTGATCAGAGAGATCAAGATAGAGGGGGTCCCAGCAATATTAGTCGCTCCAGATTGGCCTCGTCGCTCATGGTACACAGAGCTGGTACAGCTGCTTGCCGAGGCTCCCTGGCGTCTGCCAGAACGCGCGGACCTTCTCTCCCAGGTCCCAGTTTACCACCAGAACTCAGCGGTCCTGTGCTTGACGGCCTGGCCGTTGAATCTTGGATTCTGACCCAGGCCAGATTCTCCCAGAAGTTTGCTGCCACAATGGCTAGTGCCCGAAAACCCGCCTCTGCACGTATCTACCACCTTACTTGGAAGGTCTTCTTTACATGGTGCAGGGAACATGGTTATTCCCCGCTTCAGTTTTCGATTCCCAACATTCTGGCATTTCTCCAGGCTGGCCTAGATTCAGGCCTAGCGCCAAGTACTCTTAGAAGTCAAATATCAGCCTTGTCTGTTCTTTTTCAGCGTAGAATTGCCACTAATTTACAGGTTAAAACCTTTATACAGGGAGTTGTCCATGTAGTACCGCCCTACAGGGCTCCCTTAGACGTATTTCTGGTAGCCATAACATCCATAAGGCAGGTCTCGGAGCTGGTGGCACTATCTTGCCGAGCTCCGTACTTACTTTTTCATCAAGGTGGTGCTCAGGCCAACACCACCTTTTTTGCCAAAGGTTGTGTCCTCATTCCATATCAATAAAGACATTGTTTTGCCCTCATTTTGCCCAGCGCCGACGCACCTGGGTGGAGAAAGCTCTCCATACGCTGGATCTGGTGAGAGCACTCAGGAGGTATGTATCACGGACGGCATCCTTTCGGCAGATGGACACGCTGTTCATCCGCCCTGAGGGTCGCAGGAAGGGACTCGCTGCCTCAAGATCAACTTTGGCCAGATGGATACGGTTAACCATTCATGAGGCCTACCGCATTAGAGGCGCTGTGGTTCCCGCTGGAATCAGGGCTCACTCCACGAGAGCGGTGGGTGTTTCCTGGGCTCTTCATCATCAGGCTTCGGCGGAACAGGTTTGTAGGGAGGCAACCTGGTCCAGTCTGCATACTTCATCTAAACATTATAATATCCATACTCAGGCTTCAGCAGATGCAAGTCTGGCTAGAAGGATTCTTCAGGCAGCGGTAGCGCACCTATAGGCAATGCCTGGTTACGGCTTATACTGTGGAATCGGTTTCCCACCCAAAGGACTGCTTTGGGACGTCCCACAGTCCTGTGTCCCCCAATGAGACAAAGGAGAAATACGGATTTTTGTGTTACTCACCGTAAAATCCTTTTCTCCGAGATGCTCATTGGGACACAGCACCCGCCCTGATAGCCAGATGGCTTCGTTTTTGAGTTAATTCTATTTTTGTCTGTTCCGGTGGGTTTATTTCGGGATATATTGTACCTGTGTTAGCGCTGATTTAATTTTTGTCCTCCTACTGCTTTTTGCACTAAACTGGGTTCGCCTGTGGCCAGTGTCAAGGTGTATATGGCGGAGGAGCTAACCTTTTTTTATATCTACTTAGTGTCTGCCTCCTAGCGGCAGTAGCATACACCCACAGTCCTGTGTTCCCCAATGAGTGTCTCGGAGAAAAGGATTTTACGGTGAGTAACACAAAAATCCGTATTTTACTGTTTGTTCCTGAAGCGGGAGGATTCCCATATCAACAAGGACTGTGCCATACTTTGTTTTTGTTTTCCTGTTAGAACAAGCAGGCCGGGTTTGTTTTTGCTAACGTTGCACTGGTTTATGCAGTACTTTTAATAAACCAGTGTAAGATTTGAAGAGAACAGTGTGTCTATGTGCAGCCACGTGAGTTGATCTACCACAAAAGGGGTTTTCCCACAAAGAGTTTATTTTTTAATCAATAGATCTTGGAATAAGTTCCACAATTGGATGTGTTTAAATAAAATGTCTGACTGTGGGAACATGGTCTGAACATACCTCCATAGCTCCTGGGAATGGGGGGACTGAAAAGAGTATACAGACATTATAGCACAGAATCGCAAATCATTTCTTTGAGGTAAAACATTTTTTTAAAACAGGCAGGGAAATGTTTTACCCCACAAAAAAATCAGCTGTGATCCCCTGCTGTAATGTGTGTATACTCTTTTTGCTTCCTCCCCTGCTCCTGGTATGATCAGACCACGCCCCTTCGCGATCTATTAATTAAAATCAACTTTAAAACTTTAACTTGTAAAAACCTCTTTAATTACCTTATTGTTTCCTTTTTTCCCAAATACTATGCTACAGGGCTAATTCAGTGCCCAGTTTATGCCATTTAAGAATCTCCTTTCACCTGCTATTCAACAATATCCGTACTTTGTTCAAACCTTCTGTGTATGGGAGTTCACCTCTCTGAGTATGAGGGTTGAGAGTGGAAAGGCGCAGACAGTGAAAGTCCTGGACACACAGCAGCAGTTGAAAGGAGCTTTTAAAGAAGCATGTGAAACAACATTGTAGCACAATGTTTGGTAGAGAAGAAAGCAAAATAAGGTAGTAAGTATATTACAAAAATGCATAGCTTTGCAAAGCCTGAAGTATAAAATGAAATGAAAAAAAAAAATGTTGGTTTTCGTATAGCAATCAGGCCAATGAGAATTTGGAATTTAGATCTGTGATTCTGAACACTTTATATTAGGGAATTGCTGGGAGTAGAAACGTATCTCTCTGATGCTTATGCTGTTCCTGATTTAATGAACATATAGTATACGTCATATTTGCTCTGCATTTTTACTTCTAAACAGCTTCCCTGATCAAGAAGTAAGACGCACAGCCGTGCAGTGGATTGACACTATACCTGATGCGGAGCTTCTGGATTACCTACCACAACTTGTACAGGTTTGTATGATGAAATGAAGAATTATCTAGTGATATATAAATATTATTTTGTCTTTTGATCATTTTCCTTGTATGATCACATCCCAGGCTCTTAAATATGAATGCTATCTGGACAGCCCACTTGTCAGGTTTCTACTAAAAAGAGCCATCTGTGACTTAAGGATCACTCACTACTTCTTCTGGTGAGTATTTTTTTCTTTTGTTTGATATATAAAATTGTGCCCAGATGTATACGGTAGCTTTCTTTCTTATGAGTCCAGGATGTAATAATAGTGTTATGATTTTTGTACCTGGTAACTGAATAAAGCAGGTTATATGTTGCATGGACCTCTTTCTGCCAGGATTTTCCATTTATTAATAAAGATGTTTCTGTCTTGACCAGGCTGCTAAAGGACTGTCTGAAGGACTCTCAGTTCAGTATTCGCTACCAGTACTTGCTCGCTGCTCTGCTGTGCTGTTGTGGGAAAGGTCTGAGAGAAGAGTTTGACCGTCAGTGTTGGTTGGTGAACACGCTGACTAAATTAGCGCAGAAGGTTCGGGAGGGAGCTCCGTCCTCCAGACCTGTAAGTGAGAGTTCCGGTGTTGTATCCAACGGAGGTAGACATCGGATATGTGTCTCGGGCTATACAATTATCACTAAGCTAGTCGTAAGATATGAGTATATTGCTACCATGTTAAAAATGATGATTCTTATCTAGGAAATTCTGAAAAATGGGTTAGAAGATGTCAAGCAATTCTTCATTCTGAACGGATCATGTCGACTCCCCTTGAGTCCCAGTCTTCTTGTGAAAGGGATTGTACCTCAGGTATGTTTCCACATCTTTCGCCATGTAGGTCAGTGAGCTCTCAACTGTGGCCCATGTCACATGAATCATCTTCCTACATTGACCACTGTGGCGTGGTGTATCTAGAGTCATCCATACATACTGAATCTTGTTCAGGGAACACACATTCTTCCGATTCTCCAGTTTATTATTAAAAAATCTGCTTATATAAGGGTATTTTCACCACGGTTCTTTATAGCAGAGGCCACATGTGGCCTACCATGCTATTCTGTGCTGCCCCCAACCATACGGTCATAGACATGCTTGTCTTTGTTGGCTTCTGATATGTATATTCCTTGCCAGACACAAGAGATGTGATGCAGTACACTCTAAGTGGCAACATTCATGGAATTTAGTTACAATATTTTATAAATGTTCCTGATCATAATACAGCTTTTGCTTTTATTGCGGTCCTTGCAAATAGTTCAATTTGACAATGTGGTCTTTGGACAAGAAATTTCGCCAAATTCCAACAAAGTGGATGGAGCTGGAGAGGACCATGAAATTCATGAAGAGTGGTGGTGTTCTTTATGCCACAAATCTTACTCCAGTCACTGACTGGAGTTAAGTTTCTGGTGAAGTGCTGATTCATTAAGAGCCGTGTGCCTCTTCATAAATCAGGCGCCTCACACTCCCTCCTGTCCTCATGATAAATCAGGGCTTTAGAGTTCTAGACTATAGAGACATGTTCTACCAAGGTGTGGTCACACCAGTCAGAATTCATGCTTCTGCACTTACTATTTCAACTGGTGGAAGTTATATAATATAATGTTAAACCTCCTGGTTATTTTATCGTATTCTATGGTTATATTTGAAGTGTAATTGGATACGTTCCAGTGTATAGTTATGTGAATACTTTTCCGTCCAATTATGACAAGAGCATATCACTTCCATTCCAAAGGTCTTCTTCTATGACTATGCAATGCTGGCCTCCGTAGCGGGACAGCTGTGAGTTATAGAGCTGGCTGCCAACTTTACCTCTTTCTCAGGGTGAAAATCCATGTGCAGGGTCATTTTCATCCTATTAATACATCACTGTAACTTCCCATAAATATGAAGCTGTAGGTTCCTTTAAAATTGTGAGGATCTGTAGAGAAAACTAGAATATCTCTGGCAAAGTTTAGGAAAAGTATGTAAATGCAGTGCTACAGCTACAACCTGTCTCTTTTTTTTTTTTTCCAGGGCTGCTCCCACTTCAACTCTAATGCCGTGCCTCTGAAACTTACCTTCCAGAATGTGGATCCACTTGGAGAGAACATACCTATTATTTTTAAAGTATGTATCAACAACTGTGCAAATAGCAGAATGATAGCCTGCCCCCCGTGCATACAGAGGGAATAAAGGGGGGTCTCATGGCTACACAGGCCGTACATATTTTCTCCATTTTGGCTGTTTTAATGTATTTATTCCATCCTGACAGGAAGGTCATACAGAGGTCAGTCATACGGCTCTGTTTACTTAAGAGCGGTTAGAACCGGTTCTATCTGGCTCTGTTTACTTAGAACCGGTTCTAACCGCTCTTATCTGGCTCTGTTGGCGCTATTTTTAAAGATTTTCTATTGGCCAGGAGTGGTTTTGGCGGGCTATTTATTTATTATTTAAAGCCCTGTTGCTGGACATTTTCCTCAGTAGCTGGTTCCAGCTGAAGAAAATAAGTTTCCCCACCCTCCCTCCCTCTTCTTTGTAATTTATTTCCTTGTCGTGTGTTTTTATTTGTAGGGAAAATCACCCATTTTATGGGCGGATTGGTCATTGGTATGGTTTATGTGGTTATTTCTTTGAATTATTTATTGAGTTTTGGTTTTATAAATTCAAAGTAACCCAAAATTTAAACGCACGGCCATTTTTCTTCCACTATACAGTTGTCTTGTGTGTTTATTTATTGGACGAATCGGTCTTGTGTGGCCATGAAGAGAGTAATGTTTTATTGTAAGAGTAAAATGTCCATGTCACACACATTGTATAGTGCTACAGATGTTCTATAGAAGAGGTAACCTACATCCCAACCTGCAGGTTGTCACTGCACATTTTCTATCTAGATGTAATGTGTTAATTATCTGTGCTTTGTACTGATGGAGGTAAATAGAGCTGACCGCTATATACTCTTTACGAGTTTATATTCTTTTTATTTCAAGCTTTAACTGGAGAGTGCCAAGCCAGCGTAAGTCTTCAGAGAGGAAGATGACTTCAACTCTAGTTCCAGTTATTGGATGTAGTAATCTTAGGCTATGTGTCCACGTTGCAGAAATGCTGTGGAATTGTCCGCAGCTCCCCGCCTCCGCTGCGCTGCCGGCAAGTTCCGTTCCCAGTGAGTCATTGCGAGAATGACCTCTGATGATGTAGCGGTCACTCGACTGCGACATCACAAAGGTCATTTTGGCGCGAAGCACTCCTGGGAACAAAGCCGCCGCGTTCACCGCTGAGGACCGGGAGCAGTCCGGGGGCCGACAGAGGGTAAGTATATCCCTATTTTTTATTTTAATTCTATTTTTAACAGGAATATGGTACCCAGGGCCTGGAGGAGAGACTCCTCTCCTCCAGACCCTGGGTACCATCCGCACATGAAACGCTTACTTTACGCATGGTGGGCATGGCCACATGCGTAAAGTGAGCATTTCAATGCAATCCTATGGCGGCGGAATTGCCGCGATTCTGCAAAATTAATGAACATGCTGCGTTTTTTACCGCAATGCGATTCCGCTGCGCAAAAAACGCAGCATGGGCACAGCAATTGCGGAATGTATTTAAAGTTAATGGAATGTGTTTTGTAAGCGGTTTTTAAGTGTTTCCGCAGTGGCAAAACTGCTGCGGAAATGCTTAAAAAAACGCAACATGGGCACATAGCCTTAAAAGTCAATATTGACCCTTTAACTAGCTTTGACACATGATTTAGGATAAGAAGTCAAACCAGACCAGTGTTTCTGGATGTTTGCTCCTCATTAGTGCACAACAGGAGGTCTGATTTGGCTGGGTGAAAGGTTTTAAACGGTAATATTTCTTTTTTGTGGAAAGAGCACAAAATATGGAAATGTATAAGCCATTCAATGCTCTTTTGGGGATTTAATTTTGCAAATAGCCTCTTCAAAGAGAAAGAAGTCTTGAATTATAGTTCTACTTATGGGATGTAACAATCCTGTCTGATTTGACTATTTATCCAAAATTATGTGGCAAGGCTTGTTAAATGATCAGTATTGATTTTTATGATTTCTACATTCAATTCCTGTCCTCTTCCTCTCTAAAAATGCTGTTTGCATATTTAAATTCCTATAGGAGCCTCGTGTGGGTTATAAGTCTCCTTATGCTGGCTTGGCACACTACACAAGAAGAAACATTATTCTGTAGATCCCTTGTCAGGGTCCTCTCACCTAGCCTGATCAGGTCTCCTACGTTGAACTGATGAGGGGCAAGTACTCCAAAACACGTGTCTGCAAGTAAAGTGTCTGGTTTGACTTCTAATTCAAAGTCTTGTGCCATTGGTCTATAAAGGGTTTATATTAACATTTAGGATTGCTACATCCAATGGTTGGCACTAGTGTTCAAGTCATTCTCCTCTTTTAAATGTGTACATTTTGTATTTGTCAATGCTATTACAAAGTCAACTCCATGCCACAAATTCATTCCTGCACGGAGTGTAAAATGGCTATGCAGTATGCAAATCTCCTCAACACTCAGTGCAGGAATGAATGTGTTACATGGATTTATGTCTTTCTATATCAGCAAAGGAATGTGCTCCTCAGACCATTTGGGGGCATCTCAATTATTGACCAGACCTCAATCACAGGACAATAAAAGTTTCCCACTCCTTATCTATGAACTGCTCCAATATTTACGGCCACAACTGTTTCTCCCTGTCACACTTCTCTAGTTCTGCTTCACGTCACTTGTCTTACCAATTGCATTATTCCTGTGTCCTGTTGTGTATAAATATGTGATTCTTCAGATTTTGTATTAGTCTTTGCCTGATGAAGAGACTTGAGAAGTCTCGAAAGCTTGCAATTTGTTACCATCTTTTCAGTTAACCATTAAAAGGTATCAACCACTGGTGACTCTCAATTCTGAATATTTTTCTATCCACTGGCTAACACTGTACAAAGATATATTTATTTTTCCTACATTATTTTCATGAAATTTACTTTGCCGACTTACTTAAAATAAATGACACTGGTTGATAATATGTCTGTTTTCTTCATCAGTGTGGAGACGATCTCCGACAGGACATGTTGACCTTGCAGATGATTCGCATCATGAATAAAATCTGGATACAAGAGGGTCTGGACATGCGTATGGTGATCTTCCGCTGCTTTTCTACAGGACGCGGACGGGGTAAGTTTAATTAATTATTTTATTTTTTATTATTAACATTGCAAAAAATGATTACTTCTAAAATATTGCATGAAAAATAAAATATTGTGACATGCCTTCAAATGTCATTTACTTGAGAACTGCAAGTCCTCAAATAAAAGAAATAGGGGATAAAATCTATGTGGTCTATGGACGGCTTGTAGTCTTCTTCACAGTCTTTGTTATTTATGGCTCTTCCCTGCAATATTCTAGACCAGGAAACTGGACTGCTACTTGTCATCTAAATTTAATTTTCTAATCTAGGCGTTGACAGTCAAGGGCTATAAATAAGGTCTACAGGTCATCATTTGTGAATGTTAGACTGTGCTGCAGAAAGGAAGAATGTGAGTGCTATTGGTATGTCTGTTAGGACTGACTTTTAGTTTTGCTACGTAAAGCCTCAATCAGACTTCTGTGAGTCACATGCGTGTTTATCAGTGATTTTCACAAATAGAACATGTACCCTTTATAGTCTATAGTACTGTTCACATGTATTTTTTTTTGTGGACGGAATAGTCTACAACAAGTCATTGAGACATGTCCGTTTTTGATCCGACACATGGACCAAAATATTCCATACAAGTCTATGGGTCTGTGAAAAATAAGGACAGCATGGACGCCATCCCTGTACAATCTGAGTTGTCCGTGATTAAGATTGTTTGGGATAGCAGAAGCTTTTTTATTTCTCCGAGCACTGACACTCTGACCAAACACTGATATCAGATCAGGAGCAGTGATGAACAATGGTCTATGTTTTTAGCTATGAGAGAATTCGCAGCCGTCTAAATGAGGTCTTTGTGTCCATTGTAGAAATCATTGAATCTATGAATTTTTAGCTGCACGCAATTTAGACTTAGAAAATTGAGATACTTAGCACATTGTGTGGCCAAATTGTGTGAGTCAATCGACCAATAACGATATGACCACTGTAGATGGGATCCTACATCAAACTTGGATCTTCTGGGCTCCGGCCTACAGATTTAAAGAGCAAGTAGGATTCAGCTCTAGTTGAAAACAGGCTGTGCCAGATGGCCGGAGGGTTTAGCCAAATGTAAAGGCAAAAATCAAGACTGCGAAGCACCTCCTGGCAGATGAGTGACAGATGGGCTTGGACAATTTGGCCAAACTGTGAGAATCTTATTTGTATCAGTAGAGTTTATATATAGCAATAGTGCAATGCAAAATTCATATATTCAGTGTTCACATCTACCTTAGCGCACTCAGTCTGGTTGTATTTGGGTGCTATAGCAAAGCAGTCACAGAAAGCGGCTGTATACTTTTCTCATTTTACTAGGAGGTGATAGTCAGTCTCATTTTTTGCTTCTAGAAATTGAGGCCCTTTCATGATTGCAACAAACCCAGCACACCAATCTGTTAAATAATATGGAGTGCTTAACTGCATATAAAAAAGCATTAGTTATATTCGCTCATGGATCCAATTTATGTGGGAGTCAATCCCCCTCTAAACCCCTAAGGATATGTTTCCACTAAGCGCATTCATTGCGCTTTGGACGGAGCGGAAACCCCACTCTGCCCAATGCCCCGCCCCCTTCTGTGCGCGCGGTGATTCCGGATGTGTTCATTGAACTCATGCGGTGTCACCGCATCGCATACATAGACCGGGTTATTTACCTTGCGGACAACGGGGCGTCTCCACAAGGTAATTAGACATGCTGGGTTCTATAAAGACGTGCCGCATGTCCGGTTTCGTGGGTGTGTCACCCGCATATTAGGACACAGTGGAGACGGGATTTCTTCAAATCCCCTCCACTGCTGGAACATCTGGACACAGTGGATTAAACGCTGCAGCTGTACGCAGCGTTCAATCCGCAGCTAATCCGGATGTAATACGCCACGTGGAAACATGCCCTAACAGACAAGTCCCGGATACGCACGTTTCTCCACCAAAAGTAATTCTCTGTTCCTTATCAGGCTGGAGAACGTCTTCTTGAGCAGTAGAGTATGGACCTTAGGGGCGTCATAGATGCCTATAGGTGTGTGCACCTATAGGTCAGTATATAGTATTGTCATGTTATAGTCCTACTTACTCTAAAAATGAAGCCAGTAGAACAACGGTGGAATCTGCATGTATGACAATGGTGCACAACCTATGCAACCCATGATGCTATTCTTTGTAACCCCCCCATCCATCTGGAAACAGAAACACTTGTCTGTGCGTGGCTGCTCGGATGTAGTTTCCATGTCAAGGTGAAGAGGGGAGCACACACCTTAGGAGCATGTGCAAGTACTAATGTTGTAGTGCGTAATTCTGATTTCTCCATGTATGATGAGATTGGGGTTTGTATGTTATGGGAATTTTTATATGTTCAGCTATTACTACCATGCCCATAATATACAATAGAGATCCACGTGCATGCAGGGTATTTTCCTCTCTGGAATGCTGATTGTTGAGAGAACGTGGAACCCTTCTCGGTAGGACTCGTGGAACCTATTGAACCTACTCCTGTCGGACACTCACTGCACATACTTTTGATATGACATTCACGTCTTAGATGGAAAGATATCCCTTTAAGCATTGGTTGTGTCCCTTGAAAGTGGTTCAAAATGTCATTGTGGCCAGAAAAAGTTGTGTGCCCTTAATCTTAAAATATTTTTTGCGGCTTATGTTTAGTGCTCCTTATTATCAGCCAGTCATCACTATGGCTCTCATAAAGCAGTTGTAGATAAAATAAAAAACTAATAAAAGAGCTGCTAATTATTATTATTATTTATTTATAATATAATACTTGAATAGCTGAAAGCACAGTTGTTGAATTGTACCTGACATACTCCAGCCCAATGTGAAATCGCACATTTATATGAACAACAAAGCTTATCAGAACAACTATACTACATTTCCAATTGGATGTATTGGCTATTATTATTACACCTACTACATATTCAGATAGGATCTTGGGGATGGGAATACCCTTTAAATATAAATATATATATATATATATATATATATATATATATATATATATATGTACATATATATATAAAAAAAAGCAACAATAGACTACCCTTTTAACATTTATTTCCTGTGCTGAAAAATAACAAAAAGGCTCTCCACTGCCTTTTGTTTTTGTTGATGTGGTTACAGAGCTGGTGTCACACTGACACAATGTGATCACTAGGCTCAGCAGTCTAGTGCTGTCTGACGCCAGTGATTGGCTGCAGTGGTCGCTGATGTCTACATGCCATTACCACTGCACACCCATCAACAGAGACAAAGATGCAGCAGCAGTGAGAAAATCAACAGATTAAAAAAAAAATTAAAGGGAACCTGTCATCCGATTCATGCTGGTCAAAACCATGTTGTGGCATAGATCAGACACTGGCTGTGAGTTTTCAGCCAGAGATGCCTTTTAATGAAATACTGTGGGGTGTCCAGAGCAAAGGTACAGCTCTGGCAAAAATTAAGAGACCACTTTAAAATGTTCAGTTTGTCTAGTTTTTCTCTTTATAGGTATATTTTTGAGTAAAATGTAAATTGCTCTTTTATTCTATAAACTACTGACATGTCTCCGAATTTCCAAGCAATAAATTTTGTATTTATTTTCAGAAAATGAGAAATGGTCAAAATAACAAAAAAGTGCAGTGCTTGCAGACCTCAAATAATGCTAAGAAAACAAGTTCATAATCATTTAGAAACAACAATACTAATGTTGTAACTCAGGAAGAGTTCAGAAATCAATATTTTGTGGAATAACCATGATTTTTAATCACAGCTTTCATGCATTTTGGCATGCTTTCCACCAGTCTTTCACACTGCTTTTGGGTGACCTTATGCCACTCCTGGTACAAAAATGTAAGCACTTCTTTGTTTGATGGCTTGTGACTGTCCATCTTCCTCTTGATCACATTCCAGAGGTTTTCAATGGGGTTCAGGTCTGGAGATTGGGCTGGCCATGACAGGGTTTTGATGTGGTGGTCTCTTAATTTTTGCCAGACCTGTATTTTCAAAAGCCGGCCATGGACTATGTGTCTTTACTGGCTAGTCAGAAGTGGGACTCACCTTGGACTAGTGAGGAAGGACACAAAGTCCTTGGCCAGCTTTTTAACGTATGTTCTATTTCTCAGTAAAATATACCTGGATGTAATCATCCAGCCAGTGTCAGATTCACGCTGCAAGTGGTTGGACCAGTATGAATCTGATGATTGCAAGGACAATCCCTTTATGTGTTAATTATTAGATTCCGTAATAGATTTTTAAGTTACATAATATCATAATGAAAATCTGAGTAGATTTAGGACATAACATCTAGATAATGTCTATAATGTCTAGACGCAAGTTAATAATTAGACAACTATTTTCCAGGTATGGTTGAGATGATCCCATCTGCAGAAACTCTGAGGAAGATCCAGGTGGAGCATGGAGTCACTGGCTCATTTAAAGACCGACCTCTTGCTGTCTGGCTGCAAAAACACAATCCCACAGAGGAGGAGTATGAAAAGGTGATATAACCCATATGGTGTGACAGGCCGGTGATGGTGTAAAATACCACAATAAGCATTACTTGCCTGTTAAGCCCCTGCCATTTCACAATTGTCAGGGAGTGATGGAGTGGTGGCACTGGAACAGCAGGGACTTTAGGCAGGAAAATAATGCATATTTTGTGTCGGAAAAGCAGCACTCTAAAGCATTCTAACCTGTGCATTTCCCATACAAATAGCATATCCTCTCATAGATAGTGCATGTCTTTGAGATCAGCATCTCCCTGTCTATCCCAGGCTGCCCTAGGGTCACATGTTCATTAATAATAAATACGTCTTGTAGAGAACCGATCACCGCCCCTGACATGTCTGCTTTAATAAATACTTGTATTCATCGTGAAATGACTGTTCTGGAGAATCTGTTCTTAGAACTTAGCGATGTGCTGTTCCCCTGTAATTCCTGCTACAAATTTATGATCAAATTAATAACTGGGTGTTACCGTTCCCTTTCATCAGAGGAGTGTGTCCCGACATAGCCTGGTAATGTCAGCACTGATTGGCAATGCCAGACTATGTAGTGTAGGGACTTGCTCCCTACTGATAACACCCAGTTGTCATTTTATTTATACATTTTTAGAAGAAATAATGGAGGAACAACATGTTACATTTGGGTTTTCATTGTATAATTAGGACTTGTGAGCTCATGATGCACTTAATGGATAGTCGTTGGTAACTCTGTAATTGTACAGGCAGTTGAGAATTTCATCTACTCATGCGCTGGATGCTGCGTAGCCACCTATGTACTTGGGATCTGTGATCGACACAATGACAACATCATGCTGAAGACAAGTGGCCACATGTTTCACATAGACTTTGGCCGCTTCTTGGGACACGCTCAAATGTTTGGAAACATTAAACGGTGGGTACGATTGTGTGTGTGCTATATGTTTTGTAGGAAACAATCTAATATTAAGCTATTTTGCTAAAGTCCCATTAAAAGTGTGGGTTTCTTTCTATTTTGTTGCCACTACAGGGATCGGGCACCTTTCGTCTTCACATCAGATATGGCATATGTAATTAATGGAGGGGACAAAACTTCCAGTCGCTTTCATGACTTTGTGGATTTATGCTGCCAGGCATATAATCTAATCCGCAAACATACTCACCTTTTTCTCAACCTACTGGGACTAGTAAGTGAAATGTTCTTGGATTGCTGTAATGGATTCAGATATTCTGCAGATTTGTACATTTTAGTCCTCATGCACACGTGCGAGTTCTGTGTACAATGGTTGTAATTGTATATTGGACCTTTTACCTCCTGTTTTATCTGAAAGAACTAAAAAAAGAAAATGTGATTACCTTCATTCTGTTAGGGAAATAAATTGTTTTTCAGCTGCAGATGAAGGAAGAGAGACACAGTAATTCATTACTGATGGGTAGGCGGAGCCCCAGATCAGGATGTTACCTCAGATCAAAAGAGTGATGACTGGCTGGCCCCTCCAGCTCGGGCTCCTCCTACTCAGCTCCAGTCTAAGATTTGAGGTCCAGAGGATGGTCGCTGCTAATGCAGCTCCTCAGAAAATTTTATTATTTTAATATTCGGACAGGAGACTTGGATCACTAGTTGGTCTAGAGGTCTCAGGGGTATCAGCGCTGCTGTACCCCAACCTCTCCCTTGGCGGATCTGTATTTACTCAAAGTCCCTGCAGAATCCTTGCCGGCCCTGGGGGATGAGGAGAGCTTCTCTGGCGGGAACGCAAACCACACGTGCGGTCACTGCGTTCTTCGCCCTGGAGGGAAGCATGGGCACTGCGCCAGAAACCCCTGAGGGTCCCTGTGGCGCCTTGGCTGGTGAGTACTCCACACAAATTTTAATAATAATTATGTGTGAGTGCTTTAGCGTCTGAATGAACAGCGCTATTACTAATGTCAGCGTTACTATGTCAGTATGCGTCAGCGCTGCTGTGACAGCGCTAATACATGTAATGTCAGTATGCTTCAGCGCTGCTGTGACAGCGCTACTACATGTAAATGTCAGTAAGCTTCAGCGCTGCTGTGACGGCGCTACTACATGTAATGTCAGTATGCTTCAGCGCTACTGTGACAGCGCTACTACATGTAATGTCAGTATGCTTCAGCGCTGCTGTGACAGCGCTACTACATGTAAATGTCAGTAAGCTTCAGCGCTGCTGTGACAGCGCTACTACATGTAATGTCAGTATGCTTCAGCGCTACTGTGACAGCGCTACTACATGTAATGTCAGTATGCTTCAGCGCTGCTGTGACAGCGCTACTACATGTAAATGTCAGTAAGCTTCAGCGCTGCTGTGACAGCGCTACTACATGTAATGTCAGTATGCTTCAGCGCTACTGTGACAGCGCTACTACATGAAGATGTGGTGATTTTTTGTCCGCAGGCAGATAGCTGCAGGACAGGGAGCAGGAGCGGGGAGAGTTCGCGCTCATTATTTGAGCTAGCAGGGGCGTGGCCTATCGATCCCGGTCTTTTGAGCAGGAAGACGCGCGCTCTGGCTTTTCTCCTGCGACCCCCTCACTGTGGCGGCCATTACTCAGGCTCCTGGGCTCCTCGGACCGCTCCCCTCCTCATATAGACACCACGGCCAGCTGGGTGAGTGTGGATTCCTCACCCCGCAGCGCAGCGATCGCTATCCTGCAGCTGCAGTCTCATCAGAGACATAAAAATTGGCTGGGACTCACAAATATATATATATTTTGGTGAGTTTGCAATATTAACCCCTTTGAGGGTTATTTCTACCTGCTAAATTTGCTGACTGAATACCGCTGGGGTAACTCTGCTTGGTGGAGCGTTAACCCTTCAGCGTTTGAAAAAAAAAAAAAAAAAAAAACCGCATAGTTTTTTGCTGGTATTACCGCTTTGACCTGCTCATACAGATGAGACATGTCTGAACAGAGTTCAGATGCCGCGGATCATGTCCCAGTGCCATTGCGGCAATCAGATACGCAGACCTCCACAGCGTCTAGCGCTGCGGTCGACAGCGGTGGAAAATTGGATGATATCGCTCGATCGATTAATAACTTATCTGACCTTTTAGGTCAATATGTGTCTGCTAATGCCTCTCAGAGGAAGCGACGCAGGCCGTTACCGGCCTCTACACGGAGCGAGTCAGAGGTATCTGATATTGGGCAGAGTTCCCCTTTATATTCGGATGGAGAAATATCCGATTCAGATGCGGACGAGCCGCAGGGGCGTTCCTCTATGGCGAAGCGTACGGAGGCATTAATTGAAGCCATGAGAGATATACTACAGTTACCGGAGGAGGTAACTAGTCGTCCTGGTAAATCAGCACGCATGTTCCAGGAGTCCCGTGCTTCGCGCACAACATTGCCAGCTCTGGATGAGCTTAATAGTGTAATAGAGGAGGAACGTCTATGTCCAGATAAGCGTTTTCATGGAACGCATTTCTTTGATACACTTTATCCTTGCTCTACGGAGTTAAAGGCTAATTGGACCTCTGCTCCTGAAGTGGATGTGTCTTTATCTCAGCTTAATAAATCCTCACTACTCCCTATTAAGGGAAAAGCGAGCTTACAGGAGCCTTTGGATAGAAAGGCAGAATTGGCGGCAAAAGCAAGCTATGAGGCTGCGGGTCATGGATTTCGAGCAGTGCTAGGATCCATGTGTGCTGCTAGAGCTTCTCTAAGCTGGTTGGCACGTCTGAAGACGGAGTTGCAAAATGAATCTCCGTTATCTGAGATACGGGAAACTTGTGAATGGTTAGAAACGGCAGCCTGTTATATCTTTGATGCCGGTCTGGATACGGCATCTCTGCTGGCCAAAGCGCAAGCTTCAGCGGTCACAGTCAGAAGAGCTTTATGGCTCAGACAGTGGGCCGGGGACGCAGTTTCCAAACAAGGGTTGTTGGCCTTACCTTTCAAGGGTGGCCATCTTTTTGGATCCGACCTCACAGAGCTGATTTCCAAGGCTAAGGCAAAGGAATCAGCATTACCACAGCGAAGGGCCATGGCCTCGGTGTCCAGTAAGCCTGGTGTTTATAGTGGTCGGCGGTCCTTTCGGGGCCGAGGACGATCTAGTCACTCCTCGTGGGGATCGGGTCGTCCTTCTTTCTCAGGAAAGAAATCCTCTCAGAAAACTCGTACTCCCTGGAAGCAGAGTTTCCGCCAGAACAAGCGGGAACTTGACAAGAAAACCGCAAAGTCGGATTGACGCCAGGGGTCCACTCGAGGATTCTCGAGTGGGGGGTCGCCTGCTTCTTTTCAAGGAGACTTGGATGGCTCGCGTTCCAGATTCCTGGGTAACGCGGATAGTGTCGGCAGGCTATTTCATAGAGTTTGCTTCTCAACCCCCAAATGTTTTTTGTCAATCTCGCGTTCCGTCGGAACCCGAGCTTGTTGTCGCTCTACAGCGAGAGGTCGAATCGCTACTACAAAAGGGTGTAGTGATACCGGTTCCGTCAGAGGACCGAGGGAAAGGTTTTTATTCCAACCTTTTTATAGTTCCCAAAAAGGAGAACAAATTTCGCCCGATTCTGGATCTCAAGCGATTAAACCGGCATGTCCATGCCCGGAAATTTCGCATGGAGTCGCTTCGTTCCGTTGTGGCAGCTCTGTCACAGAACGATTTTCTGGTGTCAATCGACATTCGCGACGCCTATTTGCATATTCCCATCGGAAAGGCTCATCAGCGCTTTCTTCGATTTGCCATAGGTCAGAATCATTACCAGTTCGTGGCTCTGCCGTTCGGCTTAGCCTCAGCGCCAAGGGTCTTTACAAAAGTTCTGGCGCCCCTCATGGCACTCCTTCGAAGACAGGGGATTACGATTCTCCCTTATCTGGACGATCTTTTGATCGTGGCTTCCTCGGAGGAGGAGGCATTGACGGCTCGGGATTTGTCTCTTCAGTTTCTGAAAGACTTCGGTTGGCTGGTCAATTGGGAGAAGTCGTCCCTGGAACCATCGAGGACAATTCTCTTTTTGGGAATGCATCTCGACACGTTTCGGTCGGTAGTTTCCCTACCACCAGACAAACAGTCATGTCTTCTTCGACATGTACAGATTATGACATCCTCAATGGCAATGTCCCTACGGAAGTGTATGCGTCTTCTGGGACTGATGGTGGCGTCCATGGAGGCAATTCCTTTTGCCCAGTTCCACTCCAGGACTCTTCAAAGGTTCATCTTGAGTCGATGGAACCAGTCGCAATCGCTGGATTGCAGTGTCACCATTTCTCGCGCGGTGCGGGATTCTCTAGAATGGTGGTTACGTCCAGGGGCATTCTCCCTGGGGAAGTCTTTCCTCCCTCTGAAGTGGTCAGTCATAACCACCGATGCCAGCCTGACGGGCTGGGGGGTGTTTGGAACAATCTCTGGATTCAGGGGGTATGGTCACCGGAAGAGTCTGTGCTTCCGATCAACATCCTGGAATTGAGGGCGATTTTTCTTTGCCTCCAACATTGGACGGTCCCTTTGAGCGGTCTGCCAGTCCGTGTGCAGACAGACAATGCGACGGCTGTCGCGTATATCAATCACCAAGGTGGGACAAGGAGTTCCAGACTCATGGTAGAGGTGTCCCGAATTCTGATTTGGGCAGAGGCCAATGTACCAGCCATTTCGGCGATTCACATTCCAGGGTTCAGAATATTACAGCGGACTTTCTCAGTCGCAGAAGGATGGATCCCGGGGAATGGAGCCTCCACCCGGAAGTCTTTGCACTACTGTGCTCTCGCTGGGGAACCCCCCAAGTGGATTTGATGGCTTCCAGGTCCAATGCCAAGTTACCGACATTCATGTCCAGGTACAAGGACCCGAAGGCGGTGGCGGTGGATGCTCTAGTGGCTCAGTGGGATCAGTTCAAGCTGATCTATGTATTCCCGCCGATATCCTTACTTCCTCTAGTGCTGCGTCGGATCAGACTAGAGAGAATTCCAGCTATTCTGATAGCTCCAGACTGGCCAAGAAGGGTGTGGTTCTCGACAATAATGTCGCTGTTGGCGGCACCTCCGTTTCCACTCCCTCTTCAACAGGACTTGTTGACTCAGGGGCCCATTTGTCATCCGGACTTGATGTCCCTGCGTTTGACGGCGTGGCTCTTGAGACCGAGATCTTGACCCGTAGAGGTTTTTCAGCCGAGGTCATTGCTACCCTTCGTGCTGCAAGATGTCCGGCTACTTCTAGGATTTACCACAAAATTTGGGAAACCTTCTTTTCGTGGTGTTTGGGGTCTTCTCGGAACCCGAGAAAATTTTCCATTCCCAACCTGTTGGCTTTTCTGCAGCATGGGCTAGACAAGGGTTTGGCAGTTAGCACTCTGAAAGGTCAGATTTCTGCTCTGTCCTTATTATTCCGGAGAACCATTGCTTCGAATAGAGACGTGATCTCTTTTTTCCGAGGTATCTCTCGTAAGTTTCCGCCGCGGAAGGCACCCGTGTCTCCTTGGCGGCTCAACCTTGTTTTGGAGGCTCTTCAGCATAAACCTTTTGAACCTATGGTTTCTGCTAGCTTTTCTTTACTTTCTTGGAAGGTGGCTTTCCTTGTTGCAGTCACTTCCTTGAGGAGAGTTTCTGAATTGGCAGCTCTTTCTTGCTCGCCTCCTTTTCTGGAGTTTTTTCCGGATCGTGTAGTGCTTCGCACTCGGGGTGATTTTTTGCCTAAAGTGGTGTCACAATTTCATGTTAACCAGGATATTGTGTTGCCTTCACTCTGTCCGGATCCGAAGAATACGAAAGAGCGAGATTTACACACATTGGATTTAGTGCGGGCCTTGAAGTTTTATCTATCTATTACTCAAGGTTTTCGTAAGACGGACTCCCTGTTTGTGGTTCCGGCAGGTCGTCGGCGTGGTCAACGAGCTTCCAAGGGTTCTATAGCTCGTTGGATCCGGTCAGCTATTTTGGAAGCTTACCGTCTTCGGGGTGAATCTTGCCCGATTAAGATTCGAGCCCATTCCACGAGAGCTGTGGCTTCATCGTGGGCTTTTCATCAAGGTGCTTCGGCAGTGCAGCTTTGCCGAGCGGCGACTTGGCGCTCTGTCCACACGTTTACAAGATTTTATAAAGTGGACGTCAGTGCTTCCGCTGATGCAGCCCTCGGACGTAGGGTCCTGCAGGCAGCTGTAGTTTAAAGTTCTGGATGAACTTGTGTTTAGCGCTGGTTGCGCTTTGTTGTTAAGGTTGTTGGGTTTCTGCCTATTGTTGGTTTTTTCCCACCCTTATTTTTTGAACTGCTTTGGGACGTCCCATCAGTAATGAATTACTGTGGCTCTCTTCCTTCATCTGCAGCTGAAACACGGATTTTGGTAAAGACTTACCTGTAAAATCCTTTTCAGCGAAGGAAGGAAGAGAGACACAGTACCCTCCCACGGCAGAAGTGTGTTGATGTTTTCAGATGCAGCGCGACCCTTATCTGATAGCGATTATCTGGGCTGAGGTCAGCGCGCTAAGGCTCTGTTCCAGCATCGCCAGCTCATCGCAGTAGTCAGGTTCCGTGAGTAGTACCTGGAACTCTGTGGTTTTTGGCTTTCTTTGCATGCATAACCTGTATCCTTGTGTTTTTCTCTGAAGTTCCTTCAGAAGGGGTTATGTTGCTCCGCTGGTGATCTTGGCTCTTTTCCTAAAAGCTTTGATACGACTGGAGCTGAGTAGGAGGAGCCCGAGCTGGAGGGGCCAGCCAGTCATCACTCTTTTGATCTGAGGTAACATCCTGATCTGGGGCTCCGCCTACCCATCAGTAATGAATTACTGTGTCTCTCTTCCTTCCTTCGCTGAAAAGGATTTTACAGGTAAGTCTTTACCAAAATCCGTGTTTTTCCCTCTATGGGCTGACAGGCATAAAAAATAATAAACTCCTCTGTACTAACCACTGGCTCAGTGCTGTCTCTTTGTAGCTGTTTGCGGTCTTTGTTGACTGGTTTCAGTGGTGACCTCCCAGCTACCGTGCACATGACTGCTGCAGCCAATTACTGGACTTGGCGTGTTTGATCAGACTACCTCTGAGCCCAGTGATTGGCTGCAGCAGTCATGTGAACTGTAGTAATGATATCACTGCTGTTGCCCATCAACAAATACTAGGAGCAGTAACAGAAAGTCAACACTGGACTTGTAGCTGAGTTTATTTTTTTCTACTGCAAGTGGAATAAAAAATGTTTTTCTTTGAAAAACCCTTTAAAGGTGTTATATGTATAGCAGGCTCTGGTCAGACAGACACCTCAGCAGGACCCGATTGGCCCCATTATTAGTCAGCAGAGTCTGTCAGGAACCACTGATCTCCATTGTGCAGCAAATCCATCGCAGTGTCATGGCTTCCATTTCACACAGAAGCCATGACGCAGATGTTACCAGAGTCTGGTATTTTATATCAGTTACTGTTTTCTGCAGTACCCAACAGAATAGACCATTTGCTTTGATCTTTCAGATGATCATCACAGTTAAGCCCCCATATACTTTATGTAGAGCTTTCGGCTGTTATTTGTCCGGCAGCTAACTCGCCCAACTCCAACAGACACAGAAGTGCTTACTCTGTCGAGCTCACCTGTATTCTCTGAGAGAGCCGCTATGTGACATTTCTGGCAAAAGCTTATGTCCTAGAGAACAACATGATTGGCAGTTCAAAATCGGACATCCCTGATCCTTATATTTCCCATAATCATCTGTTGGGAAAAACTCAGGTGGGGAATGTTTCCAACACATTAGACTGTCGGCCAAACCCGTCAATATCGATCGATTCTATCAACCTTTGAATAAAAGATCCCATACACATTAGACGATCAGCTGAACCCATCGTTATCGACAGCCTAATGTGTATGGGGACCTTTAGTCAGTTTTTGGTATGCCTTAGAGATCTTGAGGTGGTTACCCTAAATGAAAATCCATAAGATGTGATTGCACGTTCATATGATCTGGAAGCTCCCCCAGGGGTGAACCTAGCCTCTCTGCTGCCTGAGGCGAACTGCAAAACGGTGCCCCCCCTTGTAAAATCAGTACAAATAAATCTGGTTTACTCTGCACGCCAGCATCAGGTTCATTCATTTCCTAATAGTTTACAGCGGGGCGGTCGCATTAGCACCACTCCCTGTTGTAAACTGTTTTAACCCCTTGAGATGGATTGCAGCGAGGGACTTGACTGTACAGCGGACAGGTATGGTATATTGTTGCTTTTTTATTTTTCCTTTCTTACAGGAGATCGAGGGCTTCGCTTCGAATTAGGCGTTGATTGTAAGTATGGGTTAATTAAGAATAATAAAATGTGTCTGTCTTTTAAGGATTTTATTCTGGCTGTGATTTTTATATTTACAAACTTTAGGATTAATAATGGAGAGGTGTCTTATTGACACCTCTCCATTATTAACCGGGCTTAATGTCGCCTTACAATCCAAGGTGACATTAACTCCTTATAAACCCCATATACCACCTCTACATGGCAGTGGGAAGAGAGAGGCTAAGCACCGGATATGGTGCCTCTTAGTGATGCGCCATTTCTGGGGCACTGGGTGCTGGTATTTGTAGCCAGGGGGGTCTAATATCCATGGACCCTCTCTAGGCTATGAATATCAGCCCGCAGCAGTCTGCATAGCCTTTTCCGGCACTTTAAGCTCAAAAAATGGCTCTTTTTTTAATAGAAATACGTTTTCCACAGTCCTCGTACCAGGTCTTTGCCTGTAAAGTGAGAGCCTCATTATACACCTGTATAAGTATCTAGTGAAGTAATAAAGACAGGTTTTTTTTTAGCATTGCTGCTTCCTCAGATTGTAAGCTCTTGTGAACAGAGTCCCTGCTCCTCGGTTGTAGTCTTAACCTGTATTACTTTCTGATATGTGGCGTTTTTTGTATGTCTTTTCTGAATTAGTAAGTGCTGTGATATGTGTTAGCGCTGTATAAGATTACAATTCATAAAAATAAAGGCAAGTTGCAAGCACTGTGCTAACACACACTGCACACACACACTGTACAGTGATGATACATGAGGCCCTATAATGCACAGTGATGATACATGAGGCCCTATAATGCACAGTGATGATACATGAGGCCCTATAGTGCACAGTGATGATACATGAGGCCCTATAGTGCACAGTGATGATACATGAGGCCCTATAATGCACAGTGATGATACATGAGGCCCTATAGTGCACAGTGATGATACAAAAGGCCCTATAGTGCACAGTGATGATACATGAGGCCCTATAATGCAGTGATGATACATGAGGCGCTATAGTGCACAGTGATGATACATGAGGCCCTATAATGCACAGTGATGATACATGAGGCCCTATAATGCAGTGATGATACATGAGGCGCTATAGTGCACAGTGATGATACATGAGGCCCTATAGTGCACAGTGATGATACATGAGGCCCTATAATGCAGTGATGATACATGAGGCCCTATAGTGCACAGTGATGATACATGAGGCCCTATAGTGTACAGTGATGATACATGAGGCCCTATAGTGTACAGTGATGATACATGAGGCCCTATAATGCACAGTGATGATACATGAGGCCCTATAGTGCACAGTGATGATACAAAAGGCCCTATAGTGCACAGTGATGATACATGAGGCCCTATAATGCACAGTGATGATACATGAGGCCCTATAGTGCACAGTGATGATACATGAGGCCCTATAGTGCACAGTGATGATACATGAGGCCCTATAATGCAGTGATGATACATGAGGCCCTATAGTGCACAGTGATGATACATGAGGCCCTATAGTGTACAGTGATGATACATGAGGCCCTATAGTGTACAGTGATGATACATGAGGCCCTATAATGCACAGTGATGATACATGAGGCCCTATAGTGCACAGTGATGATACATGAGGCCCTATAATGCAGTGATGATACATGAGGCCCTATAGTGCACAGTGATGATACATGAGGCCCTATAGTGCACAGTGATGATACATGAGGCCCTATAGTGTACAGTGATGATACATGAGCCCCTATAATGCAAACTTTGCGATTCCTTGTCTAATTTTTTATCCCGGAAAAAAGTAACGGTGAAGGAATTGCAGTCTCTTTTGGGCCTTTTAAACTTAGCATTGCGTATAATCCCAATCGGACGTCCATTTTCTAGAAGGCTTTATGATGCAATAAAAGGTTTTTCCTATCCGGGTTCTCACATTCGTGTCCCTTCTGATTTGAAAGAAGGTGCCAAAATTTGGTTGAGTTTTCTCTTAGATTTTAATGGTAGGTCGTGCTGGCAGTACCCGTTCGTGATTTCGGACTTTTTTCAATTTTCTTTTTCTGTCAATAGTTCAGCCGGCTATGGGATTCTGTTCTCATCTCATTGGTCGGCTGAACATTGGCCTGAGGCTTGGCACTCATGCCAAATCACAAGGAATTTCGTGGTTTTAGAATTATTTTGTGTTTTGCTTGGTCTTCATGTATGGGGTTCTTTTATGTCCAATTATAAGATAATTATTTTATCTTATAATTGCTGTTTTATTATAGCTGCTGTTTTTTTTCAATTAACACTCTGTCTTCTAAGAACCTTGGGCTAGTAAGATTTTGAGACTGATCGTGATGGTTTGTTTAAAATATTTGCTTGAAGGCCAAATTAGGTAAAAGCGAATTCAAATTAACAACTAATTTTCTTTGTCACCGGCAGTGGTCCGATTTTCGACATCACATTCCAGACACAGACTAGGATCCAACACCCTGCCCTCAAACACTGTGGGACTCAATTCTAACATAATTCCATATTTTATCGAGTATTCATTAGCCGATCGATCATGGGCTGATTATTCAGCCACATGGCTTCAATGGGTAAAATTTTGTCAAACGAACAATTTTAATTTTCTAATTTCAAGTCCTATTTCTGGTCTCACATTTGCTGAATTCTTAATAATTAAGGGTCTTTCATATTCAGCTGTTGCCAAGGTTTTTTCGGGGGGTCCTTCTTTTTTAAATTATTGGGTAAGAATCCGCTGACGGGATTATTTCCGATTAAACAACTACTGAAGGGTTTTAAACGCAGTACTTTCAAACCGGACTCGAGACGCCCTATATCTTTGAGTCTTTTAAGGAGTCTTTGTTTAATTTTGGACAAGGTTTGTTTTAATGCGTTTGAAGCATCTTTATTTTGTAGTGCTTTTTCCCTCGCGTTTTTTAGAGCCCTTAGGATAGGCGAATTGGTTTCTTAAAAAAAAAAATGGATCCTTCTGGGCTAATGATTCATGACATTTCTTTAAAACACTCCTTTGTGCAAGTATTTGTTCGAAAGTCTAAAACGGATCAATTCGGTAGGGGTGCTAATTTGAAATTAGTAGCGAATGAAGACCCAGTCATATGTCCGGTGTCTAATATCAGAACATGGCTTTTAAATAGGCCTAAATTACCTGGCCCCCTGTTTATTCATGTTGACGGCAGTCCCGCCACTATTTTTCAATTTAACTCTGTGCTAAAAAAATGTTTAAGTATCTTAGGAAAAGAAAATCTTAGGATAACATCCCATTCATTTCGAATTGGCGCTGCCACTGAGGCGGCTAGATCTGGTTTGTCAATTGCAAAAATAAAGGAACTTGGCCGATGGGATTCTTCTAGATTTAAATTATATGTTCGGCACGATTTATATGATTATTAACTTTATACTTTAATTGCAGGTCCCTTTATTGTCTGGATAATTGGACATTCTTTTATATTCTGGGCGCAGAAGAGAGCTAGCCAACGTTCTTATTCAGAGAATTTGTCATTTAATGATTCTTATGTCCAGATTTTTTGGCATAGCATTCGGGGAATGAAATGGGGTAATTTTGTTAATGAATGTAGGAAACTTCTTAGACAATTTCCCCGTCCTGATTTAATTATATTTCACTTGGGAGGCAATAATATTGGGAAAATTAAAACACTTGATTTATTAGCACCTATGAGGATGGATATTGTTAACCTGAAACAGATTTTTGTTCATACTGTTTTTGTTTTTTCGGAAATAGTTCCTAGATCAATTTGGAACGATAATAAATTGTCTTTTCTGGATAGAATTCGGAAAAGGGTGACTAGGAATATGGAAAAAATTTTGCCTTTGGTCGAGGGTTTTTCTTTTAGGCATTTGGACTTGGAGGGTTTTGTTCCAGGTATTTATAGATTTGACATGGTTCACTTATCAGACATTGGGTTGGATCTTTTTAATTTGGGTTTGCAAAATATTGTGGAAAAATGGCTGCGGTGTTGTTTGAGGGGGAAAATCGCCCTACAAGCAGGGTGGATTGGTTGTTTTTGGTGATTATTTAAAAATTTAAGTGGTGGATTATTACTTGGTCAGCATATTCTTTGAGTAACCCAAAATAAAAACATTGCGGCCATTTATTCCAATGAAATTGTGTCTTGTTTTATTATTATATAATTTGGGTCTTGTGATGCCATGTTCCTCCTCTGTATTGGCGGAACCTGGTCCAATGCAACCAACAGATTTTATTTACACTGTTCCAGAAATATTTTCAGCCTATAATTATTGGAATCTTGGCCCTTGGTTGGGAGTCTAACCTCCAACTATTTGCTTTAGATGTTGTCATGTGGAATTCCTGAGCTGTCTGACCTGCAGGATTTAAAGTATGTCTATGATGCTCTGCGCCCACAAGATTCAGAAGCTGATGCCACAACATATTTTACCCGGTAACTGGAGCTGTCTGTATAGTTCAGTCTTTTTTGTACATGTCATGTTTCCATCAAGAATCCAACTAAGTAGTGTGCTTCCTTATTTCTCTACACCAGGCTCATAGAGTCCAGTCTGGGTTCAGTAGCCACAAAGTTAAATTTCTTCATCCACAATCTGGCACAGCTGAAGTTCAGTGGTTCAGATGAGCGGTTAACACTCTCCTTTGCGCCAAGAACTCACACAATGAAAGTGGATGGGAGGATTCGGGATGTTTTCCTAACTCGTTATAAGAAGATATTCAATCCTAATAAAGGATATGTAAGTGGAGGTCTCTCCAGACCGGTCTAATGATTGTCCCTGTGTATGTTAAATTATAGCTTTTCATATAAATCTAGTCTGGGACAAGATTTGGAAATGTTGTTGCCTTGCTGTAAATGTATTTGTTCTGCTTGTTACAGATCTATGTTATTAAGGTGGTACGGGAGAGCCTGCATGAGACCACTCATGTACAGAGATCCTTCGAGGAGTTCCAGGAGCTACATAGCAAACTAAGGTTACTTTTCCCACCATCACAACTTCCCAGGTAACATTTATAGTAATCTCCTGTGATACCATACAGATAGTATGTATGCTGCGCTTTCTCTTCTGAATCCCAAGATTTCCCTAAGTTGTTAAACAGTTATAGTGTTTTGGGGTTTTCTTCAAACTCAAAAAGAAAGAAATCTAAAAGAAAAATGCACTATACTATTATTTCCAGGGTCCAATCATGGTAATTGGCTAGTGGAATTTGGAAGTAGTTTCGATAAAATAAATATAATGAGATAAGAACCTTTAAGGGAATCTGTCAACAGGTTTTTGCTATGTAATCTAAGAGCACTATAATGTCAGAGCAGAGACCCTGATTACTGTAATATGTCACTTACTGGGCTGTGTTTGGCTATTTTAATATAATCAGTGTTTTATCCGTTGGAGATTATCACTACAGGACAACTGGCCTCGTGCCTCCTAGTCCAACCATGTGCCAGCACTGATTAGCAGCTCTGTTACTATATAATATACACAGAAAGCTGTGGTGTGGGAAGGGTTATACATGCACAGTAATTCAACTTCTTATTAATTTAAAGAAATAAAAATATAGCTTCCTTTTAAAGGCTGTTCCCAACATCTGTGTTGTAGCCACAGGATATGCCTCATACGTGCAGGTCAGACCTCTGCTACCCTTACCTATTTGAAGAAACAGGCCCACATACCATACGATTCACAAACCTGTGCTCGTTTACACATGTTCGTACTAACATATCAGAATATTTAAAG
The DNA here is from genome assembly GCA_033576555.1 of Oophaga sylvatica. Classification (NCBI taxonomy): domain Eukaryota; kingdom Metazoa; phylum Chordata; class Amphibia; order Anura; family Dendrobatidae; genus Oophaga; species Oophaga sylvatica. Next base: position 482,014,960 of record JARQOD010000002.1, read on the forward strand.
GTATTTTTGCCGTTCCGTTCTGCATAATCCACAACAAAATAGTATAACATACTTTATAATTAACTAAACACACCAGGTCATAGGTAGTAATGAAATATTTGTTAAACGAATGTCATTAGTGCTTATGTATGGCATCCATCACAGGCAATTATTACATTTATACATCATTAGCTTTTCCATAGCTTTTAATATCGTATATAGATGGCATTATAGCATATGGTGATGGATTCTTAACAGTGGTATCTGATACCCATAGGCTAAAATAATATTAGTTTAATAGGAACGCCATGACATATCCATGAAATGATTGCCATTTTTTTACTCGTTTGTATAGCGCCATTCCACAACGCTGTAAATACAGTCATGGACAAAAGTTTTGAAAATGACACAAATATTAATTTTTACAAAGTTTACTGCTTCACTTTTTCTAATGGCAATTTGCATATACTCCAGAATGTTATAAAGAGTGATCAGCTTAACAGCAATTACTTGCAAAGTCAATATTTGGCTAGAAAATGAACTTTATCCCAAAACACATTTCAACATCATTGCAGCCCTGCCTTAAAAGGACCAGCTAACCTTTTTTCAGTGATTGCTCCATTAACACAGGTGTGGGTGTTGATGAGGACATGGCTGGAGATCAATCTGTCATGATTAAGTAAGAATGACACCACTGGACACTTTAAATGGAGGCTGGTGCTTGGCATCATTGTTTCTCTTCTGTTAACCATGGTTATCTCTAAAGAAACACGTGCAGTCATCATTGCAATGCACAAAAATGGCCTAACAGGGAAGAGTATCGCAGCTAGAAAGATAGCACCTCAGTCAACAATCTATCGCATCATCAAGAACTTCAAGTAGAGAGGTTCCATTGTTGACAAAAAGGCTCCAGGGCGCCCAAGAAAGACCAGCAAGCGCCAGAACCGTCTCTTAAAAGTGTTTCAGCTGCGGGATCGGGCTACCAGCAGTGCAGAGCTTGCTCAGGAATGGCAGCAGGCAGGTGTGAGTGCATCTGCACGCACTGTGAGGCGGAGACTCTTGGAGCAAGGCCTGGTCTCAAGGAGGCAGCCTTATCATTTCTGCCACGGCATCATTTGTCTCTCCTGAGGAACCCGATCAAAGTAAAGGGGGAAACGCATAGAGAGTATGAGAAATCTGACCTGTGGGATGAAGCCATGATGGTGTCTCGGTCAGGAATGCAGTGAACTCTCAGATAAGTATAGTGGCCATATATCAGAACGAATGTTCACTGTTATATATCTTCATTGCTGCTGGCCAGTTACTCATGTTATGATGTGAGAGCACTGCACATCTTGTTTATTTATTTTTGTGGTGGTGTCTAATGTTTACAATCAGTGATAATAGCACGGCATGGGTTATTTAACCATTGCTATGTGACTGACTATTTACTGTGGATGCTTCAAAACCTCAGCTCGTGTTTGTTATTAACATAATGACATGTGGTGACTGGACTATCCCTTCTCTGACATTTTGTATACCTTTCTACTCCTATGCATGAAGAACTGACAATTTATATGCGACAAGAACAGGCCATCTGGCTTTCTATTTCTAACTATCGTACCTTATAGGGTTAAATAGGAGAGGAGGGAGAGCCATCGCACGAGCGGGGGCGCTATTCTCGTTGTATCTTAGGGTGCCAACCTCCGCATCTAGGTAGGAGTTCAGTCAGGCACTTTTTTGTGATAGGGGCAGTTCACCCTTCTGCACTATAACGGCTGTTTGTGTATGATAGTGTTGCACCTTATTTAGTCACTATATTTTTTAATGAGGTTTTCTGATATTTAGTATCTTGAGCATATCAGGGTAGGACTACTATTAAGCGACCAGGCTTTAGCTTTGGGTTAATGATAAGAAACAATATATTAACCCAATAGTCCCAATTAAATTCTGTTTTTAGCAACTTTTCTATGGAAGTTTTAGTAAATATCATTGAAAGTTAATTTTTAGTCTAGGTTTTTTCAGTGAGCCCTGGTCTCAAGGAGGGCAGCAAAGAAGCCACTTCTCTCCAGAAAAAACATCATGGACAGACTAATATTCTGCAAAAGGTACAGGCAGTGGACTGCTGGGGACTGGGTAAAGTTATTTTCTCTGATGAATCCCCTTTTCGATTGTTTGGGACATCAGGAAAACGCCTCATTCGGAGAAGACAAGGTGAGCGCTACCACCAGTCTTGTCTCATGCCAACTGTTAAGCATCCTGAAACCATTCATGTGTGGGGTTGCTTCTCAGCTAAGGGAATTGGCTCTCTCACAGTCTTGCCTAAAAACACAGCCATGAATAAAGAATGGCACCAGAATGTCCTCCAAGAGCAACTTCTCCCAACCCTCAAAGAGCAGTTTGGCGATCAACAATGCCTTTTCCAGCATGATGGAGCACCTTGCCATAAAGCAAAGGTGATAACTAAATGGCTCAGGGAACAAAACATAGAGATTTTGGGTCCATGGCCTGGAAACTCCCCAGATCTTAATCCCATTGAGAACTTGTGGTCAATCATCAAGAGACGGGTGGACAAACAAAAACCTAAAAATTCTGACAAAATGAAAGCATTGATTGTGCAAGAATGGACTGCTATCAGTCAGAATTTGGTCCAGAAGTTGATTGAGAGCATGCCAGGGAGAATTGCAGAGGTCCTGAAGAAGAAGGGTCAACACTGCAAATATTGACTTGCTGCATTAACTCATTCTAACTGTCAATATAAGCTTTTGTTACTCATATGTTTGCAATTATATATTTCTGTCTGTGATAAAAACATCTGTCAAACACATAAAAACCAGAGGGCAGCAGATCATGTGAAAATGTAATATTTGTGTCATTCTCAAAACTTTTGGCCATGACTGTACATTATCATCACTGTCCTGTTGCGGCTCACAATCTAGATCCCCTATCAGTATGTATTTAAAGTGTTGGAGGAAATCGGAGAACCCGGAGGAAACCCACACAAACACAGGGAGAACATACAAACTCCTTGCAGATGTTGTCCTTGGTAGGATTTGAATCCAGCCACCATGCTGCCAGCATAGCCTATAGGTGACACATGTCACTGTCGTGCATCCATCAAAGCATGGATGAGGAGCATTTTTATCATATACATTACACAGACACGAAAGGACCAGACCAGAAATGGACCTTTCTTTTTTGCAACAGCAGATAAGGCGAGAAAATTAATATACACTAGATGGTCAACCAAACCCACCAGAGTCGCCCAACATTTGTATAATGTGTATGACCACCTACAACTGCTGGTAGGACAAAGATATCCTGCAAGGTCTTTTAAAAGAAAAACCCCAAGCTACTAATTTTATAAAAATCTCAATACAACAACTCACATGGTACTTAGGGTAGCAACATCTCTGTCTTTTAAATTATGTGTTAGGCGCTGAAACACCTTGCAGATCGATTGGTGTCTTGATTCTGAGCCCCACACTGAGCGGTAGTGCTCTTCAGCTGACTGAGTGCACACTGAGCAGATTTGGGGGCTTGATAGAAAGTCAATGAGCCTGGGCTCCACTTTGTGTACAGGCTCGAACATCTTTTTTTTTGCTTAAGTACTATATTGATTAAATTTTGTTCATTTTGTGTTCTTATTGTTCTCTTAGTTTCCCAAATCGCTTTGTTATTGGTCGTTCCCGTGGAGAGGCAACAGCAGAGCGCCGAAAAGAAGACTTAAATGCGTATATTTGGCACTTGATCCATTCTCCTCCTCAGGTGGCTGAGGTGAGACACCGTTTTTGCTTTCTAAAATTGAGTTCAACTTACAAGAGCTATTTATTTCTGAGGATATTGATATCTAATTGTAACATGATGAAAGTATACTATGGGGTAATCACTACTAGAAGATCTGCTAGAGGTTTTCCTACTCAATTTTTCATTATCGTTTGGCTAAATAGTAAAATGCTTTGTGTGCATTATGGATCTGTCATTTTCCACTATTCTACTCCTATGACGGAACAGAAAACTGGAAATATTATTAGAAAAGTGGGCAGATCTATACAAATATCATGTATCTGTGGGATAGGTGATAATTGTTAGACTTGTATAGGTCCCACCACTGAGACTCCACCTATTGTTGAATGGGAGACTTGTTCTCATGTTTTCTTTCTGCCATGGTCTTACATGGAGTACAGCAGCTTGTGTATAGCATTAAGGATACAAAGATAACCAAGTACAACAAGTGATCATTAAAGCAGATGACCATACGCATTTAATATATGAGACCTCCCAACTCTCCATTGAAGGCATGTGTCGGTGAAGATGTAGAGATTGTTGGATTTTACCTGCCCTTTTTAGTTTTTGTGGAGATAAACGTTGCAAGAGTTCAGCAGCGGCATACCCCCTTTTCCTTATGAGAGCACATGCATGCTTAACCAAGTTGAACAAGCACTCGTGTGGATGGGTCAGGATAGTTGTGGGTCAAACAAGCTATCTAATGTCTATGGTCAGTGTTGGATCTTTTTTGCTGTCGCTCTTATGAACAAATTATTCTGCACCCCTCGATAAGAGGTTAATGTTTCACCGCATTTGCCTCTTGTTGTAAGCTGCACCTGTCGCATTGTTTGCCTTGCTGTAATCCTACCTCTCATAAGAGTCTGTTCACAATCTGTTGTTAGTGGAGACAGTGCTCATTTCCCTTCTGGCGTAAGCCTACCGACCTGCATCTTTTGTTCTCCTCATTAGACAATAATAGTTTCTTGCTTAACTACGTGAGATACTACCGAAATGTATCGCCTCTTCTTGTGTATTCTGTGGTCAGAACTCGGCGATTTGGAAGTTCTGCCTCTGTTAAGGTACTGCCACACTAAACAATCCCGCTAGCGATCACGATAACGACGCATACTAATGCGATCGCTAGCGGGATTGTTTCTATATCGCTAAGTGCGGCCACATTTAGCGATATAGTTAATGACGCTATCGCCGTTAGCGATCTTCTTAACGACTTTAGCGGTACAAAAGTACCGCTAAATCGCTAAGAAAAGGTGCCACACTAGCGATATATACTTACCCAGCGGGAGCGCCGACGAGAAAATAGGGTCCGGAGCGATTCCAGCGACGAGCGAGATCACAGCAGGAAGCTCGTTGCTGGCAGCTGCCGCACTGAACAACATCGCTAACGGGATCGCTAAATAGTGACGTTTTTTAGCGATCCCGTTAGCGATATTGTTCAGTGTGGCATACCCTTTAGAGTTTGTGTTAGGTGATTGTGCTTACCACAATCTCATTTTTTGCTTCATATTAAATTATAGGTGATAATTTGTTGATCATTTGGGTACAGTTACTCTGATGATCACTGATCATTAGAATGGAGACTCCAAATCACCCTTTTGAATGAAGCAGTGGTTGAGCATGTGCTCTGTGGCTCCATTCAAAATCTAATTGACTGTCATGGTTAACTGCAAAGAGAGGATGAGAATAAGCCCTATTTTGATACACCTAAAATGAGAACTTTTTTTTTTTTTCTTTAAATAGCATATGATTAGGCATGGGAGAGATAGCTATACAATGGCTTGCAAAATTATTCACGCATCCCCCCCCCCCTGGAGTTTTCTGTGTTTTGCTACCTCTCAACCTGGAATTTCACTGTTTTTCTTTTTTTGTTGATAGTTTGCATCAGTTCATGTAAAGAACATGCCTACAACTATGAACATTTGTTTTTGTTTTTTTTGTGAAGCAAACAACAAATAGGACAAAATAACTGAAAACTTCACTATGCATAACTATTCATCCCCTAAAGTCAATACTTTGTAGAGCCTCCTTTTGCTGCAATTTCGGCTGCAAATCACTTTGGACAAGTCTCTATGAGCTTTCCACATCTTGCCACTGGGATTTTTGCCCATTCCTCAAGCAAAACTGCTCCAGCTCCTTCAAGTTACATGGTTTCCTCTGGTGTACAGCAATCTTCAAGTCTGACCACTGATCATCAATTGGATAAAGGTCTGGGCTTTGGCTAAGCCACTCCAAAACATTTACGTTTCCCCTTAAACCACTCAAGTGTTGCTTTATCAGTATGCTTTGGGTCATTGTCTTGTTGGAAGGAGAACCTCTGTTCCAGTCTCAAATCACAGACAGACTGAAACAAGTTTTGCTCAAGAATATCCCTGTATTTCACACCATCCATCTTCCCTTCGACTCTGACCATTTTCTCTGTCCCTGCTACTGAAAAACATTTGCACAGCATGATGCTGTCACCTCTGTTTCACTGTGGGGATGGTTTTCTTGGGGTGTTGAGCTGTGTTGGTTTGGCGCCAGACATAGCGTTTACCTTTGGTGGTCAAAAAGTTTAATTTTGATTTTAAGTGACCACAGCACATGCCTCCATACATTTGGGGAGTTTCCTGCATGTCTTTTGTCAAACTCAAAACTAGCTTTACAATTTTTATGTTTAAGTAAAGGCTTTTTTTCTGTCCACTGTTCCATAACGGCCACCTCTATGAAGTGTATGGATTATTGTGGTCGTATGGACAGTTACTGCAGTCTCTGCTTGGGAGTTCTGCAGCTCCTTCAGTGTTACCTTCTGTCTTTGTGCTGCTTCTCTGATCAATGCCCTCCTTCCCTGGCTGAGAGTTTTGGTGGGCGATCCTCTCTTGGCAGGCTTGTTGTGGTACCATGTTCTTTCCATTTGATGACTCTCCAGGGGATCATCAGAGATTGGGATATTGTTTTATAACCCAACCAGGAGTTCTCTACTACTCTGTCCCTGAATTGTTTGGAGATCTCCTTGGTCTTCATGGTGGTGTTTGGTTAGTGGTGCCTCTTGGATAATGGTGTTTCAGCCTCTATGGCCTTTCAGAAAAGGTGTGTATATACTGACAGACCATGTGACACTTAGATTGCACACAGGTGCACTTCCTGTCACTAAGCATGTGACTTATGAAGGTAATTGCTTGCACCAGAAATGTTTAGGGATATCATAGCAAAAGGGGTAAATACATAGGCACATGTCAATTTGTATTTATTTTATCCTATACATTTAATACATGTCTTTATTTTTCTCACTTCACTTCACCAACTCAGACTATTTAGTGCTGATGCATCACACACAAATCAGATTACAAAAATATTTAAACACAGGTTGTAATGTATCAAAATAAGTAAAAAGCCAAGGGGGTGAATACTTTTGCAAGCCACCTGTCACATTTTTAACTGACATACCATTTTTCCCATTATCTGTCTTGCCTGAGTTACATGTCATTTTCATAGTTGGCAGCTTGTTGTCCTACTGTCAGAAGGTTGTAGGATTTTATATAGGAATATGCTTGAGTGACTAAAATAAAATGTATCATCTTGAGCATCAATTATAGTGATACTGATCAATAGCCATTGTGCAATTTGTGGTTCTTGTTATTTTGTATAGGAATATTTCTCGGCTTTGGCGATCACAACCAATTTTGTCTTTCTACAGTGTGATCTGGTTTATACCTTTTTCCACACTCTACCTCGTGATGAAAAGAATTTGAGCAACTCGATATCACATAGACCATCAGGTAAAGTGTGATTTTTGTTTTTTTTCTTGTTCCTCTATAAAGCTGATTTTACTTATATACACCACATTTTTGTTACGTTAACCTCTTGTTGTATGATCACGTACATGTATGTCATAGGATGCTTTGTGGTGTAGACTTTTGTTGCACCACTTGCGCAGCCACTGATGAAGCCTAGCAATGATTGACAGATGGGCTCCTGCAGTAGCTGGGATCAGAGACTTACAGAAGCTTTTGGTCCCATCCACTTAACTTATGCATCTAAAGTACTTGACAGAGAGTAGAGACCAGATCGACCGGAATTGAATAAACACTCACAGGTTTCTGGTCCAGCAGCCACGCCGACCAGAGCCCTTTGAACCTCCTCCTACCTGCCGGCAATCTTGTCTGATCAGTAGGCCTGGCGTGATGTCATTGTTTTGGCTTAACACATGCATGACATCATGCCAGGCCTAATAGAAGAGTCACTGGGAATGCCGCTCAGAGCTCTGGCACGGTGGCCACGGACTTCCAGCTGGACCAATATCTGCATATTAGACTGCCTGTCATTGTAACACTAACCAATAGTGATGAGCGAGCATGCTCATGACCTAATTGAGTAATTTTGGTGTGCTCGAAAAAAAAAGCTCAAGTCACCTCAGCTGCATTTTTCATGGCTTTTCGACAGCCGCAACACATGCATAGATTGGCTGTTTCTTAGGCAATACCTGAATGTGTTGCAGCTGCGGCACCTTGAGCATATATTTCGAGCATGTCGAAAATTCTCAATTAGGACATGAGCACGCTCGCACATCAGTACGAACCAAAAAGAATGCTTTGGAGTACATAGTTTTGCAAGTAATTGGTGCTTTATGTTCCCTACGGGGCTGATCTCACCGCCAAAGCTCTACCCACCCACAGCTAGCCATTGCCACACGAACGTAAAATAAAAATGTGCAGCAATTGGCCACCATGGTAGGCAAAACATCAGTTGCATGCAGACAGCTGCAGCGTGGGGTCTTGGAGTTTAATGGGTGATATAGTTAGCTTTTATATGCAACTAGCTGAAGAGCCCGGCGCTGCCTGGGCATCGTAACTAACTACGGTTAGTTATAACAAATTATAATGATTATATCTATATATATATATATATATATATATATAAAGCTGTGTATAGCCTCGCCCACTCCGCATAGCCGCATTCACTATAATATCCCACATCATCCCGTCAGCCAGAGCCACTGGACTACTACCCCTAATATTCCACATCATCCCGTCAGAACCACCGGACTACTAATATCCCACATCATCCATCAGCCAGACCACCGGACTACTACCCTAATATCCCACATCGTCCCTTCAGCCAGAGCCACCGGACTACAAATATCCCACATCATCCCGTCAAAGCCACCAGACTACTAATATCCCACATCATCCCTTCAGCCAGAGCCACCGGACTACTACCCTAATATCCCACATCATCCCGTCAGCCATAGCCACCGGACAACTACCACTAATATCCCACATCATCCCGTCAGCCATAGCCACCGGACAACTACCACTAATATCCCACATCGTCCCGTCACAGCCGCCAGACTTCTACCCCTAATATCTCATATCATCCCGTCAGCCAGAGCTACTGGACTACTACCCCTAATATCCCACATCATCCTGTCAGCCAGAGCCACTGGACTACTACCCCTAATATCCCACATCGTCCCGTCACAGCCGCCAGACTACTACCCCTAATATCCCACATCATCCCATCAGCCTGGGGTCAGAACCAGAGCGCTGGATGGATTTGCCCTAACTTCCATACAAATGATCCCTTTAAGAGAGGCCTGGGGTCAGAATCAGAGCGCTGAGTGTAATGGCCCTCACTTCCATACTGGAGATCCCTTTAAGAGAGGCCTGGGGTTCGAACCAGAGCGCTTATTGGAATTGCCCTAACTTCCATATTAATGATCCCTTTAAGAGGCCCTGGGGTCAGAGCCACTGTGCTGAGTGGAACGGTCCTAACTTCCATATCGGGGATCGCTTTAAGAGAGGCCTGGAGTCAAAACCAAAGCGCAGGATAGATTTGTCCTAACTTCTATACCGGAGATCCCTTTAAGAGGGAAGATGTGCCTATGGGATGGAGGATGTGTGATGGGGATATGGGAACGGGAGGGGGTATTCATTTTTGTCATGTGCTCTCTGCTCCTTTCTGGGGGGCAGACAATGGCTGGAGCTTATGTTCCCGGGGAGGCTAGATTTCTCCCACCCAGTCACTGTCTGCTGAGGTGTTGTCGTGGAGTGAGAAAACTGTTGCTCATAGCAACCAATCACAGCTCAGCTTCTTTTAAACAGCTCTGGTGAAATGAAAGATGCTTAGCGATTGGTTGCAAGGAAAACTGTTGCTCATAGCAACCAATCACAGCTCAGCTTCTTTTAAACATGCTTCGTGATTGGTTCGTGGTATACCCACACACACACATTCAATTATATATATATATATATATATATATATATATATACTGTATACAGGAGTCAGTATTATATTATATATGCACTGTATACAGGGGTCAGTATTATATTGTATACAGAGGTCAGTATAATATATATACACTGTATACAGGGGTCAGTATGCTATATATACACTGTATACAGGGGTCAGTGTTCTATATATACACTGTATACAGAGGTCAGTATTTATATATATATATATATGTATATATATATATTATATATATATATATATATATATATACACACTGTATACAGGGGTCAGTATTATATATATACACTGCATACAGGGGTCAGTATTATATATATACACTGTATACAGGGGTCAGTATTATATATGTATATATATATATATATATATATATATATATATACACTGTACACAGGGGTCAGTATTATATACAGTACAGACCAAAAGTTTGGACACACCTTCTCATTCAAAGATTTTTCTGTATTTTCATGACTATGACAATTGTACATTCACACTGAAGGCATCAAAACTATGAATTAACACATGTGGAATTATACATTACACTTAACAAAAAAGTGTGAAACAACTGAAAATATGTCTTATATTCTAGGTTCTTCAAAGTAGCCACCTTTTGCTTTGATGACTGCTTTGCACACTTTTGCAATCTCTTGATGAGCTTCAAGAGGTAGTCACCGGAAATGGTCTTCCAACAATCTTGAAGGAGTTCCCAGAGATGCTTAGCACTTGTTGGCCCATTTGCCTTCACTCTGCAGTCCAGCTCACCCCAAACCATCTCGATTGGGTTCAGGTCTGGTGACTGTGGAGGCCAAGTCATCTGGCGCAGCACCCCATCACTCTCCTTCTTGGTCAAATAGCCCTTACACAGCCTGGAGGTGTGTTTGGGGTCATTGTCCTGTTGAAAAAAAAATGATGGTCCAACTAAACGCAAACCGGATGGAATAGCATGCTGCTGCAAGATGCTGTTGTAGCCATGCTGGTTCAGTATGTCTTCAATTTTGAATAAATCCCCAACAGTGTCACCAGCAAAGCACCCCACACCATCACTTCTCCTCCTCCATGCTTCACGGTGGGAACCAGGCATGTAGAGTCCATCCGTTCATCTTTTCTGCGTCGCACAAAGACACGGTGGTTGGAACCAAAGATCTCAAATGGACTCATCAGACCAAAGCACAGATTTTCACTGGTGTAATGTCCATTCCTTGTGTTCTTTAGCCCAAACAAGTCTCTTCTGCTTGTTGCCTGCCCTTAGCAGTGGTTTCCTAGCAGCTATTTCAGCTGCAGATGGAAGGGAGGGAGCCACAGGATTCATTACTGATGGGTAGGCGGAGCCCCAGATCAGGATGTCACCTCAGATCAAAAGCGTGCTGACTGGCTGGCCCCTCCAGCTCGGGCTCCTCCTACTCAGCTCCAGTCTAAGATTTGAGGTCTCAGAGGATGGTCGCTGCTAATGCAGCTCCTCAGAAGATTTTATTATTTTATATTCGGACAGGAGACTTGGATCACCAGTTGGTCTAGAGGTCTCAGGGGTACCAGCGCTGCTGGACCCCAACCTCTCCCTTGGCGGATCTGTATTACAATTATGGTCCCTGCAGAATCTTGCCGGCCCTGGGGGTTGAGGAGAGCTTCCCTGGCGGGACGCAAACCACACGTGCGGTCACTGCGTTCCTCGCCCTGGGGGGAAGCATGGGCACAGCGCCAGAAACCCCTGAGGGTCCCTGTGGCGCTTTGGCTGGTGAGTACTCCACACAAATTTTTTATTATAATTATGTGTGAGTGCTTTAGCGTCTGAGTGAGCAGCGCTATTACTTGTATGTCAGTATGCTCCAGCGCTGCTGTGACAGCGCTGTTACATAGTAGATGTGGTGATTTTTTGTCCGCAGGCAGATACCTGCAGGACAGAGAAGGAGCAGGAGCGGGGGAGTTCGCGCTCATTATTTGAGCTAGCAGGGGGCGTGGCCTAACGATTCCCGGTCTTCTGAGCAGGAAGACGCGCGCTCTGGCGTTTCTCCTGCGACTCCCCCACTGTGGCGGCCATTACACAGGCTCCTGGGCTCCTCAGACCGCTCCTCTCCTCATAAGACACCACGGCCAGCTGGGTGAGTGCTGATTCCTCACCCCGCAGCGCAGCGATCGCTATCCTGCAGCTGCAGTCTCATTAGAGACATAAAATTGTCTGGGGCTCACACTTCATATATATATTGTGGTGAGTTTGCAATATTAACCCCTCTGAGGGTTATTTCTACCAGCAATTTTTTTGACTGAATACCGCTGGGGTAACCCTGCATGGTGGAGCGTTAACCTTCAGCGTTTAAAAAAAAAAAAACGCATAGTTTTTGCTGGTATTACCGCTTTGACCTGCTCATACAGGTGAGACATGTCTGAACAGAGTTCAGATGCCGCGGACCACGTCCCAGTGCCATTGCGGCAATCAGATACGCAGACCTCAACAGCGTCTAGCGCTGCGGTCGACAGCGGTGAAAAATTGGACGATATCGCTCGATCGATCAACAACTTGTCTGACCTTTTAGGTCAATATGTGTCTGCTAATTCCTCTCAGAGGAAGCGACGCAGGCCGTTACCGGCCTCTACACGGAGCGAGTCAGATGTATCTGATATTGGGCAGAGTTCCCCTTTAAATACGGATGGAGAAATATCCGATTCAGATGCGGACGAGCCGCAGGGGCGTTCCTCTATGGCGAAGCGTACGGAGGCATTAATTGAAGCCATGAGAGATATATTACAGTTACCGGAGGTGGTAGCTAGTCGTCCTGGTAAATCAGCACGCATGTTCCAGGAGTCCCGTGCTTCGCGTACAACATTGCCAGCTCTGGATGAGCTTAATAGTGTAATAGAGGAGGAACGTCTGTGTCCAGACAAGCGTTTTCATGGAACGCATTTCTTTGATACACTTTATCCTTGCTCTGCGGAGTTAAAGGCTAATTGGACTTCTGCTCCTGAAGTGGATGTGTCTTTATCTCAGCTTAGTAAATCCTCACTACTCCCTATTAAGGGGAAAGCGAGTCTACAGGAGCCTTTGGATAGAATAACGGAATTGGCGGCAAAAGCAAGCTATGAGGCTGCGGGTCATGGATTCCGAGCAGTGCTAGGATCCATGTGTGCTGCTAGAGCTTCTCTAGGCTGGTTGGCACGTTTGAAGACGGAGTTGCAAAATGAATCTCCGTTATCTGAGATACGGGAAACTTGTGAATGGTTAGAAACGGCAGCCTGTTATATCTTTGATGCCAGTCTGGATACGGCATCTCTGCTGGCCAAAGCGCAAGCTTCAGCGGTCACAGTCAGAAGAGCTTTATGGCTCAGACAGTGGGCCGGGGACGCAGTTTCCAAACAAGGGTTGTTGGCCTTACCTTACAAAGGTGGCCATCTTTTTGGATCCGACCTCACAGAGCTGATTTCCAAGGCTAAGGCGAAGGAATCAGCATTACCACAGCGTAGGGCCATGGCTTCGGTGTCCAGTAAGCCTGGTGTCTATAGTGGTCGGCGGTCCTTTCGGGGCCGAGGACGATCTAGTCACTCCTCGTGGGGATCGGGTCGTCCTTCCTTCTCAGGAAAGAAATCCTCTCAGAAAACTCGTACTCCCTGGAAGCAGAGTTTCCGCCAGGACAAGCGGGAACTTGACAAGAAGCCCGCCAAGTCGGATTGACGCCAGGGGTCAACTCGAGGATTCTCGAGTGGGGGGTCGCCTGCTTCTTTTCAAGGCGACTTGGATGGCTCGCGTTCCAGATTCCTGGGTAATGCGGATAGTGTCGGCAGGCTATTTCATAGAGTTTGCTTCTCGACCCCCAAATGTTTTTTGTCAGTCTCGCGTTCCGTCGGAACCCGAGCTTGTTGTCGCTCTACAGCGAGAGGTCGAATTTCTGCTACAAAAGGGTGTAGTGATACCGGTTCCGTCAGAGGACCGAGGGAAAGGTTTTTATTCCAACCTTTTTGTAGTTCCCAAAAAGGAGAACAAATTTCGCCCGATTCTGGATCTCAAGCGATTAAACCGGCATGTCCATGCCCGGAAATTTCGCATGGAGTCGCTTCGCTCCGTTGTGGCAGCACTCTCACAGAACGATTTTCTGGTGTCAATCGACATTCGCGACGCCTATTTGCATATTCCCATCGGAAAGGCTCATCAGCGCTTTCTTCGATTTGCCATAGGTCAGAATCATTACCAGTTCGTGGCTCTGCCATTCGGCTTAGCCTCAGCGCCAAGAGTCTTTACAAAAATTCTGGCGCCCCTCATGGCAATCCTTCGAAGACAGGGGATTACGATTCTCCCTTATCTGGACGATCTTTTGATCGTGGCTTCCTCGGAGGAGGAGGCGTTGACGGCTCGGGATTTGTCTCTTCAGTTTCTGAAGGACTTCGGTTGGCTGGTCAATTGGGAAAAGTCGTCCCTGGTACCATCGAGGACAATCCTCTTTTTGGGAATGCATCTCGACACGTTTCGGTCGGTAGTTTCCCTACCACCAGACAAACAGTCATGTCTTCTTCGACATGTACAGATTATGAAATCCTCAACGGCAATGTCCCTACGGAAGTGTATGCGTCTTCTGGGACTGATGGTGGCGTCCATGGAAGCGATTCCTTTTGCCCAGTTCCATTCCAGGACCCTCCAAAAGTTTATTTTGAGTCGATGGAATCGGTCGCAATCGCTGGATTGCAGTGTCACCATTTCTCGCGCGGTGAGGGATTCTCTAGGATGGTGGCTACGTCCAGGGGTTTTTGCCCTGGGGAAGTCCTTCCTCCCTCCAAAGTGGTCAGTCATAACCACCGATGCCAGCCTGACGGGCTGGGGGGGTGTTTGGAACAATCTCTGGATTCAGGGGGGATGGTCACCGGAAGAGTCTGTTCTTCCGATCAACATCCTGGAATTGAGGGCGATTTTCCTTTGCCTCCAGCATTGGACGGTCCCTTTGAGCGGTCTGCCAGTTCGAGTGCAGACAGACAATGCGACGGCTGTCGCGTATATCAATCACCAAGGCGGGACAAGGAGTTCCAGGCTCTTGGTGGAGGTGTCTCGAATTCTGATTTGGGCCGAGGCTAGTGTGCCGGCCATCTCGGCGATTCACATTCCAGGGGTTCAGAATCTTACAGCGGACTTTCTCAGTCGCAGGAAGATGGATCCTGGGGAATGGAGCCTTCACCCGGAAGTTTTTGCACTACTGTGCTCCCGTTGGGGAACTCCCCAAGTGGCATCCAGGTTCAATGCCAAGTTACCGACGTTCATGTCCAGGTACAAGGACCCGAAGGCTGTGGCGGTGGATGCTTTAGTAGCTCAGTGGGATCAGTTCGAGCTGATCTATGTATTCCCGCCGATATCTTTACTTCCTCTAGTACTGCGTCGGATCAGATTAGAGAGAATTTCAGCTATTTTGATAGCTCCGGATTGGCCAAGAAGGATGTGGTTCTCGACAATAATGTCGCTGTTGGCGGCACCTCCTTTTCCGCTTCCTCTTCAACCGAACTTGTTGACTCAGGGGTCCATTTGTCATCCGGACTTGCAGTCCCTGCGTTTGACGGCGTGGCTCTTGAGACCGAAATTTTAACCCATAGAGGTTTTTCAGCCGAGGTTATTGCTACCCTTCGTGCTGCGAGAAGTCCGGCTACTACTAGGATTTACCACAAAACCTGGGAAAACTTCTTTTCGTGGTGTCTGGGATCCTCTCGGAATCCGAGAAAGTTTTCCATCCCTAATCTGTTGGCTTTTCTGCAGCATGGGCTGGACAAAGGTTTGGCAGTCAGCACCCTGAAAGGTCAGATTTCTGCTCTGTCTTTATTGTTTCGGAGAACCATTGCTTCAAATAGGGACGTGATTTCCTTTTTCCGCGGTATAGCTCGTAAGTTTCCGCCGCGGAAGGCTTCCGTGTCTCCTTGGCGGCTCAACCTTGTTTTGGAGGCTCTTCAGCATAAACCGTTTGAGCCTATGGGTTCGGCTAGCCTTTCTTTACTTTCCTGGAAGGTGGCTTTCCTTGTAGCGGTCACTTCTTTGAGGAGAGTTTCTGAGTTGGCAGCTCTTTCTTGTTCGCCTCCTTTTCTGGAGTTTTTTCCGGATCGTGTAGTGCTTCGCACACGGGGTGATTTTTTACCTAAAGTGGTATCACAATTTCATGTTAACCAGGATATTGTGTTGCCTTCTTTCTGCCCGGATCCGGAGAATGCGAAAGAGCGAGATTTGCACACATTGGATTTAGTGCGGGCCTTGAAGTTTTACCTATCTATTACTCAAGGTTTTCGTAAGACGGACTCTCTATTTGTGGTTCCAGCTGGTCGCCGGCGTGGTCAGCGAGCTTCCAAGGATTCTATAGCTCGTTGGATTCGGTCAGCTATTCTGGAAGCTAACAGTCTTCAGGGTGCATCTTGTCCGATTAAGATTCGAGCCCATTCCACGAGAGCTGTGGCTTCATCGTGGGCTTTTCATCAAGGCGCCTCGGCAGTGCAGCTCTGCCGGGCGGCAACTTGGCGTTCTGTCCACACGTTTACAAAGTTTTATAAAGTGGACTTCAGTGCTTCTGCTGATGCAGCCCTCGGACGTAGGGTCTTGCAGGCAGCTGTAGTTTGAAGTTCTTGTGGAACTTGTGTTTTAGCGCTGGTTGCGCTTTCTTGTTAAGGTTGTTGGGTTTCTGCCTTTTGTTGGTTTTTTCCCACCCTTATTTTTTGAACTGCTTTGGGACGTCCCATCAGTAATGAATCCTGTGGCTCCCTCCCTTCCATCTGCAGCTGAAACACGGATTTTGGTAAGAACTTACCTGTAAAATCCTTTTCAGCGAAGGAAGGGAGGGAGACACAGATCCCGCCCAAGGCAGAAGTGTGTTGATGTTTTCAGATGCAGCGCGACTCTTATCTGATAGCGATTATCTGGACTGAGGTCAGCGCGTTAAGGCTCTTTTCAGCATCGCCAGCTCATCGCAGTAGTCAGGTTCAGTGATTAGTACCTGGAACTCTGTGGTTTTTGGCTTGCTTTGTGTACATAACCTGTATCCTTGTGTTTTTCTCTGAAGTTCCTTCAGACAGGGTTATGTTGCTCCGCTGGTGATCTTGGTTCTTCCCTAAAGCTTTGGTACAACTGGAGCTGAGTAGGAGGAGCCCGAGCTGGAGGGGCCAGCCAGTCAGCACGCTTTTGATCTGAGGTGACATCCTGATCTGGGGCTCCGCCTACCCATCAGTAATGAATCCTGTGTCTCCCTCCCTTCCTTCGCTGAAAAGGATTTTACAGGTAAGTTCTTACCAAAATCCGTGTTTTACCATGAAGGCCTGCGGCACAAAAGTCTCCTCTTAACAGTTGTTGTAGAGATGTGTCTGCTGCTAGAACTCTGTGTGGCATTGACCTGGTCTCTAATCTGAGCTGCTGTTAACCTGCGATTTCTGAGGCTGGTGACTCGGATAAACTTATCCTCAGAAGCAGAGGTCTTTCTTTCCTGGGGCGGTCCTCATGTGAGCCAGTTTCTTTGTAGCGCTTGATGGTTTTTGCAACTGCACTTGGGGAAACTTTCAAAGTTTTCCCAATTTTTCGGACTGACTGACCTTCATTTCTTGAAGTAATGATGGCCACTCGTTTTTCTTTACTTAGCTGCTTTTTTCTTGCCATAATACACATTCTAACAGTCTATTCAGTAGGACTATCAGCTGTGTATCCACCAGACTTCTGCACAACGCAACTGATGGTCCCAACCCCATTTATAAGGCAAGAAATCACACTTATTAAACCTGACAGGGCACACCTGAGAAGTGAAAACCATTTCCGTTGACTACCTCTTGAAGCTCATGAAGAGAATGCCAAGAGTGTGCAAAGCAGTAATCAAAGCAAAAGGAGGCTACTTTGAAGAACCTAGAATATAAGACATATTTTCAGTTGCTTCACAGTTTTTTGTTAAGTTTATAATTCCACGTGTTAATTCATAGTTTATTCGGACTACCATGACAGCACCACGAGAGAGGGGATACGCCTTCAGGAACAGGAAACCTACAGATACAAAAAGGGCGGCTCCCTCACATGCATCAGTTGGTTTCCTGTTCCTGGAGACCGGATCCTACAGATGAATACACATCCCAGGCCCGGCGGTCGACTCAGGTAGCGGGGAGGTCTCCTACCTCGGCTGGTGCAGTGATCCTGAAGCGCCACGGTGCTCCTGGCTGGTCAGCACGGCTGTGGACGGACAGCAGGGGCAGGGTCCAGAGGATCGCTGCCTCCGGAGGTAGTAACGCCGGGGTAAGTATACCCCCAGCCTCCCCGAAACCAGCCTCACGGGTCCTGTGCAGCGGCGCTGCGATATGTGGTGCTCCCTCTCCTCGGTAAACCTCCGGGGTGCTCCCTGGGGGTGAGCGCCGGGGGTGGGGGAGAAGCGGCACCCGGAGTCTCGGTGCCGGCATGGTGTTTACCCCTCTGAATGCTGCGATGCCTGGGAAGCGCCATCTTGGTGCCGAGTGACGTCCGGGGGCGGAGCCGGCGGTCACTTCCGGGTCGCGAGTACCTACTGCGCATGTGCGGACTCCCAAAAGATGGCGGCCGCCATCCTGAGAGACAGGAGCCCTGTATGGACAACACAGGGCAGGGGAGGCTGGGGGGGGAGACGGAGCATACCTGTCATACACCAGATGGAGGGAGATATAAGGCGGCCAAGCAGGGGGACCCATGCTTCTGACCCATTTACTCAGAATGGAGGATGAGCAACTGCAACCTATGCAGCCGGACGAAGCCCCAGAGCAATCTGCAGTGAAAAAAGCCCAGAAGTCCCAGGCATCTGAGATCCCAGAATCGTCAGAAAGCCCGGGACACCAACCGGAACCAGTCAGGTCGGAAATCTTCTTCCAGTCGACAGGGGCCGGCTTCATCCAGATCTTCTCTCCCTCAGATTCTGGTACCTATTTTCGGCAGCACTGGTAAGTGATCTTCGTGAAAGTTCACTCTGTGACGGGACTCCCCTTATACTATCATTCTAGGGGGAGAAATGCACAGACAAATCAAGGCACAGGGAATGCGCCCTCTGTGGATGCCCCCTTCTGGACGATTGTCCAAAAAGACAAAAAGATTATGCCCCCCTGTATACAGCAGACGATAAGGTCTCAGGCAGGGGAGGGGGGAGTAGCCCTAGCCAAAAGCGGTCTAGACTTCCCCGTTGGTATTTTCCTCAGGTGGCGGAGGAGACCCCCAACTTTACCCTAAATCTGAAGGACCTCATTAGGTCCGAAGTAAGGGATTCCCTAAGATCGATGACACCTGCAGGAAGTCCCAAGCAGAGAGATATTCCAGAATCAGACTCATCGGTAGACTGGAGGAGAGATGAGGAATCCCCTGAACCATCCGTATCGGCTTCCTCGTCGGATGAGGACTCCAGCCGCTTCTGCCTGCCCCTAGACCGTGTGGGCAAACTAGTGAAAGCGGTCAGGGGTACGATGGGGATAGCGGAGGCCAAACCAGAAATGTCAGTAGAGGATATGATGTTTAAGGGTTTGGACCAAAGAAAGCGAAGGGCCTTTCCCTTGAATAAGAAAATCCGGGATCTAATCCTCCACGAATGGAGGAAACCGGAAAAGAAAGGCTCCCTACCACCGGCCCTTAAATGAAGATACCCCTTCGATGAGCCCGATATTAGTGTTTGGGATAAAGCGCCCAAGTTAGATGCCGCAGTTGCCAAACTGTTGAAAAAATCTGCCTTACCCTTCGAGGATATGGGGGCCCTTAAGGATCCCTGAATAGGAAAGCGAACATCTTTCTTAAAGGAACCTGGGAGATGGCGGCAGGTTCCCTAAGACCAGCAGTGGCATCAACGTGTATGGCCAGATCCGTGATGGTCTGGCTGGACCAACTAGAGAATCAGCTGAAAAAAGGGGTTCCCCGAGACTCAATCTTAGGTGCCCTAACAACAATACAGGGGGCTGCAGCTTTTGTCTCAGACGCCTCAGTAGATTCCGTCAGAATGACAGCTAGGGCAGCGAGCCTCTCCAACGCGGCCTGCAGGGCCTGTGGCTTAAATGCTGGCCGAGTGACATACAGACGAAGTCCAAACTGTGCGCCTTACCCTGTGAAGGGGAATATTTATTTGGGTCTGTCCTAGACGAGCTGTTGGAAAAAGCAAGTGACGAGAAAAAGAAATTTCCCAGCCTAGCGTCCTCATCATATCAACGGCCGTTTAATAGGAGGAGGTTTGGTCAGAGAAGGCCGACTAGAGACCTTCCCAAATGGGAAGACAGGAAGAAGAAAGGTACAGGGTTCTTGTTCGGGCGTTCTTCTGGAGAACGGAAAAGACCCCGTCTGTAATGTATGTAGTACAGTTCATATAGCGTCTTGTGCTTGGGTGCGATGAACATACATGAGACACAGGTTTGATATAGAAAAGTCCTGTATTACTTCATACAAGTTGGCAGAAATAGTCACACAGTTTGCAGACACAGAAACAGGAGACACAGCAGGCCAGAGTAATCCAAGCTCAGCAATCACTCTCCAATACAGATTCAGGATCTTCTTCTCTGTTACCGTAAGTCCATGCAAACGTGGGTCTTTCAAAGAGCAGGGTTCAGAGTCCACAAGTGCTTCAGAGTTCCTCAGTAGGAATAGCTGGAGTACAAGGTCCAAGGCTTACAGGAGTCAAGTCACAGGTTCACTGCAGGCTAGATTCTGAAGCACTGATTGCTCAGCTGTGGCTGCTTAAGAAGCAAAGGAGAGAATCAGGGCGGGAACATGCAAGCTGGAAACTCCATTTTGACTGAGGGCAAGATAGCTGCAGCAAGACAGAAAGTAAAATGGCTGACGAACAAACTGAGTTTCAGGAATATATACATAGAACCTTACATTACTCCCCCCTTAAGGACAACCTCCGGATGACCTCAGACCAGGCTTGTGTGGGTACCTCTGATGAAACTGACGGAGCAAGCGAGGAGCATTAACGTTATTGACTGGTTCCCATGAGTTGTCCTCCACTGGGTAGCCCTGCCATTTAATCAGATATTGTAACTGATTTCTATACAACCTGGAATCTAAAATCCTTTCCACCACAAATTCTTCCTGACCATCGACTAGCACTGGGTCAGGGCAAGGAGAGGAACGTCCAGGAAACGTATTGGGTGTCGCAGCCTTTAGTAGGGATACATGAAAGACAGGGTAGATTCTCATAGTTCTGGGCAGTTGAAGATGACAAGCAACGGCACTTATAATTTTACTGATTTTATAGGGTCCAATGTACTTATGTCCCAACTTAGACGATGGAATCCTTAACTTAAGATTTCTGGTTGACAGCCAGACCAAGTCTCCTACCTTGAAAGCTGGTGCAGGTTTACGAAATTTATCTGCTGCTTTCTTGTACCTTTCTTGAGCCGATTCCAGATTTTCCTTTAGAAGATCCATATTCTTCTGTAAAGACGTGATTCTTTCAGCCACTGCTGGTAAAGGCGTTTCTATGGGAAATCGTGGTAGAATGTTAGGATGATAACCTAGATTAGAGTAAAAAGGAGACTGTTTAGTGAAGGCACTCTGAGAGTTGTTATACGAGAACTCAGCTAATGGAAGTAGATCCACCCAATCATCCTGTAGGTGGCAGATAAAGCAGCGGAGATACTGCTCCAGGGTTTGATTGGTTCGTTCGGTCTGTCCATTAGTCTGGGGATGAAAAGCAGAAGAAAGGTTTACTTTAATGTCCAATGCTGCACAGAAATTTTGCCAAAACCTAGAAGTGAATTGCACCCCTCGATCCGAAATAACCTCATCCGGTACTCCATGTAAGCGAAACACATCTTTAATCATCAAATCTGATGTCTGTTTTGCAGTGGGTAAGCCGACACAAGGGATAAAATGAGCTGCCTTTGTTAGACGGTCAACCACCACTAGAATGGTGTTCTTCCCCTGAGAGGTTGGTAACTCCACAATGAAGTCCATAGAAATGGATCCCCACGGGCGGGACGGGGTGGGAAGAGGCTGTAACAGACCAGTTGGTGAGGAGCGAGGTGTTTTGCATCTTGCACAGACCTCACATGAAGTGACATAATTCAAAACATCCTTCCTGCAAGTGGGCCACCAAAAGAAACGAGAAAGAAATTCCTGTGTCTTTAGAATTCCTCTATGCCCAGCTATCTTGGAATCGTGAATGAGTTGCAATACTCTCAATCTGACTGTTTCAGGAATATACAGGCGTTGTCCCTGAATCCACACACCATTCTTAAAGACAAGACTTACGTCCCTTGGGGGTTGTGCCAAAAAGGAATCCGCATGGTATGCTTCCTTGATGTCCTTAAGTAGGTCTTGATTATGAATTACTCCTAGGAATCTAGAGTCAGGAAGAATAGTCTTAGGAGGAGTAATTGGACGTGTCTCTGCTGAGTAAATCCTAGAGAGTGCATCAGCCTTTCCATTGCGCGATCCTGGTCTATAAGAGATGATAAAATTAAATTGGTTTAAGAAAAGATTCCAGCGAGCCTGGCGAGGAGTCAGGCACTTAGCCGACCTGATAAACTCAAGGTTACGATGGTCTGTCAGGACGACTATTTGCTGTGCAGCTCCTGAAGAAGGTGTCTCCATTCTTTGAAGGCAGCAATAATGGCCAACAACTCTCTATTGCCCACATCGTAGTTCCTCTCAGCCGAAGACAACTGCTGGGAAAAGAAGGCACA
The DNA here is from genome assembly GCA_033576555.1 of Oophaga sylvatica. Taxonomy (NCBI): domain Eukaryota; kingdom Metazoa; phylum Chordata; class Amphibia; order Anura; family Dendrobatidae; genus Oophaga; species Oophaga sylvatica. Next base: position 482,037,535 of record JARQOD010000002.1, read on the forward strand.
GGGATGCAAGACATTCTTCTCACCTGTTCTCTGAGAGAGTATAGCTCCAACGGCACAGTCTGAAGCATCCACCTCTATTATGAAGGCAAGCTCGGGGTTGGGATGTACTAGGATAGGTGCAGTGGTAAATTTATCTTTTAGACGGGAAAATGCTTCCTGGGCTTGGGGAGTCCAGGAAAACCTAGACTCTTTCCGGGTAAGTTGAGTGATAGGTGACACTACCTCAGAGAAATTTCTAATGAAACGTCTATAGAAGTTGGCAAACCCGATGAAGCGCTGTACCTCCTTCACATTTCTAGGACTTGGCCAATCCTTGATGGCTTGGGTTTTGCTTCCATCCATACTAATTCCTTGTGTAGACAGTACATACCCAGAAATTGAATTTCGGTCCTATGGAATTCACACTTTTCAAGTTTGATGTAAAGATGATTTTGTCTTAGACGTTCCAAGACCATTCTCACATGTCCATGATGTTCCTCTGTGGAGTTAGAAAAAATTAGAATATCATCCAAATAAATTACCACGAATGTATCTAGGAGATCCCTGAAGATGTCATTCACCAAGTGTTGGAAAGTGGCTGGGGCGGTACTCAGACCAAAAGGCATAACTAGATATTCAAAGTGTCCATAGCGTGACCTGAATGCAGTCTTCCATTCATCCCCAGGTCTAATATGGACTAAGTTATAGGCCCCACGAAGATCTAGTTTAGAAAAAATTTTGGCATGTCGCACTCTCTCCAATAACTCAGGGATTAAAGGCAATGGATAACGGTTTCTAATAGTAACCTTATTGAGTTCCCTATAGTCTACGCATGGTCTCAGAGATCCATCTTTCTTCTTTACAAAGAAGATGGGTGCACCTGCAGGAGATGAAGAGGGGCGTATGAAGCCCTTGGCTAGATTTTCATCTATGTAATCCTTTAAAGCCTTTAGCTCGGGCCCCGCCAGGGGGTAGATCTTACCAAAAGGTATCTCTGCTCCAGGCAATAATTCAGTTGGACAATCATATGGACGGTGAGGAGGAAGCTGGTCAGCGTTCTTCTTGTCACATAAATCCACATAGTCCTGGTATACAGCTGGTAGTTCAGGGACTGACATGATTCCTTTAGGAACAGAGCAAGCTGAAACTTTTGGACTCATCTGTTTCTCTGGAAAGTGTAATTCCTTGGTCTCCCAGTTAATGGTAGGATTCTGAGCCTGCAGCCATGGTAGCCCTAGAATAATGGGAAAGTGGGGAGAAGAGATAAGCATAAAGGACAGTTTCTCTTGATGATCTTTACCCATAAGAACCCTCAAAGACTCTGTTTCCTGATCCACTGGTCCAGAGGTCAGCAGGGAGCCATCCACAGTTTCCATCTGTACTGGAGTAGCCTTCTTCACTGAACGTATTCCCTGTTTCAGAGCAAAGGAGACATCCATAAAATTTCCACTTGCCCCTGAGTCGATCATAGCAGAGCTAGACACCCAAGCTGAGTCAACCCAGAGTTTGATGGAAAGAAAGCAATGAGAATTGTTTTTCTTACAACTCAGCTGGGACACCGCTGAGGAAACTTGAAAAATGGCAGCGTTTACACAGTCAACGTCCTCAGAGGTAACGGAGTTTAAGTCCGAGAAATCAAGATCTGTTGCTGCAGATCTCTCTGGAGCCTGAGGCTCGGACCTGACAGATCCCCTCTCGCAACACTCACAATGAATGAGTGCTGCAGTAGTCTTACGAGAACGGCTGGGGCAGTTTATAATGAAGTGCCCTGACTTACCACAATAGAAACATAGATTCTCCTTAAAACGATGTTCCTTGCGTGCATCACTAACCCGTCGTTGTAAAGAGTCTACCTGCATGGGTTCAGGTTCAGGTTCCCGTGTAATCCTACTCAAAGGTTCCTTAGCTGGAGAGGAAGGTAGGAAAAGGTTAGTACGATTGCTTTGAACCATCTCTCTTGCCTGCGTTCAGTCAGACGAGTATCAATACGGATGCAGTAGTTAATAAAGTCACCTAACGCAGTGGGAGGGTCGGCACGAGCAAGTTCATCCTTAATCAGTGGAGATAACCCCTTTCGAAAAATAGATTTTTTGGCGGAACTGTCCCAGGTGGTATCAAGGGCCCATCTCCTGAAATCCAAGGCATATTCAGCTACCGAGTGCTTACCTTGGCGCAAAGCTAACATGGCTGCTTCAGCTGTTGCACCTCGATTGGGGTCATCAAACACCTGCCCCATGGCTGAAATAAAATCATCAAGGTGATTCAAACAATCATCCTCAGTCTCAATCAGAGGGTTTGCCCACATTAAAGCCTTGTTGGTAAGCAACATAATTATAGTAAGCACCTTAGATCGTTCAGTGGGAAATTGTGAAGCATGTGCAGAAAAAAAAAGATTGCATTGATTAATAAATCCCCTGAATTTCTCACGTTCACCGCCAAAACGAAAAGGGGGCAACTTGGGAATCCCAGCACTCGGGGCTACGGCAGGAGCCTGGACTCGCCCCTCTAGAACCTCAATCCTGGCTCGCAAATCCTGGGTAGTCTGTCCAACCACTTGCAAATTGTGATTATTGAGGTCCTGTAGATTTGTAAAACGGGTCTTTATATTCTGCAAATCTGCAAGGATATTATCAGTCACTCCGCAAAGTTCCTTTATGCGGGCCTCCATTTTCCAGATCTTTTAAGACAGGATTACTGGAAGAAGAGGAGAGAAAAAAAAACAATAGTGTTCACCTGTGGCAACACTGCAGAGAGAAAAAAAAAATTAAGGGAACTGCTCACCTGGAATGGTTGTGAGAAGTCACAACCACTATCATCACAGAAAGTTTCAACCAGACATCTGATATCCAGAGTTACAGCAGACAAAAAAGAGAAAAGAAAGGAAAAAAAACAAAACAATAGTGTTTACCTGTGGTAACACTGCAAAAAGAAAAAACTTAAGGGAATTGCTCACCTGGAATGGTTGTGAGAAGTCACAACCACTGTCATCACAGAAAGTACAACCGGACGTCTGATATCCACAGTACAGCAGACACAGCCTTCCAGACCCAGCAGACACTAACGTTTTGGCTTTAGAATCTTGTAATGTATGTAGTACAGTTCATATAGCGTCTTGTGCTTGGGTGCGATGAACATACATGAGACACAGGTTTGATATAGAAAAGTCCTGTATTACTTCATACAAGTTGGCAGAAATAGTCACACAGTTTGCAGACACAGAAACAGGAGACACAGCAGGCCAGAGTAATCCAAGCTCAGCAATCACTCTCCAATACAGATTCAGGATCTTCTTCTCTGTTACCGTAAGTCCATGCAAACGTGGGTCTTTCAAAGAGCAGGGTTCAGAGTCCACAAGTGCTTCAGAGTTCCTCAGTAGGAATAGCTGGAGTACAAGGTCCAAGGCTTACAGGAGTCAAGTCACAGGTTCACTGCAGGCTAGATTCTGAAGCACTGATTGCTCAGCTGTGGCTGCTTAAGAAGCAAAGGAGAGAATCAGGGCGGGAACATGCAAGCTGGAAACTCCATTTTGACTGAGGGCAAGATAGCTGCAGCAAGACAGAAAGTAAAATGGCTGACGTACAAACTGAGTTTCAGGAATATATACATAGAACCTTACACCGTCAATGACTAGCAACCCCGTAGGGGGTAGACTGTCAGCGTATTATCTAGCCTGGGCCAAAATCACCAACAGTAGTTGGGTGAGAGGGGTTACATTAGCAGGTCTGAAGCTGGACTTCAGTCCCTGGGAATAAATTTAGAATGACTTCTTTTACGCTCATCTCAAAATCAACAATTAGCCCTAGAAACGGAGATAACAGATTTGTGCCGCAAAAAAGTTCTATTACCGGTACCAGCGTTAGAGGAGGGTAAATGGTTTTACTCTACATTATTTCTGGTTAAGAAGCCAGATAATTCCTATCGAACGATCATTAATCTGCGGGGTCTGAATAGATTTCTGATAGCTCAACCCTTTAAAATGGAGACTGTTGGCTCAGCAATAAAGTTATTGTTCCAAAACTGTTTCATGGTGGTTTTAGATCTAAAAGACGCATACTATCATGTACCTATTTTTGCAGATCACCAACGGTTTTTGAGGGTGGCGGTTTCCATGAGTGGGGTAATCCGTCACTTTCAATATAGAGCGTTACCCTTTGGGCTCTCAATGGCCCCTAGGGTATTCACGAAATTGGTTTCTGAAGTAATGGCCCATCTAAGAGAGTATGACATCTTGATTGTACCATATTTAGACGACTTCTTGATTATTGGAATCTCTGCCGACCATTGCAGGTCTCAATTGGAAAAATCTATATCCATCCTAGAACGCTTAGGCTGGTTGATAAATCGGGAAAAATCCCGTTTACAACCCTTGAGGATCCAGCAATTCCTTTGGCTTATCTTAGACTCAGAGGTTCAAGAATGTCATCTGCCAACTAACAAGATTGTCCAGATTCGCCAACAGGTGTGTCGAGCAGTGAATAGACCAACTATGATTCTCAGACATGCCATGTCCCTTTTAGGCTCCTTAACAGCTTGCATTCCAGCTGTCAGATGGGCCCAGCTCCACACCAGAACTCTTCAGAGGGATATCCTGGATAACGACAGGATCCTGGACTCCTTAGATAGGAAAATAACTTTACGCCCTTCTGCCATAAAATCCTTAAGTTGGTGGCTCAGCAGACTTAACTTATCAATTAGGGTTCCCTGGGAAAATAACATATCCCAAGTCATAACCACAGACGCCAGCCCCTCGGCTTGGGGGGCCTGTATGGGGGAGATCATGGTCCAGGGGCTGTGGGATCCCTTGATGGAGAGTTCCTCTAACTTTAAGGAACTTTCTGCTGTAGAGCTATCGATTTAAAGAACTGTTTATATACCTGCAGGGTCACCACGTCAGGATTCTCTCAGACAACCAGGTGACAGTGGCATATATCAACCACCAAGGTGGAACACTGTCCGAGACCCTGATGAGAGTGGTGGAACGCATATTCCAATCAGCAGAGAGACATTTTCTATTCCTGACGGCACTACATATAAGAGGAAAGGACAACACTACAGCAGACTTTCTAAGCCGCAACACGCTAATGCAGGGAGAGTGGTGCCTGAATATAACTATTTTCAACCAGATCGTCAGACTATGGGGTTAACCAGAGGTGGACCTATTTGCTACCAGACAAAACAGGAAGGTGGAGAGATTCTGTTCACTAAATCCGACAGAAAGACCTGTCGTGGTGGACGCTCTCATGACAAAATGGAACTTCGGCCTCGCTTATGCCTTTCCCCCGCTAGCCGTGTTGCCCTTAGTAATAAGGAAGATCAGGGAGGACTAAGCAAGAGTCATACTGATTGCCCCATTCTGGCCCAGAAGGGCCTGGTTTTCATGGCTGAGAAGAATGTCAGTCTGCGACCCTGGGTTCTTCCAGATCTTCCGGACCTTCTCTTCCAGGGCCCAATCAATCATCCACAAGTAGCCGGACTCCATCTGACGGGGTGGAGTTTGAGAGGTCGTTATTAAAGGATAAAGGATTCTCTGACAATCTGATTAATACCCTGCTTAATAGCAGGAAGTAAGTTACAACAAAAATTTAGGCTAAGACCTGGGAAAAATTTCTAGCCACAGCTAACCTCGGAGCTCAAGGGGAAATCCCTATAGGGCAGATTTTAGAATTCTGCAGAGGGGGGTAGATCTAGGTCTAGCCACTACAGATTCTTTCCTCCTTTGGCGTCAAAGACCTCGCCCTATCCTGGATCTCCTCATACCTTTCCAACCGCACATTCAGCGTCTCCCACTCACACACTACCTCCTCGTCCCACCCTCTCTCCGTTGGAGTCCCCAAGGATCTGTTCTAGGACCCTACTCTTCTCAATCTATACACTTGGCCTGGGGCAACTCATAAAGTCCCACGGATTCCAGTACCACCTTTACGCTGATGACACTCAGATCTACCTCTCTGGCCCAGACATCACCTCTCTGCTATCCAGAATCCCGGAGTGTCTATCAGCCATATCCTCCTTCTTCTCCTCCCGCTTCCTCAAACTCAATGTGGACAAATCTGAACTCATAATCTTTCCCCATCCCACAGATCTTCCTTACCTGACCTATCTATCACAATTAACGACATCACGCTTTCCCCGTACCAGAAGTCCGCTGCCTCGGAGTAACCCTTGACTCTGCCCTGTCCTTCAAACCGCACATCCAAGCTCTTTCTACCTCCTGTCGCCTTCAGCTCAAAAATATTTCAAGAATCCGTCCTTTCCTCAACCCTCAATCTACTAAAATGATTGTGCACGCCCTCATCATCTCCCGCCTCGACTACTGCAACACCCTTTTCCCTGGCCTCCCTGCTAACACCCTCGCACCTCTCCAGTCCATCCTTAACTCTGCTGCACGACTAATTCACCTCTCCTCGCTACTACTCCGCTTCTCCCCTCTGCAAATCTCTTCACTGGCTCCCATTCCCTCAGCGTATCCAGTTCAAATTACTAATACTGACCTACAAGGCCATCTATAATCTGTCTCCTCCTTATATCTCTGAACTAATCTCCCGATATCTTCCCTCACGTAATCTCCGATCCTCCCAAGACATCCTTCTCTCCTCCACACTTATTCGCTCCTCACCCAACCGCCTCCAAGACTTCTCCCGAATATCCCCCATCCTCTGGAATTCTTTGCCCCAACACGTCCGACTATCAAACACATTCGGATCCTTCAGACGGAACCTGAAAACCATCTCTTCAGGAAAGCCTACAGCCTGCAATGATCCCCGTTGTCTCCTCACCACTACCGGAGATATCGCCTCAACCAACACTGGAACTGCTGCAACCCACCAACCTGCTGTCTCCTGCCTCACAATCCTGTAGAATGTAAGCCTACAGCCTGCAATGACCTGCTACCTCCTCACCACTACCGGAGATATTGCCTCAACCAACACCGGAACTGCTGCAACCCCCGACCTACTGTCTCCTGCCTCACAATCCTGTAGAATGTAAGCCCGAAAGGGCAGGGTCCTCTCCCCTCTGTATCAGTCTGTCATTGTTAGTTTGTTTACTGTAAGTGATACCTGTAATTTGTATGTAACCCCTTCTCATGTACAGCACCGTGGAATCAATGGTGCTATAGAAATAAATAATAATAATAATAATAGCCACTAGTACCCTGAAAGTACAGGTATCAGCCCTAGGTGCCCTGTTCAACTGTGAGATCGCAAGAAATTACTGGGTATCTAGGTTTATTAAAGTGGCAGATAGAACGAGACCTATACACAAGACAAGGTATGCACCATGGGACTTAAACCTAGTCCTTACGGCTATGACGGAGGCTCCATTTGAACCTATGGTGTCCGCCACGATTAAAAATCTGTCTCTCAAGTTAGCCTTCCTGGTAGCCATCACGTCTGCTCGAAGGATAGGCGATATACAGTCTCTCTCTAGGGACCCTCCTTACACACAGATTATGGAAGACAGGGAAATAATTAGACCGGACCCTGCCTATTTACTCAAAGTCATCTCCCGGTTCCATAGAACACAAGAAATAGTCCTCCCCTCCTTCCTTCCTAACCCCACTAACCAGAAAGAGGAGAAACTCCATACACTATATGTCAGAAGGTGTTTATTACATTATCTGTCAGTCACTGATCCATGGAAGAAGGGCAGTGCCTTGTTTATATGTTTTCAGGGTGATGGGAAAGGCCTTAGAGTTTCCAAATGCACATTAGCAAGGTGGATTAGGGAAGCTATTACTCAGCAGGTGGCGGTCCGGCTCCACAGAATCTGAGGGCGCATTCCACTCGAGCCATGGTAACCTCTTGGGCGGAAAGATCTGGAGTATCCATCGACCAGATATGTAAGGCGGCCACATGGTCTTCTCCTAACACCTTTTTTAATCATTATAGATTAGACATGGGTGCCTCCTCAGATCTCTCCTTCGGGTTAAGGGTGCTGCAGGCTGTAGTCCCTCCCTAGAATAGTGTTACATCTCTGTAATTCTCTTGTGGTGCTGTCATGGTAGTCCGAATAAAGTATTAAGTTACTTACTGGTAACGGTATTTTTCAGAAGACCATGACAGCACCCTTAGTTCCCTCCCTTGCACTTGTATCAAGCACTCCCTTTAATTATAAAGTCCACGTAGACTAGGCTGTTTAGAGTTCGTATATAATTTATGTGTCATTAACCATGGAGGTCCTCTCGGCTCTGTAATCCAACTGATGCGTGTGAGGGAGCCGCCCTTTTTGTATCTGTAGGTTTCTGTTCCTGAAGGGCGGATCCCCTCTCTCGTGGTGCTGTCATGGTCTTCCGAAAAATACCATTACCGGTAAGTAACTTAATACTTTTTGATGCCTTCAGTGTGAATGTGCAATTTTCATAGTCATGAAAATACAGAAAAATCCTTGAATGAGAAGGTGTGTCCAAACTTTTGGTCTGTACTGTATATATACACTGTATACAGGGGTCAGTATTATATATTATATATATATATATATATATAATTATTATTACACTGTATACAGGGGTCAGTATTATATATATATATACATACATATATACACTGTATACAGGGGTCAGTATTATATATATATTATATATATATATACATATACGCTGTATACAGGGGTCAGTATTATATATATACACTGTATACAGGGGTCAGTATTATATATATACACTGTATACAGGGGTCAGTATTATATGTACACTGTATACAGGGATCAGTGTTATATATATATATATATATATATATATATATATATACACTGTATACAGGGGTCATTATATATATATATAAAATAATGACCCCTGTATACAGTGTATATATATATATATATATATATATACACTGTATACAGGGGTCAGTATTATGTGTACACTGTATACAGGGGTCAGTGTTATATATATATATATATATATATATACTGTATACAGGGGTCAGTATTATATATATACACTGTATACAGAGGTCAGTATTGTATATACACTGTATACAGGGGTCAGTATTGTGTATATATACACTGTATACAGGGGTCAGTAATATATATATATAATATATATATATATACCGTATACAGTACAGGCCAGAAGTTTGGACACACCTTCTCATTGAAAGATTTTTCTGTATTTTCATGACTATGAAAATTGTACATTCACACTGAAGGCATCAAAACTATGAATTAACACATGTGGAATTAATACTTAATATGTCTTATATTCTAGGTTCTTCAAAGAAGCCACCTTTTGCTTTGATGACTGCTTTGCACACTCTTGGCATTCTCTTGATGAGCTTCAAGAGGTAGTCACCGGAAATGGTCTTCCAACAATCCTGAAGGAGTTCCCAGAGATGCTTAGCACTTGTTGGTCCTTTTGCCTTCACTCTGCGGTCCAGCTCACCCCAAACCATCTCGATTGGGTTCAGGTCTGGTGACTGTGGAGGCCAGGTCATTTGGCGTAGCACCCCATCACTCTACTTCTTGGTCAAATAGCCCTTACACAGCCTGGAGTTGTGTTTGGGGTCATTGTCCTGTTGAAAAATAAATGATGGTCCAACTAAACGCAAACCGGATGGAATAGCATGCCGCTGCAAGATGGTGTGGTAGCCATGCTGGTTCAGTATGCCTTCAATTTTGAATAAGTCCCCCAACAGTGTCACCAGCAAAGCACCCCCACACCATCACACCACCTCCTACATGCTTCACGGTGGGAACCAGGCATGTAGAGTCCATCCGTTCACCTTTTCTGCGTCACACAAAGACACGGTGGTTGGAACCAAAGATCTCAAATTCAGCTTCAGATGAAGGAAGGGAGACACAGTTCATTACTAGTGGGTAGGCGGAGCCCAGATGAGATAGACACCTCAGATTAAAAAGAGTGTTGACCGGCCCCTCCAGCTCGGGCTCCTCCTACTCAGCTCTCCAGTTTACAATTTGAGGTCTCAGAGGATAGTCGCTGCTGGAAGCAGCTCCTCAGAAGATTTTATTATTTTTTATCGGACAAGAGACTTGGATCACCTAAAGTGGTCTAGAGGTCTCAGGGGTCTCAGCGCTGCTGGACCCCAACCTCTCCCTTGGCGGATCTGTATTACCCTATATGGTGGTCCCTGCAGAACCCTGCCGGCCCGGGGGGATGAGGATGGCTTCCCTGGCGGGGGGCGCAAACCGCGCTGCAGGGGTCACTGCGTTCCCCGCCCTGGGGGGAAGCATGGGCATAGCGCCAGAAACCCTGGGGGTCCCTGTGGCGCTTTCGGCTGGTGAGTACTCCACATTTTTATAATGTGTATGAGTGATTCAGCGACTGCTGCGGCAGCCGCTGTTAAAGTATTCATGCCGGTGACTGTGTGTTTTTGTCCGCAGGTGGATGCCTGCAGGACATAGTGAGGAGAGAGAGAGAGGAGTGCGCGCTTTTTTATTTTTTTGAATTTCGCGCCGCTCTGAGCGCGCGCTTTACGGCAGTCTCCTTTTCCGGCTTCTCTCATGAAGCACACGGAGGCACAGCGCGGCAGCCATTACTGACAGGCTGGAAGCTCCCTCGGAATCGTTCTCCTCCCCTCCCGGCAGACGCTGCACAGAGCATGGAAACCAGCTGGGTGAGTCGCTTCTACCATAGGGCAGAAGCTTAACCCCTTCACCCCCACAGCGCGGGCGCCTTTCTGAGGCACAAATGGGTGGCAGACTGCGCTGCCTGCAGCTGTTATCTCATAAGGGGGCTCGCACACCTTTTCAATAAAGAGGTTGTGGGGAGTCTGCGACAGTAATACTGCCACTATACGTTCTGCTAACGACCGATAACGACGCATACTATGCGATCGTTGGTGTAACCATGTTTAATGTCACTAGTAGCTGCCAATCTAGGCGATTTCATTAACAACGCATAAGCGATTAGTGATCCCCTTAATGACTTTGGCGGTCATTGCGATTTACTAACAGCGCAATCTTGTGAACGTTTTTCTTGTTAAGTGTGGCATAGCTGTCCTGTAGCCGCTGCCTTATAAGAGGCACTTGGGGCTCGCACACCCTTTTCATTATTAAGGTTGTGGGGAGTCTGCGACTTTAACCCCTTCTTAGGCTGTTAACTCTTAATGGGGGACAGCTGGGGTAGCTCTCTCTTTAAGAGCTTTAACCCTTCAGCGTTCGTTTTTTCTTTAAGAAACACACTTTCTAGTTACTGACAGGTTTAACCTGCCATATACTGTGCAACCATCTCCCAGATCCGCTACAGGATCAGTCTCCCGTATCTGACGCGCAGACCTCGACGGCGTTAAGCGCAAGGCGGTCGGAGGTTCCAGTGGTGTCAGAATGGAGGCCCTCGCTAGTTTCTATTGATGGCCTGTCTGATTTTCTGTTATTGAGTGTCAGCTAGATCCTCTCATGTCAGGAAGCGACACAAGCCGGTGCCTTCCTTCACGCGTAACGAAAATGTCCGATTCGGACAAGGGGGATCGGCAGGGACACTCTGCCTCTCTTTTGGGCCGTAAAGAGGTTTTTATTGGAGGCGTTACAGTTACCGGAGGAGGTATCTGGACGTCCTGGTAAGTCGGCCCGGATGTTTTCAATCACGATCAAGCTTTACCATCACTGGATGAGCTTAATGGGGCAGTGGAGAAGGAGCGCCTGTGTCCAGAAAATTGAGACACCGTATCCATGTTCTACGGAGTTGATGATAATTGGATCCTTCTCCTGAAGTGGATGTCCCTTTATCCCAGCTTAGCAAAATCCTCCTGTTAAGGGGAAGGCGAGTCTGCAGGACCCGCTGGACAGAAAAACATAGATGGCAGAAAAATCCATCTGCGAGACCGCGGATCATGGATTCAGATTAAGGATCCATGTGTGCTTGTAAAGTTTCCCTGAGCCGGTTGGACCGTCTACGGACGGCGTGGCAAGGTGGATCTCCTCTATCGAGGTAGATGGGCTTTTCCAGTTGTTGGAGGTAACTGCGTCACTGCTACCCAGGGCGCAATCTTCGGCAGTCACAGTCGGAAGAGCACTGTGGCTTAGACAGTGGACTGGGGACGCAGTTTCCAAACAGGTCAGCTATTTGGACCTGACCTTACGGAGCTGATTGCCAAGGTAAAGGCAAAAGAATCAGCTTTACCGCAGCGCAGAGCTGTGACTTCTGCATCTGGCAGGACTAGTGCCGGTAGTTGTCGGCAGTCTTTTCGGTCCAGGGGATGATTCGGTCAGCCCTCTGGGGGTTTCGGGTCGTCTCTCTTTTTTTCAAAAAAAAAAAAAATTTCCCTGGAAACAAAACTTCCGTTAAGACAAAAAGCCCGCTAAGACGGTCTGACGTCAGGGTATCACTCGAGCGCTCTCGAGTGGGGGGGTCGTTTACTCCAATTCAAACCGACTTGGGCTTCCCGCGTGTCGGACACCTGGGTGACACAGGTTGTGTCGGCAGGCTGCTTCATAGAGTTTTCTTTCTCGACCCCCAGACAGTTTTTTGTCAATCTCGCGTTCCGTCAGAGCCCGCTACTGTGGGAGGTAGATTTCCTTCTGCAGAAAGGTGTGGTAGTTCCGGTTCGCCGGAGGGCCGGGGAAGAGGGTTATATTTTAACCTCTTTGTGGTCCCTAAAAAGAGGACAAATTTCGGCCCATTTTGAATCTCAAAAGATTGAATCGGCATGTCCACGTCCGGAAATTCCGCATGGAGTCGCTTCGCTCCGTTGTGGCGGCCCTGTCGCAGAACGATTTTTTGGTGTCAACCGACATTCGCGACGCTTATTTGCACTTTCCAATCGGAAGGGCCCACCAACGCTTCCTTCGTTTTTGCCAGGATACCAGTTTGTGGCTCTGCCATTTGGGTTGGTCTCAGGCTCAGAGTTTCTACAAAAAATTCTGGCGCCTCTCATGGCAATTCTTCGAAGACAGGGGGTTTCGTTTCTTCCCTATCTGGACGACCTTTTGTTTGTGGCATCCTCAAAGAAGGAGGCGGTGACTGCTTGCAATCTATCCCTTCAGCTCTGGAGCTGGTGCGTCAATGGGATGAACATACAAAAAGGTGCCTTATCTAAGCAGACATATGGAATACTGATTTAGAATAGCATAGCTGATATAAGGAAATTGAGAGCATAAACTTGCAAACATTAAAGCCAAACAGTCAGTGTCATACTGGTCCTAACTATGTGACATACTCTATTAGGTATATTGAATTTCTGGTGAATTGCACTTGTCAGCAATGCTCATTTATGGTAAGTAGACTGTGTATTAATCCTGGTGGGCGAGCTCGTCACAGCTACATTCATAGACAAAACCTGATGGCACTCAACTAATGTGAACAGTGCAAGCAAGGAGTACCATGTGAATATACAAAAAAAGGCTGCATCTATCATACAAGCATGCATTGGGAACATGAATTTAGAAGCATAGGCTTAGGAATAATAGAAAATTTGAGCCTTAGTTAAATTTGGCCAAACATTTAAAGCCCACCAACCATCGTCAAGGTGGTCTCAATACTGGTGAGTCCCTAACCTAATGTGAACATACCTCTATTAGGCTGATATCTGAATTTCTGGGTGAATATGCACCTCTGTCAGCAATGCCTGCATTTATGGGTAAAGTAGGGACCTGGTGTAATTAAAATCACCACCTGGTGGGGGCGGAGTGCTCGGTCAGCAAGCTAACATTCAATAGACAAAAAAACCTGACTGGCACTTCCAGACTAATGTGAACTAGGTGCAAGCCAAGGGAAGCTACCCCATGTGAAACATACAAAAAAAGAGAAGTCGTCTCTGGAACAGTCGCAGTCATTCCTGTTTTTGGGGATGCATTTCGACACGGTACGAGCAGTGGTGTCTCTGCCTCCAGTCAAGCAAGCAAGTCTCCTTCGACATGTGCAGGTTATGAAGTCTTCGACAGCGTTGTCCCTTCGAAGGTGTATGCGCCTTCGGGGTTTGATGGTGGCGTCCATGGAGGCACTTCCGTTTGCCCAGTTTCATTCCAGGGCCCTCCAAAGGCTCATTCGGAGCCGTTGGGATCGATCGCAGGCTTTGCTGGATTGCAGTGTCATCATCTCTCACAGGGTGCGAGAATCCCTAGGATGGTGGTTACGTCCAGGAGCGTTATCCCTGGGGAAGTCTTTCCTCTCTCCGAGGCGGTCGATCATAACCACCGATGCCGGCCTGAAGGGCTGGGGGGGGGTGTCTGGAACGATCCCTGGATTCAGGGAGTATGGTCATCGGAAGAGTCTGTTCTATCGATCAACATCCTGGAATTGAGGGAAATTTTTCCTTTGCCTCCAACACTGGACGGTCCCTTTGAGCGGTCTGCCAGTCCGAGTGCAGACAGACAATGCGACGGCGGTCGCGTATATCAACCATCAAGGCGGGACGAGGAGTTCCAGACTCATGGTGGAGGTGTCTCGGATCTTGTTATGGGCCGAGACCAGGGTGCCAGCCATCTCTGCGACACATTCCAGGAGTCCAGAATATCACGGCGGACTTTCTCAGTCGCGAGAAGATGGATCCCGGAGAATGGAGTCTTCATCCAAAAATTTTTTGCACTGCTGTGCTCCCGTTGGGGAACTCCCCAAGTGGATTTGATGGCATCCAGGTTCAATGCCAAATTACCGACTTTCATGTCCAGGTACAAGGATCCGAAGGCTGTGGCGGTGGATGCTCTAGTGGCTCCGTGGGGCCAATTCGAGCTCATCTATGTGTTTCCGCCGATTTCCTTGCTTCCTCTGGTGCTACGTCGGATCAGACTAGAGAGAATCCCGGCTATGTTGATAGCCCCAGATTGGCCAAGGAGGACGTGGTTCTCGACTCTGGTGTCGCTCCTGGCAGCGCCACCATTTCCTCTTCCTCTTCGCTCGGACCTGTTAACCCAAGGGCCCGTTCGTCATCCGGACCTGAAGTCTCTGCGTTTGACGGCGTGGCTCTTGAGACCGAAATATTGACCCGTCAAGGGTTTTCAGCCGAAGTCATTGCCACTTTGCGAGCTGCCAGGGGTCTGGCTACTACTAGGATTTACCACAAGACTTGGGAAGCCTTCTTTTCAAGGTGTTTGGGTTCTTCAAGGAACCCGAGGATTTTTTCCATTCCCAATTTGTTGGCCTTCCTGCAATTTGGGCTAGACAAGGGTTTGGCAGTGAGCACCCTGAGGGGTCAGGTTTCTGCTCTGTCCTTGCTGTTCCGGAAGGCTATCACCTCGGTAGGGACGCACGTTCCTTTTTTCGCGGTGTAACCCGTCAGTTTCCGCCTCGGAGGGCACCTGTGTCTCCTTGGCGTCTCAATCTTGTTTTGGAGGCTCTTCAACACGGGCCTTTTGAGCCTATGGACTCTGTTAGTCTCTCTTTGCTCTCTTGGAAGGTTGCCTTCCTAGTGGCGGTCACCTCTTTGAGAAGGGTTTCTGAGTTGGCGGCTCTTTCTTGCTCGCCTCCTTTCCTGGAGTTTTACCCGGATCGCGTAGTGCTTCGCACGCGGGGCGACTTCCTACCTAAGGTGGTGTCGCAATTTCATGTTAACCAGGATATTGTGTTGCCCTCTCTTTGTCCGGGGCCGAGTAATGCGAGGGAACGGGCCTTGCACACATTGGATTTGGTGCGGGCTTTGAAGTTCTATTTGTCTGTTACTCAAAGTTTTCGGAAGTCGGACTCCCTGTTTGTGATTTCAGCAGGTCGCCGACGTGGTCATCGAGCTTCCAAGGATTCTATAGCTCGTTGGATCCGGTCGGCCATTTTGGAGGCTTACCGACTTAAGGGCGAACCTTGCCCGATTAGGGTTCGAGCCCATTCCACGAGAGCTGTGGGCTCATCGTGGGCTTTCCATCAAGGGGCCTCGGCAGCTCAGCTTTGCCGGGCGGCGACCTGGCGCTCCGTCCACACCTTTACAAAATTTTATAAGGTGGACGTTAGTGCTTCCGCTGATGCAGCCTTGGGACGTAGGGTCCTGCAGGCGGCTGTGGTTTAAAGTTCTCGTTAACTTGTGTTTAGCGCTAGTTGCGCATTTTCTTAGGTTGTTGGGTTCTGCCTTTTATGGTTTTTTCCCACCCTTAATTTTTGGACTGCTTTGGGACGTCCCACTAGTAATGAACTGTGTCTCCCTTCCTTCATCTGAAGCTGAAAGACAGATTTTGGTAAGAACTTACCTGTAAAATCCTTTTCAGCGAAGAAGGAAGGGAGACACAGATCCCTCCCATGGCAGAAGTGTGTTGTTGTTTTCAGATGCGGCGTGACCCGCCTCTGATAGCGATTATCTGGGCTGAGGTTGACGCGCTAAGGCTCTGTTCCAGCATCGGCAGCTCATCGCAGTGGTCAGGTCCAGTGAGTAGTACCTGGAACTGTGTGGTTTTTGCCTACATGCATGCATAACCTGTATTTTTGTGTTTTCTTCTCTGAATTTCTTCAGAAGGGGTTATGTTGCTCCGCTGGTGATATTGCTCTTCCTTAAGCTTGTGTACGACTGGAGAGCTGAGTAGGAGGAGCCCGAGCTGGAGGGGCCGGTCAACACTCTTTTTAATCTGAGGTGTCTATCTCATCTGGGCTCCGCCTACCCACTAGTAATGAACTGTGTCTCCCTTCCTTCTTCGCTGAAAAGGATTTTACAGGTAAGTTCTTACCAAAATCCGTCTTTTGGACTCATCAGACCAAAGCACAGATTTTCACTGGTCTAATGTCCATTCCTTGTGTTCTTTAGCCCAAACAAGTCTCTTCTGCTTGTTGCCTGTCCTTAGCAGTGGTTTCCTAGCAGCTATTTTACCATGAAGGCCTGCTGCACAAAGTCTCCTCTTAACAGTTGTTGTAGAGATGTGTCTGCTGCTAGAACTTTGTGTGGCATTGAACTGGTCTCTAATCTGAGCTGCTGTTAACCTGTGATTTCTGAGGCTGGTGACTCAGATAAACTTATCTTCAGAAGCAGAGGTGACTCTTGGTCTTCCTTTCCTGGGGCGGTCCTCATGTGAGCCAGTTTCTTTCTAGCGCTTGATTAATTTTGCAACTGCACTTGGGGACACTTTCAAAGTTTTCCCAATTTTTTGGACTGACTGACCTTCATTTCTGAAAGTAATGATGGCCACTCGTTTTTAGTCCTACTGAATAGACTGTTAGAATTTGTATTATGGCAAGAAAAAAGCTGCTAAATACAGCTGTGTATCCACCAGACTTCTACACAACACAACTGATGGTCCCAACCCCATTTATAAGGCAAGTAATCCCAGTTATTAAACCTGGCACACCGGTGAAGTGAAAACCATTTCCGGTGACTACCTCTTGAAGCTCATCAAGAGAATGCCAAGAGTGTGCAAAGCAGTAATCAAAGCAAAAGGTGGCTACTTTGAAGAACCTAGAATATAAGACATAATTTCAGTTGTTACACACTTTTTTGTTAAGTATATAATTCCACATGTGTTAATTCATAGTTTTGATGCCTTCAGTGTGAATGTACAATTTTCATAGTCATGAAAATACAGAAAAATCTTTAAATGATAAGGTGTGTCCAAACTTTTGGTTCTGGTTTACTGATATATTTATATATATATATATATATATATATATATATATACACTGTATACAGGGGTCGGTATTATATATATATATATATATGTATACTGTATACAGGAGTAGTATCTATATATATATATATATATATATATAAGAGGCATCGTGATTACTCGCTAATCCGCCCCCTGCACAGTAGCTCCGCCCCACCACATTACCACACATAATCCCGCCCGCACCACATTACCACACATAATCCCGCCCCCCCACCACATTACCACACACAATCCCACCCGCACCACATTACCACACATAATCCCGCCCCCCACCACATTACCACACACAATCCCGCCCCCTTACACATCACCACACATAATCCCGCCCCCTCAACATCACCACAAATAATCCCGCCACCCACCACATTACCACACACAATCCGCCCCCCCAACACATCACCACACATAATCCCGCCCCCCTCCACATCACCACACATAATCCCCCCCCCACCACATTACCACACACAATTCCGCCCCCCCCACCACATTACCACACACAGTCCCACACCCCACCACATTCCCACATATAATCCCGCCCCCCACCACATCACCACACAATCCCGCCCCCCACCACATCACCACACATAATCCCGCCCCCACCACATCACCACACAAACCCGCCCCCACCACATTACCACACATAATCATGCCCCTCACCACATCACCAAACATAATCCTGCACCCCCACCACATTACCACACATAATCCCGACCCCCACCACATCACCACACATAATCTCGCCCCCCACCACATCACCACACATAATCCTGCACCCCCACCACATTACCACACATAATCCCGTCCCCCCACCACATTACCACACATAATCCCGCCCCCCCACCACATTACCGCTCATAATCCTGCCCCCCACCACATTACCGCTCATAATCCCGCACCCACCACATTACCGCACATAATCCCGCACCCCCACCACATTACCTCACATAATCCCGCCCCCACCACATTACTGCTCATAATCCCACCCCCCACCACATTACCGCTCCTAATCCTGCACCCCCACCACATTACCGCTCATAATCCCGCCTCCCCACCACATTACCACACATAATCCCGCCCCCTCCACATTACCACACATAATCTGGCCCCCACCACACTACCACACATAATCCCGCCCCCCCACATTACCACACATAATCCTGGCCCCCACCACATTACCACACATAATCCTGGCCCCCACCACACTACCACACAATCCCGCCCCCCACCACACTACCACACATAATCCCGCCCCCCCACCACATTGCCACACACAGTCCCGCCCCCCACCACATTACCACACATAATTCCGTCCCCCCACCACATTACCACACACAATCCCGCCCTCCACCACATTACCACACATAATCCCACCCCCCCAACACATTACCACACATAATCCCGCACCCACCACATTACCACACATAATCCCGCTCCCCCACCACATTACTACACACAATCCCGCCCCCAACCACATTACCACACATAATCCAACCCCCCACCACATTACCACACATAATCCCGCTCCCCCACCACATTACCACACATAATCCAGCCCCCCCACCACATTGCAACACACACAATCCCCCCCACCACATTACCACACATAATTCCGTCCCCCACCACATTACCACACACAATCCCGCCCCCCACCACATTACCACACATAATCCCACCCCCAACACATTACCACACATAATCCCGCCCCCCACCACATTACCACACATAATCCCGCCCCCCCACCACATTACCACACATAATCCCAACCCTCCAACATTACCACACGAGGCTCCGTCCCCCCACATTACCACACGAGGCTCCGTCCCCCCACATTACCACACGAGGCTCCGTCACCACACATTACCACACGAGGCTCCGTCCCCCCACATTAGCACACGAGGCTGTCCCCACATATTACCACACGAGGCTCCATCCCCACACAGTACCACACGAGGCTCCGTCCCCCCACATTACCACACGAGGCTGTCCCCCCACATTACCACACGAGTCTCCGTCCCCACACATACCACACGAGGCTCCGTCCCCCCACATTACCACACGAGGCTCTGTCCCCCCACATTACCACACGAGGCTCCGTCCCCACACATTACCACACGAGGCTCCATCCCCACACATTACCACACGAGGCTCCGTCCCCACACATTACCACACGAGGCTCCGTCCCCACACATTACCACACGAGGCTCTGTCCACACACATTACCACACGAGGCTGTCCCCACACATTACCACACGAGGCTCCGTCCCCACACATTACCACACGAGGCTGTCCCCACACATTACCACACGAAGTTCTGTCCACACACATTACTGCACTGTGAATAAAATGTATCATTAGTATTATTCAGATTTTTGATGATTATTATTGTTATTAACTTCATTTTAATTTCATTTACCACCTGCGTAAGCGCAATTGAATGTTGTCATTTACTTTAGTTTAAACACCAGCAGCGTTAATTAGATAGCAATGAGCGTGCCGAGCGTTAGCTGGCTGGAAACAGCTAGTTATATATATATATGCACTGTATACAGGCTGGTAGCTTATGTTCCCGGGGATGCTAGATTTCTCCCACCCAGTCACTGTCTGCTGAGGTGTTGTCGTGGAGTGAGAAAACTGTTGCTCATAGCAACCAATCACAGCACAGCTTCTTTTAAACAGCTCTGGTGAAATGAAAGATGCTTAGTCATTGGTTGCAAGGAAAACTTTTGCTCACAGCAACCAATCACAGCTCAGCTGCTTTTAAACAGCTCTGGTGATGCTTTGTGATTGGTTGGTGATACACACACACATTCAATTTTATTTATATAAAGATTATATAACCAAAGATATGTGGACACCACTTTTAGGTGCTGAGTTCAGGTATTTCAGCTACACCTATTGGAAAGAGGCTTAAAAATCACTTTGCTATGCAGTTGCCATATAGACACATGTTGCATAGGTCGTACTAGGAAAGTGTTAGATTACACATGGCATTGTCATTGTTATAGCCAATAGTCAGTTATTGAAATTTCAGCTTATGATTTTTTAGGCAAATTCCTGCACATATAGTTCAAAAGTTTGTGGAACCCAGAAGAGATGAGGCAGTTATAGCTACAAATGGGGCCCCAAATAATGTGAACAGCCATGGTAGGTTGTCAGAATCTACACACATACTATATAGCCCAAATGTGGTCACCTGGCCATCACCCCTATCTGAGCTTGTTGGAGAAACTATGAAGTCCATGACACTATCAGACAGAAAAGCATCATGTTCAGCCAATGCTGGGACAAGAGATAGATATACAGTACGCTGACATATTAAGGATTTCCGACATGGTCATATTTGAGGTGTGAGCTCTATACATATACTTGTGGATCCTCATTTTGGCTGCTGCTTTAGTCAGCAAGTTCTCTACCGTCTGCCTACTTTCTGGTGAAATAAATGAAATTGGTTTACTGCAAATATGTAACATTGAATATTGATATGAAATAATTTAACATGTCTATTAAAGGTACATTATTTTTTGGTGTTTTAGATGCAACATGGGCCGTTCCTGTGGGTAAGGTTGGAGGGGAGGTCAAACTTTCCATTTCCTACAAGAATGACCAGCTGTTCATCATGGTAATGCATATCCGTAGCCTAGTAAGTACATTGGTTTCTCATATATTGAGAAATGCATAAAAATAATATTAAATAATATTAATAACAAATATACAATGGGTGTTATCATTCTAAATACATTAAACTAGTTCATCACTACTATGATACTGACAGCCACCGATCTGGTATTAATGGCCTGTCTTGAGGACAGATCCTCATTATCATAGTAGTGGAAAACCCTTGAAATATGGGTAATTTTTTGAAGCAACATCTTCCTACTCACATTCTTTTCCAGTGCAGGCCGGAATCTGGTGATCATCTTATTGTAATGTCTTGTAGGGGTTTTAAGGGGATCATGTGGTTCTGTTCTACTTCGAAGAACACAGTCTACTGTGATAAAATACCAACGTTTTCTACTTCGTATTTTACAACCTGTATATTATGGGGTTCCTAAAAAAATGAGTTTTGGAAATCTGTACAAGAAAAAGTTAAGGGTCTTCTTTATCGTAAGATATTTAAGACACTATTACGAAGAAATGACTGTGAGATTAAAGTGTTGCTATGGCTATAGCTTCCATTTGTTGCTTGATGTATCAGGCATAGGTAGTCCCTGTGATTACATTACATCAGCTACTTAGCAAGGTGTATTGCACTGTGATGACACCATATAGCAGCAAGATGCAGCAATTCACAGGAGTATGGTTTATACCGGTGAGGCACAATGTGTGAACTTGCGTTGCAACATTTTGTTGTTATATCAAGTTTAAAATGTCTTGTATCAGGAGAATGAAACAGAGCGCCTGTATAAGAAATGGTCCTATACAACAGCTCCGGTGATCCAAGAAACAGATGTTGCCTTGTGTTCAAATTAAATGTTTTATTCCTAGACTCGTGCTGATTAATTTTAATTATAAATATGATTTATTAGTCATGT
>JARQOD010000002.1:482059614-482097158 GCA_033576555.1 Oophaga sylvatica
CCTTCTGAGGTAACGGAAATCTCCAATCAGATAGCTCTTGCAGGAGATTTTTTAATTAACGCTTCTATGGATGCGGCAAATTGCGCGGCATTAGCTGCAGCTAATGCGATTGCTATCAGGAGAGCTTTGTGGTTGAGAACTTGGCGAGCGGATTCAACCTCAAAGAAATCACTTACGTCCTTACCGTATCAGAGCGGCCGATTATTTGGCGAGAAGTTGGATCAGCTCATATCTGATGCGACGGGAGGAAAGAGCAGCTTCCTTCCTCAGCAGAGGATTAGACAGCCTTTTCGCCGACAGCTTCAGCCTCGCTTTAGGGCCTTTCGTAACCCAGGTTGGGCCGCGCCAGCCACCTCCAGCGGCTCAGGTCGACCTAATCAGGCCAGAGATCGCCAGGTCTCCTACAAGACCAACCCTTTGGGAAGAAAGCGATCTCAACAGCCAAGATCTAGAGGGTCTAAACCCAAAGATATTCGGATAAATGACTGGAGGCAGAATCCGGTCAATTTATCCAGAGTAGGCGGCCGCTTACTCTGGTTTCGCCTCACTTGGCTATCAATTACTCACGACAAGTGGGTCAGGGAGTTAGTTTCCTCGGGGTACAAAATAGAATTCATCAGTCGTCCGTCAAATCGATTTTTTCCCTCGCGTCTTCCCAAAAAAGAATCCCGTGTTCACGCCTTATTCAAGGCGGTCGAATCTCTTCGGCGCAGCGGGGTCATTGTTCCTGTTCCAGAGGTCGAAAGGGGTCAGGGGTTTTACTCCAATCTGTTCATAGTGCTCAAGAAGGACGGTTCTGTCAGACCCATTTTGGACCTAAAACGACTGAATCAATTTGTCAGAATTCGACGGTTTCGAATGGAGTCTCTCCGCTCGGTTATTGCAGCCATGGAAAAGGGGGAATTTCTAGCATCAATAGACATTCAGGATGCCTATCTCCACATCCCCATATTCCCTCCTCATCAGAGATTTCTTCGGTTTGCCATCGGCAACCTTCACTTCCAGTTCACAGCCTTGCCGTTCGGACTAGCCACAGCCCCCAGGGTGTTCACAAAGGTTATGGCTGCCGTTGTATCCATTCTGCACTCCCGGGGGATAGTCATTTTGCCATACTTGGACGATCTCCTCATCAAGGGTCCGTCCTATCAGGCTTGCGAGAAGAGTGTCAGCATTACGCTAGACACCCTTGCTCGCCTGGGGTGGCTGGTGAATCTAAAGAAATCGTCTCCCGTGCCATCTCAAAGGATCACCTTTTTAGGAATGATTTTCAACACTGCTCAAGGGTTGATAACTCTTCCTCAGGACAAGGCTCTAGTTCTCCGTCAGGAGGTACGGATCCTTCGCCAACCAATACCTCACACCATCCGGTTTTGCATGAGGGTCCTAGGAAGGATGGTGACAGCGATCAAAGCCATTCCATTTGCCCAGTTCCATCTCCGCTCCCTTCAGCATGCTCTCTTGGCAGTATGGAACGGGAGCCCTTACTCGCTCAATTTTCAGTGCCGTCTGTCCCGGCAGGTCAGACAGACGCTTTCGTGGTGGACAAGGGACATCACTCTTCACCAGGGGCGATATTTTCCTCCAGTCCATTGGCTGATAGTCACAACGGACGCCAGCCTTCTCGGATGGGGAGCAGTGTTTCGTCACTATACAGCTCAGGGGACTTGGTGTCGGCAGGAAGCGACCCTCCCAATCAATATTTTGGAGATCCGAGCTGTTCGGCTGGCTCTGAGGCGTTTTCACCATCATTTGGCGGGCCGCCCTGTCCGAATACAATCGGACAATGCCACGGCGGTGGCATACATAAATCATCCAGGGGGGTACCCGCAGCAGGGCAGCCATGCGCGAGGTAGGACACATTCTATCCTGGGCAGAAAGAAATCACTCTGTGATATCAGCGGTCCACATTCCAGGCGAGGAGAACTGGGCAGCGGATTTTCTCAGCCGTCAGGGGATAGCGTCAGGGGAATGGTCGCTACATCCCGAGGTTTTCCAGCAGATATGCCTACGCTGGGGAACCCCAGATGTGGACCTGATGGCCTCCAGGATAAACGCCAAGGTGCCCAACTTCGTCTCCCGGTACCGAGATCCGCAGGCAATTGCAGTGGACGCCCTGGTTCTACCATGGAATTAGTTTCATCTTCTATACTTGTTTCCACCAATGGCTCTGCTCCCAAGGGTGATCAGGAAGATCAGGTTAGAGGGGTCCCAGCGATATTGATCGCTCCGGATTGGCCGCGTCGCTCATGGTACGCAGAGCTGGTACAGTTGCTCAGCGACGCACCCTGGCGTCTGCCAGAACGCGTGGATCTTCTCTCCCAGGGCCCAGTTTACCTCCAGAACTCAGCGGTCCTGTGTTTGACGGCCTGGCCGTTGAATCTTGGATTCTGACTAGGCTGGATTCTCCAAAAAGGTCGCCGCCACAATGGCTAGCGCCCGAAAACCCACCTCGGCTCGTATCTACCACGGTACTTGGAAGGTCTTTTTTACATGGTGCAGGGAACATGGTTATTCTCCACTTCACTTTTCAATCCCCAACATTCTGTCATTTCTCCAAGCAGGCTTAGATTCAGGCCTAGCACCAAGTACTCTTAGGCGTCAAATTTCGGCCTTGTCGGTTCTTTTTCAGCGAAGGATCGCATCTAATTTACAGGTCAAGACCTTTATTCAGGGGGTTGTCCATATAGTGCCCCCCTACAAGGCTCCCTTAGATGTTTGGGATCTCAATCTTGTTCTGGGAGTTCTGCAAGAATCTCCTTTTGAGCCTCTTCAGGAGGTTTCCCTGACATAACTTTCCTGGAAGGTGGTGTTTTTAGTGGCCATAACATCCATAAGGCGGGTTTCGGAGCTGGCAGCACTATCCTGCCGAGCTCCGTACTTACTTTTCCACCGTGATAAGGTAGTGCTTAGGCCAGCACCTCCTTTTTTGCCTAAAGTCGTGTCCTCATTTCACATCAATGAGGACATTGTTTTGTCCTCATTTTGCCCAGCTCCGACGCACCGGGTAGAAAAAGCTCTCCATACGCTGGATCTGGTGAGAGCACTCAGGAGATATGTATCTCGGACGGCATCCTTTCGGCAGACGGACACGCTGTTTATCCTCCCTGAGGGTCGCAGGAAGGGACTCGCTGCCTCTAGGTCAACTTTAGCCAGATGGATACGGGTAACCATTCAAGAGGCCTACCGCATCAGAGGCGCGGTGGTTCCCGCAGGAATCAGGGCTCACTCCACCAGAGCAGTGGGTGCCTCCTGGGCTCTTCGGCATCAGGCTTCGGTGGAACAGGTTTGTAAGGCGGCAACCTGGTCCAGTTTGCACACTTTTCAAAACATTATAATGTCCATACTCAGGCGTCAGCGGATGCTAGCCTGGGTAGAAGGATTCTTCAGGGTGCGGTAGCGCACCTATGAGCAATGCCTATGTATAATTGCACTGTGGAGTCAGTTTCCCACCCAAGGGGACTGCTTTGGGACGTCCCACAGTCCTGTGTCCCCCAATGAGATGAAGGAGAAATACGGATTTTTGTGTTACTCACCGTAAAATCCTTTTCTCCGAGACACTCATTGGGGGACACAGCTCCCTCCCTTATAGCCGGATGGCTTTGTTTTCTTAGTTAATTTTATTTGATTGGGTCTATATCAGTAGATTTACTTCTGGATATATTGTACCGGTATTAGCACTGATTTATGTTTTAGCCTCCTACTGCTTTTTGCACTAAACTGGGTTTGCCTGCGGCCAGTGCTGAGGTGTATACGGCGGAGGAGGAGCTAACCTTTTTTTATGTTTGCTTAGTGTCAGCCTCCTAGCGGCAGTAGCATACACCCACAGTCCTGTGTCCCCCAATGAGCGTCTCGGAGAAAAGGATTTTACGGTGAGTAACACAAAAATCCGTATTTTTCCCATCTAGGAAGCTGCACAATCATAAGAATGCAGTGTGATAGAAGGGAAAAAAGCAAATGCTCACACAGATAGTCTGAGACAGGCAGGTTCAGTATTATCTGTAAATCTTGATGCCTCTCACTTGACCACACTGAGATCTCATCACGTCTTTCTCTTCCTGTTATTACAGCACTAGGAGAAGAGGAGAGCTGCAGAATGGTAACTCCAGGCCATTAAAGATCATTTCAGTAGAAGCATTTGTTACATACAACACTATTGACCTACTACAGTTGTCAGGGAATAAGGAGATTGACCAAGGGCGTAACGATCGCGGTCATAGAGGGTGCAACCGGGCCTGTACAGCGGGGGGAACCCAAAGGGCATTTGCAGCTCAGGGACCCTCCAACTTTCTGTACTGCAGTAAACGCCACTGGCCAATCGGAAGATCAGAGGCCGGCATCTGACATTGGCGTTTCATTCATTAGGGCAGCACGGTGGCTCAGTGGATAGCACTACAGCCTTGCAGCGCTGGAGTCCTGGGTTCGAATCCCACCTAGGACAACATCTGCAAGGAGTTTGTATGTTCTCCCCGTGTTTGCGTGGGTTTCCTCCGGTACTCCGGTTTCCTCCCACACTCCAAAAACATACTGATAGGGAATCTAGATTGTGAGCCCCATCGGGGACAGTGACGATAATGTGTGCAAACTGTAAAGCGCTGCGGAATATGTTAGCGCTATATAAAAATAAAGATTATTATTATTATTATTATTATTATTGGGCAGTTCACGGCAGTGACATAATGTTCTTCCATTCACTTGCATGCTGCAGTCAAGTGCCGGAAGTGAGGAAGATAAAAAGAATAGTTTATTTTTTTATGTGTACAGAAATTATACCAGTAAGGGGTCAAGAATGGGGGTCACTTTACTAGGAAGGGGCCCAGGATCGCAGTGATTATACGAGATGCATGATGGGGGTCATTATACCGTAGTGGGGTCCACAATGGGGGACATACCAGAATGGGGTCCAGGATGGGGATCATTATACCAGGAAGGGGCCCAGGATAGAAGACAGTCTTATAGGGTGGGGGACATCATACCAGGATTGGGACCATGATGGGGGGCATTATAACAGGATGAGGACCATTTTGGTGGGGGGGCATTTTACTAGGATGGGGGACATTCTTACAGGAACGGCCCAGAATGTGGAACATTATTACTAGAGGGGGCTTAAAATGGGGACCTTATACCAAGAAGGGGCCCATGAGGGGAACATATCAGGAAGGGGCCCGGGATGGGAGATATAACAGGAAGCGAATTAAGAGGAGAGACATTATTACAGGAAGAGGGACATGACAATTGACATTATTACAGGAAGGAGCCAGAACGGAGGACATTATTACAAGAAGGTGCCATGATGGGGACACTTACACGTATGTCTTTATAGGATCTAGAATGCTACAAAGGCCCTTACATCTGAGCAACATGGAAGTGGGGGCCCAGGTACAAATTTTGCATAGGGGCCTGTGGGAATCTACTTAAACCACTGAGATTCACTGACAGATATATTTAGTGGGTCCAAAGCATTGTATGTGACAAATGCTGCTCACGTGATGATACTTACTACTCCAGAGCTCCCACTCTGCAGCTTCCTCCCCACCCACCGCCCTGGAGCTGGAATGACAGGAGGCAACAGGGTGAGGAATTCCCAGTGTAGTCAAATGAGACACATCAAGTCCCACCGGATCATGCTGAAAATGCCTGTTTTAACCTTCTCTGTGGATACTTGCTTTTTTTTTCTCCTTTAAGATGCTGCCTTTTTAAGTTTCCCCATTGGTTGAGGGGGACATTTTCATATTGGGCACCATAAACTTCAAAAGTCAATATTCCAGTAAAAAAGTAAAGAATATAATGGTATGAAAGGGGTTGTTCTATAAACAATACTGTATAACCACTAAGGTCTACCGCTGGGACCCCCAAGACCACAAGAACCAATCAGTGTCCATAGGAGTGATGGTCTCACATGTACATCAGGGATTCGATTCTAGTGATTGGTGGGGATCCCAGCAGTCACTCTACCAGGGAACATGCATTTATAAATGTTACGCATGATGGTTTTTAGTGCAAGATTTTTTTTTCCTCAAAATGTATAGTAATTTTATGCTGTTTATTAACAGAACTGAGCACAATTCTCAGTGCTTTGCTTTACCATACCTTGTGTATGAAATGTTATAGAGATTGTGTATTGATAAGTAAATATACAAAAATATGGCCGCCTTACCTATAGCAACAAACCACAGCCCAGCTTTCGTTTTTCTTCAGTAGTTGAAGGAACTGTCCGTACCATTTTATTTAATTGGTAAAATGGCGAAGTGCTTGTAAAAAGAAGCACGTAAAGATCTTTTTTGCTCTCAAAAAAGTAGGGATTTTTATTACTATAGTTAACAGCATGCTGTCTAGCTTACTGCCCACCTCAGAAGTGGCTGGTCTCCTAGGCAAAGAGCATGTGCTTGTAAGTGCTGTTCTTAGCTGGCTGCATCGCTGGATCCATCCTCAATCTCCCTGTGCTTCTCCCATGCTGCAGAGGCAAAGCTGCCTCTGTTTGCAGAATAGTAGAGCACCCAGTTAAGCTGGCCCCAACTGTCAATCACACTGTTCCCTGGCAAGCAGGAAGCCATGATGCAGAGTATGCTCCTGAAGACCACGAGACCACCTGAAATTGTTCTTTTTATTTCTTCCTGATCATGTTAGCTTTCCATGGTTTTTTCTAATACAAGCATTACCAATCTGCCTATCATGATTATTAATCATACCAACAACAATGCAGCCTTGCTGCTCTGACCATTGAAAATCTTTTATCTCCACTGAGGACTTCCAAGGTGCCTGCCTTTTCTGATCTGAGAGGGTTGCAAAAAATCCATTTGCGAGTCTTCTGACAAAAAAAAGATTAAAGGTACTGCCACACTACACGATCCCGCTAACGATCTCGTTAGCGTCGCATACTAATGAGATCGCTAGCGGGATCGTTTACAATATCGCTAGTGTCAGCCACATTTAGCGATGTTGTTAAGGACGCTATCGCGGTTAGCGATCTCCTTAACGACTTTAGCGGTACAAAAGTACCGCTAAATCGCTAAAAAAGGTGCCACACTCAGCGATATACACTTACCCAGCGGGACGCCGACGATCAGAATAGGGTCCGGAACGATCAGGACGACGGACGAGATCACAGCAGGGGCCTCGTCGTTGCTGCATGCCGCACACAACAACATCGCTAACGGGATCGCTAAATAGTGACGTTTTTTAGCGATCCCGTTAGCGATGTTGTTTAGTGTGGCATACCCTTAAGGAAGCCTTATCACAATGAAGCTTCTAAAGTAAGCTTTGAAGGCATAGCACACAGCAAATAAATTACACATTTGTCTTTCACAACTGTGAAATTGTTCAACCCAATCCATCAAAGATAGCCAATTTCTAGCCTTTCAAACATCATCAAGGCCCTCTTGACAAAGCTAAAACCATTGGGAATGCCACCAAAAGAAGAGGATTCAGGCCACCTGCTGAAACCATATTTATCTCCTCTCCCATAACACAATTAAAATCTTGTCCGCAGTCCCCCAGCAGTGCAATAAATCTATGCACTTGGGTCAAAGCAGCCATACAAAAAAGGGATGGGGGATATAAACAAAGGCCAAAACACACTGAAACCCCTCTACGGTACCACGCGGGAAAACAAAATGCCCATAATAATCGATACACAACAGTATCAAAGAAAAATGAATTTGGTTATGAATGAGAAAGCTACACCCACCCCCTCAAAACCCTAGGAGTGCATAGAGAAATAAAGAAAAACAGTGGAATATGTGACCTATTAATTTCCTTTTTACTGAGTGCAGTCATAACTTTGCCATAGGAGTCTCAATAAGGTATAGTGCTCACCTGATCTGTCAATCTTCAGGATCACACCCACCATCCCTCCCAGTAAGCAGGAGGCAGAGGAATTGTATGTTCTTGAACACAAACTTGAGTTAAATCAAAGCTGAACTGTCATAGGTTGCTATGGCAACAAGGCCAGTTTTATCCTCAGACGGATTTGAAAGATGTGGGCCAATGTTTTCTTTTATTGTTTTTGTGTGTTCCTGAGCAGCCACTGCAGGATAACAATGAGCCCAATCCATATGTGAAGATCTACCTGTTACCGGATCCACAAAAGACAACAAAGAGGAAAACTAAAGTGGCAAAGAAAACCTGCAACCCTACCTATAATGAAATGGTACATATTTCCATAGATGAGCTTCCAAACTGTAATTTTCTGTTAATAAGGCTAGTGTTAAATTAATACTGGACTCAAATTGATTGTCCCATTACTCGACCAAACGATAGCAGTAATGGCTGTCACAAACATCTACTCAGAAAGCTTAATTCTCCTGTTTGTAATTTTACCCATGCTTTTCCTACATAGCCATTTTATTTTCAAACAAAAAGTGTAGATGGACTTTATAAGATCACATAATACAATAAAACATGACACCTTTAAAGGGAACCTGTTAAGTGAAAAACACTATTAGCCTGCAGATATGGGGTTAATCTGTAAGTTAATAGCGTTCTGAACTTGCCCGGTGCTTGCACTTAGAGCCCCTCTGTCAGGAGAAAGTGAACTTTATTTCCCCGAGCAATATTCAAGTTTCAGTCACGAGGCGGTGCTGGCGCAGGTTCCATCACCCCTAGGTGTATCAATAGCAGCGGCTGTA
Organism: Oophaga sylvatica; assembly: GCA_033576555.1. Lineage (NCBI taxonomy): Eukaryota > Metazoa > Chordata > Amphibia > Anura > Dendrobatidae > Oophaga > Oophaga sylvatica. Next base: position 482,068,239 of record JARQOD010000002.1, read on the forward strand.
ACCGCGGCCCCGCACTAACTGACAGCCGGCCCTAATACTGAGTCACTGAAGGTGGCACACGTGTTTTTAGTATAACTATGCATTTTTCATTAGTTCATGGTCACATTAGCATAGAAGATCCTAATTCTTGGATAAAGCGGATGTTCACTACTGGACAACCACTGCCCAAAGGGATTGTCCCACTAAGTACATTTTAATAAATAGATCTTCGAATAATAATAAGTTCCACAATTGGAGGAGTTAAACATTTTATTTTTCCTGTGCTGAAATAATGTATAAATGTGCCCCTGCTGTGTACTGTGTAATGTCTGTGTCTGACCATGCAGGAACATGATCTTATCATAACCCAGCCCCTGGGCAGGGGGGGAACAAAAGGGTTTGCAGACATTATAGCACGGGATCACAGCTACTGCTTACTGTGAGGTAAAACATTTCCTCACCTGTTTTTAAACAGTATTTGAGGAAATTCTTTGTAGGCAATGGCTTCCAGTGTACACCCTACCTACAGATAGCAAGTACACTTATATGTATTCCAAGATCTATTGAAGTTCCACAATTGGATGTGAAACTTATTTCTGTGAGGTAAAACATTAAAAAACAGGCAGGGAAATGTTTTATCTCACAGGAAGCAGCGGCTGTGATCCCATGCTGTCCTGTCTGTATACGGCCATTACACAGTACATAGCAGGGTATAAGAATATCTCAGCACAGAAATATTTTTTTTGTACAGATCCAACTAACTTATTATTCCAAGATCTATGGATTAAAATGTACTTTGTTTGTGGGACAACCCCCATTAATCAATTCAGGACCCCATTTAAAATAAAAACAATACTCATCTCCCGCAGCGGAACTATTCCTGCAGTGTCAGCACTGCTATTACCTGCGGGAGAGTGACATTGTTGTCACATTCCTGTTGCAGTCATTTGGCTGAAGCCTTTAATATTTCATCAGAGCAGATGTCCGCCCTAACGGAATATTAATGAGCTGCAGCCAATCAGAGACCGCTAACTGGCTGCAGAGGGTACATGACACAATAGTGTCACATCATCCACTGTGGGAAGTAAGTATCCATTGTTTTTATTGTAAGTGGAGTTCTGAATTGATTAAGCAGGTCGTTGACTACCCTTTTTAGGTCTTAAACTCAGAAAAATATATACATTTTCTTTTTGTTTTTTTGTTTTCCAGTTGGTGTATGATAAGATTCCTAAAGGAGATCTACAGCAACGTGAGATCTGGTTAACTGTGCTCAGTGAAGAAGGATTTTGGGAAAATATTTTACTCGGAGAAGTCACTATTCGACTTAGAGATATAGATCTCAGTCAGGAGAAAATTTGCTGGTTCAAGCTTGGTTCTGCCAGCCAAATGGCTAACTAAACAACACTGAGTAATTCAACAATAGCATGTGTCACCGGTATGGCGACGGCGCTCTTCAATGCCTTGTTATGTCTATAAGGTTATTGAAACCAGAAACGAGCTCAAGGAGTTTTCATTTTAATTGACAACGGATATTAATATATATTATATTTCTTTCAAAGGTAATTCAAGAGACTGCAAATAATTACTGGCTTCCTTCTAGAGAAGGGTTTCAGACAAAGACTGGAAAAATTACAGTATGTTTAATAAGTTTACCTTGTGTCAAGGGAAGCAGTCTAGTACAGAATTAGCTTAAATTTACTGTTTCTTTTTATTTTTTTTCTGTGCGTGGGGCTAGGGCACAGGTGCTAGTAATATAAATGGATTTGTCCATGACATTGGACTACGTGCGCTGGAAAGCTACATGTCCGTGACAGTGGACTACGTGCACTAGAAAGCTACCTGTCCATGAAGTTGCTCCGAAACTCCTAGACCTGTGCATCATGGAGAATTTAGATATTTTACGAGTGCAGACTGATTTAAGCACCTTTTTAATGCAGCTGCATTGGAGTTGTATGTATCTTGTTTTACACTTCTCTACATTTTGTTTTATTCTTGCCGTTGTATTTATTTTATTTCTACAGCTAGGTCTCCTACTGGTTCTTTTCCTCTAGAGCAATTTATGAAAACTAACTAAAATGCAGTTGTAAAAGGAAAAACAATTAAGATATATCCAAATATTAACAGATGAGAGGACCAAAGCCCACTGTACCTAGCGTGGAATCCAGAGAATGTTTGTGCATAAGGGTAAATTATGCTTTATGGCCTGAAGATGAAGATTGTATATTACCCATAGATCTTGTTTCTTTCTTTCATCATAACATCCGGGAAAACACTTGAATCCTGCATTGCTCTGATTTTAAGGTTCTCTTTCATGAACTCCATAGGAAAAAAAACAAGTTACTCACCCAGATGAACTGCCTTTGTTTTAGATGTATGAATTAAAATAACGCAATGTTTCAGTATATATAAGTACATGTGAAATAATATTGCGTAGTTTGAAACAAGGGGACCATGTGAGTGATCTCCATAGTGTCTTTGCACAGGCCAGTGATTGCACTCATAGGATGCCAAGAAATTTTTTGTCTGTCATGTAATATTCTTACTGATTTTTTTTTTACTTGAAAGAGTGTGCAGAATATTATGGACACACAGAAAAAAATCACTTAAACTTCTTCATACAGTAAAATGTACGTACTACAGTCTCTCCAAAATATGAAGATACCCGGGTATTGCTGAAAGTGGAGGTGGCACCTGTAATTATTTTAAGACGAGAATTTGGACTCTCATATGCTGTGCACCTGTACAATTAAGAAATTGCTTCCCAAGGAGAGCTGTGTTCAATAGGGCAGTGGTTCACCTGCCCTGCCTATTTGTGACCACTAATACAAAGTTTATGATAATGTGTATGTGCTGAATAAATGACGTTATTCTGAGTTCCACAGTATTGATGTCTAAATACAATTTTATGTGCTGTGTCTTTATTGGTAAATCTTTTAAAGTGGTGTGTTCAACATAGGAATTTATCCTATATCCATGGGAGACGGTATAATTTCCCAATTGTTGGGTGTCCAACCACTGAGACCTCCATCAATCCAGAGAATGGAGTGTGACTGGGGCGGAGAATGATCATGTACACTGCCGCTCCATTCATTTTTATGGAGGTGCTGAAGGCCAACTAAAAGTGCAGCACTCGGCTACTTCAGAAGAGCGCATGATCAACCGCCTCTCCATTTACACGGGGTTTTTCAGAGCCACGGTTCTCAGGATCAGATGGACGTCCCAGCAGTTGGATCCCTAGTGATTAGGAATTGATCCCCTATCCAATAGTGGTAATAGCTATCCAATGGATAAGGGATCATTTCTAAACTTGAGACTACCCCTCTACAGTTCTAGACTGAATCTTGTTCCGGTTCTTATGGTCTTTGTATTGAGTAGTAACTCCCGCCTCTACCAGCAAACACTGGCTAGAACTGGCAGGTCACAAGCTGCAGAAGACTATCAGAGCGGCGGTGAGAACAGAAGAAGACTGCTGGTAAGTATATTGCTAGGGGCAGTGATCTTACATTAGTTACACCACTCCAGCGCTGAAATATAAAAACACTGAAGTGGTTGTAAAACATCAGCATAGTAGATACAAATGTGCAGCAAATTTATCTACATTAACACTTACAGTGAAGGATAAAATTATTTGATCCCTTGCTGATTTTGTAAGTTTGTCTACTGACAAAGACATGAACAGCCTATAATTTTAAGGGTAGGTTAATTTTAACATTGAGAGAATATCAAAAATAAAATCTTGAAAATCAGATTGTATAAATTATGTAAATTTATTTGCATTTTGCAGTGAGAAATAAGTATTTGACCCCTCTGGCAAACAAGACATAATACTTGGCACACCCTTGTTGGCAAACACAGCAGTCAGACGTTTTTTGTAGTTGATGAGGTTTGCGCACATGTCAGGAGGAATTTTGGTCCACTCCTCTTTGAAGATCATCTCTAAATCATTAAGATTTTGAGGCTGTCGCTTGGCAACTCGGAGCTTCAACTCCCTCCATAAGTTTTCTATGAGATTAAGGTCTGGAGACTGGCTAGGCCACTCCATGACCTTAATGTTCTTCTTTTTGAGCCACTCCTTTGTTGCCTTGGCTGTTTAGGGTCATTGTCTTGCTGGAAGATCCAGCCACAACCCATTTTTAATGTCCTGACGGAGGGAAGGAGATTGTCACTCAGGAATTTACAGTACATGGCTCCATCCATTCTCCCATTGATGCGGTGCAGTAGTCCTGTGCCCTTAGCAGAGAAACATCCCCATAACATTATGTTTCCACCTCCATGCTTGACAGTGGGGATGGTGTTCTTTGAGTCATAGGCAGCATTTTTCGTCCTCCAAACATGTTAAGTTAATGCCAAAGATCTCAATTTTTGTCTCATCTGACCACAGCACCTTCTCCCAGTCACTCACCCAGTCACTCACAGAATCATCCAGTTCATTGGCAAACTTCAGACGGGTCTGCACATGTGCCTGCCTTCTTGAGCATGGGAACTTTGTGGACACTGCAGGATTTTAAACCTTTACAGTGTAACGTGTTAGCAATGGTTTTCTTTGTGACTGTTGTCCTAGCTGCCTTGAGATCATTAACAAGTTTTCTTACTATTGCACCAACAGTTGTCTCCTTCTCACTCAGCGTCTTACTTATGGTTTTGTAGCCCATTCCAGCTTCGTGCAGGTCTATGATCTTGTCCCTGACATCCTTATAAAGCTCTTTGGTCTTGCCCATGTTATAGAGGTTAGAGTCTTACTGACTGTGTCTTTTATAAAGGTGACTATGTAAGACAGCTGTCTTTAATGCAGGTAACGAGTTGATTACGAGCGTCTAACTGGTCTGTATAAGCCAGAACTCGTAATGGTTGGTAGGGGAATAAATACTTATTTCTCACTGCAAAATGCAAATAAATTTATATAATTTATACAATGTGATTTTCTAGATTTTATTTTTGATATTCTATCTCTCAATGTTAAAATTAGCCTACCCTTAAAATTATAGACTGTTCATGTCATTGTCAGTGGGCAAACTTACAAAATCAGCAAAGGATCAAATACTTATTTCCTTCACTGTATATAGTAAATGCCTGCAGTATTTATTTATTCCAAACATAAAAATATCATACCTAGTTAATGATAATTTGTATATTATACACTATCCTGCCCAGTGTCGGCATAGTATCAAAGTTTAGCTCAATGAAAATGATGGAAGATGTATTTATGCTGCTAATTTTATACTGACATGATAATAAAATAACAAGCATTCTTATGGACATATTACCATTTTATATTTGCATCTAGTGTTTTGAACTACTGTAGAATGCATTAGGTAAAAAGTAAAAACAAAAATTTTAATGTTAATTTTTTCTGAGAGGTGTATATTAAGGGAACACCTAAATTACTTATCTTATCTACACAAACAAAATTTTCAAGCTGAAAATCTTTACTAATTGTGAAACTTATTGGCGTGGATACCCCATACCCATGTACCCTTCTGTATCATTCATCCACAAATTACAGATGCTAACTGTAATATGCAAATTGCCTCTTCAAACAAAGAGGACTTGTACTCTATAGCGCCACCTATTGGAAGTAGCAATCCTACAAGTCACAATCAACCCTTTAACGAGTCTTGTAATATGACTTAGGATAAAAGCCAAATCAGAATCTCCATTTGCAGACACGGTGTTTCGGACTGTTGGTCCTCGTCAGTGCAAAGTAGGAGAGATCTGATTTGGCTAGATGAGAGGCTCTGGACTGGGTCTGGGGGTAAGGTTTCTCCTTGTGGAGAGTGACATACCAGCTCTGGCGTGTCGAGGTAAGGAGGCTTAGATGCTAACTGGTGATTCAGCAGGTTGACACTTCAAGATCAATTTCTCTTTTTTTGGGGACGTCTAACAAAAAGGGATTAAGCGTTTACAGCAGTTTTCTGAAGAGCTAAACGTATCAAGCATTAATTTATCCCCAAATTCTATGATTTTTCACTAGGGTCTGACCATTGAGACCTTCAGTGATTCCAAAACTGTTACTCTGAATGGAAGTCACATACTTGACCTCCACTTTATTCGTTGCCTATGGAACGTCAGAAAATAACCAAGCGCTTTACTGGCATGTATGAGCAGGAAATATGTATTGGTTTTCATTATCTGTCTCATAGAAAGATGCATTATATTTTGTAAATAGGTTTTCTTTGGTGTTAAAGATTTTTATTGATGTAAAGCATATCAACATCCTGAAACACTTTTTGGCATACATTTCACCATGCAGGGATCTTAAGAAACATAAATTGGACCAAAAAATGTTTCTCAAGTTATATCTTATTATTGATTGTATAACATATGGGATATTTATATAAAAATGTAATTCTAGAAATTTTTGGTAGCCACCAAAAACAAGTGCTGTTTGGAGAGATCAATGAATTGAGGTGGAGTTAACTATTGAGTACGATAATATAGATAAGACAGAAATGCACACCTCAGTATGATAAGTCTAATACCGTCTGAGTTGGTGGTAAAGTTCCTGACCCAAGGTTCCTGGTTCCCATATTTTGTCAGAAAGTTCCCAAGTGTCTGCCATGGTGGCCTCATTTTTTCAAAAAGTATTATAGTAATAATTTTCTCCTTGCTTGTATGAATGATTGTGATGGTCTTCTCCATTTCTAAGCTACATGGATTTAGGCTGCTAAACTGCTGCTTTGAACTAATCCATGGACAGGAAATCAGATGCCTGGAAGTTTGTCATTGAACAGCAAAGCAAAAGGACTTGAAGATCTACCATAGTCTGGAGGAAAAACTCCAGTAATCTCACGCTGGCAGAAGGAACAGACAATATGGCAGCCCGTCCCATCTATGTAAACAGTCTGCAGAAACTGTTTCGTATATTTTATTCAATAAAGTTAGCACATAAAAACATTGGGTAAATTACTGCACTGAGATTTCTAACAGGGAAACCTAGTAACTACAACCTGTGAGTGTTTTGCCACAGTGATAGCATCTCTACAAATTTTGGATATTTTCTAGGTCTTCCACTCTTCTATAAATGAAAATTTGTGTATCTGGGTTTGGAGTGGGTAGTTCACTTGGGAGACAATTGAGTGCTATAACAAAGACCTCCTGAGCGACCTTATAGTTCCCAGAAGAGGGAGATGAGAAATGGTCTTGAAAGTCCTGTTCAGGTATAAGTCAGGAGGCCTACAGAAAATTAGAGAGGGTAAGTATGTATCTCTTGAAGCCATCACGATGGAGTTAGGGTTAGTTCGCCTGATGGAAAAATCAGATTATGGAATGATGAGTATCAATCTGGAGACATTAGTTTAGAGTTTATATTGAAATCTGTTTGTCCTCCAGATATGGAGAGAATGAAATGTAAAAGGGGAGTTGCATAAGTGTTGGGTGAGCTGAGAACCTGTAGTCACATCAGACCTGCTAGCTTGTAGGGAGACAGGAAAGTGGATTCCAAAGCCACACAAATTGACATGAGGTTTGTTGTGCTCACTGACAATTGGTTAATCTATAATATCTAAGAGGTACATGTATGCCCCTAAATATTTGTGTAAATGTAGGGGGATGCAAGATCATTTTTAATAGAGAAGATATGGTCTGCCCAGGATAACGATAGTAAAGATCACTTGGCCATATCAATTTGTTGCATTAGAGGGGCAATATTCCATATAAAAAGGGTGGATGTGTTAGGTTAATTCCTACATACTGTACGTGTTTGTGTATATGTGAACATATTTTTTGGGGTTCTTGTATGATACTGTAATTGTAAAGAATAGGAAAATCAACCATGCTCTTTAAAGGGTTAGTCACCAAATAATCAAGTTATCTCTGATCCATAAGATCCAACCACTGCCCCTCCCTTCGAGATTCTGAGAACAGGGGTCTACAGTCTCTTCCTGAAGGGAGCAGAGTTGTGCATGCTCGGCCTCTGCTCTCTGCATTATCTATAGAGCTTCTGAGCGCTGCACTCAGCTATTTTCTTCAGTTGCATAGACAATGAATAGAGCAGAAGTCAAGCATTCACTCCTCCAATCTATTCATGGCTGAGCTGCAGTCCTGTTCTCAGGAGTGCTGGGGGTCCCAATGGTCAGTCCCCCAAAAGTCTAAGTAATCCCTTATTATTGGGACTAGGGATAATTTGATTTATTTGGGGAATAACCCTTTATCAGATACCAGATGGTATACATAGCAGACATATAATATATACATGGTTGGGCACAGCAGAACCGAGTACTAATGGAGACAAATATCTCCATCTCAGTAACAAATATAAATATATTTTTTGAGGCATGGGGAGGCCCAAATATAATTTTTGCTATGGTGCCGTGTGAACTCTAAGTACATGCCTGCTTGCAGGGCGGCAATAATGAGGGCCTGATATGTTGGGGTAGAGAGTTCCAGAGTAGGGGGGTTGCGTGGGAGAAATCTTGTATCCGATTGTGGGAAGAGGAGATAAGAGGGGAGTAGAGAAGGAGATTTTGTGAGGATCGGAGGTTGCGTGCAGGTAACTACCGGGAGACGAGGTCACAGGTGTATGGAGGATACAGGTTGTGGATGGCTTTGTATGCCATGGTTAGGGTTTTGAACTGGAGTAATGGGGAGCCAGTGCAGGGATTGACAGAGGTGAGAGGCCGGGAAGAGGTGGGTTAGTCGGGCAGCAAAGTTTAGAATAGATTGGAGGGGCACGAGAGTCTTAGAGGGGAGGCCACAGAGCTGGAGGTTGCAGTAGTCATGGCAGGAGATGATGAGGGCATAGACTAGGGTTTTTGCAGATTCTTGGTTGAGGAATGTGCAGATCCCGTAAATATTTTTCAGTTGAAGTCGGCAGGAAGTGGAAATGGCTTGGATATGTGGTTTGAAGTAGAGCTCAGTGTCAAGGATTACCCCGAGGCAGCGAGCTTGTGGGACTGGGGAGAGTGAGCAGCCATTTACTTTAATGGATAGGTCCGTTGGGGGGGTTGCGTGAGATGGGGGAAAGATGATGAATTGCTGTTTTGTCCATATTAAGTTTTAGAAATCTAGCGGAGAAGAAGGATGAAATAGCGGGCAGACATTGTGGGATTCTGGTTAGTAGGGAGGTGATGTCTGGCCCTGAGATGTAGATCTGTGTGTCATCAGCATAGAGGTGATACTGAAAGCCGTAAGATTTTATGAGCTGTCCCAGTCCCAAGGTGTAAATGGAGAAGAGCAGGGGCTTTTCACTGCCAATCGAGCAGGTTTTGGCTGTAGGAAAAAAAACACTGCAAAACACTGCTTGTGATCATAGCCTTATATTGCAGTGCAAATGGACCTTTGGCCAATATGACATCCGGATTATACTTCGTTAGCACATTGCATGTCAATCGCAGAGTGGAGACGTTACTGCCATGTGATATTGCCCCTAATGTTTGCACTACAATAAGAAATGGCTTATTCTCTCCGGATCCTTTATAATGGCAATTGCCCTATATTCTGCAGGGGATAACTGTGATATAGCAGAAAGCCTGGAGTAGAAAGAAACAGAATTAATGTATACACACGTGGTCAAAATTGTTGGTACCCCTCGTTTAATGACAGAAAAACCCACAATGGTGACAGAAATAAATTGAATCTGGCAAAAGTAATAATAAATCAAAAATCTATGAAAATGAACAAATGAAAGTCAGACATTGCTTTTCAACCATGCTTCCACTGAATATTTTAAAGAAAACTCATGAAATAGGCTTGGACAGAAATGATGGTACCCTTTACTTAATATTTTGTTGCACAACCTTTTGAGGCAATCACTGCAATCAAACGATTCCTGTAACTGTCAATGAGACTTCTGCACCTCTCCACAGGTATTTTGGCCCATTCCTCAAGAGCAAACTGCTCCAGTTGTCTCATGTTTGTAGGTTGCCTTTTCCAGACGGCATATTTCAGCTCTTTCCAAAGATCTGCAATAGGATTTAGGTCAGGGCTCATAGAAGGACACTTCAGAATAGTCCAATGTTTTGGTCTTAGCCATTCTTGGGTGTTTTTAGCTGTGTGTTTTGGGTCATTATCCTGTTGCAAGATGCATGACCTGCAACTGAGACCATGCTTTCTGACACTGGGCAGCATATTTCTCTCTAGGATCCCTTGATAGTCTTGAGGTTTCATTGTACCCTGCACAGATTCTAGACACCCTGTGCCAGTTGCAGCAAAGCAGCCCCAGAACACAAGAGTTTCCTCCATGTTTTTTTTTCTTGATATGCTTCATTTTTCCATCTGTGAACATCTCATCTGTCCATAGGACATTCTCCTAGATGCTTTGTGGATTGTCAACAGGTAGTTTGGCAAATTCCAGTCTGGCTTTTTTATGATTTTTTTGTCAATAATTGGGTCCTCCTTGGTCGTCTCCCATGAAGTCCACTTTGCCTTATACAACAACTGATGGTGCGATCTGACACTGATGTTTCTTGAGCTTGAGGTTCACCTTTAATCTGTTTAGAAATTATTCTGGGCTCTTTTGTTACCATTTGTATTATCCGTCCTCAATTTTCATCCTGCGGCCACGTCCAGGGAGATTGGCTACAGTCCCATGGAGCTTAAATTTCTGAATAATATGTGCAACTGTGTCACGGGAACATCAAGTCTTATAACTTTTACCTTTGTGAATACTTCTCCGTCCAATTATGACAAGAGCATTCTTAAAGTGATACCTTTATTGGCTAACCAGAAAATTATATGTTCGCAAGCTTTCAGAGCGCAGAGGCTCCTTCTTCAGGCAAGATTACATTTGGAATAATCTTGCCTGAAGAAGGAGCCTCTGCGCTCTGAAAGCTTGCGAACATATAATTTTCTGGTTAGCAAATAAAGGTATCACTTTAAGAATGCTCTTGTCATAATTGGACGGAGAAGTATTCACATCGATTTTTCTGGCTAACACGGTACCACAATATAATTTATTATTGTACACCAACTTTTACCTTTAACATGTTTGTCTATAATTTTCTTTCTAATCTCCTGAGACAACTCTTTCCTTTGCTTCCTCTGGTCCATGTTGAGTGTGATACACACCATGTCACCACACAGCACAGTGAGTATCTGTAGCCCTATATACAGGCCCACTCACTGATTCCAAGATTGTAGACACCTGTGATGCTAATTAGTGGACACACCTTGATTTAACATGTCCCTTTTGTCACATTATTTTCAGGGGTACCATCATTTCTGTCCAGGCCTATTTCATGAGTTTTATTTTTTTTTAAATTCTGTGGAAGCATGGTTGAAAAGCAATGTCTGACTTTCATTTTCATAGATTTTTCAGTTATTATTACTTTTGTCAGATTCAAGTTATTTATGTGACCATTGTGGGTTTTTCTGTCATTAAACGAGGGGTACCAACAATTTTGACCACATGTGTATGTGGTTTCTGCCTTCTCCTAAACTGGGAAGGAGACAGCTGATCAGCTAATTCACACTTGTTTAAGTCTGTCTTCTAGATCTATTTCTTTCATACCCCTATCTCTTTTCCTCTTGGAGACCATTTGGATCAGTGACCCCCAAGTCGCTGCTTTGTGAGCTATCCATGCTATTCTCGCAGAGGTGTTCCGAAGACTAGTGATTTGTGCATATTTCCTACGTTCTGTTGCTATCTGAACTATGTACATCTATAAGTAAAGATTTATTAAAGGGTTTTTCCATTTGATATATACTTTTATATACCGTATTTTTCGGACCATAAGACGCACTTTTTTTCCTCCAAATTTGGGAGGAAAGTGTGGGTGCGTCTTATGGTCGGAATGTAACATGTGGAGAGGGGGGCAGCGTGGAGTGAGATCGCAGGAGGCAGGAAAATATCTCCTTCACTGCAGGAATCCAGCGCTGGGGAAACCACTGGTCCTGATACTTAAGTGCAGTGAATATTAATCAGCCGCTTCCTCGCCCACCTATCAGCTGAGCAGGGAGCAGCTAATGACAGAGCCACATGGTTCCCCAGCACTGGATTCCTGCAGCAGTTGGGCAGATCGGTGTCTGAAGGAGATGGAGGCGACAGGAGCAGAGTGCAGCAGGAGGCATCGCATATCTGACAGCCTGGGGCTGTGCTGATGCCATGCTGAATGCTCCTGTGGAGGACCTGTGATGAGGTCATGAAGAGGGCGGGCTGGAGCATCACATGACCACACAAAGCCCTGCCTCTTCATGATGTCATCACAGGTCCTTCAGACACACTGTACAACAGAGAATTAATTAAAAGGTTAGGCTACTTTCACACTTGCGTTTTTTTGTGCAGCGCATCGTGCGCACATGAAACGCATTAAAAAAACGCATACAAACGCTTATAAACACTGCGATATTTAGTCATAGTAACATAGTAACATAGTTATTAAGGTTGAAGGAAGACTTTAAGTCCATCTAGTTCAACCCATATCCTATCCTAACCTGCCCTAACATGTTGATCCAGAGGAAGGCAAAAAAAACCCAAGTGGCAAACAGTAAGCTTCACATTGGGGAAAAAAATTCCTTCCCGACTCCACATACGGCAATCAGACTAGCTCCCTGGATCAACGCTGTATCTAGGAAACTAGTGAATATAGCCTGTAATATTATACTTTTCAAGAAAGGCATCCAGTCCCCTCTTAAATTTTAGTAAGGAATCACTCATTACAACATTAGACGGCAGAGAGTTCCATAGTCTCACTGCTCTTACAGTAAAGAATCTGCATCTGTGATTATGGCTAAACCTTCTTTCCTCCAGACGTAGAGGATGCCCCCTCGTCCCCGTCACAGGTCTAAGAGTAAAAAGATCATTAGAAAGGTCTTTGTACTGTCCCCTCATATATTTGTACATTGTAATAAGATCACCCCTAAGCCTTCGTTTTTCCAAACTAAATAACCCCAAGTGTAATAACCTGTCTTGGTATTGCAGACCCCCCAGTTCTCTAATAACCTTGGTCGCTCTTCTCTGCACCCGCTCCAGTTCAGCTATGTCTTTCTTATACACCGGAGACCAGAACTGCACACAGTATTCTAAGTGTGGTCGCACCAGTGACTTGTATAGAGGTAAAATTATGTTCTCCTCATGAGCATCTATGCCTCGTCTAATGCATCCCATTATTTTATTTGCCTTGGCAGCAGCTGCCTGATATTGGCCACTAAATTTGAGTTTGTCGTCCACCCATACACCCAAGTCTTTTTCAGTGACAGTTTTGCCCAGTGTTTTACAATTAAGCACATAATTATACATCTTATTTGTTCTACCCAAGTGCATGACCTTACATTTATCCCCATTAAAGCTCATTTGCCATTTATCAGCCCAAGCTTCTAGTTTACATAAATCCTCCTGTAATATAAAATTATCCTCCTCTGTATTTATTACCCTGCAGAGTTTAGTGTCATCTGCAAATATTGAAATACTACTCTGTATGCCCCCTACAAGGTCATTAATAAATATGTTAAAGAGAAGCGGCCCCAATACTGACCCCTGTGGTACCCCACTGCTAACCGTGACCCAGTCCGAGTGTGCTCCATTAATAACCACCCTTTGTTTCCTATCCATGAGCCAGTTCTTAACCCACTTACACATATTTTCCCCTATCCCCATTGTTCTCATTTTATGTATCAACCTTTTGTGTGGCACTGTATCAAAAGCTTTTGAGAAGTCCATGAACACCACGTCCACTGCATTCCCTTGGTCCAGTCCTGAACTTACCCCTTCATAAAAGCTTATCAGATTAGTCTGACAAGAACGGTCCCTCGTAAACCCATGCTGATACTGTGTCATGAGGTTATTCAGCTTCAGATACTCCAAAATAGTATCCCTTAAAAAACCCTCCAGGATTTTACCCACAGTAGATGTTAAGCTCACTGGCCTATAATTTCCAGGTTCAGTTTTTGCCCCCTTTTTGAATATTGGCACCACATTTGCTATACGCCAGTCCTGTGGTACAGACCCAGTTATTATGGAATCTTTAAAGATTAAAAATAATGGTCTATCTATAACTGTACTTAATTCCTGCAGTACTCGGGGGTGTATCCCATCCGGACCCGGGGATTTGTCAACTTTAGTGATTTTTAGACGCCGCTGTACTTCCTGCTGGGTTAAGCATGTGACATTTAATGGAGAAATTTTTTTATCTCTGATCATGTTATCTGTCATGGGATTTTCTTGTGTAAATACAGTTGAAAAAAAGTCATTTAGCATATTGGCTTTTTCCTCATCCTCATCCACCATTTCACCCAGACTATTTTTAAGGGACCAACACTATCATTTTTTAGTTTCTTGCTATTTATGTAGTTAAAGAATATTTTGGGATTATTTTTACTTTCTCTGGCAATGAGTCTCTCTGCCTCAATCTTTGCTGTCTTGATTTGCTTTTTACAGAATTTATTCAGTCTTCTGTATTTATTTAATGCCTCTTCACTACCTACTTGCTTTAATTCCCTAAACGCTTTCTTTTTGTCCCTTATTGCGCCCCTTACAGCTCTATTTAGCCATAGTGGTTTCCTCCTAATTCTAGCATGTTTATTCCCATAGGGTATATACTGTGCACAGGTCCTATTCAGGATACTAATAAACGTCTCCCATTTTCTTTGTGTATTTTTATGTCTCAGGATATCGTCCCAGTTTATTGCACCAAGATCATCTCTCATCCGTTGGAAATTTGCCTTCCTGAAGTTTAGTGTCCTTGTAACCCCTCGACTACACATCTTATTAAAGGATACATGAAAGCTTATTATTTTGTGATCACTATTACCCAAGTGACCCCCAACCCTTATATTTGATATGCGGTCTGGCCTGTTGGATAATATTAGGTCTAGCAGTGCCCCCCTCTTGTTGGGTCCTGAACTAGTTGTGAAAGGTAATTGTCTCTCATAGTTGCCAAAAAACGTATTACCTTTGCTGGAACTGCAGGTTTCTGTTCCCCAATGTATTTCAGGGTAGTTGAAGTCCCCCATAATAATGACTTCTCCTTGAGTTGCTGCTTCATCTATTTGCTTTACGAGGATATTCTCTGTTGCTTCCATTATTTTAGGAGACTTATAACAAACCCCTATCAGTAATTTATTATTTTTCCCCCCTCCCCTAATCTCCACCCACAGAGACTCTACATCTTCATTAGATTCACAGATATCACACAGGATGGGTTTTAAGGATGATTTTACATATAAACACACACCCCCACCTCGCTTATTTTTACGGTCATTTCTAAACAGACTATAGCCCTGTAAATTAACCGCCCAGTCGTGGCTCTCATCCAGCCAAGTCTCAGATATCCCCACCATGTCATAAGCGTGCGCATTACGACTTCAAGCGTTTTTGCATGCGTTTGCGTTTTTTCGGCGCATGGGTTGTCTACATGTCACATTTCTATCAACTCTGTATCTATCATCTCTGTCTCTATCATCTGTCTCTATCATCTCTGTCTCTATCATCTGTCTCTATCATCTCTGTATCATCTCTGTCTCTATCATCTCTGTCTCTACCATCTGTCTCTATCATCTCTGTCTCTATCATCTCTGTCTCTATTATCTCTGTCTCTATCATCTGTCGCTCATCTGTCTCTATCATCTCTGTCTCTATCATCTGTCTCTATCATCTGTCTCTATCATCTCTGTCTCTATCATCTGTCTCTATCATCTCTGTCTCTATCATCTGTCTCTATCATCTCTGTCTCTATCATCTGTGTCTCTATCATCTGTGTCTCTATCATCTCTGTCTCTATCATCTCTGTCTCTATCATCTATCTCTCATCTCTGTCTCTATCATCTGTCTCTTTCATCTCTGTCTCTATCATCTGTCTCTCATCTCTGTCTCTATCATCTCTGTCTCTATCATCTCTGTCTCTATCATCTCTGTCTCTATCATCTGTTTCTATCATCTGTCTCTATCATCTCTGTCTCTATCATCTCTGTCTCTATTATCTCTGTCTCTATCAACTCAGTCTCTATCATCTCTGTCTCTATCATCTCTGTCTCTATCATCTCTGTCTCTATTTCTATGCAGCATGTATTTCTATGCAGCCGCACGCTCCAGTCTGAGTGCCGGCGGCAGTGCCGGGTGTTCATGCGAGAGACTCACACAAAATCATGCGAGTTTCTCGCATGTGTGACCCCTGCCTTATATTCACCCTCCAGCGTCTTCACATAGTAGTTTACAGACACCACACTGGTCCCGCAGCACCATCTCCTACCCGTAGCTTCCAACATAATAACATACTATTATATATAATAACACCACATATAATAGTATGTTATTTATGTTATTAAATATTTTACCACATTTTTTGCTTCAAATATATTTTTCCCTATTTTCCACCTCTAAAACCTGGGTGCGTCTTATAGTCCGGTGCGTCTTATAGTCCGAAAAATAAATAACAAATGGAGCAGGCAATCATCCATCGTAGGTCCTGTGCCAGCTTTCCTCTGCTGCTCCTAACTCTGTGATATGCCTACAAGCTCACATTACTGCTGCAGACAATCATGAGCTCACTGGCTCGTGCTGTGTACATCAGCAGAGCTAAGTGATTGGCTTTAACGGTGATGTGTGCTGTAGTTGTGATGTGAGGAGCCAACGTGCTTGTGTGTTAACCGAGTGACTTCGGCGCGCTTGAAAAATATGTTCAAGTCCCCGCGGCTGTTCAACAGACGCAACACTTGCGGGGATTGCTTGTTTGTTAGACCAATCCCTGCATGTGTTGTGGCTGTCAAACAGCGGCTGGGACTCAGACATGTTATTCGAGCACACCGAAGTCACTCGGTTAACACACGAGCATGTTTGGAAACCACCTTATCCAAGCACGTTTGCTCATCACTACTAGTGACTTCTGCAACCAAAGAGCAATGTTACTTATTTTAAGGCCGGGATCACACATGCGAGTAAATCGGCCGACACTCGCATGTGAAATCCCAGCTCTGGCGCCGGCACTTAGGAGTGGAGCGAGCGGCTGTATATAAATACATGCAGCCGCTCGCTCCACTCCCGAGTGCCGGCGCCAGAGCTGGGATTTCACATGCGAGTGTCGGCCGATTTACTCGCATGTGTGATCCCGGCCTAATACTTGGTGCTCCCTGATTGAAATAGTGAATTCTCATCCTTTTCAAAAAGAAGCATTGTGAAGCACTATGATGTTCTGCAGCAGCTGGGGACACATATTTCCCAGTGATAAGCACCTTAGCCCTGAAAATGAATAAGCACACTTGACGTATATGCATACACACAATAAGAGAAAGGAGAATGGATTTACCTGTGGCAAAACACTTTTGTATGCCCGGTCATAGCATGACGGATATGGAATTACTGGTATTAAAATCTAACTTCAAAACACGGTACGAAGATACACATCTTTCCTATATTGACGTATATGAGCGCTTGTGTCATCCTGTCAGACTCCACGTTATGTGCCACTTGTGTGTACTTAGTGAACTTCGCTCTTCGGCTACACTTGCGCGCTCACTACATGGCTGTTGCAACAGTCACATAACGGGAGGGAGAGGTTTACCGTAAATACACTAATACTCATGTGTTCAGAACTGATCAGGCCCTAGCTGAGTGTTCCTTGCTTCTTAGCATGGTTTGTATGCTGTGGATGAAATGAGCTTTGTTCACATCTGCATTTGTTTCTGTTGTTCTGCTCCATCATACAGAAGAATGAGAAAAATGATGGAAGCGCTGAGACAGTCACATGATGGACACTAATGGTTCTCAATTAACTCCATTGACTATAATTGTTCAGTCTGTCTATTCTGTGCCATTTTATTTGACGCTTTAGGCTATGTACGCACGTTGAGTATTTCCTTGAGTATTTATTTTGAGTATTTCTGCAAAGTTTCTTCATCTCTTGGTGGCAAAAACGCATGTTTTACAGTGATTTTTTTTTTCCAAATACTTTATTGAAGGGTTTTTAACAATAATGGGGAGGAGGGAAGGATGGGGATGGGAAAAGAGGAGAAAGGGGGAAGGGAAGGGAAGAGAGCAAAATAGGGATCAAGTGGTCCTAACACATTTATGACAAACATATAGCTTTGGTTACCGTAATAATCTCAACAGTAGCAGTAATAATACCAATAACAGAAGTCTTTTGTAAACTTATACGTATGCAAAATCTTTGTTTGAGTATTTATCAAATTTATTGTTGAGGGTGACTATTTTTAACTCAAAGGACTTATGGAGAGCAATCCTTTCTATAATATCTTGAATATTTGGAGCATCTGGTCTTTTCCAGTAGAAGGCTATGGAGCTTTTTGTAACTAAAAGTATGAATTATTAGCGGGATAGGCTGAACGTTCAACTTCTTGGGAGCAAAGGGACAATAAAGCGAGTTGAGGGGTGAGTATGATAGTGTCACGGGTGTGTCGCGGCGGAGATCGTCGCGATTGCACACCCTGACTTCGCACAGCTGAGTTTCTGGTGCTGGGTGTTTTTCAGCACTGAGGGAGTTAATTCTTTCTCTCTGGATGCTGGACAGACCAGCCTCGCCCAGCTGCGATTGATGTTTTGTTAATTAGCTTCCTTCATATACCTGCTGGTCTGCTGGGAAGTTGCCGGTGAAAGCATTCATTCAGACCAGCAGAGCGGATCGTTTCTGAGAAGACTTAAGCTAAGAGTGCCTGTTGTGGTTTTTCCTCTCCTCGCTTATTGTTTATCTTCTTAACCTTTTGTGTTCCTCTGTAGTGGAAGTTTTGTATGCAAGGCAGTGTTTTCTTTACCCCCTGTCTGTCTCGTTTGTATTTGACTGTGTGTAAGCTGTTGCCTGCCCATTCCCTGTGGTGGTAATCAGGTCCTTCTCAGGACTAGATTACAGTGGTCAGGGATCTACAGGAGACAGGGTTACGCTGGCGGCCTGGACCTCTGTACCATTAACAGTACCTCCAGGTAGAGGGACTAGTCAGGACCCCAGTTCAGGGTCAGCATAGACCCCGGTCCACCTCTATCCTGAGACAGCATTTCACGTGCACAGTATAGACCCACTATACATTGGATATTATGTCAGGTAAGACATTGCTGGCAGATTCTACGTATACATGTTGATATTTTCTATAATATGAAATATAGAGTGTTGTCTCATTAGATATATGTTACTATCATAGAATATATCTGTTATACGTCGTGACATTTTCACCTGCCACTTCTAAAAGATTCTGCCCAGCTACCATGGATCCAGTAGCCCAGTTAGCTCAGCAGTTGCAGAGTTTGTCCATGGAGCTGACGGACGTTAAGTCCAAGGTTTTGTACCCCCGGGAGCAAACCAGATCTGAACCTAAAGTGGCTCTCCCGGACAGGTTCACTGGTGGGCGGGACAAATTTTTTTACCTTCCGGGAGGCTTGTAAATTATATTTTCGGCTACGGCCTCGGTCTTCGGGAGTGAAGACCAGAGGGTGGGAATTGTCATCTCGCTCTTACAAGGGGACCCTCAATCCTGGGCGTTCTCTCTTCCTCCAGACTCCCCGGCTCTCCAGTCAGTAGATCGATTTTTTACAGCCCTGGGTCTGGTATATGATGACCCGGATCGGGTCTCCCTTGCTGAAATGAAGTTACGTAAGATACAGCAGGGAGATCGTCCGGCGGAGGAATTTTCTTCTGAGTTCCGTAGATGGGCCACAGATACTCAGTGGAATGACCCAGCTCTTAGGAGCCAGTTTTGTCAAGGATTATCTGACAAATTAAAAGATGTGTTGGCTCAGTATGATTCTCCCCCGTCACTGGAGGCCGCTATGGCCCTTGCGATTCGCATTGATAGACGGCTTCGAGAGAGGTGCGAGGTAACTCCGCCCCCTGTGATGACTCCACCTTCTACTATAGTCCCTCATATTGAGGTTCCCCTGGTTTGTTCTGAGGAGCCTATGCAGTTAGGAGGGACATCGTTTCGAGGGAGGGGATCGGCGGTGTGCCGCAAGACAGGAAAGTGTTACTTCTGCGGGAGAAAGGGACATTTTGTTGGGGGGTGTCCATCCCGTACTTTGCTGAGCAAGGAGTCGCCGGAAAACTGTTGATCCCAGGTTGTGTGGTGGACGACAATCTGGGAGTATGTATTTCGTCCCCAAGTCCGTCTCAGTTTCTCGTGCCAGCGGAGGTGGTGGTAGGTACAGGAACTGAGAGGATTTCTGTTCTTCTGGATAGTGGGGCCGCGGCTAATCTGGTGGACGCTCGGTTTGCCCAGGTGCAAGGTATGCAACTGAGTGTATTGGCCAAACCTATCCCTATATTCTCTATTGACGCCAGGCCTCTCGGTCAAGGTAGCTTTGTGCAAGCCGTGCATAACATAGACCTTCGAGTGGGGGCAATACATAAAGAACTATTGTCTTGTTATGTGTTGGAGGGCCTTCCCACTCCTATTGTGTTGGGACTTCCTTGGTTAACTAAACATAACCCAGTTATTAATTGGCAATCCAGAGAGATAAGCCAGTGGGGTGAATTTTGCCATAGTAACTGCATGAACACGGTCATCGGTGCGGTCGTGCCTAGAACCTTACCTCCTTTTCTGGAGGACTTTGAGGATGTGTTTTCAGAAGAGGGGTGTCAAGAATTACCTCCTCATCGCGCGTATGACTGTGCTATAAAATTGCTTCCTGATGCTAAGTTACCTAAATCTAGGTTATATAACCTTTCTGGTCCTGAGAGGCAAGCTATGAAGGATTATATTTCGGAAAGTCTAGCCAAGGTGCATATTAGACCTTCATCTTCCCCAGTGGCCGCGGGGTTCTTCTTTGTGAAGAAAAAAGATGGAGGCCTACGCCCTTGCTTGGATTTCCGTGAGCTTAATCGGATTACGGTCCGAGATCCGTATCCGCTCCCACTTATTCCTGATCTCTTCAATCAGATTGTGGGCGCCAAATGGTTCTCTAAGTTGGATCTCAGGGGGGCGTATAATCTGATTAGGATAAAGGAGGGGGATGAGTGGAAGACGGCGTTTAACACTCCGGAGGGACATTATGAGAACCTTGTCATGCCTTTCGGTCTGACTACTGCCCCGGCGGTGTTTCAACATTTTGTTAATGACATCTTTCGCCACCTAGTGGGACAGTTTGTTGTCATTTATCTAGATGACATCTTAATTTACTCGCCGGATCTTGTGTCTCATCAGGAGCATGTGAGACAGGTGTTGCAGATCTTGCGAGACAATAAACTGTACGCCAAATGGGAGAAGTGTGTATTCGCCGTACAGGAACTTCAGTTTTTAGGATTCCTGGTGTCAGCTTCTGGTTTCCGTATGGACCCTGGGAAAGGGAAGGCAGTGCTTGAATGGTATCGGCCAGAGGATCTTAAGGCACTGCAGCGTTTCCTGGGGTTTGCTAACTACTACCGGAAATTTATTCGTAATTTCTCATCCGTTGTCAAACCTCTCACTGACATGACAAAAAAAGGGACGGATTTTTCTAGGTGGTCTGACAAAGCTTGTCAAGCATTTTCCTCCTTGAAAAAATGTTTTGCTTCAGCACCCATACTCATCCAACCTGATGCATCACAACCGTTCATTGTGGAGGTAGACGCATCTGACGTAGGAGTGGGTGCGGTATTATCTCAAGGTCCGTCCCCTGGTAAATGGCATCCGTGCGCTTTCTTCTCTAAAAAATTGTCGTCCGCCGAGAGGAATTATGATGTCTGCAATAGGGAACTCTTGGCCATTAAGTTGGCTTTTGAAGAGTGGCGTCACTTTTTGGAGGGGGCAGTCCACCCGGTCACCGTCATTACTGATCACAAGAACCTGCTGTATTTAGAGTCTGCAAAACGTCTGAATTCCAGACAAGCTAGATGATCGTTGTTCTTTACCAGGTTTAATTTTGTCGTCACATATCGTCCTGGGTCAAAAAATGTAAAGGCTGATGCCTTGTCTCGTAGTTTCCCGGGGGCCGGGAAGACGGATGACCCGGTTCCTATTCTTCAGGAGGGAGTTGTGGTGTCGGCTGTATGCTCTGAGCTTGAGGAGGAGATATTGGAGGCTCAGGGGGACGCCCCTGTAGGACCTCCAGGGAGACTGTTTGTTCCAGATCAGTTAAGACAAAAGGTTATCGAGGCACATCATAATTCTGCTTTGGCAGGACACCCAGGGAGTAAAGCAACTGTGGATCTCGTTTCTCGCCGGTTTTGGTGGCCTAACTTAAATAAAGAGGTGGTGACTTTTGTCGCGTCCTGTGGGGTATGTGCGCGCTCTAAGACTCCACATATCCGTCCGTCTGGGGCCCTTTTACCGTTGAAAATCCCGGAGCGTCCATGGACCCATCTGTCTATGGACTTCATTACGGACCACCCTCCGTCTTCAGGTAAAACTGTCATACTAGTTGTAGTTGACAGGTTCAGCAAAATGGCACATTTTATTGCTCTTCCTGCTCTTCCTAATACTAAAACTCTGGCGCAGGTGTTCATTGGGGAGATTGTGAGACTTCACGGGTTGCCTTCCGATGTGGTGTCGGATCGGGGGTCTCAGTTTGTGTCCAAATTCTGGAGGGCATTTTGTTCTCGTCGGGGGATGCAGTTGTCATTTTCTTCGGCTTTTCATCCGCAGACTAATGGTCAGACAGAGCATCTGAATCAGAGCTTAGAGACATATCTCCGGTGTTTTGTCTCAGAGAACCAAGAGGACTGGTCTTCTTTCTTGCCTCTGGCAGAGTTCGCTCTTAACAATAGGCGGAGCGAGTCCACTGGTAAGTCCCCGTTTTTTGGGGCATATGGTTTTCACCCCCAGTTTTGTACTTTCAATGGGGGGGGGCTCTTCTGGGGTTCCTGAGGAGGAACGATTTTCGTCGTCACTTGCTTCAGTGTGGAGAGGAGTGCTTAATAATCTGAGCACTATGGGGAACCGATACAAACGTATGGCTGATAGGAGGAGAGTGTCTGGTCCGGACCTAAGTGTGAACGATCTGGTATGGTTGTCTACCAAGAATATAAAACTTAAGGTTCCCTCCTGGAAACTGGGTCCCAGGTTCATCGGGCCATACAGGATCAGTTCAATAATTAATCCGGTAGCTTTCTGTCTTGACCTCCCTCCTACGTTTAAAATCCACAATGTGTTCCACAAATCGTTGCTTAAGAGGTACGTGGCACCAGTTATACCGTCACCTCTACCTCCTCCTCCAGTGGTGGTCAATGGTAATTTGGAGTTTCAGGTATCGAAGATCATTGACTCACGTCTGAATCGCCGGTCCCTTCAGTACCTTGTTCATTGGAGGGGTATGGTCCTGAGGAGAGGATGTGGGTTTCTGCGTCGGATATTAATGCAGACCGATTGGTTCAGGCCTTCCACACTACTCACCCAGATAGACCAGGCCCTGAGGGTCCAGAGGCCCCTCGTAGAAGGGGGGTACTGTCACGGGTGTGTCGCGGCGGAGATCGTCGTGATTGCACACCCTGACTTCGCACAGCTGAGTTTCTGGTGCTGGGTGTTTTTCAGCACTGAGGGAGTTAATTCTTTCTCTCTGGATGCTGGACAGACCAGCCTCGCCCAGCTGCGATTGATGTTTTGTTAATTAGCTTCCTTCATATACCAGCTGGTCTGCTGGGAAGTTGCCGGTGAAAGCATTCATTCAGACCAGCTGTCACGCTGTCTAATGATATGTATACAATGTCAGTAAACTATTAATACAGGAACAACACTCTATACAACAACTAGTATAGCAACATCAGCATGTAAGTATAGAATAGATTTACCTGACACGATATCTGCTGAACTCAGGGTTAATCTTGAGGACTTGATGAGCTGAAACAGGAAAGAGGTGGACCGGATCTAACCTGACCCTAAACTGGGTCCTAACTAATCCCTCACCTTGGAGGTACTGATAATGGTTCAGAGGTCCAAGTCTCCAACCTAACCCTGTCTCCTATCAGACCCTGAACCCTGTAATCAGTCCTAAGAAGGATCCTGACTACCACCAAAGGGATATGGGCTGATCTCAGCTAAATACACAGATTAGACATATAAGACAGACAGGATAACACTCGCTTGCATACACACTCAAACACCAAAGGAACATAAATGGTCTGGGAAATAAACTCTAACCAAGTTGAGCTTAGAACAACTAAGGAGCTCACAACTAAAGTCTATACAGATTCATTCCTATCTGTGGTCTGCATGAAGGTTTCACTGGCAACTCCCCAAGCAGACAACCAGGAATTTAAAGGAAACCAATCAACAAATAATCAATTGCAGCCGGGAGAAACTGCACCCAGTCCCAGCACCGAGCACAGACAGAATTAACTCCCTAGCTGCCAAACACAAAGAAACAGCAGATCAGCTGTGAGAAGTCAAAATGTGCAACCGCGACGATCTTCGTGGCAATGCACACATGACAGTACCCCCCCTTCTACGAGGGGCCTCCGGACCCTCAGGGCCAGGCCTGCCCGGGTGAGTTCTGTGGAAGGTCCGAACCAAACGATCTGCGTTAACATCAGACGCAGGGACCCACGTCCTCTCCTCTGGACCATACCCCTTCCAATGCACCAAGTACTGAAGGGACCGGCGATTCAGACGTGAGTCAATGATCTTTGATACTTGAAATTCCAAGTTACCATTGACCAACACAGGAGGAGGAGGTAGAGGTGACGGTATGACTGGTGCCACATACCTTTTAAGTAATGACTTGTGGAACACATTATGAATTTTAAACGTAGGAGGGAGGTCCAGACGAAATGCCACAGGATTAATTATGGAACTGATCCTGTACGGCCCGATGAATCTGGGACCCAGTTTCAAGGAGGGCACCTTAAGTTTTATATTCCTGGTAGACAACCATACCAGATCGTTCACATTCAGATCTGGACCAGAAACTCTCCTCCTATCAGCCAAACATTTGTAACGGTTCCCCATCGCACTCAGATTATTCAATACACCTCTCCACACAGAAGCAAGTGACGACGAGAAACGCTTCTCCTCAGGAACCCCAGAAGGGCCCCCCCCATTGAAAGTACAAAACTGGGGATGGAAACCATATGCCCCAAAAAAACGGGGACTTACCAGTGGACTCGCTCCGCCTGTTGTTAAGAGCGAACTCTGCCAGAGGTAAGAAAGAAGACCAGTCCTCTTGGTTCTCTGAAACAAAACACCGGAGATATGTCTCTAAGCTCTGATTCAGACGCTCTGTCTGACCATTGGTCTGCGGATGAAAAGCCGAGGAAAATGACAATTGCATCCCCCAACGTAAACAAAATGCCCTCCAAAATTTGGACACAAACTGAGACCCCCTATCTGACACCACATCAGAAGGCAACCCATGAAGTCTAACGATCTCCCTAATGAACACCTGCGCCAGAGTTTTAGCATTAGGGAGTGCAGGAAGAGCAACGAAATGTGCCATCTTACTGAACCTGTCAACAACCACCAGTATGACAGTATTCCCTGACGACGGAGGAAGGTCCGTAATGAAGTCCATAGATAAATGAGTCCATGGACGCTCCGGAAGTTTCAAGGTAAAAGGGTCCCAGACGGACGGGTATGAGGGGTTTTAGAGCGAGCACACACCCCACATGACGCGACAAAAGTTATAACATCTTTATTAGCATTAGGCCACCAAAACCGGCGAGAAAGGAGATCTAAAGTAGCCTTACTCCCTGGATGTCCTGCTAGAGCAGAATTATGATGTGCCTCAATAACCTTTTGTCTCAACAGATTTGGGACAAACAGTCTCCCTGGAGGTCCTGCAGGGGCGTCCCCCTGAGCCTCTAACACCTCCTCCTCAAGCTCAGAAAATACAGCCGACACTACCACCCCCTCCTGAAGGATAGGACTCGGGTCATCCGTTTTCCCGGCCCCTGGGAAACTGCGAGACAAGGCATCAGCCTTTACATTCTTAGACCCCGGGCGATAAGTGACGACAAAATTAAACCTGGTAAAAAACAACGACCATCGAGCTTGTCTGGAATTCAGACGCTTAGCGGATTCCAAATACAACAGGTTCTTGTGATCAGTAATAACGGTAACCGGGTGGACTGCCCCCTCCAAAAAGTGACGCCATTCTTCAAAAGCTAACTTAATGGCCAAAAGTTCCCTATTGCCGATATCATAATTCCTTTCGGCGGACGACAATTTCTTAGAAAAGAAAGCGCACGGATGCCATTTACCAGGGGACGGACCCTGGGACAATATAGCACCCACCCCTACGTCAGACGCATCCACCTCCACAATGAACGGCTGAGATGCATCTGGTTGGATGAGAACGGGTGCCGAAGCAAAACATTTCTTCAAAGAGGAAAAGGCTTGGCAAGCTTTGTCCGACCATTTAGAAAAATCCGTCCCTTTTCTTGTCATGTCAGTGAGAGGTTTGACGACAGATGAGAAATTACAAATAAATTTCCGGTAGTAGTTCGCAAACCCCAAAAATCGCTGCAGAGCGTTAAGATCCCCTGGCTGATCCCATTCAAGCACTGCTCTCACCTTTTCAGGGTCCATACGGAAACCGGAGGCTGACACCAAAAAACCCAAAAACTGAAGTTCCTGTACGGCAAATACACACTTCTCCAGTTTGGCGTATAGTTTATTGTCTCGCAAGATCTGCAACACCTGTCTCACATGCTCCTGATGAGACACAAGATCTGGCGAGTAAATTAAAATGTCGTCCAAATATACAACCACAAACAGCCCCACAAGGTGACGAAAAATGTCATTAACAAAATGTTGGAATACTGCTGGTGCAGTAGTCAGACCAAAAGGCATGACAAGGTTCTCATAATGTCCCTCCGGCGTGTTAAACGCCGTTTTCCACTCATCCCCCTCTTTTATCCTAATCAGATTATATGCCCCCCTGAGATCCAATTTAGAGAACCATTTGGCGCCAACAATTTGATTGAAGAGATCAGGAATAAGAGGGAGTGGATACGGATCTCGAACAGTAATCCGATTAAGTTCGCGGAAATCCAAGCAAGGGCGTAGGCCTCCATCTTTCTTCTTCACAAAGAAGAACCCCGCGGCTACTGGGGAAGATGAAGGTCTAATATGCCCTTTGGCCAGACTTTCAGAAATATAATCTTTCATAGCCTGCCTCTCAGGACCAGAAAGATTATACAACATAGCTTTAGGCAACTTAGCATCAGGAAGGAGATTAATAGAGCAGTCATACACGCGATGAGGAGGCAACTCCTGACACCCCTCCTCAGAGAAAACATCCCCAAAATCCTCCAAAAAAGGAGGCAATGTACTAGGCACGACCGCACTGATGACTGTGTTCATGCAGTTGCTTTTGCAAAACTCACCCCATTGGCTTATGTCTCTGGACTGCCAATTAATCACAGGGTTATGTTTAACCAACCAAGGAAGTCCCAACACAATGGGAGTAGGTAGACCCTCCAACACATAACAAGATAATTGTTCCCTATGTATTGCCCCTACCCGAAGGTCAATGTTATGAACCTCATGAACAAAGCTACCTTGGCCGAGAGGCCTGGCGTCAATGGAGAATATAGGGATCGGTTTGACCAATACACTCAGATGCATACCTTGAGCCTGAGCAAACTGAGCGTCAACCAGATTAGCCCCGGAACCACTATCAAGAAGAACAGACAATCTCTCCACTCTCGTACCAACTACCACCTCCACTGGTACAAGGAACTGAGAAGAACTGGCGGATGAAATACATACTCCCAGTTGTCGTCCACCACACAACCTGGGATTAACAGTTTTCCGGCGACTTTTGGCTCAACAAGGCACGGGATGGACATTCTCCAACAAAATGTCCCTCTTTCCCGCAGAAAAAACATCTTCTAGTCCTGCGGCGTACCGCCAATCCCCTCCTACGAAATGATGTCCCTCCCAACTGCATAGGCTCATCCGAACAGACAAGGGGAACCTCAACATAAGGGACTTTAGTGGTAGGTGGAGAAACAACAGGGAGTGGGGTTACCTCACCCCTCTCCCGAAGCCGTCTATCAGTACGGATAGCTAAGGCCATAGCAGCCTCCAGTGAATGAGGAGACTCATACTGAGCCAAAACGTCTTTTAATTTATCAGAAAGCCCATGACAAAACTGGCTCCTAAGAGCTGGTCATTCCACTGAGTATCTGTGGCCCATCTACGAAACTCAGAAGCAAATTCCTCTGCAGGACGATCTCCCTGCGTATTTTACGAAATTTTTGGTCTCAGCAAGAGAGCCCGATCTGGCATCATATCCCAATCCAGGGCAGTAAAAAATTGATCTACAGACGTAAACCCCCTGGATCCTGGGGGAAGGGGAAAAACCCCGGGTTGAGGTCCCCTTTTCAAAGGAATAACAATTCCCATCTCTGCCACCACCCTGAGGGGCCGAAGCCGAAAATACAATTTACAGCCTCCCGGAAGGTGAAAATTTTTTCTCGCCCACCAGGAACCTGTCCGGGGGGCTACTTAGGTTCAACCTGGTTTTCCCAGGGGAGCAAAACTTTTTGGGTTAATGCCGTAGCTCCAAGGAAATTTTCCCCCCAACTGCAGACCACGGGCTCTGGGCCCCTGTAACGGAGAAATTTTTTTTGGGCCCTGAAAAAGCACCGTCAAGAATGTATACAAGTATAAACTATTAATACAGGAACAACATCTATACACAACTAGTATACAACATCACAGAAGTAAGAAAGATTTACCTGACACAATCGGAACCAGGGTTTTAACTTTAACTTTAGACTGAAACAGGAAAAGGTTTGGGCCGGCTAACCTACCCTAAAAATGGGGCCTAACTAATCCCCCACCTTTGGGAATGATAAGGTTCAGAGGCCCAACTCCAAACCCCCCCTTTTCCCCACAACCCTGAACCCGAATCATTCCAAAAGGGTCCTACTACCACCAAGGGATTTTGGGCTGACTCACTAAATACCAAAAAGACTATAAGACGACAGGGTAACACCGCTTTCATACACACCAAACACCAAAGGAACCATAAAGGCGGGGAAAAAAACTCAACCAAGTTTTTCTTAAACAACTAGGAGCTCACAAAAAAGCTATAATTTATTTCCATCTTGGCCAGAAGGTTTCACGGCAACCCCCAAGCAACAACCGGAATTTAAAGAAACCAAAACAAAAAATCAATTTTCAGCCGGAGAAACTGCCCCCTCCCCCCCC
>JARQOD010000002.1:482097258-482141438 GCA_033576555.1 Oophaga sylvatica
TATCCCCCTAAATATTTGTGTAAATGTAGGGGGATGCAAGATCATTTTTAATAGAGAAGATATGGTCTGCCCAGGATAACGATAGTAAAGATCACTTGGCCATATCAATTTGTTGCATTAGAGGGGCAATATTCCATATAAAAAGGGTGGATGTGTTAGGTTAATCCTACATACTGTACGTGTTTGTGTATATGTGAACATATTTTTTGGGGTTCTTGTATGATACTGTAATTGTAAAGAATAGGAAAATCAACCAGGCTCTTTAAAGGGTTAGTCACCAAATAATCAAGTTATCTCTGATCCATAAGATACCAACCACTGCCCCTCCCTTCGAGATTCTGAGAACAGGGGTCTACAGTCTCTTCCTGAAGGGAGCAGAGTTGTGCATGCTCGGCCTCTGCTCTCTTCATTATCTATAGAGCTTCTGAGCGCTGCACTCAGCTATTTTCTTCAGTTGCATAGACAATGAATAGAGCAGAAGTCAAGCATTCACTCCTCCAACCTATTCATGGCTGAGCTGCAGTCCTGTTCTCAGGAGTGCTGGGGGTCCCAATGGTCAGTCCCCCAAAAGTCTAAGTAATCCCTTATTATTGGGACTAGGGATAATTTGATTTATTTGGGGAATAACCCTTTATCAGATACAGATGGTATACATAGCAGACATATAATATATACATGGTTGGGCACAGCAGAACCGAGTTCTAATGAGACAAATATCTCCATCTCAGTAACAAAATATAAATATATTTTTTGAGGCATGGGGAGGCCCAAATATAATTTTTGCTATGGTGCCGTGTGAACTCTAAGTACATGCCTGCTTGCAGGGCGGCAATAATGAGGGCCTGATATGTTGGGTAGAGAGTTCCAGAGTAGGGGGTTGCGTGGGAGAAATCTTGTATCCGATTGTGGGAAGAGGAGATAAGAGGGGAGTAGAGAAGGAGATTTTGTGAGGATCGGAGGTTGCGTGCAGGTAAGTACCGGAGACGAGGTCACAGGTGTATGGAGGATACAGGCTGTGGATGGCTTTGTATGCCATGGTTAGGGTTTTGAACTGGAGTAATGGGGAGCCAGTGCAGGGATTGACAGAGGTGAGAGGCCGGGGAAGAGGTGGGTTAGTCGGGCAGCAAAGTTTAGAATAGATTGGAGGGGCACGAGAGTGTTAGAGGGGAGGCCACAGAGCTGGAGGTTGCAGTAGTCATGGCAGGAGATGATGAGGGCATAGACTAGGTTTTTGCAGATTCTTGGTTGAGGAATGTGCAGATCCCGTAAATATTTTTCAGTTGAAGTCGCAGGAAGTGGAAATGGCTTGGATATGTGG
This sequence comes from Oophaga sylvatica, assembly GCA_033576555.1. Lineage (NCBI taxonomy): Eukaryota > Metazoa > Chordata > Amphibia > Anura > Dendrobatidae > Oophaga > Oophaga sylvatica. The sequence goes on from JARQOD010000002.1 coordinate 482,098,577, forward strand.
TTTGAAGTAGAGATCAGTGTCAAGGATTACCCCGAGGCAGCGAGCTTGTGGGACTGGGGAGAGTGAGCAGCCATTTACTTTAATGGATAGGTCCGTTGGGGGGTTGCGTGAGATGGGGGAAAGATGATGAATTGCTGTTTTGTCCATATTAAGTTTTAGAAATCTAGCGGAGAAGAAGGATGAAATAGCGGGCAGACATTGTGGGATTCTGGTTAGTAGGGAGGTGATGTTCTGGCCCTGAGATGTAGATCTGTGTGTCATCAGCATAGAGGTGATACTGAAAGCCGTGAGATTTTATGAGCTGTCCCAGTCCCAAGGTGTAAATGGAGAAGAGCAGGGGCCCTATGACTGAACCTTGTAGAACTCTGACAGATAGGGGGCGAGGTGAGGAGGTTGTGTGTGAGTTGGAGACATTGAATGTCCAGTCTGTTAGGTATGACGAGATCCAAGATAGGGCCAAGTCTGTGATACCAAGAGATGAGAGGGTCCGTAGTAATAGAGAATGGTCCATTGGGTCAAAAGCAGAGAACAGGTACAGGAGGAGGAGGGCAGAGTGTCGCTTGGCTTTGGCGGTTAATAGTCATTGGTGACTTTAGTTAGGGCAGTGTCAGTGGAGTGATGCGGCCTAAAGCCAGATTGTAAGCAGTTGAAGAGGGAGCAGGAAGAGAGGTCGGAGGACAGTTCAAGATGGACGTGTTCTAGTAGTTTTGAGGCATAGCGGAGAAGTGATATTGGGCGATAGCTAGATATAGAGGATGGGTCAAGAGAGGGCTTTTTGAGTATGGGTGTGATTGAGGCATGTTTGAAGCATGAGGGGAAAACACCAGTTGTTAGTGATAGGTTGAAGAGATGGGTTAGGGTTGGATGAAGACTGGTGAGGTTTGGGATGACGTGGAATGGAATTGAGTCAAGTGCACAGGTGGTGAGATGTGATCTTGAGAGTAGAGTGGAGAGTTGATCTTCTGTAATGGTGGAGAAGTTGGTTTTGAAGGAGGAGGTGCTGGGAGGACCGGAGGAGAGAATTGAAAGTGTTGAATAGCTGTTTAGGGTTGTGAGACAGGGATGATATGAGAGATGAGAAGTAGGTTTGCTTTCCTGCAGCGAGTGTGGCCTTGAAAGTAGCCAGGGATGAAGTGCTCGTTGGAGTGGGATCTTTTCATTCACACTATACAATGGGTTCAGAAAGTATTCAAACCCCTTTAAATGTTTCATTGCAGCCATTTGGTAGATGCAACCAAATGTGATATTTCAGTTTTTCTTTTTTGCAAAAATTTCTACATTTCTGCTTATCAGTCAAGATGGGGTGCAGAGTGTACATTAATGAGAATTTTTTTTAACTTTTTTGCATTTACCAAATGACTGCAATGAAACAAAGAGTGAAAAAAATTAAAGGGGTCTGAATACTTTCTGAACCCACTGTATATTCAGCGCTGGGGTCCTGGGTTCTAATCCCACCAAGGACAACATCTGCAAGGAGTTTGCATGTTCTCCCCGTGTTTGCGTGGTCTCCTCCGGGTACTCCGGTTTCTTCTCACAATCCAAAGACATACTGATAGAGAATTTAGATTGTGAGCCCCATCGGGGATAGTGCCAATAAGGTCTGTAAAGCGCTGTGGAATTAATGGCGCTATATAAATGAGTAAAATAAATTTCCAGTTCACCACCTGACCGCACCATGGAGGACGTCCTTCTTATCCTCATTGGGACAGGAAACAACGAGAGGTTAAAAGGACCCTCCCATTACCACCCTTCAGTGTTTTTTCCTGTCCCACTGAGGATAGGAACGACGAGCACTCCTATTCCTGGCTGTACCAGGCAGATGGTGAGGATTGGGGGCCCAGCCTTACCTTCGCGCCTCAAGATATCTGCGGCTGACACCCTTCATTAGGGTCCCTCAGCTACCTCAGTGTAGCACTGCTCCTGAGGATCGGCCGCTTCCCCCTACCAGGGGGCTCTCGGCTCAGAACGCTCTGCCTCCTGCATGCTGTGGTCCCCGGGGCGTACTTCCCTCCACGGCGGGTCAGGGCCGGCGTGTGTTCCAGCGGTGGATCCGGGAATGCGCACTTCCGGCTGCGTCTCCCCTATACTTCCGGGTCGCGGCCAGCATGAGTATACTGCGGCAGCGTCTCCTCTGCAGGCTGGGCAGAGGACTTTCGGGTCACAGCGGTGCGCTCCAGCTTGCGTTCCTGGAGGCCGGCGCTACACAAGAGGGTATCGTATAAATAGTAATTTTCGGCGTGCAGACTACCCTGCTGTAATCGGACCGCTTCCATTAGCTAGTATGGAGGATCCCACTAAAGCAGAGGTTGGCTCAGAACAAAGCCAGGGGCACGTGAGTAGGCTTCCAAAGCATCTCCACTGTTAACCCCTTCCCTACACTTAGAAACACATAGCCTGTACTCTGTATTCTAGGGGGAGAAACCTGCCTTGACAGCTGCCAAGAAGGATAGCAAAAAATCGGGGAAAAATAAGAAATGCCCCATCTGTACCACTAAGCTACCCGAAACCTGGCAGAAGCACCTCTGCGGGGCTAGTACTATGAAGATTGTCGGGGAGAACAAACCTCCTTAATGGCCAATATGAGATCCATCATAAGGCAGGAGGTCCAAGAATCTATTTCGGGCCTAGGGTGGTCCAGGCCACGCAGTCGGAACCTCCAGGACCTTGTAAGAGACTGAGGGAATCAGACATATCCTCTGAAGACGAGTTATCGGAGGGATCCGACCAGTAGGAAGGGGAAGCCTTTATCGATCCACCGGAAGCGGTACCTCTTTTTCATCCGAGGACATTGATGAACTCCATGCAGTGCGTGATAATATGCAGGTGGAGGAAACCCCAAAAACCCTCTCTGTACAGGACGAGATGTTCGGTGTTCTATGGTCCCAGATGAGTAGGGTGTTCCCAGTAAATGTCCACATCCACTCCATGATCCTGGAGGAATGGGAGGATGCCAAAAAAAGGCTGGCGATCCCAAGAGACTTCAGACTCCGATTACCTTTGATTCGGATTATGTCAAGACCTGGGAGGAGGTTCCCAAAATAGATGTTCCCGTGGCCAAGGCAGCGAAAAGAACTGCTAACCCGTTGAGGACTCCTCCAGCCTGAAGGAGCCTATGGATCGGAAAGCAGATGAGCTTCTGAAAAGAAACTGGGAGACCTCAGCAGCCATAATACGGGCCAACATTGCCGCAACATCGGTGTCTCGCTCTATGCACTTGTGGGTGGACGACTTGGAAGAGCATTTAAAAACCAAAACTCCCAGAGACACTATTCTTAAATCTTTGCCCCTCCTGAAGCTAGCGATGGCTTCATGGCTGACGCATCTGCTGAGTCAGTACGACTTGCAGCCAGGAACGGGTCATTGTCCAAAGCAGCTAGAAGGGCTATTTGGCTAAAGACCTGGTCGGGGACAATCAATCTAAAAATAAACTTTGCTCCAATAAACTTTGCTCAGGGGGTAAAGTGTTTGGACCTGTTCTGGACGACATTCTGGAAAAGGCCTCAGATAAAATGAAGGGGTTACCGGAGGAGAGGCCAAAGACATACCAGCCCTTTTGTAGGCCCCGGCCTAGTCAGAGGTCAGACTACAAGGGGAAAGGGAAGTCGGGTAGATGGAGTTACCCCAAAGGAGGGAAGGATAGAGACTCCATCTTTCAGGCTCAGGTTCAAGTAGGAAATGACGCCGTCAGAATAGGGGGTCGGCTAAGAGGTTCCTGGGAGGCTGGGAAAAGGTATCTCAGAATTCGTGGCTTTTACAGACCGTTTCCCAAGGTTACAAGGTAGAGTTCGCCCATCTACCCCCAAAGAGGTTCGTGATAACCAACCCTTGCCTTCCCTCAACCTCCCCGATGTGGTCAGACATTCAGGACCTATTAAGAATTGGGGCTATAGTCCCGGTTCCCGGTCAGGAGAAAGGCAGAGATCATTACTCAAGCCTTTTCTGGACAAAGAAACCTTCGGGAGAAACCAGGACAATAATAAATCTCAAAACCCTGAACAAATGGGTAAAGTACAAAAGATTCAAGATGGAGTCCATAAGGTCCACAATACCCCTCATAGACAAGAATATGGTGATGTGCACTTTAGGTATGAAAAGTGCATACTATCACGTTCCGATTCACGAATCCTACCAGAGATATCTGAGGTTTGCCCTGAGAGTTCAGGGAGGGTCCGTCATTACCAGTTTCGGTGTCTCCCCTTTGGCCTAGCTTCAGCCCCCAGGGTGTTTTAGCAAACTAATGGTAGAAGTGGTCGCCTATCTGAGAAATCGCGACATCACAATTATACCTTATTTAGACGACTTCCTGGTAGTGGCCAATTCTAAAGATCAGCTCAGGGCCGATTGCAATATGTCGATCTCCACACTGCAGAATCTAGGATGGATCATAAACTGGGAGAAGTCGAACCTGGTCCCAGAGCCAAGGATGAAATTTCTGGGGTCTTACTAGACTCCCATCTAAGAGCATCTTTTTTACCAGAAGAAAAGCAGATGGTGATTGTAGAAAGGATTAACCAGTTCGCAAGAAACCGCTGCTCTATCAGGGAAGCGATTGAAGATTCTGGGACTGATGACATCTTGCATCTCCTGCATGAGGTGGAGTCAGTTCCACTCTCGAGAACTACAGAAGGCAGTCCTATCAACATGGAACAGCAGTCAGCTCTCGCTGGACAAGGGAATGTCCCTATCCGCTCGGGTGAGGAAATCCCTACGTTGGTGGACCATTCTAGGCAACCTCCATATGGAAGTTCCGTGAATTCTCTCCACGTGTGTCATCATCACGACCGACGCAAGTCAGCTAGGTTGGGGTGGTCACGTGGAAGGGAGATACTTCCAAGGGGAATGGAGCCCAGAGATAAAGACCAAATCCTCGAATTTCAGAGAGTTATACGCAGTGTGGAAAGTGCTTCTCCAAGTCCGGTCGCTGGTCAAAGGCAAGCATATAAAAGTTTTATCTGACAAGACAATGGCAGTGGCATTTCTGCATCACCAACGAGGGCCAAAGCATCCGTCACTACAGCATCTGGCAAAGCGAATCTTCAGATGGGCAGAAAGATCTGTACTATCCATCTCGGCAGTTCATCTAGAAGGAGCAAAGAACCAGGTGGCAGATTTTCTGAGCAGAAAGAAAGTAGTCTCCACAGAGTGGGAATTGAACAACAAGGTGTTCAACGTGTTGTGCCAACGCTGTGGGAGACCAGACGTGGATCTGTTCGCCACCAGAGACATTGCAAAAGTCAGAACCTTTTTTTCCCTAGATCCTCGGGATGGTTCAGCAGGACTCGATGCTCTATCCCAGCCATGAGAAGAGGGCCTCTTATATGCATTCCCACCGCTCCTCTTGATTCCGAGAATTCTCAGAAAAATACTCGATGAAAGGGTGACGGTTATCTTAGTGGCGTCAATTTGGCCGAAGAGGAGCTGGTTTCCTCTGCTGAGGAAGATGTCGACGGAAGACCCCATTCTACTGCCAAGGGGGGAAGATCTCCACCAAGGTCCGGTCATCTATCACAACCCAGACGCTCTCCAACTCTCAGCCTGGATCCTGAACGGCAGGTCCTAAAGTCCAAAGGTCTGTCCGAGGAAGTAATCTCCACACTTCAAGCAAGTAGGAAACCGGTGACCTCCGCCATTTACAACAAAATATGGAAACGATTCTGCAGTTATAGTGGAGAGGTGCCAGTACATACTACCCATCCAAACATTCCTAAAATTCTCGACTTCCTTCAGTCAGGATTCAAGAAAGGCCTTAGACCCAGTACCCTGAGGGTGCAGATCTCGGCCCCTAGTGTATTCTTTGACTCTACTCTGTCCTTGCACCCCTGGATAGCTAGGTTTTCCAGAGCTTCCGGAGGACGGTTTCACCATGGGACCTTAATCAAGTCCTTAATGCCCTGTGTAAACGCTCATATGATCTGTCAGAGGATATGGATATTATCAAGCTTTCATTCAAAACTGCCTTCTTGGTTGCTATTACGTCAGCTAAAAGACTAGGGGAACTGCAAGCTCTATCCATTCAGAACCCGTACTTACAAGTGTTTGAAGATCGTTTAGTTTTGAGACCCACCTTTTCTCCCTAAGGTAGTCTCAAATTCAAACATAAATCAGGAAGTTGTTCTTCCCTCATTCTGCCAACACCCTAGAAACCTGAAAGAGCCTATCATAACCTAGACGTTAGGGAGACGGTTCTCAAATACCTAGAGGCAACGGAGAGTTGGAGGCAGGACAACAATTTGTTGGTACAGTACGGGGGTCCAAATAAAGATAGAAAGGCAGCAAAATCCATGATCGCTAGGTAGATTAGATCCACGATAAGTCTAGCCTACAATGCACAGGGAAGTTCACCCCCGGATGTTCTCAGAGCCCATTCCACTAGAGCTATGGCCACTTCATGGGCAGAGAGAGGGGGGGGGCATCAACAGACCAAATCTGCAGGGCCGCAACTTGGTCTAATCTTAGTACCTTTTCTAAACATTATAAACTGGACGTAGTCTCAGGGCAGTTAGCCTTCGGTAGGAAGGTCCTTCATGCAGTAGTCCCGCCCTAGACTATCATTTTTTGGTACTTCTCCATGGTGCTGTCAGGTGGTGAACTGGAAAACGGTAATTAGTCTTACCGGTAATTGTATATCCAGGAATCCATCCTAACAACACTAATAGTTCCCTCCCTACTGCAAATATTCTATACTCGTGATGTAACGTTTGTATAAGATGATTTAATAAAATTTCTTGCATCCATCCAGATGTTGTACTTGGTAAAGACACTGAAGGGTGGTAAGGGAGGGTCCTTTTAACCTTTCGTTGTTTCCTGTCCCAATGAGGATAAGAAGGACGTCCTCCATGGTGCTGTCAGGTAGGTCTAATTACCGTTTTTACTCACTTAAATAGCCCCATTATATTCCACAGCGTTTATAGACATTATCACCACTGCGTCCATTAGGGCTCACACTATAAATACCCTATCAGTATGTTTTTGGAGTGTGGGAGGAAACCAGAATATCTGGAGGAAACCCACACAAACACAGGGAGAACATACAAACTCCTTACAGATAAGGTCTTTTGAACCCAGAACCTTAGCGCTGCAAAGTAGCAGTGCTAACCACTGAGCCACCATGCTAAGGCTATATTAACACACAGTGTTTTTGCTGCACTTTTTCGGCAAAAAAAACTACTGTATTTTACAGTATTGGTAAAGCTATGAGAGTTCAGAGATCTCATGCACACACTTTTTTTTTCCTGCCGGAATTTGAGAACTGTAGTGTTTTTCTTTTTTTTAAATCTTCAGCATATCCATTCTTTCAGCATTTTTAAGATGTTTGTGCAGCTTTTTCACCCATAGAGCACAATGAGAAAGTTAAAAAATGTTGCAAACAATGCAGCAAAGCCTGTTCTTACAGTGATTTTGGTGGAAAAAAAACTTTATTAAACATGTACTGTAGACAAATCACGCATGCAAATCTGCACAGCTAACACACAAAAACAACAAAATCTGCATTTTAATGCAGCGCTTTTCACTGCCAATCGAGCAGGTTTTGGCTGTAGGAAAAAAAACACTGCAAAACACTGCTTGTGATCATAGCCTTATATTGCAGTGCAAATGGACCTTTGGCCGATATGACATCCGGATTATACTTTGTTAGCACATTGCATGTCAATCGCAGAGTGGAGACGTTACTGCCATGTGATATTGCCCCTAATGTTTGCACTACAATAAGAAACGGCTTATTCTCTCCGGATCCTTTATAATGGCAATTGCCCTATATTCTGCAGGGGATAACTGTGATATAGCAGAAAGCCTGGAGTAGAAAGAAACAGAATTAATGTATACACACGTGGTCAAAATTGTTGGTACCCCTCGTTTAATGACAGAAAAACCCACAATGGTGACAGAAATAAATTGAATCTGGCAAAAGTAATAATAAATCAAAAATCTATGAAAATGAACAAATGAAAGTCAGACATTGCTTTTCAACCATGCTTCCACTGAATATTTTAAAGAAAACTCATGAAATAGGCTTGGACAGAAATGATGGTACCCTTTACTTAATATTTTGTTGCACAACCTTTTGAGGCAATCACTGCAATCAAACGATTACTGTAACTGTCAATGAGACTTCTGCACCTCTCCACAGGTATTTTGGCCCATTCCTCAAGAGCAAACTGCTCCAGTTGTCTCATGTTTGTAGGTTGCCTTTTCCAGACGGCATGTTTCAGCTCTTTCCAAAGATCTGCAATAGGATTTAGGTCAGGGCTCATAGAAGGACACTTCAGAATAGTCCAATGTTTTGGTCTTAGCCATTCTTGGGTGTTTTTAGCTGTGTGTTTTGGGTCATTATCCTGTTGCAAGATGCATGACCTGCAACTGAGACCATGCTTTCTGACACTGGGCAGCATATTTCTCTCTATGATCCCTTGATAGTCTTGAGGTTTCATTGTACCCTGCACAGATTCTAGACACCCTGTGCCAGTTGCAGCAAAGCAGCCCCAGAACACAAGAGTTTCCTCCATGTTTCACAGTAGGGACAGTTTTTTTTTCTTGATATGCTTCATTTTTCCATCTGTGAACATCTCATCTGTCCATAGGACATTCTCCTAGATGCTTTGTGGATTGTCAACATGTAGTTTGGCAAATTCCAGTCTGGCTTTTTTATGATTTTTTTGTCAATAATTGGGTCCTCCTTGGTCGTCTCCCATGAAGTCCACTTTGCCTTATACAACAACTGATGGTGCGATCTGACACTGATGTTTCTTGAGCTTGAGGTTCACCTTTAATCTGTTTAGAAATTATTCTGGGCTCTTTTGTTACCATTTGTATTATCCGTCCTCAATTTTCATCCTGCGGCCACGTCCAGGGAGATTGGCTACAGTCCCATGGAGCTTAAATTTCTGAATAATATGTGCAACTGTAGTCACGGGAACATCAAGTCTTATAACTTTTACCTTTGTGAATACTTCTCCGTCCAATTATGACAAGAGCATTCTTAAAGTGATACCTTTATTGGCTAACCAGAAAATTATATGTTCGCAAGCTTTCAGAGTGCAGAGGCTCCTTCTTCAGGCAAGATTACATTTGGAATAATCTTGCCTGAAGAAGGAGCCTCTGCGCTCTGAAAGCTTGCGAACATATAATTTTCTGGTTAGCCAATAAAGGTATCACTTTAAGAATGCTCTTGTCATAATTGGACGGAGAAGTATTCACATCGATTTTTCTGGCTAACACGGTACCACAATATAATTTATTATTGTACACCAACTTTTACCTTTAACATGTTTGTCTATAATTTTCTTTCTAATCTCCTGAGACAACTCTTTCCTTTGCTTCCTCTGGTCCATGTTGAGTGTGATACACACCATGTCACCACACAGCACAGTGAGTATCTGTAGCCCTATATACAGGCCCACTCACTGATTCCAAGATTGTAGACACCTGTGATGCTAATTAGTGGACACACCTTGATTTAACATGTCCCTTTTGTCACATTATTTTCAGGGTACCATCATTTCTGTCCAGGCCTATTTCATGAGTTTTATTTTTTTTTAAATTCTGTGGAAGCATGGTTGAAAAGCAATGTCTGACTTTCATTTTCATAGATTTTTCAGTTATTATTACTTTTGTCAGATTCAAGTTATTTATGTGACCATTGTGGGTTTTTCTGTCATTAAACGAGGGGTACCAACAATTTTGACCACATGTGTATGTGGTTTCTGCCTTCTCCTAAACTGGGAAGGTGTCACGCGGTCTTATGATATGTGTACGATGTCAGTAAACTATTCTTAAAAGAACAACACTCTATACAACATATAGATTAGCAACATCAGCATGTAAATATAGAATAGATTTACCTGACACGATATCCGTTGAACTCAGGGTTAATCTTGAGGACTTGATACACTGTCACAGGAAAGAGGAGGACCGGGGGTCTAACCTGACCCTAAACTGGGGTCCTAACTAATCCCTCACCTTGGAGGTACTGATAATGGTTCAGAGGTCCAAGTCTCCAGCCTAACCCTGTCTCCTATCAGTCCCTGAACCCTGTAATCAGTCCTAAGAAGGATTCTGATTACCACCAAAGGGATATGGGCTGATCTCTGCTAAATACACAGATTAGACATATAAGACAGACTGGAGAAAACACAGACTTGCATACACACTCAAACACAGAAGGAACATAAATGATCTGGGATATTAAACTCTAAGCAAGGTGAGCTTAAAACAACTAAGGAGCTCTTTAACTTAAGTCTATACAGATACAATCCTATCTGTGGTCTGCATGAAGAATTTCACTGGCAACTCCCAACACAGACAACCAGAGATTTAAAGGAAACCAATCAACAAATAATTAATTGCAGCCGGAAGAAACTGCACCCAGTCCCAGAACTGAGCACAGACAGAATTAACTCCCTAACTGCCAAACACAAAGAAACAGCAACTCAGCTGTGAGAAGTCAGAATGTGCAACCGCGACGATCTTCGTGGCGATGCACACATGACAGTACCCCCCCTTCTACGAGGGGCCTCCGGACCCTCAGGGCCAGGTTTGCCCGGGTGAGTTCTGTGGAAGGTCCGCACCAAACGATCTGCGTTAATGTCAGACGCAGGAACCCACGTCCTCTCCTCTGGACCATACCCCTTCCAATGCACCAAGTACTGAAGGGACCGGCGATTCAGACGTGAGTCAATGATCTTTGACACTTGAAACTCCAAGTTACCATTGACCACCACTGGAGGAGGAGGTAGAGGTGATGGTATGACTGGTGCCACGTACCTCTTAAGTAATGACTTGTGGAACACATTATGAATTTTAAACGTAGGAGGGAGGTCCAGACGAAATGCCACAGGATTAATTATGGAACTGATCCTGTACGGCCCGATGAATCTGGGGCCCAGCTTCCAGGAGGGAACTTTAAGTTTATATTCCTGGTAGACAACCATACCAGATCGTTCACATTAAGATCTGGACCAGAAACTCTCCTCCTATCAGCCATACGTTTATAACGGTTCCCCATAGCACTCAGATTATTCAATACACCTCTCCACACTGAAGCAAGTGACGACGAGAAACGCTCCTCCTCAGGAACCCCAGAAGGGCCCCCCCCATTGAATGTACAAAACTGGGGATGAAAACCATATGCCCCAAAAAACGGGGACTTACCAGTGGACTCGCTCCGCCTGTTGTTAAGAGCGAACTCTGCCAGAGGCAAGAAAGAAGACCAGTCCTCCTGGTTCTCTGAGACAAAACACCGAAGATAAGTCTCTAGGCTTTGATTCAGACGCTCTGTCTGACCATTGGTCTGCGGATGAAAAGCCGAGGAAAATGACAATTGCATCCCCCGACGTAAACAAAATGCCCTCCAAAACTTGGACACAAACTGAGACCCCCTATCTGACACCACATCAGAAGGCAACCCATGAAGTCTCACAATCTCCCCAATGAACACCTGCGCCAGAGTTTTAGCATTAGGGAGGGCAGGAAGAGCAATGAAATGTGCCATCTTACTGAACCTGTCAACAACCACCAGTATGACAGTCTTCCCTGACGACTGAGGAAGGTCCGTGATGAAGTCCATAGACAAATGAGTCCATGGACGCTCCGGAAGTTTCAAGGGTAAGAGGGTCCCAGACGGATCGGGTATGAGGGGTCTTAGAGCGAGCACAAACCCCACAGGACGCGACAAAAGTTAAAACATCTTTATTAACGTTAGGCCACCAAAACCGGCGAGAAAGGAGATCTAAAGTAGCCTTACTCCCTGGATGTCCTGCTAAAGCAGAATTATGATGTGCCTCAATAACCTTTGTCTCAACTGATTTGGGACAAACAGTCTCCCTGGAGGTCCTGCAGGGGCGTCCCCCTGAGCCTCTAACACCTCCTCCTCAAGCTCAGAACATACAGCCGACACTACCACCCCCTCCTGAAGGATAGGAATCGGGTCATCCATTTTCCCGGCCCCTGGGAAACTGCGAGACAAGGCATCCGCCTTAACATTCTTAGATCCAGGGCGATAAGTGACAACAAAATTAAACCTGGTAAAAAACAACGACCATCGAGCTTGTCTGGAATTCAGACGCTTAGCAGATTCCAAATACAGCAGGTTCTTGTGATCAGTAATGACGGTGACCGGGTGGACTGCCCCCTCCAAAAAGTGACGCCATTCTTCAAAAGCCAACTTAATGGCCAAAAGTTCCCTATTGCCGATATCATAATTCCTTTCGGCGGACGACAATTTTTAGAAAAGAAAGCGCACGGATGCCATTTACCAGGGGACGGACCCTGGGACAATATTGCACCCACCCCTACGTCAGACGCGTCCACCTCCACAACGAACGGCTGTGATGCATCTGGTTGGATGAGAACGGGTGCCGAAGCAAAACATTTTTTCAAAGAGGAAAAAGCTTGGCAAGCTTTGTCCGACCATTTAGAAAAATCCGTCCCTTTTCTTGTCATGTCAGTGAGAGGTTTGACAACAGATGAGAAATTACAAATAAATTTCCGGTAGTAGTTAGCAAACCCCAGAAAACGCTGCAGAGCCTTAAGATCCTCTGGCTGATCCCATTCAAGCACTGCTCTCACCTTTTCAGGGTCCATACGGAAACCGGAGGCTGACACCAAGAAACCCAAAAACTGAAGTTCCTGTACGGCGAATACACACTTTTCCAGTTTGGCGTATAGTTTATTGTCTCGCAAGATCTGCAACACCTGTCTCACATGCTCCTGGTGAGACACAAGATCTGGTGAGTAAATTAAAATGTCATCCAAATAAACGACCACAAACAGCCCCACCAGATGACGAAAAATGTCATTAACAAAATGTTGGAATACTGCTGGTGCAGTAGTCAGACCAAAAGGCATGACAAGGTTCTCATAATGTCCCTCCGGCGTGTTAAACGCCGTTTTCCACTCATCCCCCTCTTTTATCCTAATCAGATTATACGCCCCCCTGAGATCCAATTTAGAGAACCATTTGGCGCCAACAATTTGATTGAAGAGATCAGGAATCAGAGGGAGTGGATACGGATCTCGAACAGTAATCCGATTAAGTTCGCGGAAATCCAAGCAAGGGCGTAGGCCTCCATCTTTTTTCTTCACAAAGAAGAACCCCGCGGCCACTGGGGTAAGATGAAGGTCTAATATGCCCTTTGGCCAGACTTTCCGAAATATAATCTTTCATAGCCTGCCTCTCAGGACCAGAAAGGTTATATAACCTAGCTTTAGGTAACTTAGCATCAGGAAGTAAATTAATAGAGCAGTCATACACGCGATGAGGAGGCAACTCCTGACACCCCTCCTCAGAGAACACATCCCCAAAGTCCTCCAAAAAAGGAGGCAAAGTACTAGGCACGACCGCACTGATGACTGTGTTCATGCAGTTACTTTTGCAAAACTCCCCCCATTGGCTTATATCTCTGGACTGCCAATTAATCACAGGGTTATGTTTAACCAACCAAGGAAGTCCCAACACAATAGGAGTAGGTAGACCCTCCAACACATAACAAGATAATAGTTCCCTATGTATTGCCCCTACCCGAAGGTCAATGTTATGAACCTCATGAACAAAGCTACCTTGGCCGAGAGGCCTGGCGTCAATGGAGAATATAGGGATCGGTTTGACCAATACACTCAGATGCATACCTTGAGCCTGAGCAAACTGAGCGTCAACCAGATTAGCCCCGGACCCACTATCAAGAAGAACAGAAAATCTCTCCACTCTGTACCAACCACCACCTCCACTGGTACAAGGAACTGAGAAGAACTAGCGGACGAAATACATACTCCCAGGTTGTCGTCCACCACACAACCTGGGATTAACAGTTTTCCGGCGACTTTTTGCTCAACAAGGCACGGGATGGACATCCCCCAACAAAATGTCCCTCTTTCCCGCAGAAGAAACACCTTCTAGTCCTGCGGCGTACCGCCAATCCCCTCCTACGAAATGATGTCCCTCCCAACTGCATAGGGTCCTCCGAACAGACAAGGGGAACCTCAACATAAGGGACTTTAGTAGTAGGTGGAGTAACAACAGGGGGCGGAGTTACCTCGCACCTCTCCCGGAGCCGTCTATCAGTACGGATAGCTAGGGCCATAGCAGCCTCCAGTGATGGAGGAGAATCATACTGAGCCAAAACGTCCTTTAATTTGTCAGAAAGCCCATGACAAAACTGGCTCCTAAGAGCTGGGTCATTCCACTGAGTATCTGTGGCCCATCTACGGAACTCAGAAGCAAATTCCTCCGCCGGACGATCTCCCTGCTGTATCTTACGTAATTTTGTCTCAGCAAGAGAGACCCGATCTGGGTCATCATATACCAAACCCAGGGCAGTAAAAAATCGATCTACTGACTGTAGAGCTGGGGATCCCGGAGGAAGGGAGAAGGCCCAGGATTGAGGGTCCCCTTGTAGGAGCGAGATAACAATTCCCACTCTCTGCTCTTCACTCCCTGATGATCGAGGCCGAAGCCGAAAATACAATTTACATGCTTCCCTGAAGGTAAAAAATTTGTCTCGCCCACCAGTGAACCTGTCCGGGAGAGCTACTTTAGGTTCAAATCTGGTTTGCTCCGAGGAGACAAAACTTTGGACTTAATGTCCGTCAGCTCCATGGATAATCCCTGCAACTGCAGAGCCAGCTGGGCTACTGGATCCATGGCAACTGGGAATAATTTTATTGGCCAGTGAAAATGTCACGCGGTCTTATGATATGTGTACGATGTCAGTAAACTATTCTTAAAAGAACAACACTCTATACAACATATAGATTAGCAACATCAGCATGTAAATATAGAATAGATTTACCTGACACGATATCCGTTGAACTCAGGGTTAATCTTGAGGACTTGATACACTGTCACAGGAAAGAGGAGGACCGGGGTCTAACCTGACCCTAAACTGGGGTCCTAACTAATCCCTCACCTTGGAGGTACTGATAATGGTTCAGAGGTCCAAGTCTCCAGCCTAACCCTGTCTCCTATCAGTCCCTGAACCCTGTAATCAGTCCTAAGAAGGATTCTGATTACCACCAAAGGGATATGGGCTGATCTCTGCTAAATACACAGATTAGACATATAAGACAGACTGGAGAAAACACAGACTTGCATACACACAGAAGGAACATAAATGATCTGGGATATTAAACTCTAAGCAAGGTGAGCTTAAAACAACTAAGGAGCTCTTTAACTTAAGTCTATACAGATACAATCCTATCTGTGGTCTGCATGAAGAATTTCACTGGCAACTCCCAACACAGACAACCAGAGATTTAAAGGAAACCAATCAACAAATAATTAATTGCAGCCGGAAGAAACTGCACCCAGTCCCAGAACTGAGCACAGACAGAATTAACTCCCTAACTGCCAAACACAAAGAAACAGCAACTCAGCTGTGAGAAGTCAGAATATGCAACCGCGACGATCTTCGTGGCGATGCACACATGACAGAAGGAGACAGCTGATCAGCTAATTCACACTTGTTTAAGTCTGTCTTCTAGATCTATTTCTTTCATACCCCTATCTCTTTTCCTCTTGGAGACCATTTGGATCAGTGACCCCCAAGTCGCTGCTTTGTGAGCTATCCATGCTATTCTCGCAGAGGTGTTCCGAAGACTAGTGATTTGTGCATATTTCCTACGTTCTGTTGCTATCTGAACTATGTACATCTATAAGTAAAGATTTATTAAAGGGTTTTTCCATTTGATATATACTTTTATATACCGTATTTTTCGGACCATAAGACGCACTTTTTTTCCTCCAAATTTGGGAGGAAAGTGTGGGTGCGTCTTATGGTCGGAATGTAACATGTGGAGAGGGGGCAGCGTGGAGTGAGATCGCAGGAGGCAGGAAAATATCTCCTTCACTGCAGGAATCCAGCGCTGGGGAAACCACTGGTCCTGATACTTAAGTGCAGTGAATATTAATCAGCCGCTTCCCCGCCCACCTATCAGCTGAGCAGTGAGCAGGGAGCAGCTAATGACAGAGCCACATGGTTCCCCAGCACTGGATTCCTGCAGCAGTTGGGCAGATCGGTGTCTGAAGGGGATGGAGGCGACAGGAGCAGAGTGCAGCAGGAGGCATCGCATATCTGACAGCCTGGGGCTGTGCTGATGCCATGCTGAATGCTCCTGTGGAGGACCTGTGATGAGGTCATGAAGAGGGTGGGCTGGAGCATCACATGACCACACAAAGCCCTGCCTCTTTATGATGTCATCACAGGTCCTTCAGACACACTGTACAACAGAGAATTAATTAAAAGGTTAGGCTACTTTCACACTTGCGTTTTTTTGTGCAGCGCATCGTGCGCACATGAAACGCATTAAAAAAACGCATACAAACGCTTATAAACACTGCGATATTTAGTCGCATCAGCGTGCGCATTACGACTTCAAGCGTTTTTGCATGCGTTTGCGTTTTTTCGGCGCATGGGTTGTCTACATGTCACATTTCTATCAACTCTGTATCTATCATCTCTGTCTCTATCATCTGTCTCTATCATCTCTGTCTCTATCATCTGTCGCTCATCTGTCTCTATCATCTCTGTCTCTATCATCTGTCTCTATCATCTGTCTCTATCATCTGTCTCTATCATCTCTGTCTCTATCATCTGTCTCTATCATCTCTGTCTCTATCATCTGTCTCTATCATCTCTGTCTCTATCATCTGTGTCTCTATCATCTGTCTCTATCATCTGTGTCTCTATCATCTCTGTCTCTATCATCTCTGTCTATCATCTGTCTCTATCTCTGTCTCTATCATCTGTCTCTCATCTCTGTCTCTATCATCTGTCTCTATCATCTCTGTCTCTATCATCTGTCTCTCATCTCTGTCTCTATCATCTCTGTCTCTATCATCTGTTTCTATCATCTGTCTCTATCATCTCTGTCTCTATTATCTCTGTCTCTATCAACTCTGTCTCTATCATCTCTGTCTCTATCATCTCTGTCTCTATCATCTCTGTCTCTATCATCTCTGTCTCTATCATCTGTCTCTTTCTATGCAGCATGTATTTCTATGCAGCCGCACGCTCCAGTCTGAGTGCCGGCGGCAGTGCCGGGTGTTCATGCGAGAGACTCACACAAAATCATGCGAGTTTCTCGCATGTGTGACCCCTGCCTTATATTCACCCTCCAGCGTCTTCACATAGTAGTTTACAGGCACCACACTGGTCCCGCAGCACCATCTCCTACCCGTAGCTTCCAACATAATAACATACTATTATATATAATACCACATTTTTTGCTTCAAATATATTTTTCCCTATTTTCCACCTCTAAAACCTGGGTGCGTCTTATAGTCCGGTGCGTCTTATAGTCCGAAAAATAAATAACAAATGGAGCAGGCATTCATCCATCGTAGGTCCTGTGCCAGCTTTCCTCTGCTGCTCCTAGCTCTGTGATATGCCTACAAGCTCACATTACTGCTGCAGACAATCATGAGCTCACTGGCTCGTGCTGTGTACATTAGCAGAGCTAAGTGATTGGCTTTAACGGTGATGTGTGCTGTAGTTGTGATGTGAGGAGCCAACGTGCTTGTGTGTTAACCGAGTGACTTCGGCGCGCTTGAAAAATATGTTCAAGTCCCCGCGGCTGTTCAACAGACGCAACACTTGCGGGGATTGCTTGTTTGTTAGACCTAATCCCTGCATGTGTTGTGGCTGTCAAACAGCGGCTGGGACTCGGACATGTTATTCGAGCACACCGAAGTCACTCGGTTAACACACGAGCATGTTTGGAAACCACCTTATCCAAGCATGTTTGCTCATCACTACTAGTGACTTCTGCAACCAAAGAGCAATGTTACTTATTTTAAGGCCGGGATCACACATGCGAGTAAATCGGCCGACACTCGCATGTGAAATCCCAGCTCTGGCGCCAGCACTTAGGAGTGGAGCGAGCGGCTGTATATAAATACATGCAGCCGCTCGCTCCACTCTCGAGTGCCGGCGCCAGAGCTGGGATTTCACATGCGAGTGTCGGCCGATTTACTCGCATGTGTGATCCCGGCCTAATACTTGGTGCTCCCTGATTGAAATAGTGAATTCTCATCCTTTTCAAAAAGAAGCATTGTGAAGCACTATGATGTTCTGCAGCAGCTGGGGACACATATTTCCCAGTGATAAGCACCTTAGCCCTGAAAATGAATAAGCACACTTGACGTATATGAGCGCTCGTGTCATCCTGTCAGACTCCACGTTATGTGCCACTTGTGTGTACTTAGTGAACTTCGCTCTTCGGCTACACTTGCGCGCTCACTACATGGCTGATGCAACAGTCACATAACGGGAGGGAGAGGTTTACCGTAAATACACTAATACTCATGTGTTCAGAACTGATCAGGCCCTAGCTGAGTGTTCCTTGCTTCTTAGCATGGTTTGTATGCTGTGGATGAAATGAGCTTTGTTCACATCTGAATTTGTTTCTGTTGTTCTGCTCCATCATACAGAAGAATGAGAAAAATGATGGAAGCGCTGAGACAGTCACATGATGGACACTAATGGTTCTCAATTAACTCCATTGACTATAATTGTTCAGTCTGTCTATTCTGTGCCATTTTATTTGACGCTTTAGGCTATGTACGCACGTTGAGTATTTCCTTGAGTATTTATTTTGAGTATTTCTGCAAAGTTTCTTCATCTCTTGGTGGCAAAAACGCATGTTTTACAGTGATTTTTTTTTCCAAATACTTTATTGAAGGGTTTTTTAACAATAATGGGGAGGAGGGAAGGATGGGGATGGGAAAAGAGGAGAAAGGGGGAAGGGAAGGGAAGAGAGCAAAATAGGGATCAAGTGGTCCTAACACATTTATGACAAACATATAGCTTTGGTTACAGTAATAATCTCAACAGTAGCAGTAATAATACCAATAACAGAAGTCTTTTGTAAACTTATACGTATGCAAAATCTTTGTTTGAGTATTTATCAAATTTATTGTTGAGGGTGACTATTTTTAACTCAAAGGACTTATGGAGAGCGATCCTTTCTATAATATCTTGAATATTTGGAGCATCTGGTCTTTTCCAGTGGAAGGCTATGGAGCTTTTGTAACTAAAAGTATGAATTATTAGCGGGATGGCTGAACGTTCAACTTCTTGGGAGCAAAGGGACAATAAAGCGAGTTGAGGGGTGAGTATGATAGTGTCACGGGTGTGTCGCGGCGGAGATCATCGCGATTGCACACCCTGACTTCGCACAGCTGAGTTTCTGGTGCTGGGTGTTTTTCAGCACTGAGGGAGTTAATTCTTTCTCTCTGGATGCTGGACAGACCAGCCTCGCCCAGCTGCGATTGATGTTTTGTTAATTAGCTTCCTTCATATACCTGCTGGTCTGCTGGGGAAGTTGCCGGTGAAAGCATTCATTCAGACCAGCAGAGCGGATCGTTTCTGATAAGACTTAAGCTAAGAGTGCCTGTTGTGGTTTTTCCTCTCCTCGCTTATTGTTTATCTTCTTAACCTTTTGTGTTCCTCTGTAGTGGAAGTTTTGTATGCAAGGCAGTGTTTTCTTTACCCCCTGTCTGTCTCGTTTGTATTTGACTGTGTGTAAGCTGTTGCCTGCCCATTCCCTGTGGTGGTAATCAGGGTCCTTCTCAGGACTAGATTACAGTGGTCAGGGATCTACAGGAGACAGGGTTACGCTGGCGGCCTGGACCTCTGTACCATTAACAGTACCTCCAGGTAGAGGGACTAGTCAGGACCCCAGTTCAGGGTCAGCATAGACCCCGGTCCACCTCTATCCCGAGACAGCGTTTCACGTGCACAGTATAGACCCACTATACATTGGATATTATGTCAGGTAAGACATTGCTGGCAGATTCTACGTATACATGTTGATATTTTCTATAATATGAAATATAGAGTGTTGTCTCATTAGATATATGTTACTATCATAGAATATATCTGTTATACGTCGTGACATTTTCACCGGCCACTTCTAAAAGATTCTCCCCAGCTACCATGGATCCAGTAGCCCAGTTAGCTCAGCAGTTGCAGAGTTTGTCCATGAAGCTGACGGACGTTAAGTCCAAGGTTTTGTACCCCCGGGAGCAAACCAGATCTGAACCTAAAGTGGCTCTCCCGGACAGGTTCACTGGTGGGCGGGACAAATTTTTACCTTCCGGGAGGCTTGTAAATTATATTTTCGGCTACGGCCTCGGTCTTCGGGGAGTGAAGACCAGAGGGTGGGAATTGTCATCTCGCTCTTACAAGGGGACCCTCAATCCTGGGCGTTCTCTCTCCCTCCAGACTCCCCGGCTCTCCAGTCAGTAGATCGATTTTTTACAGCCCTGGGTCTGGTATATGATGACCCGGATCGGGTCTCCCTTGCTGAAATGAAGTTACGTAAGATACAGCAGGGAGATCGTCCGGCGGAGGAATTTTCTTCTGAGTTCCGTAGATGTGCCACAGATACTCAGTGGAATGACCCAGCTCTTAGGAGCCAGTTTTGTCAAGGATTATCTGACAAATTAAAAGATGTGTTGGCTCAGTATGATTCTCCCCCGTCACTGGAGGCCGCTATGGCCCTTGCGATTCGCATTGATAGACGGCTTCGAGAGAGGTGCGAGGTAACTCCGCCCCCTGTGATGACTCCACCTTCTACTATAGTCCCTCATATTGAGGTTCCCCTGGTTTGTTCTGAGGAGCCTATGCAGTTAGGAGGGACATCGTTTCGAGGGAGGGGATCGGCGGTGCGCCGCAAGACAGGAAAGTGTTACTTCTGCGGGAGAAAGGGACATTTTGTTGGGGGGTGTCCATCCCGTACTTTGCTGAGCAAGGAGTCGCCGGAAAACTGTTGATCCCAGGTTGTGTGGTGGACGACAATCTGGGAGTATGTATTTCGTCCCCAAGTCCGTCTCAGTTTCTCGTGCCAGCGGAGGTGGCGGTAGGTACAGGAACTGAGAGGATTTCTGTTCTTCTGGATAGTGGGGCAGCGGCTAATCTGGTGGACGCTCGGTTTGCCCAGGTGCAAGGTATGCAACTGAGTGTATTGGCCAAACCTATCCCTATATTCTCTATTGACGCCAGGCCTCTCGGTCAAGGTAGCTTTGTGCAAGCCGTGCATAACATAGACCTTCGAGTGGGGGCAATACATAAAGAACTATTGTCTTGTTATGTGTTGGAGGGCCTTCCCACTCCTATTGTGTTGGGACTTCCTTGGTTAACTAAACATAACCCAGTTATTAATTGGCAATCCAGAGAGATAAGCCAGTGGGGTGAATTTTGCCATAGTAACTGCATGAACACGGTCATCGGTGCGGTCGTGCCTAGAACCTTACCTCCTTTTCTGGAGGACTTTGAGGATGTGTTTTCAGAAGAGGGGTGTCAAGAATTACCTCCTCATCGCGCGTATGACTGTGCTATAAAATTGCTTCCTGATGCTAAGTTACCTAAATCTAGGTTATATAACCTTTCTGGTCCTGAGAGGCAAGCTATGAAGGATTATATTTTGGAAAGTCTAGCCAAGGGGCATATTAGACCTTCATCTTCCCCAGTGGCCGCGGGATTCTTCTTTGTGAAGAAAAAAGATGGAGGCCTACGCCCTTGCTTGGATTTCCGTGAGCTTAATCGGATTACGGTCCGAGATCCGTATCCGCTCCCACTTATTCCTGATCTCTTCAA
Source organism: Oophaga sylvatica (assembly GCA_033576555.1). Lineage (NCBI taxonomy): Eukaryota > Metazoa > Chordata > Amphibia > Anura > Dendrobatidae > Oophaga > Oophaga sylvatica. Next base: position 482,120,167 of record JARQOD010000002.1, read on the forward strand.
TCAGATTGTGGGCGCCAAATGGTTCTCTAAGTTGGATCTCAGGGGGGCGTATAATCTGATTAGGATAAAGGAGGGGATGAGTGGAAGACGGCGTTTAACACTCCGGAGGGACATTATGAGAACCTTGTCATGCCTTTCGGTCTGACTACTGCCCCGGCGGTGTTTCAACATTTTGTTAATGACATCTTTCGCCACCTAGTGGGACAGTTTGTTGTCATTTATCTAGATGACATCTTAATTTACTCGCCGGATCTTGTGTCTCATCAGGAGCATGTGAGACAGGTGTTGCAGATCTTGCGAGACAATAAACTGTACGCCAAATGGGAGAAGTGTGTATTCGCCGTACAGGAACTTCAGTTTTTAGGATTCCTGGTGTCAGCTTCTGGTTTCCGTATGGACCCTGGGAAAGTGAAAGCAGTGCTTGAATGGGATCGGCCAGAGGATCTTAAGGCACTGCAGCGTTTCCTGGGGTTTGCTAACTACTACCGGAAATTTATTCGTAATTTCTCATCCGTTGTCAAACCTCTCACTGACATGACAAAAAAAGGGACGGATTTTTCTAGGTGGTCTGACAAAGCTTGTCAAGCATTTTCCTCCTTGAAAAAATGTTTTGCTTCAGCACCCATACTCATCCAACCTGATGCATCACAACCGTTCATTGTGGAGGTAGACGCATCTGACGTAGGAGTGGGTGCGGTATTATCTCAAGGTCCGTCCCCTGGTAAATGGCATCCGTGCGCATTCTTCTCTAAAAAATTGTCGTCCGCCGAGAGGAATTATGATGTCGGCAATAGGGAACTCTTGGCCATTAAGTTGGCTTTTGAAGAGTGGCGTCACTTTTTGGAGGGGGCAGTCAACCCGGTCACCGTCATTACTGATCACAAGAACCTGCTGTATTTAGAGTCTGCAAAACGTCTGAATTCCAGACAAGCTAGATGGTCGTTGTTCTTTACCAGGTTTAATTTTGTCGTCACATATCGTCCTGGGTCAAAAAATGTAAAGGCTGATGCCTTGTCTCGTAGTTTCCTGGGGGCCGGGAAGACGGATGACCCGGTTCCTATTCTTCAGGAGGGAGTTGTGGTGTCGGCTGTATGCTCTGAGCTTGAGGAGGAGATATTGGAGGCTCAGGGGGACGCCCCTGTAGGACATCCAGGGAGACTGTTTGTTCCAGATCAGTTAAGACAAAAGGTTATCGAGGCACATCATAATTCTGCTTTGGCAGGACACCCAGGGAGTAAAGCTACTGTGGATCTCGTTTCTCGCCGGTTTTGGTGGCCTAACTTAAATAAAGAGGTGGTGACTTTTGTCGCGTCCTGTGGGGTATGTGCGCGCTCTAAGACCCCACATACCCGTCCGTCTGGGGCCCTTTTACCGTTGAAAATCCCGGAGCGTCCATGGACCCATCTGTCTATGGACTTCATTACGGACCTCCCTCCGTCTTCAGGTAAAACTGTCATACTAGTTGTAGTTGACAGGTTCAGCAAAATGGCACATTTTATTGCTCTTCCTGCTCTTCCTAATGCTAAAACTCTGGCGCAGGTGTTCATTGGGGAGATTGTGAGACTTCACGGGTTGCCTTCCGATGTGGTGTCGGATCGGGGGTCTCAGTTTGTGTCCAAATTCTGGAGGGCATTTTGTTCTCGTCGGGGATGCAGTTGTCATTTTCTTCGGCTTTTCATCCGCAGACTAATGGTCAGACAGAGCGTCTGAATCAGAGCTTAGAGACATATCTCCGGTGTTTTGTCTCAGAGAACCAAGAGGACTGGTCTTCTTTCTTGCCTCTGGCAGAGTTCGCTCTTAACAATAGGCGGAGCGAGTCCACTGGTAAGTCCCCGTTTTTTGGGGCATATGGTTTTCACCCCCAGTTTTGTACTTTCAATGGGGGGGGCTCTTCTGGGGTTCCTGAGGAGGAACGATTTTCGTCGTCACTTGCTTCAGTGTGGAGAGGAGTGCTTAATAATCTGAGCACTATGGGGAACCGATACAAACGTATGGCTGATAGGAGGAGAGTGTCTGGTCCGGACCTAAGTGTGAACGATCTGGTATGGTTGTCTACCAAGAATATAAAACTTAAGGTTCCCTCCTGGAAACTGGGTCCCAGGTTCATCGGGCCATACAGGATCAGTTCAATAATTAATCCGGTGGCTTTCCGTCTTGACCTCCTTCCTACGTTTAAAATCCACAATGTGTTCCACAAATCGTTGCTTAAGAGGTACGTGGCACCAGTTATACTGTCACCTCTAGTTCCTCCTCCAGTGGTGGTCAATGGTAATTTGGAGTTTCAGGTATCGAAGATCATTGACTCACGTCTGAATCGCCGGTCCCTTCAGTACCTTGTTCATTGGAGGGGGTATGGTCCTGAGGAGAGGATGTGGGTTTCTGCGTTGGATATTAACGCAGACCGATTGGTTCGGGCCTTCCACACTACTCACCCAGATAGACCAGGCCCTGAGGGTCCAGAGGCCCCTCGTAGAAGGGGGGGTACTGTCACGGGTGTGTCGCGGCGGAGATCGTCGCGATTGCACACCCTGACTTCGCACAGCTGAGTTTCTGGTGCTGGGTGTTTTTCAGCACTGAGGGAGTTAATTCTTTCTCTCTGGATGCTGGACAGACCAGCCTCGCCCAGCTGCGATTGATGTTTTGTTAATTAGCTTCCTTCATATACCTGCTGGTCTGCTGGGGAAGTTGCCGGTGAAAGCATTCATTCAGACCAGCAGAGCGGATCGTTTCTGAGAAGACTTAAGCTAAGAGTGCCTGTTGTGGTTTTTCCTCTCCTCGCTTATTGTTTATCTTCTTAACCTTTTGTGTTCCTCTGTAGTGGAAGTTTTGTATGCAAGGCAGTGTTTTCTTTACCCCCTGTCTGTCTCGTTTGTATTTGACTGTGTGTAAGCTGTTGCCTGCCCATTCCCTGTGGTGGTAATCGGGGTCCTTCTCAGGACTAGATTACAGTGGTCAGGGATCTACAGGAGACAGGGTTACGCTGGCGGCCTGGACCTCTGTACCATTAACAGTACCTCCAGGTAGAGGGACTAGTCAGGACCCCAGTTCAGGGTCAGCATAGACCCCGGTCCACCTCTATCCTGAGACAGCGTTTCACGTGCACAGTATAGACCCACTATACATTGGATATTATGTCAGGTAAGACATTGCTGGCAGATTCTATGTATACATGTTGATATTTTCTATAATATGAAATATAGAGTGTTGTCTCATTAGATATATGTTACTATCATAGAATATATCTGTTATACGTCGTGACAGATAGGGTTGGGAAGAAGAGAATTTATGAGATTTGATACCTCTTTCCAAAGAGGTTTTATTAAAGGACAATGCCGAACATGTGGATGATATTTCCATGTTGACCACAGCCTTTCCAGCATAATGGGGAGTTTTCTGGGTTTATTTTTGATAACCTGGCTGGGGTGTAATACCAACGAGACAAAACCTTATGATGGGTCTCTAACAACGACATTGAAATAGTAGCGGACATGGAAATAGAGCAAGCTTTTTCCCATTCTGAAATGTTGGGGGTTAGGTGGAGTTCTTGTTCCCATTTCAATATATTATTAGTCTTGGCCATTTCATGGTCATTGTTTAACCATAAGTAAATGTATGAAATGCTCCAAAAAATTTTATGGTTAATATTGTTAAGCAAGTTGAAGGCTTGTTCGGAGATCTTAGGTTTTTTTCTCCAAGAATTTTTGTGTTAGGTTTTTTATTTTTGGTGGGTTTTTTGCATGTGTTTTTGTACAGCAATGAAGGCTATTTTGAGCTGAATAAAGATATTAAAAAAGTTTTGTGATGTGATTTCTTGGTTCAGCAACATCTTTTTCATTCTGATGCAGTAGCATCAGAGTAAGGCCGGGGTCACACACAACGATAAAAAATCGGACCGTATTATGCGGCCGTAATACGCAATTAAGTCCCCTGAAAAGTGATCCGTATGTCATCTGTGTGCAATGTGAGGATGCGATTTCTTCGCATCAAAACATCCGTGTGTCATCCGTATAGCATCCGTACGGCGAGATTTTCTCGCCGGCTTGCAAAACCGACATATAATGGATCCCAATGACAGTTATTACAAAAGAAAGAATAGATATATATACACATAGAATACATATACAGTACAGACCAAAAGTTTGGACACAACTTCTCATTCAACGATTTTTCTGTATTTTCATGACTGTGAAAATTGTAGAATTACACTGAAGGCATCAAAACTATGAATTAACACATGTAGAATTATACATTACACTTTACAAAAAAGTGAAACAACTGAAAATATGTCTTATATTCTAGGTTCTTCAAAGTAGCCAACAGTGTCACCAGCAAAGCACCCCCACACCATCACACCACCTCCTCCATGCTTCACGGTGGGAACTAGGCATGTAGAGTCCATCCATTCACCTTTTCTGCATGCAAAGCAGTAATCAAAACAAAAGGTGGCTACTTTGAAGAACCTAGAATATAAGACATGTTTTCAATTGTTTCACACTTTTTTGTAAAGTGTAATGTATAGTTCCACATGTGTTAATTCATGGTTTTGATGCCTTCAGTGTGATTCTACAATTTTCATAGTCATGAAAATACAGAAAAATCTTTGAATGAGGTGTGTCCAAACTTTTGGTCTGTACTGTGTATATATATATATATATACAGTGCCTACAAGTAGTATTCAACCCCCTGCAGATTTAGCTGGTTTGATAAGATGCAAATAAGTTAGAGCCTTCAAACTGCAAACGAGAGTAGGATTTATTAACAGAAGCATAAATCTTACAAAACAAAAAGTTATGTTGCTCAGTTGAATTTTAATAAATTTTAAACATAAAAGTGTGGGTCAATTATTATACAACCCCTATGTTTAATATTTCGTGGAATAACCCTTGTTTGCAATTACAGCTAATAATCGTCTTTTATAAGACCTGATCAGGCCGGCACAGGTCTGTGGAGTTATCTTGGCCCACTCCTCCATGCAGATCTTCTCCAAGTTATCTAGGTTCTTTGGGTGTCTCATGTGGACTTTAATCTTGAGCTCCTTCCACAAGTTTTCAATTGGGTTAAGGTCAGGAGACTGACTAAGCCACTCCAACACCTTGACTTTTTTCCTCTTGAACCAGGCCTTGGTTTTCTTGGCTGTGTGCTTTGGGTCGTTGTCTTGTTGGAAGATGAAATTACGACCCATCTTAAGATCCTTGATGGAGGAGCGGAGGTTCTTGGCCAAAATCTCCAGGTAGGCCGTGCTATCCATCCTCCCATGGATGCGGACCAGATGGCCAGGCCCCTTGGCTGAGAAACAGCCCCACAGCATGATGTTGCCACCACCATGCTTGACTGTAGGGATGGTGTTCTTGGGGTCGTATGCAGTGCCATCCAGTCTCCAAACGTCACGTGTGTGGTTGGCACCAAAGATCTCGATCTTGGTCTCATCAGACCATAGAACCTTGAACCAGTCTGTCTCAGAGTCCTCCAAGTGATCATGAGCAAACTGTAGACGAGCCTTGACATGACGCTTTGAAAGTAAAGGTACCTTACGGGCTCGTCTGGAACGGAGACCATTGCGGTGGAGTACGTTACTTATGGTATTGACTGAAACCAATGTCCCCACTGCCATGAGATCTTCCCGGAGCTCCTTCCTTGTTGTCCTTGGGTTAGCCTTGACTCTTCGGACAAGCCTGGCCTCGGCACGGGAGGAAACTTTCAAAGGCTGTCCAGGCTGTGGAAGGCTAACAGTAGTTCCATAAGCCTTCCACTCACGGATGATGCCCCCAACAGTGGAGACAGGTAGGGCCAACTCCTTGGAAAGGGTTTTTTACCCCTTGCCAGCCTTGTGACCCTCCATGATCTTGTCTCTGATGGCCTTGGAATGCTCCTTTGTCTTTCCCATGTTGACCATGTATGAATGCTGTTCACAAGTTTGGGGAGGGTCTTAAATAGTCAGAAAAGGCTGGCAAAAGAGATCATTAATCCACACATGTGAAGCTCATTATTCTTGGTGCCTGAACTACTTCTTAATACTTTAGGGGGACCAAACAGAATTCTTGTGGTTTGAGGGGTTGAATAATAAATGACACTCTGAATTTACTTTTAACGTTTTTAAAAAAAAAAAAAAAAATTACAACAAAAATTTTTGCTGCAGTGCATTTCCCACTTCCAGGCTGATCTACAGTACAAATGTCACAATGCCAAGTTAATTCCGCATGTGTCAACCAGCTAAATCTGCAGGGGGTTGAATACTACTTGTAGGCACTGTATATATATATATACATATATATATATATATATATATATGTATATATATATATATACATATATATATATATACGTCATTGTGACATATATATATATATATATATATATATATATTTATAGTTCATAAACTTCTACATAGTATAATAGCCGCTAATTCAATTGCTGGCTTTTGTAAAATTACAGACCCAACATACAGTTACAGCGAGTGGGGGCAGATAATAGCCTAGGGAGGGTGCATTTATTTGTGCCCCCCGGCTACTAACATTTGCCCCTAGCCACCCCAGAAAAGGCAAATCTATAATTAGATACGCCCCTTCTGGCACTTAGCCCATCTATTCCCTTTGCCCTGTAGCGGTGGCTAATGGGTTAATAATGGGTTAAAGCCACCTTGCTATTGGAAGGTGACTTTAAGCCAGGTTAATAATTGAGAGTTGTTAATTAGACAACTATCAATTATTAATCCTATTGTATGAAGAAAAAAAAACACACTTTAATTAAAAATCATTTTAATGAAATAAACAGGATTACAGCGTTGGACGTGACTGAGCGCCGGATAGGTAAGAATAATGTTGTTTTATCATTTTTTTTTTATTACAGGAGAACAAGGGAATCGAAGGAATACCAGTACAATAAAAGATGGTCAAAAACTGTGTTTATTTCATTAAAATGATTTTTAATTAAAGTGTGTTTTTTTTTTATTTCATACAATAGGATTAATAATTGAGAGTTGTCTGATTGACAACTCTCAATTATTAACCTGGCTTAAAGTCACCTTCCAATAGCAAGGTGGCTTTAACCCATTATTAACTCATTTGCCACCGCTACAGGGCAATGGGAATAGAAGGGCTAAGTGTCACGCTGTATAGCAGATATATATATGTGATGTCAGTAATCTACATCAAAAGGGCAACATACTATATAACATGCGCATAGATATATGATAACATAGATTTACCTGACAGAATGTCCAGTGGGTCAAAACGGAATCCGTTATACGCTGTCTCCGGCTAGAGGGTGACCGGGGTCTAAGCTGACCCTAAACTGGGGTCCTAACTAATCCCTCAACCTGGAGGTACTGTTAAAGGTACAGAGGTCCAGGCCACCAGCGTAAACCCTGTCTCCTATCAATCCCTGCCAACTGTATTCTAGTCCTAAGAAGGACCCTGAATACCACCAAAGGGAATGAACAGGTAACGGTTAATGAACAGAAAAACATACAAGAATGACAAGAAATAAAGTAAATAAAGTCTTACATACAACACTCACACACAGTAGGAACACCTAAGGTCTCAGAGATAAACTATAAGCTATAAGAGTAAAAACAACTAAGGAGCTCTTAGCTTAAGTATTCTCAGAACCGCTTCAGTCTGCTAGACTACATGAATGCTTTCACCGGCGTCTAACACCCAGACTGGCAGGAATATAAAGGAAACTAATTAGAACATAATCAAAAGCAGCCGGGCGAGGCTGGACCTAGTCTTAGCAAAGAGCTAGGTAAAATTAACTCTCTCATTACCAAACACAAAGAAACAGCAGCTCAGCTGTGAGAAGTCAGAATGTGCAATCGCGACGATCTTCGTGGCGATGCACCCATGACAGTACCCCCCCTTCTACGAGGGGCCTCCGGACACTCATGACCAGGTTTGTCCGGGTAAGTTGTGTGAAAGGTCCGAACCAATCGATCTGCGTTAGCATCAGACGCAGGAACCCACGTCCTCTCCTCAGGACCATACCCCCTCCAAAGAACTAAGTACTGAGGGGATCGGCGACTGAGACGTGAGTCAATGATTTTCAACCCATGAAATTCCACGTTATCATTGACCACCACTGAAGGAGGAGGTAGAGGTGACGGTATGACTGGTGCCACATACTTTTTAAGTAATGATTTGTGAAACACATTATGATTTTTAAACGTAGGAGGGAGGTCCAGACGAAATGCCACAGGATTAATTATGGAACTGATCCTGTACGGCCCAATGAATCTGGGACCCAACCTCCAGGAGGGAACTTTAAGTTTTATATTCCTGGTAGACAACCACACCAGATCGTTCACCTTCAGATCTCGACCAGAAACTCTCCCCCTATCAGCCATCCGTTTGTAATGGTTCTCCGTAACCTTCAGTCTTAACCGATCTGGAACTATCAGTCTCCCTGGAAGTCCCACAGGGGCGTCCCCCTGAGCCCCCAATACCTCCCCCTCAAGCTCAGAGCATACAGCTGACACTACAACTCCCTCCTGAGGAATAGGAACCGGATCATCCATCCTCCCGGTCCCTGGGAAAGTACGAGATAAGGCATCAGGAAGCAACTTTATTGAACAGTCATATGCGCGATGAGGAGGTAACTCTTTACACCCCTCCTCTGAGAACATCTCCCCAAAGTCCTCCAGAAAAGGAGGCAAAGTCCTAGGCACAACCGCACCGATGACCGTGCTCATGCAGTTATTCTTGCAAAATTCACCCCACTGGCTTATCTTTCTGGATTGCCAATCAATCACTGGGTTATGTTTAGCCAACCAAGGAAGTCCCAACACAATAGGAGTAGGCAGACCCTCTAACACATAACAAGACAATTGCTCTTTATGTATTGCCCCTACTCGAAGATCTATGTTATGAACAGTTTGTACCAAGCTACCTTGACCAAGAGGTCTAGAATCAATAGAGAGTATAGGGACCGGTTTGGCCAATACACTCAGTTGCATACCATGCACCTGGGCAAACCGAGCGTCCACCAGATTAGCCCCGGACCCACTATCAAGAAAAACAGAAATCCTCTCAGTTCTAGTACCAATCACCACCTCCGCAGGCACGAGAAACTGAGAGGGATTTGGGGACGAAATACACACACCCAGGTTAACTCCTTGGCTCAAAGAGGTCCGGGATGGACACCCCCCAACAAAATGTCCCTCTCTCCCGCAAAAGAAACACCTTCTAGTCTTGCGGCGCACCGCCGATTCCCTCCTACAAAATGATGTCCCTCCCAACTGCATGGGTTCCTCAGAACAGACCAGGGGAACCTCAGTAAAAGGGACTTTAGTAGTAGGTGGAGTCATCACGGGGGGCGGAGTTACCTCGCGTCTTCCCCGAAGTCGTCTATCAATGCGAATAGCGAGGGCCATAGCAGCCTCCAGTGATGGAGGAGAATCATACTGAGCCAACACATCTTTTAATTTGTCAGACAACCCTTGACAAAACTGGCTCCTAAGAGCTGGGTCATTCCACTGAGTATCCGTTGCCCATCTACGGAACTCAGAAGAATATTCCTCCGCTGGACGATTTCCTTGCCGTATTTTACGTAACCTTGTTTCAGCAAGGGAGACTCGATCCGGATCATCATATACCAGACCCAGGGCAGTAAAAAATCGATCCACTGACTGGAGATCTGGGGAGCCTGGAGGAATAGAGAACGCCCAAGATTGAGGGTCCCCTTGTAAGAGCGATATAACAATTCCCACCCTCTGCTCTTCACTCCCAGATGACCGAGGCCGCAGCCGAAAGTACAATTTACATGCCTCCCGGAAAGTAAAAAATTTGTCCCGCCCACCAGTGAACCTATCCGGGAGAGCAACCTTAGGTTCAGATCTGGTTTGCTCCGGGGGAACAAAACCTTGGACTTAATGTCTGCAAATTCCATGGACAACCCCTGCAACTGCCGGGCCAGCTGGGCTACTGGATCCATGACAGCTGGGGAGAATCTTTAGTTTGGGCCGGTGAAAATGTCACGCTGTATAGCAGATATATATATGTGATGTCAGTAATCTACATCAAAAGGGCAACATACTATATAACATGCGCATAGATATATGATAACATAGATTTACCTGACAGAATGTCCAGTGGGTCAAAACGGAATCCGTTATACGCTGTCTCCGGCTAGAGGGTGACCGGGGTCTAAGCTGACCCTAAACTGGGGTCCTAACTAATCCCTCAACCTGGAGGTACTGTTAAAGGTACAGAGGTCCAGGCCACCAGCGTAAACCCTGTCTCCTATCAATCCCTGCCAACTGTATTCTAGTCCTAAGAAGGACCCTGATTACCACCAAAGGGAATGAACAGGTAACGGTTAATGAACAGAAAGACATACAAGAAAGACAAGAAATAAAGTAAATAAAGTCTTACATACAACACTCACACACAGTAGGAACACCTAAGGTCTCAGAGATAAACTATAAGCTATAAGAGTAAAAACAACTAAGGAGCTCTTAGCTTAAGTATTCTCAGAACCGCTTCAGTCTGCTAGACTACATGAATGCTTTCACCGGCGTCTAACACCCAGACTGGCAGGAATATAAAGGAAACTAATTAGAACATAATCAAAAGCAGCCGGGCGAGGCTGGACCTAGTCTTAGCAAAGAGCTAGGTAAAATTAACTCTCTCATTACCAAACACAAAGAAACAGCAGCTCAGCTGTGAGAAGTCAGAATGTGCAATCGCGACGATCTTCGTGGCGATGCACCCATGACACTAAGTGCCAGAAAGGGCGCATCTAATTATAGATTTGCATTTTCTGGGGTGGCTGGGGACAGATGCTAGTAGCCAGGGGGGGCACAAAATAAATGCACCCTCCCTAGGCTATTATCTGCCCCCACTCACTGGCTTTGCCTGTCTGGTGGAGAAAATAGCATTGGAGCCCACGCATTTTTTTTCAACAAATTTACACCTTTAATTAACCCCTACATGTATGAAATTTTGCACACATACACTCGTCATTGTTAGTGAAAACCATATATCAAACTACATTAAATGACATGGTTAACTGTATGTAAACCATGTGTCATTTCATGTCGGGTCTGTAATTTCAGAAAAGCGGGCAATTGAATTAGCGGCTATTATACTATGTAGAAGTGTATGAACTATAAATATATGTATATATATATGTCTCAATGACATGTGTGTATATATATATATATTGTGAGACAGTGAAGGAATATGGGTTGAATGGGGTGTACATTTCACCTAGGTATAAGGGAAATGTGTGGTTTTGTAGACCTAGTGGTAGAGAAAGGTCATTACACCATCCATTCAAGTACCCGCTTGCAGCTCAAACCTGTGGCCACTCAGGTGATAATTAGGAAACCAGAAGTAGGTGTCTGGGAATACAGACAGGGCTGGAACTAGTTTAGTCTGGACACCAGGAGGGTGTCCCGGCACGAGAAACAGTCTCCAAGTCAGAGTGGGAGCTGTCTTTAGCCTGGACACAGGGAGGTGTCCTGGCACGAGGAAGCAGTCTTCAGGATTGGGAGTACGTCTCCAGGAGTGTGAGCTATCTCAGTCGGGGTGCAGGAGGTACCCCGGACACAGGAGTGGTCTCAGTGAGAATCCGTGCGAATAGCGGCTGAATAGGAGTGGATCTCTCTCAAGTCTGGACGCTGAAGGGTCCTTCAGACACAAGGAGGAGTATCTGGGAAACTCCATACTGGTAACATATATCATATGTGTTGTTTTGGGTACAGACTGGTAGAGTCTGTACCCGGACAGAGAGGGCAATCTATCTATGTGTAATTAGTGGCTAGACAAGCCTAGGTCTTTTGTTTATGCTTTGTTTTTATCTGTGTGCTGTGGACTTTAATAAAACTGGTTGCGGCCAGTTTTCACCAAACTGCTGTCTGAATGTACTGTTTCCGTGCCATTCTGTCTACCCAGACAGCGATCCTAGAGCTAAACCCCCTGGAATGCTACAATTGGTGGAGGATGCTGGGGCAGCGCAGGGCCTGATACAGTTAGTGCTGGAGTGTGCGTGCGGCACAGTAGCGAGGGACAGCATTAAAGGTGAAGTCTATTGAAATAGCAACAGAGGAAAAAAAAGTGTGTCAGCAGAAACGTCTGTTTGGAGCAGTCTTACAGAGACAGGAGCCCTAATAGACTTTGCAAAGAAAAAAAAAAAAAAAAAAAGTGTCTGCACAGTAGAGCTGAATTTTTCTATGGAAAAGACTGTAGAGTGTGTGTATGTCTTGAGTGAGGACTGCCGTTGTTGAGACAGAAAAATATTTAGAGTTGAGAGTCCTCAGTGGTTGATACCTTTTAATGGCTAACTGAAAAGATGGTAACAAATTGCAAGCTTTCGAGACTACTCAGGTCTCTTCATCAGGCTGAACTAATACAAAATCTGAAGAATCACATATTTATACACAAAAACACAGAAAAAATGCAATAGGTAAGACAAGTGACGTGAAGCAGAATAGTCATTATGGCAGAGGGATGAGCATAAATATTGGAACAATTCATAGATAAGGAGAGAAAGTTTTATTACCCTCTGATTGGGGTCTGGTAATGTTTTGTGATGTTTTCACAGGGTATTTGGAGTAAATTCCTTAATTGATGTAATAGGCCATAAAACCATGTGACAGGTTCATTCCAGCATTAAGAGTGTCAAAGGTCACCATCAATTTGTATTCGCAAATTCTTCTCTGCCTCTGAGATGTGAATCTGCTTCTTAGTACCAGTATTTTCATATCTGACATGCTATGATCAGGGAGCAAAAATGTTTTGCCACAGGTAGATCCATTCTTTTTCTCTTATTGCGTGGCGATGAGAATTCATCCTTGTTCTCAGTTTTTGCCCGGTCTCCCCCACATACAGACCCCCAGTTGGACATTTAGTACATATAATTAGGTACACAACATTAGATGTGATGCAGCTGAAAGTACCTGGTATCTTGTAGTCCTGATGTGAGTTGGGGATCTTTATCTTGTCCGTGGTCATTATAAATGGACAGGTTTTGCATTTCTTCTGATTGCAAGGCAAGGTTCCTGCAGCTGTTGGGGAGGACAGGGAACTTCTGACAATGATGCTTCGTTGTTGAGACAGAGAAGTCTGACAGCATGGACGACGAGTGTGGATACAAGCATCTTGCTGTGACTCAGTGGGGTCACGAAGGCATCTTGCTGTGACTCAGTGGGGTCACGAAGGCATCTTGCTGTGACTCAGTGGGGTCACGAAGGCATCTTGCTGCAACTCGGCGGGGTTGTGAAGATTGTCGTCGCACTCAAATCCAGTTTTGCTGTGGCTCGGCGGGGCCACGAAGATTTTTTTCAAGGGAAAGCGGTGAAGTTCTGTTGTGAACAGTGCTCCGCGATGGCTGTGAATGGAGCCACGAATGGGTCTGACGAGTCGGACCGCATATGTGAGAAATGTCTACTGGACATGCAACTGGACATGGTGCGGGAACCATGGGCACCGTATGGAATGGCGGCAGTGGACCATTCTATGGACTCTCCGGGGGTGCCAGTGTTGTCACAGAGTGCCCGGGGAGGTGGTAAGAGATGTTGTGAACTGAGTCCTAAGACTACTGCTGATTTTTTGTGTAAAAATTACCCTGCCGGTGTGGTTGTTAAAAAGGGGGCGGAGTCTAAAAAAGGGGCGGATTTTCACAAGAGTGTAGAGTGTGGGAAAAATGAAAATTGTTACTGGTGGTGGGTTGGTACCTCCTAAAAATGACAATGTGACCGTTGATAACGGGGTAGCTCCAGTAGAAGGGGGTGACGTCAAAGTGGGAGGTGACCTGTTAGTCCACAACACCATGGGGAGTGACACAGACCCCGTAGCTGACTGGGACACTATGAAAGTAAAAAGTGAGTTCAGTCAGGAGAGGCTAGACGAGGGAAGAGAGTCCTCCTCTCGTCGTAGACGGCGCAAGGGCCACAAAAAGGTTGTGCCGGTAGTACTCGCTGAAAAAGAAAATGAAGAGAATGTAGTACTGTCTGCCTATGCTTCAAGTGTGGATTCTCCTTTAGAGGTAGAAGAGGAGAAGGCCAGTCATGGCCAAGAGCTGGAACATATTCGGCTGCAGTATCAGAGTGACATGCTGCAATTATGTGAAAACCTGGAGGACGTGTCCTCAGACCAGCGAGGTCTAGAAGGAAGCAACGAGGAAGTTATCCTGTGGCAGAATATGTTCTTTGCCATTAAAGAGGACCGCCGCAAAATCAAGGAAGAGGTTTTGCAGTTGAAGCGTGAGAAGGAGGCGCTGCAGGATGGAGTTTCTGGAAGTGAACAAATCCTAGAACGATTGCGCGAACAGCTCAACCAGGAGCTGTGTGACTCCAAGAAGGAGTGTGATGAACGCAGTAGGGAACTGCAACAGATGAAGAGAGATTATGTAGGTCTTCTCAGGTCAAAGAAAAACTCGAAGAGGAGAAGATGGATGCAGAGCAAATGCGCCAGGTGGTTGAGACCACTCTGCAGGACACCCGTGTTGAAAATGGTGATCTGCGCAGAAAGACCCTAGGTCTGGAAGCTCAGGTGAAGGAGCTACAGATGTCCTGTGATACTCTCCAGAAGGCGGAGATGCGCCTTAAGGAAAAGCTCAGCCAAATGGAAGCGGAGCGGGAAAAGATGGAGGAGTCCATCAGAGAAGCTACAGACCAGGTCCAGGAGTTGGCCACTGGAGATGAGAGGTGTAAAGCAGATACTTCCTCGAGTGCGGTGAGTTCGGATGATTCGGTGGATGTCGGAGCCGAGATCAAGGAGCTCAAGGAGTGGTTACAAGCCCAGTGGACGCAAGAGAAGCTTCAGAGACGGGCTGCTGAGAGGCGAATGGCGGAACTAGAGGAAGAAGTTCTCGGGCTTAAAAGTCGCCTGATACAGTGTCACTCGGTGAACAAGGCCTCCTTGGAGAAAGAAAAGGGCAACCACGTTGCACTCGCTTCCCTTGGCCAGGAGAAGATAGACCTGAGGAGAGCTAAGAGTGTGGTAACGGAAGATAATTGTGAAATGGAAGTGGTCCGGCGGAAATTCACAAAATTGTAGCTGTGAGTCAGCTCAGAAGAAGTGTAAAGGGGGAAGAAGCTGAAAGTCAGTTGTCCCTGAACCCTGAGCTGATTGATCGTCTGGAAACCACTGGTGAGACAGAAATGTGTCGGTACAAGTGCCTCGTAGATGTACCCGAGGACTTGAGAGAAGAATGCACCCGTGAGTCTGTACATGAAGCGTTTAGGAAGGCCGTGGGAGCCTGTAAGGTGTACTCGACCTCAGGAGCTAAACAGCTGGTGGTCTTGTCCACGACTGAAGTTACAGTGAAGAGGGTGGCAATCCTAAGTGACATGCACTGGCGATGTATTCGCACAAAGCGGTTTCTCCGGTTGAAGACAGAACAAGCCGTTAGACAACTAAAGCTTATGAGAAAAGCTCACAGTCTACAGGAAGAGGTCATCCGGGTGCCTCATGTTCTGGTGAGAAAGCTGATTGGGAGAAATGGCCGAGCCAAGCAGATAATGGTGAAGAAGTCTGGTGTGGTGAAAGTAAGCAGTCCACGTGATCGTTGGGACTGGATACCAGATGAAGACGGCATGGTGTCATTCTATGCTATAGGAACGGAAGAAAGTCTTGAATATGTGCGCATGCTGGTGGCGTACCGTGTGACCTACCTGCGAGAGGTAGAACAATTGAATCTCGCTAGACAGCGAGTAGATAGACAGCATCATCTGAGCGGCAGAAGATGGCAGCCGTCTAAGAATAGTGAGACCCGACAGAGAAAGGGCCCCCTAAATAACAGAACAGCTACGGCTGAAGTTAGGGACCTTACAAGATGTCCTGAGGGTAGTGGGCGTGGGTTTAGAGGTAGTGAGACCTCCAGTAACTCAGGTTTGAGAGGCCCATACAGACGACCCGATAGAGTACAGGACAGTACAGAGTCTAACCGGACCTTAGATACCCAGGCAAGACCTGACAAGGTTACGATTGACCACTGGGAGCGAAGGGAGACCTGACAAGGTTACGTCCCAGAAATGTGACTGGACGAAGTCTGTGACAATGACGGTAGGTCCCTACGGAATGAGCGAATGTCATTGACTAATATTCCGGGGGGCTGAACAGAGCAAGGGACAAGTACATGGTCTCTGTGTGAACTGTGGGTTGAGGTGATTGGATATATTATGTGTTCAACCCCACAAGCTTAAACTTATGTGATGATCATAATGATGATGATAATGATGATGATGCTAATCATAATAGTGATGATACTGATAATGTTGATGACCGTGATAAAGATGAAATTCCTTTGCAGGTAATGTTGGGAGACGAGGATGGTGGTTCTCGGGAACCAAGTGTCCCTGACCTACTTGTGTATAGTGCTGATGCAGTGTCCGGAGTTCACTGTCTCTTTGGGATTGTTAACCAGCCCTCCGGTCTTGATGACCAGCCCTCCGGTCTGGAGAAGAGGGAGGGGATATGTGAGACAGTGAAGGAATATGGGTTGAATGGGGTGTACATTTCACCTAGGTATAAGGGAAATGTGTGGTTTTGTAGACCTAGTGGTAGAGAAAGGTCATTACACCATCCATTCAAGTACACGCTTGCAGCTCAAACCTGTGGCCACTCAGGTGATAATTAGGAAACCAGAAGTAGGTGTCTGGGAATACAGACAGGGCTGGAACTAGTTTAGTCTGGACACCAGGACGGTGTCCCGGCACGAGAAACAGTCTCCAAGTCAGAGTGGGAGCTGTCTTTAGCCTGGACACAGGGAGGTGTCCTGGCACGAGGAAGCAGTCTTCAGGATTGGGAGTACGTCTCCAGGAGTGTGAGCTATCTCAGTCGGGGTGCAGGAGGTACCCCGGACACAGGAGTGGTCTCAGTGAGAATCCGTGCGAATAGCGGCTGAATAGGAGTGGATCTCTCTCAAGTCTGGACGCTGAAGGGTCCTTCAGACACAAGGAGGAGTATCTGGGAAACTCCATACTGGTAACATATATCATATGTGTTGTTTTGGGCACAGACTGGTAGAGTCTGTACCCGGATAGAGAGGGCAATCTATCTATGTGTAATTAGTGGCTAGACAAGCCTAGGTCTTTTGTTTATGCTTTGTTTTTATCTGTGTGCTGTGGACTTTAATAAAACTGGTTGCGGCCAGTTTTCACCAAACTGCTGTCTGAATGTACTGTTTCCGTGCCATTCTGTCTACCCAGACAGCGATCCTAGAGCT
The DNA here is from genome assembly GCA_033576555.1 of Oophaga sylvatica. Classification (NCBI taxonomy): domain Eukaryota; kingdom Metazoa; phylum Chordata; class Amphibia; order Anura; family Dendrobatidae; genus Oophaga; species Oophaga sylvatica. The sequence goes on from JARQOD010000002.1 coordinate 482,137,333, forward strand.
AAACCCCCTGGAATGCTACAATATATATACATACAGTATATGTATTCTATGTGTATATATCTATTCTTTATATTCATTATTAAACCTGTCAGTGTGATTTTACAGTATAGCCGGGGATGAATTGCCAGCTTTTCTAAAGGACACCGGTGCGTATTTCTCGCAAGTCACATACATGGTCCGTGTGTAATCTGATGTTTTCTCGCCCCCAAAGACTTGCATTGGTGAGTCTCGGGCGTAATACGGTGCAAATCGCACGTATAAAACGGATGAGAAAAAAATCGGATGATGGGAGCTGCCCCATAGATTAACATTGGTCCGAGTGCAATGCGATTTTTTATTGCATTGCACTCATCCGTATTTCTCGCTCGTGTGACTCTGGCCTAATGGGTTTAGGGATTTGTGTAGACAGCTGTCAATGACTAGTAATGAAAAGGTGTCAGCCAGACACCCTCATTACTAAGTCGGTAAGTAAACACAAACACACACACACATTGTCACCACGAGCTTATGTAGGAGCGTTAACAATGTTAATATAGGCTGTAATCAAACAGCAACTCTTAATTTAAAGAAAAAAAAACATGAAAAAAAAAATTGCTGGTGCTCCCGCGTAATTTTCATAACCAGCTGAGGGCTGATGTTAACCCCTTTCTACCATTTGACGTACTATCCCGTCCATGTTACCTGGGCCTTAATTACCAGAGATGGGATAGTACGTCAAATAGTATCAGACGCGATCGGACAGCTCCAGGCACTTTAACCCCCGGCACACTGGGATCAAAGATGATCGCAGCATTCCGGCAGCTGCAGAGGGGCTGATAGCCCCTCTGCTTTTGGATTGGAGACACCGTGGCATGCTGCGGGGTCCCGATCGTTCCCATGGAGACCCAATGTCGTCACAACGACATCTGGGTCTCCAGGTCAAAGAGACTTCCTGACATGCGCAGTGCATGTCAGGAAGTCTCAGGTTAGTAACTGTAGAAGCTGCAGTGCTGACAGCTTCTATAGCATGCAGATCTGCATGCTATAGAAGCGATCAGCCTGCAGAAAATGAGTGTCCCATAGTGGGACAATGTGTAAAAGTAAAAATTAAAATATTTTTTTTTTATAAATAATTGTTAAAATATTTAAAAAAAATAATTAAATCAATATTTATTATATCAATAAATATTTTAGTGAAAAAAATCTAAGCAATAAAATTACACATATTTAGTATCCCCACGTCCGTAATGACCCGACCTATAAAATTGTCCCACTAGTTAACCCCTTCAGTGAACACTATAAAAAAAACAAGGCAAAAACAATGCTTTCTCATAATACCTCTGAACAAAAAGTGGAATAACACGCGATCAAAAATCGAGCCCCCGTACAGCGACATAAGCAAAAAAAAAAGTTATAGCTCTCAGAATAAAGCGATGTAAAAATAATTATTTTTTCTATAAAATAGTTTTTATTGTATAAAAGCACCAAAACATATATAAAACTATATAAATGAGGTATCGCTGTAATCGTACAGACCCGAAGAATAAAACTGCTTTATCAATTTTACCACAAGCGGAACGGTATAAAAGCCCCCCCCTCAAAAGAAATTCATGAATTGCTTGTTTTTGTTCATTCTGCCTCCCAAAAACTGGAAAAAAAAAGTGTTAAAAAAAGTCATGTGCCCGAAAATGGTACCAATAAAAACCTCAACTTGTCCCGAAAAAACAAGACCTCACATCACTCTGGGGCGAAATATTGGAAAATTATAGCTCTCATAATATGGTGATGCAAAAACTTTTTTGCAATAAAAAGCGTCTGCCATGCGCCCAGTTTACCCCCACATATGGGGGGTATCAGCGTACTCAGGACAAATTGCACAACAACTTTTGGGGTTCACATTTCTCCTGGTACTCTTGGGAAAATAAAAAATTGGGGGCGAGAAGATCATTTTTGTGGAAAAATTATGATTTTTTATTTTTACGGTTCTACGTTATAAACTTCTGTGCACATAGCCTAAATGACAGAGAATTCTGTATGTAAAAGCTCATGTCAGCATTGCAATGGTATAGCAATCGCATGCTAGGTGTGAAAAAGCGGATTGTACTCACATAAAAAAACGCATGACACTCATCCGACTCTCCTGCATCAAAATCGGACCGATGTTAAAATCGCTAGTGACTCCAGCCTAATGGTAAAAACGGACACACGGAGGGTGACAACGGATTTTTCCAGACATATGGGAATGTGAAAGACACGGGATGAGCACGTGAGGAGAATCGCCGCCTGAATGAGGCCTTATAAAGATACGAGAAGACGTGAATGACAGGCGCTCAGTACACGCATAGCATGTTACTGCAGGGCGCCCTCTCCACCGGACGCCAGTCACAATACTGAGCCACCAACTTCTAGGCGCCAATAGCTTTTAAACTAGGGTTGAGCCTAGACTGTATGGGCTCCTGTCAGGTATATATTACTGTAGATATAATTACTATATAACCACAATAATGGAAAACACAAATTTAGAAGTAAATGGGCAAAGCACAGAGCTGGAGACACAGCACACCAGGGGGTCAGATATGGAGACAACACTGGGCAGAAGAGCAGTAAAGTCAAGAAAGGAAACGCAATGAGGGAGAATCCAGAAACCCTTATTTCTGATTACACTAAAGATGAAGAAAAAAGGAGAACCAACCTGTTATTCTACACAGACCAACTCTCAGCCTGGCACACCACCCTGTGCAAGCAGTATAAACATATATCTCAGTGCAACACCAATAATAGCCGGCAGATTAAAATTAAAAGCAAAGCAGATGATGACACACACTCACTCACCATAAAGGCTGGGTCTCACATAACGATACACCAGCGATCCCGACAACGATATGCACTTGTCAGGATCGCTGGTGTATCGCTACATGATCGCTGCTGAGCTGCCAAACAGGCAGCTCAGGCAGCGATCTGGGACAGCGACACTGCGGGTAACATCGCTTAGTTACCCGCAGTGTACCTTGGATACCAGCGCGCTGATGCAGGGAGCTGGTATCCAAGGTACACAGCGGGTTTCCAAGCGCTGCGCGGTGCCTGGAAACCCGTTGTGTACCTTGGATACCAGCTCCCTGCATCAGGGCGCTGGTATCCAAGGTACACAGCGGGTTTCTAAGCACAGCCCCGCGCTTGGAAACCCGCTGTGTACCTTGGTTACCAGCGGATCGCTGGTCTCCTGCCTGTCACACGCAGCGATGCGTGCCTGTCAGCGGGAGACCAGCGATCAAAAAAATGTCCTGACATTTCAGCGACGATCAGCGATACCCAGCAGGGGGGGCTGATCGTCGCTGAATGTTACACACAGCGATATCGCTGGTGAGCTCGCTGCTGCGTCACAAAACTAGTGACTCAGCACCGATCTCGGTAGCGATATCGCTATGTGAGACGGGCCCTTAAGTCTATACAACAATGGCACCGTCATGGTGCAAGGGACTGAGGAAAATCTGCAGCAGTTTGAAAACCATTTTACTGATATCAGAGAACAGGCACAAATCCTTAAAAAGCAACCTCCAGAGGCCATTTGTAATGCTCACATCTCTACAGAGACCTCCAGGGACAGCTCCTCCCCCAACACTTCACACTTCTCCCTGAGACCATCAGAGACTGTCTATCTCAATTAGAACGAGACTTGGTTCAAATTAAGGAAGAACTTCAAAGAAACTCACATAGAAATGCAAATGACCAAGCAACAAATTAGATCAATAAGCTGAAAGGTGAGTTAAAGTCAGCTCTCCAGAAAATAAGAGAGGAAATGACTGAATTACAAAATGACAATGAAAGGCTCAAAAAGGAGATAGCAGAACTAAAAACACAGACTCCTCAATGTCTGACCCAGCAGGGGGCAATGGAAACAAGCCAGAGAGCAGACAACATGGCCTCCACTGACCAGAATGTGGAGACGCCAAACAACAACACAGCAATAACCAAAAATTTTCTACAATCCTGAAACCAAGAAAAGTGAACTAGCGAGAAGAGAACCAACCACCAGCAAAGCCAGCATCACAGACCCCCACCATCAGCCACTTAACCCATCCCAGACACCAAAGTCCTGATATCGTCCTAATAATGGACTCAAATGGAAG
>JARQOD010000002.1:482141538-482251189 GCA_033576555.1 Oophaga sylvatica
GGGGGTGACCGGGACTGTCACGTGCCTGTCTTCCTCAAAGACAACGTTTCAAAATGGTTCGGACATGTGATTGTATTGTATTTTGATGACTGTGGTTTTATTGTATTTTTATAGTAATGTGAAATATAGAATTGCATAGAACCTTATAGGCACTGATGTTATGTGATTAATGTACAAGGTTACTGATGTGTAATGTATAGGAAAAGATGCATTTATGGGTAGATTAGTAATTGGAAGCAGTGCTTAGTCTAGAAATAGTCAGTTACTGTAGGTACAGTTAATGTGTTTGGGACCAGCCCAGCATGGGCCTGGTTTAGTCAGTTAGAACCAGCCCAGCATGGTTTAGTTAGTGTCAAAGACAATGAGAGGTTCAAGTGGGAAGTTCAGGTGCCAGCCGCAGTGGGCACTAGCAGTATATATTGTTCGGGCAGTATGAGGTAACACTAGAAGTCTTGCAGAAATCCCTGTGAGGTCTGGGTCCTGTGGCCCAGAGTTGATACTGGAATGCGTGTCTTATTCTTTTCAAAAAGGCCGGATGGGGAAAAGTGAGAGGGAACGGTGGTGGGTTTCAGAAAAGCTGCATTGCCGAACGGGGAGTCCCTAGGACCAACAATAGCTGTTGAGGTAAAGACAGACCTAATGTTTGTCTGGCTGATCTTGGCCGCATTGACATGGATGTAGCGGAGGCTTCTGGCCTACGAGTGAGTGCAGAGCGATCCTTACAGCACAGTCCACATGGAATAGGACACTGTATGTTAGTGGGGTGAAGATAAGCAGCAGCAGGCCCACAGCACCAGCCCAGAGCCCCGCTTTATGGATACACAGTGTACAAACAGGAGGAGCCTAGTATACAAAGAAGAGGATGATGAAAGTAATACGCTAAACCAAGTATAAATACAGACATTTGGTCCTATGAATATGTACATTAAGCAATCATAAGATACAAATGCAACTAACAATAATAGACGAAAAAACAATTGCTTCTGCTGTGTGCTTCTTCCCACTAAAGGTTAGTGAAACACAAACTTTGGGTTTGGGGCAACCCAAGGCCGGTTAGGAAATGAGAAAAGGCGCAGTGTGTAGTGTGCTCTGAATGTTGATCTTATGATGGCATGGCCTGTGATCCTAGGCAAGTTTAAAGTAACTGGCCATGGGGTAATGGACAGTCTGTTTAATAACACAGCGCACTGATGACTTTTTATGCTTTTTAACCCCTTCACATCGAAGCCTGTTTTTACCTTCAAGACCATGACAAATTTTACAATTCTGACCAGTGTCACTTTATGTGGTAATAACTCTGGAACGTTTCATTGGATCCGAACTAATTCTGAGAATGTTTATTCATGACATACTGTCCTTCATGATAGTGATAACATTTGTTGGATATGACTTGCATTTATTTGTAAAAATATCGTAAATTTGGTGAATATTTGGAAAATTTTGCAATTTTCAAACGTTTAATTTTTATGCCCTTAAATCAGAGAGTTATGTCACACAAAATAGTTAATAAATAACATTTCCCACATGTTTACTTTACATCAGCACAATTTTTGAAACATATTTTTTTGTTAGGAAGTTAGAAAGGTTAAAAGTTGACCAGCGATCTCTAATTTTTCCAACAAAATTTACAAAACCATTTTTTTAGAGATCTCAAGTGACTTTGATGGGCCTATATGACAGAAAACACCCATTGACACCATTCTAAAAACTGCACACCTCAAGGTCTTCAAAACTACATTCAAGAAGTTTATTAACTCTTCAGATGCTTCACAGGAAATAATGTGAATAATGTGGAAGACAAAAAAATTAACATTTAACTTATTTTACAAAAATATTACTTTAGACCCCAATTTTTTTTATTTTTGCAAGGGTAAAAGAAAAAAATGGACCCCAAAATTTGTTGTGCAATTTCTTCTGAGCATGCCGATACCCCATATGTGGAGGAAAACCACTGTTTGAGCACAAGGCAGAGCTTGGAAGGGAAGGAGCAAAATGTAAAATTTGCTGGAATAATTAGGGGATGCCATGTTGTGTTTGGAGAGACCTTGATGTGCCTAAACAGTGGAAACAGCTCACAAAGTGATAATATTTTGGAAACTAGACCCTCTAGGAAGTTTATAACGTTGTCCCGTAAAAAAAAAATTCACACAAAAAGGTTTTGTAACCCAAATTTAGCATTTTCACAAGGGTAACAGGAGAAATTGTACCATACAATTTGTTGTGCAATTTCTCATGAGTTCGACCAATACCCCATATGTGATGGAAAGCTACTATTTTGATGCATGGCAGAGCTCATAATGGAAGGAGCACTATTTGACTTTTTGAATGAAAAATTAGCTGGAATCATTAGCGGACAACATGTCATGTTTGGAGAGCCCCTGATGTGCCTAAACAGTGGAAACCCCCACAAATGACCCCATTTTGTTAATTAGACCCCTCAGGGAACTTATCTAGATGTGTGGTGAGCACCGTGAACCCTCAGGTGCTTCACAGAAGTTTATAACATTGAGCCTGTAAAAATAAAAAAAATCACATTTTTTCCACAAAAATTTTCTTTTAGCCCCAATTTTTTTATTTCCACAAGGAAACAAGAGAAAATGCATCATATAATTTGTTCTGCAATTTCTCTTGAGTACGCAGATACCCAATATGTGGAAGAAAACTATTGTTTGGGTGCACGGCAGGGCTCAGAAGGGATGTAGTGACACTTGACTTTTTCAATGCAAAATTTGCCAGAATCATTAGTGGATGCCATGTTGCATTTGCAAAGCCCCTGATGTGCCTAAAGAGTGGAAACCCCCCACAACTGACCCTATTTTAGGAAACTAGACCCCTCAAGGAATTTATCTACTTGTGGTGAGCACCTTGAACCTCCAGGTGCTTCACAGAAGTTTATAATGTTGAACCATGACAATAAAAAAATAACACTTTTTCCACAAAAATGTTCTTTTAGCCCCAAATTTTGCATTTTCACAAGGGTAACAGGAGAAAATGGACCCCAAAAATTGTTGAACAATTTCTCCTGAGTACACCAATACAAAATATGCGTTCGAACACTACTTTTGAGGCACAAAGCGAACTCAGAAATGAAGAAGCGCCATAATGGAGTTCAGATTTTGCTGGACTGGTTTGAGGGTGCCATGTCACATTGGTAGAGTCCTCAAGGTGCCAGAACAGCAGAACTCCCCATAAGTGACCCCATTTTACAAACTGCACCTCTCAATGAATCCATCTAGTTGTGCAGAGATCATATTGACAGATGTGTCACAGAATTTTATACTATTGTGCAGTGAAGAAAAAATAATTACAGTTTTACCACCAAAATTTTATTTTATCCCCAGATTTTACATTTTCTCACTGGGAAATGGGTAAAATGGCACAAAAATGTGTCCCATAATTTCTGCTGAATGTGGAAATACCCTATATTTGGCTGTACAGTACTGCTTATGCACACGGAGAGACTCGGGAAGGACGGAGCACTATTTCCACCTGGAGCGCAGATTTTGCTAGAAATATACTTCATATACAGAGCCCCTAAGTGCTAGAAGGGCAGAATACCAGAAAACCAGCAGCACTGGATGTTGCTGAGCGAAAATTGCAAACTGCCATTGCAGGGCCCAGTACATTGTAGTCACAGTGCATTGTAGTGTCCAGTACGTTGTGGTGCCCAGCTCATGCTTCTAGAGACACGCACCTGTAAATTAGGTTGGCTCTCATCGATACAGAAATGCCAAACATGTGGGGGCTAAATGTGGTTTAAGCAGATGGTGGGGCTCAGAAAGGAGGGGGCATTTGGATTTGGGAGTGCAGAATTTGCTGAATTTCTTTTGGGGGATTGAGGAGCCATTTTTTTTTACAGAACCTTTGTACCAGTAATGTGGAAGCCCCCTATATTTGCATTGACTGATGATGGACCTGAGTGAGGGCTTGCTTCTTTTGTGAATTGAGTCGAAGCTTTTGTTGGGAACATTTTACATAACATTTGGGATCATATTTATCCGTCGCTCTACGCTGAGCACTTACATTAGGGTTTACATCTACATTTCCGAGTGACGTGATTCAAATGAAACCCCCGAGGGCGGTATAAGTGATTAGGCGACTTTATTTTTCGGGTCGGTGTGATTACAGAGATACCAGATTTATAGCGGGTTTTTATGTTTGGCTGCTGTCAACACACTAAAAGACTCTTTTTATTGCAAAAACAAGTTTTTGCATTGCCATATTTTGAGAGCTATGATTTTTCCATATTTCTGCCGACAGAGTCATGTGATGGCTTGTTTTTTTTTCCATTAACGGAGCTTGTTTTTGTGCGACAAGATGACGTTTTCATAGATACCATTTTTTTATATTCGTTCATGCTTCTGCACTGCAGGGCATTAGCTCAGTGTCTCACACACAGGGAGGAGGCTTGTCGGCTCCTGCTCTGAGCATTAGCTTACAGGCCACTGTCCGTGGATGACCCCGCGACCATCTTTCGGCTCAGAGTCACCATGGAGACCATCGGCACAATACGATCGCAGTTGGGGGGAGAAAATTATCTTTATTCTCTCTGCCAGCATTCGATTTCAGTCATAGGAGCAGGGGAGGATGTAGAGCCAGTGTCAGTCAGGGCCAGGGTGCGGTTACAGCGGCCGCTCTGTATACTCAGAGCGGTGATTGAACTGGCGCAGCCGCTGCCCCTATGACTGAATTCCGAATGCTAGCGAGAAGAATAAAGATAATTTTCTCCCCGCTGCATTCGGCTGCATGCAGGCACTGGGCAGCATCAGAACTCTGTTAACCTGTAAATCGTCACTACACCTATAGAAAAATGATTAAATTCCCAAAAGGGTAAAATTTCCAAAATGCGGTCGCTTGAGGGAGGGATTCTATTCTTCTAGCATTTAGAGATTCTAGAACAAAAACAGAAAAAAAGACGACTGCTGGTCCAGAATAATGAACAAAGATAAGTTTATTATATAAAAAAGGGGATAATAACAGGGTGTGGGGAAGGGACAATGACACGTGTCACGTGATAAACTACCAAGACTGAGGCGCACATGATATGGGGACAGCTGCATCTATCATGATATATATCCTAGAAATGCTGACAGATTAAATGGAAAATACATACAGTCCCATAAATGTTGCCATTATACAGGGTGGTCCAAAAGTAGGTGGACAGTATGTGTAATGTGAAAGTGACTCAGTTGCCCTTAGCAACCAATCAGATTCCACTTTTCATTTTCCAAAGAGTCTGTGAAGAATGAAAAGTGGAATCTGATTGGTTGCTAAGGGCAACTGAGTCACTTTCACTTTACACCATGTTTGATAAATCTACCCCTTCATAACTCTATTACACATACTGTCCACCTACTTTTGGACGACCCTGTATATGTAATTACATAGCAAATCAACCTCTGCATAGGAATCAATAATAGTATCACAATTTATATGGAAACAAATATTCGATCATGTAATAAGTAAACTAGTACGTATGCAAAGAACGACAGGAGTCCCCAGAGACTGAGCGCCCACCCCGACGCGCGTTTCGGTCCTGCCTTCATCAGGGGAAATACTTGTGATAATGAGTGCAGTGTATTTATAGATAAAAATCAATGGCATTGAAATCCAGAAGCGTCATCGTGTACCAGCAGTGGCATCATCGACCGAAGTGATGCATGTGTAGTCATGGCTGCCGCGATGCTGGCCAGTGTCAGCGTCATGTGGTGGGAGGCGTCAGCACCACAGAAGGTAGCCAACACAAATTATCACAAAAAGACGCTGAGAGCTGGCGGGGATAGCTGGGACATATGCGTTCAAGTCAGGGACGTCACAACCAGCATATAAGCGGCATGTCCTGTGTGTGTCCAGGCACCGCTATCCCTGCCTGCTCTCAGCGGACTACAACGCCATTGATTTTTATCTATAAAAATACTGCACTTGTTATCAGATCTTTTGGAATCCAGAGTGCCGACCAGAATCCAATTGAAAATCTGTTGGTTGACTTGAAGAGGCTGCGTTACACAGGAAATGACCTTGTAATCTGACAGATTTGGAGCGCTACTGCAATGAAGAGTGGGGAAAGAGTGCTAATTCTAGATGTGCCATGCTGATAGACTTCTACCCAAAAGACTTAATGTTGTAATAAATTCAAAGGGTGCATCAAGAAAGTATTAGATTATGGGTGTGCATATTTATGCAACCAAATTATTTTAGTTCTTTATTTTTTTTCACCCGAATAAATTTAAGTTTATTTTTCAGCTGAATTGTGCAGATTATGGGTGACATAAAAGGTAGAAAAAGTTCTGAAATGAATCTTCTTTATGTGATTTTTTATAAGACTAAAACCTGCCATTTTTACATTGGTGTGTAGACTTTTTGTATTCATTGTACATACTTATTCATTTCACATTGCTATCAACTTCATCATCCAATTAAAGTGTAAACACAGTGTACATATATATATATATATATATATATATACACTGTGGGGTGAATGTGAGGGGAGTGGGTATTGTGGGGGCTGAAGTGGGGGAGGGGGACAAAGCACTTGGGGGTGAATGTGAGAGGATGGGGTTATAGTGGATGTTGGGGTGTGGGAGGGGAACAGTGCACTGTGAGGGTGAATGAGAGAGGATGGGGGTATTGTGGGAGGGGCACAGGGCACTGTGGGGTGAATGAGAGAGGATGGGGGTATTGTGGGAGGGGGACAGGGCACTGTGGGGGTGAATGAGAGAGGATGGGGGTATTGTGGGAGGGGGACAGGGCACTGTGGGGGTGAAAGAGAGAGAGGATGGGGTATTGTGGGAGGGGGACAGGGCACTGTGGGGGTGAATGAGAGAGGGTGGAGGTATTGTGGGAGGGGCACAGGGCACTGTGGGGGTGAATGAGAGAGGATGGGGGTATTGTGGGAGGGGGACAAGGCACTGTGGGGTGAATGAGAGAGGATGGGGGTATTGTGGGAGGGGGACAGGGCACTGTGGGGGTGAAAGAGAGAGGATGGGGTATTGTGGGAGGGGGACAGGCACTGTGGGGGTGAATGAGAGAGGGTTTGGGTATTGTGGGAGGGGGACAGTGCACTGTGGGGGTGAATGAGAGAGGATGGGGGTATTGTGAGAGGGGGACAGGACACTGGGGGGCTCATTATTATTATACTGTTTAATGTTATGAGATTTTATGCCCTCCATCACATGTAATATTTGCTGTCTGGGGGGACTGGAGATGGGGAGGTCGGGGGCTTTTTTTTACTTGTGAGCTGGGTCTTAGTATTAGTATAACAAGCATAGCAATCGCAGGTTAATAGCGTTAATACTTTACTAATAGGTTAATATTTAAGTATTAGTATAACAAGGGTATGTATTAGCATAAGGGCGCTGACAGACGACCGTATATCTCATGCGAAGATCACATTGCAATCCTCGGACTGGCCCGACACCTCTCCTGACCTGACCATGACAGCATGATGGATTACTATGCAGCGGTCGGGCTCAGGTCAGTAGAGCCGACGGTCACTCCAAGGATGTGATCCTCTCACGAGGTATACAGATGTCTGTCTCCCCGTAACAAGTATAAAAATACAGTAACCACGAACTGCATTCTATGCTATAATAATAAATTGCTTATGAAATTAATAAGTTTTTAAAGGCTTGGGATAAATGTCTGCAGTCACTCTGAGACTACAGACTGTCAAATCATGATGGGTGCGCCTGCCCTCATGAGACCCAATACCACTGGTGCGATCAGGCGGTCATGCAACCACGTTTGCTATTTGCAAATTTCGACTAGATAAGTTTGACTTCTCTCAATCTCCCTGCACTACTGCTCTCAGTTTTGTAGACAACCAAAGGCCTCTTTAAGTCTGTGATCTATAGAACGGCAGAGTGATGCATTGGCTGAGTTACCAGCACATGCATAGAATGTCATAGTGGGAGCCAACATGAGTCACTATACAGTTTGGGGGCCATCATACAATATGGGAGCCCATATACAGTGTGGGGACCACTGTGGGGGGTCATCATAAAGTGTGGGGACTAGAGTTGAGCGAAACAGGTAGGTCAGATTAAAAATACACAGACTTTCACCAGTCGGGTTTCGCTTGGCGAAACCCGACCATAGCATGAGGTCGGCCATGGGTCGTCGACCCGAGCGCCAAAGTCGGTTTTCCCATAATGCTTGCAGGCGACTTTTCTCAGCCAATGAGCAAGGACGCACACTGTGGGCAACGAGATGACATGGCAGCGGCCACCACCATCTTAGAGAAGGGCATTGCAGTGATTGGCTTGTTTGTGTGGCGTCACAGTGGCTATAAAAGCCCTGACCGCCGACCGCCATTTTACTTCTGCCGATCTTAGCGTAGGGAGAGGTTGCTGCAGCTGTTTATCAGTAGGGAGAGAGTTAGGGCTGGAAAGAGAAGTTCTTCTGTGCTTGTGCTGATAGCAATTGTGCTGTACAGTTAGTGTGCAGTGACAGGGGAGGATTTTCTTTTGTGCAGCAGCAGAGCTGGTTAATGGCTGCCTGCTAGCTGTATTGCTGTGTGTACACTGCTGTGCAGAGTGCTTTTTACACAGCACTAATACTTTTATTCTTTTTTTCTGCACAGTTACCAAGCGTTAATTTTTTCCCACACTGTATAGAGCTGTACGCTCCTCACACAATACGTGTACCGGCTGGTATCACGGACAAATACATGCTGACAATCTGTGTGTGACTTCGGAAATATATACGGAGATTTACAATTTTTTTTACTATACTATATACACCTGGTATCTGGTGATACAGTACCCTTTTTCTGCTTGTTGTATTCTGGTCTAATCCATACTGAGCCTTAGAGCGTCTGTGTGTGACTCCTGAAATATATACGGAGATTTACAATTTTTTCGCTATACTATATACAGTACAGACCAAAAGTTTGGACACAACTTCTCATTCAAAGATTTTTCTGTATTTTCATGGCTATGAAAATTGTAGAATCACACTGAAGGCATCAAAACTATGAATTAACACATGTGGAATTATACATTACACTTTACAAAAAAGTGTGAAACAACTGAAAATATGTCTTATATTCTAGGTTCTTCAAAGTAGCCACCTTTTGCTTTGATTACTGCTTTGCACGCAGAAAAGGTGAACGGATGGACTCTACATGCCTGGTTCCCACCGTGAAGCATGGAGGAGGTGGTGTGATGGTGTGGGGATGCTTTGCTGGTGACACTGTTGGGGATTTATTCAAAATTGAAGGCATACTGAACCAGAATGGCTACTACAGCATCTTGCAGCAGCATGCTATTCCATCCGGTTTGCGTTTAGTTGGACCATCATTTATTTTTCAACAGGACAATGACCCCAAACACACCTCCAGGCTGTGTAAGGGCTATTTGACCAAGAAGGAGAGTGATGGGGTGCTACGCCAGATGACCTGGCCTCCACAGTCACCAGACCTGAACCCAGTCGAGATGGTTTGGGGTGAGCTGGACCGCTCACTGCTTCAATTTTGAATAAATCCCCAACAGTGTCACCAGCAAAGCACCCCCACCCCATCACACCACCTCCTTCATGTTTCACGGTGGGAACTAGGCATGTAGAGTCCAGCCGTTCACCTTTTCTGCGTGCAAAGCAGTAATCAAAGCAAAAGGTGGCTACTTTGAAGAACCTAGAATATAAGACATATTTTCAGCTGTCTCACACTTTTTTGTAAAGTGTAATGTATAATTCCACATGTGTTAATTCATAGTTTTGATGCCTTCAGTGTGATTCTACAATTTTCATAGTCATACAGTACACTTTTTCTGCTTTTTATATTGTGGTCTAATCCATACTGAGCCTGTGAGCGTCTGTGTGTGACTCCTGAAATATATATGGAGATTTACAATTTTTTCACTATACTATATACACCTGGTATCTGGTGATACAGTACCCTTTTTCTGCTTTTTATATTCTGGTCTAATTTATACTGAGCCTGTGAGCATCTGTGTGTTACTCCAGAAATATATACGGAGATTTAAAATTACACCAACACTATATACACCTGGTATCTTCTGATACAGTACCCTTTTCCTGCTTTTTATATTCTGGACTAATCCATACTGAGCCTGTGAGCGTCTGTGTGTTACTCTCGAAATATAGACGGAGATTTAGAATTTTCCCCTTCACCGTATACAGCTGTACGCTTGTGAAACAGTATCATATATCTGCTGGTATTTTGGGTACATTTTCCCAAACATGAGGAAGTATGGTGGAAGAGGCCATGGACGTGGGCGTGGGGGGCCAGCTGGTACTGATGGTGGTGGTGGTGCATCTGCTGGTAGTGCCAAAAGCACAATAGCACCTAAGGCAGGAGGTGTTGAGCCTGTGTCATCGTCTGGCTCCAGAGGCCTGGAAGGCTCCCTTTTCTGGGAGTAGGTAAACCGCTTTTAAAGCCGGAGCATCAGGAACAGGTATTGTCTTACATTGCCGAAACAGCCTCCAGCTCTATCGCCTCTTCTTCTGAAGTTTCAAAAAATGCAAGCACTGAGTCGTCAGTGCAGGCTCCTGGTCAGGAACAACACCTTTCCTTATGTCCTTCACCCCCACCAAAAGTGAAGGATGCGGCAGGCCACACTTCAGATTACTCCATGGAGCTCTTTTCACATACCATGCCTGGGTTATCAAGTCAAATCCTGAATTCCCCAGTCCAACATGAATCTGACATGGAGTGCACTGATGCACAGCCACTGCTAGATGATTCTGTGGTACATTCACCCAGAGCACTACATTGCCCTTGCAGTCTACTGAGCCAGAATCTGACCCTGATGAAACTCAGGTGCCCCTTCTTGCATACTATACCACCTTACACGGTGACACAGAGGAATGTGCAGATGAAATTGAAGAGGAGGGGATGGATGACCCAGTTGTTGACCCTGGATTGGCATCCATTGGGGGAAGAGGGTGTCGCTTGCAATAGCTTAGAAGAGGAGAAGGATCCGCAGCAGGCATCGACATCGCAGCAGCGGTTATCTGCAGGCCCGTAGCTGTCCAAAAACATGTTAAAAAAACAAAAAGAGTTGCAGGACAGCTTGGCCAGATGGTCAAATTATCACAGCGTGCAAGCGCTGAAAATTTATACCATGGTAGGAAGAGTGCAGTGTGGCACTTTTTTGACCAAAATCCTATTGATGAGGCAAAGGTTATCTGTAAGAAGTGCGGAAGGACCTTTAGCCGAGGGAAAAATCTCCGAAATTTGAATACCAGTTGCATGCTTAGACATTTAATCACCATGCACTTGCAAGCATGGACGGACTACAAAACCTCAGGTAGCACATGTGCACCTTCTCCGACTGAAGATAGCCAGCAACGCTCCATCGCTTCCCCCACTGTAAGCCCACCGGTTAGCACACCACAGAAAGAAATGTTGAGGTGTCGTCGCAAGGCCAAAGCAGTCAGGGAATCACAATGTTTTTGCAACGAAAGACTGAATCTAGGCCATCACCACCACCACCACCATCACCATCACCATTGGCTGTAGGCATTCGACCCTCCTCCTCCTCAGAAGCAAAAGCTCGTTGACAGAGCGCAGTCGCACGAGCACTCCATCCGCAGCTGCCAGTGTTGCACACGAGGTGTCCCACTATCGAACAGTTAGTGGTAAGCATCAGTAGGCTGTTGTAAAGATGATGTCTTTGGGCAACAACAGACACACCGCGGAGGTACTGGCCGACTACTTGCAGCGAGAAACTGAGTCATGGCTGGGCAGTCTACATCTTGAGCCAGGCAAGGTAGTCAGTGATATCGGCCGTAATTTTGTGGCGGCCATAGCCCTGGCAAACCTCAGACACATTCCTCGTCCTGGCTTACACCTTGAACCTGGTGATGCAGTGCTTCCTAAATAATTATCCGGAGTTAATTGCCCTGCTCCATAAGGTGCGAAGACTGTGCTCGCACATCCGTTGCTCGCCCGTAGACTCCAGTTGTATGCAGAGGCTGCAGCGATCGCTCCACCTCCCCAAGCACCGCCGAATCATAGACGTTGCAACAAGGTGGAACTCCACCATGCACATGGTTGAGAGGCTGTGCGAACAGAGGCAGGCTGTAATGCATTTGTGGGAGGGTACACGGGCAGGCAGTTTGAGGGCAGACATGGAGTTATTGGGTGTGCAGTGGTCAAAGCTGAAAGACCTCTGTAAAGTCCTTCAGTGTTTTGAGGAATGCACACGGCTGGTAAGCGCAGACGACGCCATCATAAGCATGAGCATCCCACTTATAAGTCTGCTCATGCAAACTTTGACTGCACAATAAGGATCAGGCGTCTGCAGGGAAGGAGGAAGAGGAGGAGGAGGAGGGAAGCCTTGATGACAGTCAGCCATTGTCTGATCAGGGAACTGTCCTGGACGAGGTGGAGGAAGAGGAGGATGAAGGGGATGATTATTTTGGGGAGGAGGATGCTTCTCAGGGGGCAAGAGAAAATGTTGGCTTGCCAAGGTCAGGTACAGGGTTTGTGCATGAATGGAGGGATGTGGATTTGGCAGAAAGTGCTCCTCCACCCACCACTGTCAGTGCATCATTGACACCTGGAACATTGGCCCACATGTGTGATTATGTCTTGCGGATCCTAAAAATGGACCCCCGCATTGCCAAAATTATGAAGGATGACGACTACTGGTTGGCCAGCATCCTCGATCCATGCTATAAAGGCAAATTACAGAACATCATGCCACAGGAGAACCTAGAGCTAATATTGGCGAACAAACAAGCATCTCTGGTAAACCGTTTGTTAGAGGCATTCCCAGCACACAGCAGCGGTGCAGGTTCTACCACAAGCCGTACTGGGCCAAACGGAAGAGGTGCTCGTGGTGCACACAGCCGAAGTGGCGTTGGAGACAGGGGTTTCATGACCATGTTGTGGACTGATTTCTCGAGTAACGCTCACACGACTGGTAATACTGAATCAATTGCAACAGACAGGAGACAGCAGTTGTCAACTATGGTTCAAAATTACATCTCCTCCCCTATCGATGTTCTCCCTCACAGTTCATTCCCCTTTGACTACTGGGCCTGTAAACTGGACACCTGGCCTGAATTGGCACACTATGCTTTACAGGAGCTTGCTTGCCCTGCTGGTAGTGTGCTATCAGAAAGAGTCTTCAGTGCAGCTGGATCAATCCTGACAGAAAGAAGGACCCAAAATGTAGGTGATCTCACCTTCATTAAAATGAACCATGCCTGGGTTTCAAAGGATTTTGTACCACCTTCCCCTGATGACACATAGGTTGCCAGCAAAATGGCTCTCTTTGTCCTCCTCTTCCTCCGACTTCTCCAATTCCTCCATTTGCAGCTGCTGAACGCCCAGCCTACACCTCAACATATGCCAGTTTTTCCACTTCCCTAACTGAGCTGTCCCCCCTCAGGGCCGGCGTCATCACCTGGTGCACCCATGCAAGTGCCGGTGCCCTGAGCAAGTGGGGGGGGCCTACTCATGGGCGATGGCACAGGCACAGGGCCCCTCATAGTACGCAAAAGTGTCTCTGACGGTGGGGGGCCCACTCGCCGTCAAACACACCGGCGTACCATGAGGGGCCCTGTGCCAGTGCAGTCGCCCACGAGTGGGCCCCCCTGCTAGCTCAGGGCCACAGCACTTGCAATACTTACCTCTCCCTGCTCCACCGCTGTGATGTCTTCCTCATTTCCTGATAGTGACATTCAGTCAGACAGCGCGATGATGTCACGTCTGTACGCCCTCTGCCTGAACAGTCCAAGTGCAGAGAGCTGGAAGATGGCGACGCTGAGGAGTCCAGAGTAGAGCAGTGCCCAGCGAGGAGAGGTATTTCATTTTTTTTAATGTTTGGAGCTATATATGGGGAGCGTTATACACTGGAGAATTATATATGGGGCCCATCATACACTTGAGCATCATAGATAGGGCCCATTATACACTGGAGCATTATAAATGGGGCACATTATATATGGAGCATTATATAGACCCATCATGCACTGGAGCATCATGCATGGGGCGCATCATACACTGGAGCATCATATACGGGGCCCATTATACACTGAAGCATTATAAATGGGGTCCATCATACAGTGGAGCATCATAAACGGGGCCCATTATACACTGGAGCATCATCCATGGGGCCCATTATATACTGTAGCATCATATGGGGCCTATTATATATGGAGCATTATATAGGCCCATCATACACTGGAGCATCATCCATGGGGCCCATCATACACTGGAGCATTATAAATGGGGCCCATTATATATGGAGCATTATATAGGCCCATCATACACTGGAGCATCATCCATGGGGCCCATCATACACTGGAGCATTATAAATGGGGCCCATTATATATGGAGCATTATATAGACCCATCATACACTGGAGCATTGTAAATAGGGCCCATTATATATGGAGCATTATACACTGTTTGCATAATTACTAGGCAAGTTGTATTTGAGAGGATTCTTTTTATTATTGAACAACAACTATGTTCTCAATCAACCCAAAAGACTCATAAATATCAAAGCTTAATATTTTTGGAAGTTGGAGTGTTTTTTTTTTTAGATTTGGCTATCTTAGGAGGATATCTGTTTGTGCAGGTAACTATTACTGTACAGAATTATTAGGCAAATTAATAAAAACCAAATATATACCCATCTCACTTGTTTATTTTCACCAGGTAAACCAATATAACAACACAAAATTTAGAAATAAACATTTCTGACATTCAAAAACAAAAATAAAAAAAAATCAGTGACCAATATAGCCACCTTTCTTTTGATGACACTCAGACGCCTTCCATCCATAGATTCTGTCAGTTGCTTGATCTGTTTACGATCAACATTGCATGCAGCAGCCACCACAGCCTCCCAGACACTGTTCCGAGAGGTGTAATGTTTTCCCTCCCTGTAGATCCCACATTTTATGAAGGACCACAGGTTCTCTATGGGGTTCAGATCAGGTGAACAAGGGGTCATGTCATTATTTTTTCTTCTTTTTGACTTTTACTGGCCAGCCACGCTGTGGAGTATTTGGATGCATGTGATGGAGCATTGTCCTGCATGAAAATCGTGTTTTTCTTGAACGATACCGACTTCTTCCTGTACCACTGCTTGAAGAAGGTGTCTTCCAGAAACTGGCAGTAGGTCTGGGAGTTGAGCTTAACTCCCTCCTCAACCCGAAAAGGTCCCAGAAGTTCATCTTTGATGATACCAGTGTCACGCTGTATAGCAGATATATATATGTGATGTCAGTAATCTATATCAAAAGGCAACATACAATATAACATGTGCATAGATATATGATAACATAGAATTACCTGACAGAATGTCCAGTGGGTCAATACTGAATCCGTTATGCGCTGTCTCCGGCTAGAGGGTGACCGGGGTCTATGCTGACCCTAAACTGGGGTCCTGACTAATCCCTCTACCTGGAGGTACTGTTAAAGGTACAGAGGTCCAGGCCACCAGCGTAAACCCTGTCTCCTATCAAGCCCTGCCAACTGTAATCTAGTCCTAAGAAGGACCCTGATTACCACCAAAGGGAATGAACAGGTAACGGTTAATGAACAGAAAGACATACAAGAAAGACAAGAAATAACGTAAATAAAGTCTTACATACAACACTCACACACAGTAGGAACACCTAAGGTCTCAGAGATAAACTATAAGCTATAAGAGAAAAAACAACTAAGGAGCTCTTAGCTTAAGTATTCTCAGAACCGCTCCAGTCTGCTAGACTACATGAATGCTTTCACCGGCATCTAACAAGCAGACTGGCAGGTATATAAAGGAAACTAATTAGAACAAAATCAAAAGCAGCCGGGCGAGGCTGGACCTAGTCTTAGCAAAGAGCTAGGTAAAATTAACTCTCTCATTACCAAACACAAAGAAACAGCAGCTCAGCTGTGAGAAGTCAGAATGTGCAATCGCGACGATCTTCGTGGCGATGCACCCATGACAACCAGCCCGTACCAGTACCCCACCTCCACCTTGCTGGCGTCTGAGTCGGAGTGGAGCTCTCTGCCCTTTACTGATCCAGCCTCGTGCCCATCCATCTGGCCCAACAAGAGTCACTATCATTTAATCAGTCCGTAAAACCTTAGAAAAATCAGTCTTAACATATTTCTTAGCCCAGTCTTGACATCTTGTCTTATGTTTCTTGGTCAAAGGTGGTCGTTTTTCAGCCTTCCTTACCTTGGCCATGTCCCTTAGTATGGCACACCTTGTGCTATTTGACACTCCAGTAACGTTGCAGCTCTGAAATATGGCAAAACTGGTGCCAAATGGCATCTTGGCAGCTTCACGCTTGATTTTCCTCAATTCATGGGCAGTTATTTTGAGCCTTTTTTATCAACCCGATTCTTGCGACCCTGTTGGCTATTTGCCATGAAACGCTTGATTGTTCGGTGATCACGCTTCAAAAGTTTGGCAATTTCAAGACTGCTGCATCCCTCTGCAAGACATCTCACAATTTTTGACTTTTCAGAGTCAGTCAAATCAGTCTTCTGGCCCATTTTGCCAAGGGAAAGGAAGTTGCCTAATAATTAAGCACACCTTATATAGGGTGTTGATGTCATTAGACCACACCCCTCCTCATTACAGAGATGCAAATCACCTGATTTACATAATTGGCAGTTGGCTTTCAAGCCTATACAGCTTGGAGTAGGACAACATGTATAAAAATGATGATGTGATCTAAATACTCATTTGCCTAATAATTCTGCACACAGTGTATAGGTCCATCATACACTGGAGCATCATCCATGGGGCCCATCATATACTGGAGCATCATATGGTTCCCATTATATATGGAGCATTATACAGGCCCATCATACACTGGAGCATCATATACGGGGCCCATTATACACTGGAGCATTATAAATGGGGCCCATTATATATGGAGCATTATATAGGCCCATCATACACTGGAGCATCATCCATGGGGCCCATCATACACTGGAGCATTATAAATGGAGCCCATCATACACTGGAGCATCATATACGGGGCCCATCATATACTGGAGCATCATATGGGGCCTATTATATATGGAGCATTATATTGGCCCATCATACACTGGAGCATCATCCATGGGGCCCATCATTTACTGGAGCATTATAAATGGGGCCCATCATACACTGGAGCATCATATACGGGGCCCATTATACACTGGAGCATCATATTGGGCCCATTATATATGGAGCATTATATAGACCCATCATACACTGGAGCATCATCCATGGGTCCCATCATATACTGGAGCATCATATGGGGTTCATTATTTATGGGGCATCATATAGGGTATGGAGCATCATATGGAGCACATATGGGGCCTATTCTGTATGGAGCATTATATGGAGCCCATTCTGTATGGAGCAACATATGGGGCCCATCATATACTGTATGGAGCTTTATATGCGACTCATTATACTGTATGGAGCAATATGTGGGGCTCATTATACTCTATGGGGACGGTCCTATACTGTATGGCACATTATATGGGGACTATCATATACTGGAGCAGTATGTGGAGCTCATCATATACTGTATGGAACATTATATGGGACCAATTATTCTGTATGGAGCAATATATGGGGCTCATTATTCTGTATGGCGCACTATGTGTTGGCCATAATACTGTATGGAGGAATATACTGTCCGGTTTTTGAGCTATTGTGGAATTTAAAATAGATATCAGTCATGTAATGTAAGAAGTGAAGTATTTGTCATTGTACTATACCTATATCTCTGTGCCGTATCGGAGCATCATGAATTGTGGTATGTGTTAAAGGGGCCCACTGACACTTTTTCGCCCGGGGCACACGAAAACCTGGAGCCAGCCCTGCCCCCCCACAACTTTAGCCAAATAACCCCCAGTTTTCAATGCGTTACTTACTATTATTATAAAGTAAATTAAGGTTGCCAAGCTTAAGTAATAAGAATTGAAGTCGTTGGCATTGAAATGGGCACTGCAGGTGTGTTTACTGTCCTCCACTCCATGCCGACTTTGCTTCCCCATTGACTTGCATTGGGTTTCGTGTTTCAGTCGGACCTCCGACTTTTCGCGATAGTCGGCCGATTTTGTTCGACTCGACTTTTGAGAAAGTCGGGTTTCACGAAACCCGACTCGACCCTAAAAAAGGCAAAGTCGCTCATCTCTAGTGGGGACTACTGTGAGGGCCATTATACAGTGTGAGAGCTAATGGGAAGGCCATTATACAGTGTGGACTACTGTGCATGGGCTTCATTATGTGTGGGGACTACTGTGGCAGCTATTCTGAAGTGTGAGGGACATTATACAGTATGAGGGCTACAGTGAGGACCAATAAACGTTGTTGAGGCTACTGTGGGAGCGAATATACTGTGTGGGGGACATCATAAAGTGTGAGGACTACTGTGGAAGTCATTCTACTGTGTTTTGGGACAGCAGTGGGGATATACAGTAATTCTATGTATAGAGGAACTCTGGGGGACATCATTCTATATGTAGGGGAACTGTAGGCCCATCATACTGTGTATGAGGAAGCTGTGGGGGTATTATATTGTGAACTAGATAGTGGCCCGATTCTAAAGCATCGGGTATTCTAGAATATGTATGTAGTTTATTTATGAAGATTTAAGAATAATGCAATGAATACACAGGATTTTCCTACATGTGGAGGCTGCTGCTGCTGGGGTATATAGAGGCTGCTGCTGGTGGGGTGTACGTGGAGGCTACTGGGGTTTACGTGGGGGCCGCCGGTCGGGGTACTTCCGCTGTGAGCAAGGTAAATAACACAATCCTATGTAGGGGTGCGGCGATTCCGATGTGTTCAATGAACACATCCGGAATCACCATGAGTTCAGAAGGGGCGGGGCTTTGGGCAGAGCGGGGTTTCCACTCCGTCCAAAGCGCATTGATTCCGGTACGTGGACACGTACCATAAGGAAGCTGCGGGGGCATTATATTGGGGAGTAGTTGGCTCGATATAGTGTGTATAGTGGAGCTCTGGCAGCAATATACTGTGTATACGGGAGCTGTGGGATCCCCATATGCTTTATAGTGGATCTGTGGGTCCACCATACTGTGTATAGGGGAGTTTTACATAGGAACTCAGGGGACATTATTAAATGTTAAGTGGGCACTTAAACATTATTATAAAGAGGGGCACTCAGTATTGTGACCATCAAAGTTGCACATGGAGTATTATTACTTTTTAGGGACAAAATGTGGAGGGCACATGCATAGGAAATTAATATTTTCTAGGGGCAATTTTACCATCTAGAAACTGAGCACAGAAGCTGCATTATTAGGCTATGTGCACACGTTGCGCAAATGCTCCGCAATTTTGCGGAGCATTTGCGCAACTCCCCGCCGCGTGTAAAACACATATGTAGTTTGTATGCATTTTCCCGCAAAACACAAGCATTTTGCAAGTGTAATTAGCTTGCAGAATGCTAGTGTTTTCCAAGCGTTCTGTAGCATCGCTTGGAAAACTGATTGACAGGTTGGTCACACTTGTCAAGCATAGTGCTTGACAAGTGTGATCAACTTTAATAAAAAAATACCGTATATACTCATGCATTATCCGACCCATGTATAAGCCGACCCCCCCTAATTTTGCCACAAAAAACTGGGAAAACTTATTGACTCGCGTATAAGCCTAGGGTGGAAAATGCAGCAGCTACTGGTAAATTACAAAAATAAAAATAGATACCAATAAAAGTAAAATTAATTGAGACATCAGTAGGTTAAATGTTTTTGAATATCCATATTGAATCAGGAGCCCCATATAATTCTCCATACAGTTCATGATGGCCCCATAAGATGCTCTATACAAAATACTCCCAATATAATGCTCCATAAAGGTTAATAATGGCCCCATAAGATGCTCCATAGAATAATATGCCTCATATGCTGCTCCATAAAAGTTATGCCCCCATAAGATGCTCCATATATTTTATACCCCATATGATGCTCCATAGATTATGCCTCCATAAGATGCTCCATAGATTATGCCCCTATGCCATAGATTATGCCATATGATGCTCCATAGATTATGCCCCATATGATGCTCCATAGATTATGCCTATCCATAATTATGCCCATGCTCCATAGATTATGCCCCATACGCTCCATAGATTATGCCCCATAGCTCCATAGATTATGCCCCATACGCTCCATAGATTATGCCCATAGCTCCACAGATTATGCCCCATATGCTCCAAGATTATGCCCCATATGCTCCATAGATTATGCCCCATATGCTCCATAGATTATGCCCCGTATGCTTCATAGATTATGCCCCATATGCTTCATAGATATCCCCATATGTCCATAGATTATGCCCCATATGCTCCATAGATTATGCCCCATATGCTCCATAGTATAGGTCCCTTACTGCTGCTGCTGCAACTAAAAAAAAAACATATTACTCACCTCTCGTCGCTGGGGGTCAGGTGTCGGTGTCCTGAGCAGGCGGGGACACCGGCACGCTATGGGGGACAGGAGCCGGTGTCACCGCTCGCTCAGGGCCCCGGCACCTGAGATATTCACCTGTTCCTGGTCCACCGCTGCGCGCTGCTCCATCTTCCAGGTCCTTCTGTCAATGACTGTTCAGGCAGAGGGCGCGGAACACACTACTTCATCGCACCCTGTGACCTGAACATCACAGCCAGAGGACGAGGAGGTCAGACTGGAGCGCAGCGGTGGACCGGGGACAGGTGAATATCGCTTATACTCACCTCCTCCTGGTGCGTCTCTGCAGACCCTGTTCTTCTCCCGCGGTCTCCGGCAGCTCTTCCTTCCTACAGCGGTCACGTGGTACAGCTCATTAAAGTCATGAATATGTGCATATTCATGACTTTAATGAGCGGTACCACATCACGCTGCAGGAAGGAGCCTGAGATCGTGGAAGCAGGGGAGCTGCAGAGACGCGCCGGCGGGGAGGTAAGTATGACTCACGTGTAAGCCGAGAGGGGGACTTTCAGCCTTAAAAAATGGGCTGAAAATCTCGGCTTATACGCGAGTATATACAGTAATAAATATTGATATTCTTACCTTCCAGTGGCCCCGGAGTGTTCCGATCCTCAGCGACGCGGCCGGCAAGTTTCGTTCCCAGGGATGCATTGCGATAATGACCTTTGCGACGTTGCGGTCACTCGACCGCGACGTCACAAAGGTCATTCTCGCAATGCATCCCTGGGAACGAAGATGCTGGCAGCGTGGCTGAGAGGCGGGAAGGCTGCGTGGGCCGCCGGAAGGTGAGAATATCAATATTTATTATTTTAATTCTATTTTAATTCTATTTTTAACAGTGATATTTTACCCAGGGCCTGAAGGAGAGTCTCCTCTCCTCCAGACCCTGGGTACCAAGCGCACATGAAGCGCTCACTTCACGCATGGTGGAATTTCGCGCCACGATTACGCAAAAAGAATGAACATGCTGCTTATTTTTGCGCGAAGCGATTACGCTCCGTAAAAATACGCAGCATGTGCACAGCAATGTGTAATCCCATTGGATTGCATGGGATGCATTTTCTAAGTGTTTTTTAAGTGATTACGCCGCATAAAAACGCGGCAAAAACTTAATAAAAATTAAAAAGCGCTACGTGTGCACATAGCCTTACTATGTGAGGGTACAGTGGTGGCATTACTATATGGGGCATTATGAGGAGCCTCTGAATCAACATGTTAGGGCAGGTTAGGATAGGATATGGGTTGAAGTAGATGGACTAATTAAAGTCTTCCTTCAACCTTAATAACTACAGTGCCTTGCGAAAGTATTCAGCCCCCTGGAACTTTTCAACCTTTTCCCACATATTATGCCTCAAACATAAAGATACCACATGTAAATTTTTGGTGAAGAATCAACAAGTGGGACACAATTGTGACGTTGAACGAAATTTATTGGTTTTTTAAATTTTTGTGGAAATCAAAAACTGAAAAGTGGGGAATGCAATATTATTCGGCCCCTTCAACGTAATACTTTGCTGCGCCACCTTTTGCTGCGATTACAGCTGCAAGTCGCTTGGGGTATGCTCTATCAGTTTGTACATTAGAGACTGAAATTCTTGCCCATTCTTCCTTGGTTAACAGCTCGAGTCAGTGAGGTTGGATGGAGATCGTTTGTGAACAGCAGTTTTCAGCTCTTTCCACAGATTCTCGATTGGATTCAGGTCTGGACTCTGACTTGGCCACTTTCTACGTACACTATGCATAGGCAGAAAGTTGCCAGTCAGTGGTGGGAACAGTTTTGTACAGAGCTCATGAATATGGAGGACAACATGGAAGCAGGTTAACTAGGCCTCTTGTGATAATCTCTGCTAAAAAAACCTGTGATTTTATCAAAACTACAGCAATCAGCCCAGTAAGTTACACGTTGCTGGAATCAAGATCTCTATCTCTACATTATGGTGCTTTCAAAACAGGGAGCAAAAACCTAGTTACATTTCCTCAGATTCCTTTAAAGAAGGGCATACCAGTAATTGACTCAGTTAATAACAGTTACCACTAGAGGGCGCCCATTCATATGCATTTAGATTTATTAATGGCACGAAACTCCATAATTAATCAGGGCAAGGTAAATGTGTGACAAATAGAATCCGATGTCATTTTGATCAGTGAAGATAGATGCTCACATAAAAGAGCCTATTTATCAATAAAAAAGGCAATTTATCAATTCTAAAATTATGTCTATTATTGTAAGAATAAATGCATCACAAAAAATTATTATCTAAAGAGAGTGGGAGAGGCATACTAGGATCTCAGCATTATTGGGTGAGTGTAGAGCAGTAGTTATCCACTAAATAGTCTAGCAGCCAGGCGGGCTGAGAATTCTAGGATCACCGTCCGGACATCTCTCCTCATAAGGTGACAACTTAAGATGAGCCAACTTGTTTGGAAAATGTTCGCCAATCTCAAATTTGGCACGAACATAGCACGTTCGGATTCGTGTTTGGTTTCCTGAGCATTTTTCCCTCAAAGTCAGCAAAATTCAGTCACAGTTCAGTAAATCATCGCGTTTCCACTAATGATTTTGTTATGACTTTGGTTAGCATGGTGGTTCTGTATGATAATCGGGGGGAGGGGGAGACGTGGTTTATGAGGGGAGGGGTGTGTGTAGGTCAGAGCAGCAGTATATAGCAGTATAGTGTATTTTTTTTTTAAATAACTTAATGTGTGTACATTCCGGCATTCAATCAGGGCGTAGAAACCATCTACATCGTCATGACTTCTGTCATTGGCTGCCGAAGACACACATCCATGTCCATATAAAAAGCGGATATGTTGATTTGCTGGCATTTTCTCAGTGTAACAGCGCAGAGAGGCCACTCCTGCTGCTGCAAGTTAACTTATAATATAGTTAGATAGGATCCTGTCCTGTGTGAAATCGACCTTCCAGCATCTAACTAGTTTGTGCTGGCAGGAGTCCACATTTCCTAAAAATAATTTGGGCTAAAACTGTGTTGTAATCAGGACTCAGGAGGCCCCATTTGCTAATCAATATTGTTAGGTCTAATATTGGGGTTCAGCCAGGAGGCCCGATTTGCCTAATCCAAATTGTTAGGGCTAATAGTGTTGTGCAGGCCGGAGTCCACATTTCATACTCAAAATCATTTGAGCTAATACTGTGTTGCAGTCAGGACTCAGGGGGCACCATTTACTAATCAAAATTGTCAGATCTAATATTGGGGTTCAGCCAGGAGGCCCCATTTTCTAATCAAAATCGTTAGGGCTAATAGTGTTTGCAGGCTGGAGTCCACATTTCCTACACAAAATAGTTTGGGCTAATACTGTGTTGCAGTCAGGTCTCAGGAGGCCCCATTTGTAAATTTAAATTGTTAGGGCTGATATTGTTGTTCAGGCACACTATCTCAGAAAATAAATACTGATTGTTTATTTAGTGACAGGTGACTGACAGATGGTTAAAAGAAGGGTAGAGTACATGCATGAGTGGGAAAAAGCGAGGTCATGGTGGAAGGAGGAAGAGGTTTGATGTTCAACGTGTATGTGGGTTAGGTGGTAATGTTGCTGAAAGCTTAACTGAACAAACACCGTCTTGTCCTATCAAAAGACAATTGACAATATTTTTTACTGGATGGGTTACTTGACTCCCTTTCTTTGGCAGCCACACAGCGGTATGCCTTGTTGATGAGGGGCAGAAAGAGCATGTGCTCCAGTGGATCGCAAGCCCTGCATCAAGTGGCCTTTCCTCCTCTTCCTCCACCTGAACATCACACACAGTACAATCCTCAGAGGTGGCACCCCAATCAGTCTTTTTTCACCCGGTGTCACAACTTCCCAACCGCCCAACTGACTGTGGGGAACCACAAGTGGGCCAGTCTGCAAAGTTGTTCACACATTCTATTCCATGGGCATCAGAAGTCTGCTCCAAAGATTCACTGAATCCAGAGGGGAAAGCATCTGCACCAATGCACAAAATTTTTTTCCTGTTGGATCCGAGGCAGAATCCAGACTCTCATCACTGGGGGTGGAGGTGATACTGATGAGACTCAGATACCTGAGGCGCACATGGACTGTATTGTTGTGTCAGGGCAGGAAAAGGAGGAGGGTGACTCTCAGGGCGAGGAGTGGGAGAACAGTGAGGATGACGATGAGGTTGCAGATCCCACTTGGTGTGAACCCAGAGGCATACAGCTGAGTAGCTCAGCAAAGGAGGTGGAAGACAAGAAGGCTATGTTGCGGCTTGCCGCAAGGACACGTAGTGATGCAACCATGACAAGCACTGTATCCTCAGCTACAACTGTGGCTTTAACCAGCACTAGTTGCAAGTGGGCAGTTCGCAGGGGCTGCAAATGTTGCCTAGTTTGGACCTTTTTTGAGAATTACCCAACTCACGTTATCTGCAAACTTTGCAAAGAATGACTCAGTAGAGGCAAAAATTGCAATAATTTGATAACTACATGCATGAACTGGCACATGCGTGATCAACATGCCTTAGTCTGGGAATCATACTGCACTAAAATGCGAACTAGTGGGCCTCACCAGCCATCCCATCAATCGCATCTGCTGCTTCTTCCTCCTACGTCACCATGACAAGTGTTCTTATACAGGTCTCCGGCCGCAGAACCTCCACTTGTTTACCCCCTAAAGTCAGGGTGAGTAAAAGTCCATCAGCTGTTACTGAAGTGGAGATACCTGCTGTTTTTGTTTCACTGAGCACACCACATCTTTCTCAATCCACCATAACATCTCCACCTGCATCTCACTCACAGTCCACCAGTTTGTCCTGTTTACCCTATTCCACCCTCTCTCAGCACAGCAGCCAGCCCTCAGTCCTGCAGTTGTGGTCACATAAAAGAATGTTTCCTCCTACACATGTGAAAAGCTTAGAGCTTGAACTCCACCATCTCCAGTCTGTTGTTCACCGAAAATGCTGCCTTACTGCCTTGTGGATACAGACGGTTTCCAAAAGTTGATCGCCGTCGCAGACTCCCAGTTTAGTTGCCAGTCGCCATTACATATCTAAGAAAGATGTGTCTGAGCTACACCAGCATGTCGCAGACAACCTCACCCGTTCCCTGAAAAAAATCTATGTCTGCCAGGGTGCATTTCACCACTGACACCTGGAAGAGCAAACATGGGCAGGGGAGTTACATCTTGCTGACAGGGCACTGGGAGACGCTGGTGGCTATGGAGCAGGTGGTCAAGAGGCTGCTCCATAAGTCTTGAAATCACCAAGGCTTGCAGGACAAACCACTGTATCTAACACGTCCTCCACAACTTCTGGGTCCTCTAGCTCCTCTAGGGCCTCCATCTGCACCCTCAAACTTTCCCTCAATGAGACACGCGTTTCAACAGTGCAGAGAGGATCCCCACACCTTTTTTATTTTTTATTAATTCTATGTTCTTTTAAGTCAGTTCCATAAACCCCCCCCAAAAAAAAACACAAAATCAATGGTGGATCCCTCCTCCACCCCTGCCTCTTCCACCTACACTGCCATGACCATCTCCACCTCCTCCACTTGGAGCTCCGACACCTGGTTCAAGATTATTATTATTTTTTTTATTCTATGTTATTTTAAGTCATTTTCCTACCCACATTTGTTTGCAGAGCAATTGTCATGCTCTTAACCCTCTGTCTTGCTCTTAGCCCCATTTTGCTTCCTTTTGCAGCCCCATAACCCTTACTATGACCAATTTACAGCCATTTTAATGCACTGAAATTTGAGTCCACCTTGGCATCCAAACTTTGAACTACAGTTCGGCCAAACCAGGGGAATCCACGGGTCTACTAATCCCTACTTAACTATAATGTGGGCCATTTCGTTTCAATGAAGGTGTCCAGCATTTGGCAGATACGCAAATAGAAAGTAAACAGACTCTCATCATAGAAAAATTAATACGTACGATGGTTTAAACGCCTGCAATGCAACAAATACAGCTTGAAACAAAACTGATAGTGGTTTTGGTGATTTATTCATGTACTGATGGTGGTTCTGGTGCCATATTCCGGTTCTGGTGACTTATTCATGTTGTGATGATTGGTGCTGTTTTTATGTATTTCTGATGCCTCTGGTGATGGATTCATGTACTGATGATGGTTCTGGTGATGTATTCATCACCAGAACCATCATCAGTACATGAATATGAAACCGAAATCATCACCAGTACATAAATAGATAACCAGACCTATCAATAGTACATTAATATGACACCTGTACAATCATCAGTAAATAAATATGTCACCAGAAACAGAACCACCATAAATACATGAATAAATTACCAGAATCACCATCAGTAAAATTGCATCGCATGAACCTACAACCCTACAACTCCCAGAATGTCCTTAATAATGGCCTATAATGCCCTAATAGGTAACACGGAAGGACCGTGATTACAGAGAACCTTTAAACAACCAAAAAGTCTTCCAAACAAAACTAATAATTAAATACTACATTTTATTGACACAAAAAAAGATAAAAACAGTTAAAATGCCATACAAGAAAAGAAAAAACACTGAGCATAATTGATGTCAGGAGTGAGTTCTATGCACTATACATCCTCAGTTGTACAGTGGAAAGAACCCAACTGTTATGATCTTGAAGCAATTACATTTGGAGCTCTGATAGAATTGTATTAGTAAGAAAAATGCCTTTAAAAAAAGTGCAATGTGCAAATAAATTGCTGAACAGCTAAATCGACAAACACAAAGAGAAATATTGCTTGAATAATGCTGAAATGCTGGAAGGTGCTGGGGTATACTTCCAGTCCCTACTGCAGAAATGGATAATTATAGAGTAATATTTGTGATACCATGATCCAAAATTACTGCTCTGCAGAGAGACTGAGAGGTATCAATACAACCCTATGATAGTACCACTGTTCGTCAAAAAGGCACATT
Organism: Oophaga sylvatica; assembly: GCA_033576555.1. Lineage (NCBI taxonomy): Eukaryota > Metazoa > Chordata > Amphibia > Anura > Dendrobatidae > Oophaga > Oophaga sylvatica. The sequence continues at coordinate 482,168,840 of JARQOD010000002.1, forward strand.
ATAGTGTGGTGACACATATTGCAAAAACCCTGGTTTTATAGTACAAGGTATATGTTAATTGCTGAACATAGTTACCCAAACTCTAGACAGCTTCATTGTGATCCCTTAAGGTCAGAAGTTTGCCTTTCCCTCCTACAGCCAGCAGACTGGCCAGCACTATACACCAATCCAGAATCTAAACATCTGGTGGATGTGCAGGAGCAAAACAATGGGAAAAGGCACATTTTCCTGCCATTTAAGCCCTTCAGGAGAGGAACATCATACACAAAAATAATGCCATGAGTTCCCCTCCTGAGGGTCCGGGTACACCATTCCATCAGCAGTGCAATGCTAAGGAAATCCTGAAATCATGATCTGTTGGGGGCTGTGAGGACTGGAGTTTGGGAAAATGATTTAGGCCTCCTTCACACGTCCTGATATTTCCGGTATTGGTAAAACTAGTACCAGTGCTATCTCTATCCGTGAGTACAATCCGTGTGCCATTCATGTGTCCTTTTGTACCATACGTGCGGCATCCGTGTGCATCATCAGTGTGATACTTACTGGAACAGAATGTAGAATAAAAATGGCAGATGTTTAGATGTTAGATGTGCAAAGATAGATGTATAGATAGATGATAGGTAGATTCAGTGTCAGACTGAAGAACATTGGGCCCACCAGAGGATTTGATTCTGAGGGCCCACCTTTCTCCCCCACTCAAGACACCCATAGCAGCTGCAAGGTTTGCACTATGAATTCTCCTGAAGAAGAAGCCAGGGCCCACCGGAGGATTCTCCGGTTCTCTGTGGGCCAGTCCAACCCTGGGTAGATTTCTGTGAGATATATAATTAGTGCTGTATGTGTGTATTTTACTGTACATGGATTTAGCAAAAAAATAAATAAAAATAAATAAATAATTGAAAAAAAATGACGTGGGGTCCCCCTATATTTAATAGCCAGCAAAGGCTAAGCAGACAGCTGTGTGCTGATATTAATAGGCTGGGAAGGTTTATGGGTATTGTCCCCTTCCCAGTCTACTAAGACCAGCCCTCAGCCACCGCATAAATGGCGCATCCATTAGCTTCAGCTCTTCCCGATTGCTCTGGTGCAGTGGAAATCGGGGTAATGGATTGTGGGGTTTATGTCAACAGCTGGTGCTGACATCAAGCCCTAGGGTTAGTAATGGTAAGGTGTCTGTTAGGTGTCGCATTGCCAAATGGAGTCCTTGCGTATTCTCCTTTTGCACCAATTTTGTGACATTCCTTTCTTTGAGGTTTGAGGGACCTCTCCGATGAAATACTGATCTGGTACGATACGAACATCTTCAGTTCCTGAAATACTGGGGCCCGTGCCGTACTGATTGCCAAATATCAGGGCCTTAATAACTACCTCCTGGAACTGAAGGTACAATGTACTGGTCTGGCCTGAAAAACATTGTGCTACACATGATCAATTATGGAAAGTACCATAAGAGAGATGAAGTGAAAGGAAACGTATAGTAAATTTAAAAATAATTTTTATTTCGTAATATTTAAAAAACAGAGGTAAAAAGACAGGACTAAAATGGACCTCCAAATAAAGGGGAGGGAGGTAAAAACCAGCTAAATATTCAATGGGATAAGAAATAATTCATAAATTCATAAATGGATATATGAAAGATGTGTATCTTCGTACCGTGTTAGCCAGTAATAAATGGATATAAAAATATTTAGACTTGAGAGTCCTTAGTGGTTGATATGGAACTAAATGGATATAGTGACCAATAAGTAAAAATGCACAATTGTATTGGAATTCACAGAAAATAAGTAAATTTATGAATAGAAATAAATACAGTGACCAATAAGTAAAGTGCATAGTTTGCATTGGAATTCACAAAAAAATATATAAATAAATTCATGAATAGAAATTACTTTAGACCATGCATAGATGAAAAGTGCATAGAACTTATTGATCTAACCAGACCACGGGGGGAATATAGACAAAATAACCCTCCCTAGTATTGCCAAAGTTAGGGTACAAATTATAGCAAAGGCTGAATTAGGTCTCAATGAATAGTACAAAAAATGCTAATTTAGTGGCAAGAGCAAAGAGTTAATTGCTGGATTGTCCACAGAGTGCAAAGGCACTATTACCATATAAAGGTGAAAAGTTAGCCTAAGCCAGAATAAATTGCATAACGTATAAAAGGCAAGAAAAAAGCCTAATGGTGATAAATACCTTAATGTGGCAAGGTGTGGAGATAAAGGACAATGCACAGGTAAATGTTGTGTCACACACTCCCCAGGAAGAAGCAACACTGCAAAACGGCGCTCTTCGGGTGGGCGGTGGGGAGCCTTCCAGCATTTACTCTAGCCTTCCAGCATTTACACAGTGGCTCGCAGATCCCTGGGCACTGTGCTTAGGGTGCGCGCGCTCCCTCCTTCTTAAAGGGACAGTGCGTGTCATCCTAAAGTGTCCCCAGTCAATGGCTGGGAGACACTTAATATTTAAGGCACCACCACCGATGGGAGGTGCCTGAGCGACGTGCTCACTCTGCCTTGTTGCACGCTTGCTAGTTCTCAGGTCCCCTGTACCTGCCCATCCCTGTATGCTTCTGCCTGTACCTGTCTTTCTATACCTGCTGTGTGTTACTGTATTCCAGTCGTTTCTGCCTGTAAACCAGCTGTACCTGCCTTTCATGCCAGCTATACCTGCCTGCACCTGCTAGTGCCTGCCTGTATACAAGCCATACCAACCTTCACCTGCCATTGCCTGCCTGTATACCAGCCGCACCTGCTTGCACCTGCCAGTACCTGCCTGTCAGCCGCACCAGCCTGTGCCTGGCTGAATACCAGCCTTACCTGTCTGCATCCATCAGCTGTTCCCCACCAGCACCTGCCATTCCTGTGTTCTTGCCATGCCTGCCTGTTCCAGCTGAACTTTCCTTCTAGGCCATTCCAGCTTCTTGCCCCTTGGGGATGAACTGCTATGCGTCTGTGGTCCGTCCTGGTGTAGCACTTGGTGTCTATCTGGAGCCAAGTCTAACCTCATCATCAGGGGCTCTAGTGAAGAGTCAAGTGTTCACCTACTTACGCCCCTCAAGGCTCTCCTCGGACCACTGCACAGTGGTTCCATCACTCCTGTTACACCCTATCAGTAATATGTTCCCCATCCTGGGCCCCTTCCTGTAATATATATCCTCCATCTTGGTATAATGTCCCCCATCCTGGGCCCCTTCTTGTAATGTATGTCCCCATGCTGGTATAATCCCACAATTGAAATCCCCTTCCAGTATTACATGTCCCCCATCCTGGGTCCCCTTCCAGTAATATTTGTCCCCCATCCTAGACCTTCTCAAGTAATATATGTCTTCTATCCTGGTATAATTTCACCCATCCTGTGCCCCTTCAAGTAAAATGTGTCCCCCATCCTGGTTCAATGTCCACATCCTTTGCCCCCTTCCAGTAATATATGTTCCCTACCCTTGGCACCCTCCAGTAATATATGTCCCTCATCCTGGTACAATGCCCCCCCATCTTGGGCTCCTTCCAGTAATATATGTCACCCATCCTGTGCTCCTTCCAGTAATATATGTCTCATATCCAGGTATAATGCCCCCTATCCTTGGCTCCTTCCTGTATATATATACCGTATTTTTCGGACCATAAGACGCACTTTTTTCCCCCAAAATTTGGGGGAAAATGGGGGTGCGTCTTATGGTCCCAACATACCTAAAAATCCGGTGACGGCGGCGGTCCCGGTGGCGGCGGCAGCCTTCCTGTGGTGTCTGGCCAGCAGCGGGCTCTGTGCTGCGTGGGGGGCTCCGCCGGCATTTCCCTCTTAGCCGGACAGCCCTCCGCAGCTCCGCTGCTGCGGCCTCCTGATAGATGGCCACCAGGGGCCTCCGGTGGCGGTCCCGACGAAGTCTTCCCGTGCGGTGGTGCCGGGGCAGCAGCCGGCTCTGTGCTGCGGGGGGGCTCCGCCGGCATTTCGGTCTTAGCCGAAAAGCCCCCCGCAGCTCCGCTCCCTCCTGCAACTCGGTGGCGTCCTCAAACATGGCCGCCAGGGACCTCCGGTAAGATGGCCGCCGAATCTCATTCAAGTCTCGGCAACGAGATCTCTTCTCCCGAGATCTTGTCCTGAGATCTCGGGAGACGAGATCTCGGGAAGAGATCTCGTTGCCGAGACTTGAATGAGATTCGGCGGTCATCTTACCGGAGGCCCCTGGCGGCCATGTTTGAGGACGCCACCGAGTTGCAGGAGGGAGCGGAGCTGCGGGGGGGCTTTCCTGCTAAGACCGAAATGCCGGCGGAGCCCCCCCGCAGCACAGAGCCGGCTGCTGCCCCGGCACCACCGCACGGGAAGACTTCGTCGGGACCGCCACCGGGGCCCCTCGCGGCCATCTATCAGGGGGCCGCAGCAGCGGAGCTGCGGGGGGCTGTCCGGCTAAGAGGGAAATGCCGGCGGAGCCCCCCACGCAGCACAGAGCCCCGCTGCTGGCCAGACACCACAGAGCACAGGAGGCTGCATTGGGACCACCGCTATGGGATGTGAGTACCATATATTGCACAGCCACCCCACAGAGCACAGTGACCCCACAGAGCACAGCCACCCCACAGAGCACAGCCACCCCACACAGCACAACCACCCCACACAGCACAGCCACCCCACAGAGCACCCCTGCAACACAGAGCACTTTGGACTGTAAGACGGACCCCCATTTGACACATTATTTTTTTTTCCCTATTTTCCTTCTGAAAATTTGGGGTGCGTCTTATGGTCCGGTGCGTCTTATAGTCCGAAAAATACGGTATGTCTACCAACTGATATAATGTCAGCCATGCTGGGTCCCTTCCAGTAATATATGTTTTCATCCTGGGCCCCTTCCAGTAATATATGCCCTCTATCCTGGTATAATATGCCCCATCCTGGGCTGCTTCCAGAAATTATGTTCCTGTTCCTCGATTTTTCGCCAACAAATGTGAAAAAAAACAAAAACTATTCTACTCACCTTCCACCATTCCCACGACATATGGTGCTCTCTTCTATAGCCAGCACAGAAGCTGGCAGCTGACTTCAGCAGGCAAATGACGAGCAGAGCATGATGTTACTGCCATGCGCCGCCAGTGACTTGCACGCCTCTGATTGGCCCATATTGCAGTGCAGAGGCCCGGTGAGTCTCTGTGGCACAACACATTTCAGATGAATATTCGTCCTTGGATGGACATCCAGCTGAAATAGCTGATGGCTTTGACAGGCATTCCTCTAGAACAGACCACTCTACACCCTTAATTGCGCCCCTTACATCTGTATCTAGCCATAGTGGTTTCCTCCTATTTCTAGCTTGTTTATTCTCATAAGGCATATATTGTATGCAGGTCCTATTCAAGATGCTTAAAAAATGGCCCATTTACTTTGTGTACTTTTATTTTCAAGGACTAAGATCATCACTAAAGGCTGGGTCTCACATAGCGATACACCAGCGATCCCGACAACGATCAGGATCGCTGGTGTATCGCTACATTATCGCTGCTGAGCTGCCAAACAGGCAGCTCAGGCAGCGATCAGTACAAGCGACACTGCGGGTAACATCGCTTAGTTACCCGCAGTGTACCTTGGATAACAGCGCCCTGATGCAGGGAGCTGGTAACCAAGGTACACATAGGGTTTCCAGGCGCTGTGCGGTGCCTGGAAACCCGCTGTGTACCTTGGTTACCAGCTCCCTGCTTTAGGGAGCTGGTATCCAAGGTACACAGCGGGTTTCTAGGCACAGCCCCGCGCCTGGAAACCCGCTGTGTACCTTGGTTACCAGCGGATCGCTGGTCTCCAGCCTGTCACACGCAGCGATGCGTGCCTGTCAGCGGGAGACCAGCGATCAAAAAAATGTCCTGACATTTCAGCAACGATCAGCGATACCCGGCAGGGGGGCTGATCGTCGCTGAATGTCACACACAGCGATATCGCTGGGGAGCTCGCTGCTGCGTCACAAAACTAGTGACTCAGCACCGATCTCGCTTGCGATATCGCTATGTGAGACGGGGGCTTTAGCCATTGGAAATTTGCCTTGCTAAGTTTAGTGTCCTTGTAGCCCTTCAACAATACATCTTAATGAAGGATCCATGAAAATGTATTATTTTGTGATTACTATTACCCAAGTGACTCCCAACCCGTACATTTGACATTTTGTTTGCCCTATTGGTTAAAATTAGACGTAGAAGTTAGTAATATTAACTGTATACCTTTTTACGGGTCCATGCACTGGACCTTTGTTTTGCTGTCTGTCTAAATCCTACTGCTGCTAGTTTTTTGCCTTAGTGCCAACTCCAGCATTTCTATGCTCCTCTACAGACTCTTTGTTGCTGCAGACACTGGAACTGTATTTTCATGGCTCATCAAATTTTGATTACACTGATTCTTTTGAACAGACAGTAAGATCAGAGACCTGAGTTAAATCACATTTTGTGCTCTTCTCTCTTCTGCTGTCATCTGAAAATAACATGTTGTGTGCCTCCATTGCCAAAATAAATTCAAATTTTGCCCATATCTACAATCTATTGTACGGGCAAAATATTTCATGTTTTCAAAGATTTTTTATTGGAAAAACAGTTTTAAGTATAAAATACAATCAAGTAATATTGTAATCATCACTTAAAAAAACATATTTGAAATTTGAGACTTTATTTTTTTATAAAAAATAATACAAGATAAACGAGTAATCATATCTTAATAATTATACAATTCAGTGCAACAGATCAGCAATAAAAAGAAATTTGAAACATCCAATTTCACTTGAGTTGACTGGTGGAAAATATGAAATAAAAGGAGGAAAAACAAGATAGACAAGGGGAAAGAAGGAATGATAGGGAATCTGTGGAGCTGACAGCAAGACTCACACACACTCGTACAAGTCTACTGGTGCGAGTGGAACATTGGACAGCACTCGGATGTCCGATATACGCCAAGACAGGCAATGAAGGAGATGGAAAAATGAATTTCTCCGTCTCCTCCGCACCTGTGCTGCGATTTTCTAATGTGAGAGAATCGGAGCACAGAGCACTGACACTCGGCTCACGCTCACAGCAGAGTTTTAGTCATGTGTCATTAGCATATCACATCTGACGCTCTCGCATTGGATGTTATACGCTCGTGTGAGACCAGTCTTAGGCTGGGGTTACACTTGCGAGTGTGATGCAAGAAACTTGTGCGAGTCTCTTGCATCAATACCCGGCACTGCCACTGGCACTCGGTACTGGAGTGTGCTGCTGCATAGAAATACATGCAGCCTCACATACCGGTCCCGAGTGCCGGCAGCAGTGCCGGGTATTGATGCAAGAGAGTTGCGCGAGTTTCTCTCATCACACTCCCAAGTGTGACCCCGGCCTTAGACTGTAAATCAGTAAGAATACTAAGCCATCATTGGCCATGATCCATCCAATTTATTCTTCACTAGGTCTAGGTCCTGAGATAGTCTTTGGCTCTAAGCTATGGCCATCTTGGCTGCCAAAACAATACATTATTATTATTTTGGTTTCTTTTGACATTTTTGGAATAGGAGCATTTATAAGAGCTTATTGTAGCTGATAATATTAACCCCTTTCTGACATCAGACGTACTATCCCGTCCAGGTGACCCAGGCCCGTATGACCGTGGACAGGATAGTACGTCATATGCAATCAGCAGCGCTCATGGGGGAAGCGCAGCTGATCGCGGCCGGGTGTCAGCTGATTATCACAGCTGATACCAGGCACTATGTGCCAGGAGCGGTCACAGACCGCTCCCAGTGCATTAACCCCCGGTACACTGCGATCAAACATGATCGCAGTGTTCCGGTGGCACAGGGAAGCATCGCGCAGGGAGGGGGCTCCCTGCGTGCTTCCCTGAGACCCTCAGAACAGCGCGATGTGATCGCGCTGTTCCAAGGGCCTCCTCCCTGCAGGACCCCAATCCAAGATGGCTGCGGGGTCCTTCCGGGTCCTGCAGGGAGGTAGCTTCTCAATACATGCTGAGAGCAGGTGCTGAGAAGCCTCCTGCACTGCCTGTCAGATCGCAGATCTGACACAGAGCTATGCACAGTGTCAGATCTGCGATCTGACACTATACAGTGATGGCCCACCCTGGGACAAAGTAAAAAGTATAAAAAAAAAAATGTGTAAAAATAATTAAAAAAAATTCCTAAATAAAGAAAAAAACAATATTCCCCAATAAATTCATTTCTTTATGTAAATAAAAAAACAAAACAATAAAAGTACACATATTTAGCATCGCTGCGTCTGTAACGACCCGCCCTATAAAACTGTCCCACTAGTTAACCCCTTTAGTGAACCCCTTAAAAAAAATAAAAAACAATGCTTTATCATCATACCGCCGAACGAAAAGTGGAATAACACGCGATCAAAAAGATGGATACAAATAAACATATTGCTGAAAGCGCCATCTTGTCCTGCAAAAAGCGAGCCGCCATACAGCGTCATCAGCGAAAAAATAAAAATGTTTTAGCTCGCAGAATAAAGCGATGCAAAAATAATTATTTTTTACCGTATTTTTCGGACTATAAGACGCACCGGACTTTAAGACGCACCCAGGTTTTAGAGGTGGAAAATAGGGAAAATATATTTGAAGCAAAAAATGTGGTAAAATATTTAATAACCTAAATAACATACTATTATATGTGGTGTTATTATATATAATAGCATGTTATTATGTTGGAAGCTACGGGTAGGAGATGGTGCTGCGGGACCAGTGTGGTGTCTGTAAGTACTATGTGAAGACGCTGGAGGGTGAGTATAAGAATAGGGGCACAGGGCTTATATTTAAAGCACCACTCCAGCACTGAAAAATAACACTGGAGTGCTGCTTTAAGATCCCATGGGAGAACTATAACTCTCAGCATATCCTGCAAATCCTATGGCATGCTGGGAGTTATAGTCCACCACAGGATGGCAGAGTGATTTTTTATGTGCTGTCATTACTAACTTTTTAATTAATTCTCTGTTGTACAGTGTGTCTGCAGGACCTGTGATGACATCATGAAGAGGCAGGGCTTTGTGTGGCCATGTGATGCTCCAGCCCGCCCTCTTCATGACCTCATCACAGGTCCTCCACAGGAGCATTCAGCATGGCATCAGCACAGCCCCTGTGCTGTCAGGTATCTGATGCCTCCTGCTGCACTCTGCTCCTGTCCCTCCTTCTCCCCAGCTGCTGCAGGAATCAGGCGCTGGGGAAACCATGTGGCTCTGTCATTTGCTGCTCCCCGCTCACTGCTCAGCTGATAGGTTGGCGGGGAAGCGGCTAATGAATATTCACTGCACTTAAGTATCGGGACCAGTGGTTTCCCCAGCACTGGATTCCTGCAGCGGAGGGGATATTTTCCTGCCTCCTGCGATCCCACTCCACTGCTGCCTCCTGCCCCCCTCCCAACGTTACATTCCGACCATAAGACGCACCCACACTTTCCTCCCAAATTTGGAGGGAAAAAAGTGCGTCTTATGGTCCGAAAAATACAGTATATAAAATTGTTTTTATTGTATAAAAGCGCCAAAACATAAAAAATATAAATGAGGCATTGCTGTCATCGTACTGACCCGAAGAATAAAACCGCTTTATCAATTTTACCACATGCGGAACGGTGTAAACGCCCCCCCCAAAAAAAAGAAATTCATGAATTGCTGCTTTTTATTCATTCTGCCTCCCAAAAATCATAATAAAAAGCGATCAAAACATGTCATATGCCCGAATATGGTACCAATAAAAACGTCAACTCGTCCCACAAAAAATAAGACCTCACATGACTCTGTGGGCCAAAATATGGAAAAATTATAGCTCTCAAAATGTGGTGATGCAAAAACTATTTTTTTGCAGTAAAAAGCGTCTTTTAGCGTGTGACAGCTGCCAAACATAAAAACCCGCTATAAAACCCGCTATAAATAGTAAATCAAACCCCCCTTTATCACCTGCTTAGTTAGGGAAAAATAATAAAATTAAAAAAATGTATTTATTTCCATTTTTCCATTAGGGTTAGGGTTAGCGTTAGGGTTTGGGCTAGGGTTAGGGTTGGGATTAGGGTTAAGGCTAGAGTTGGGGCTAGGGTTAGGGTTGGGATTAGGGTTAGGGATGTATTGTGGTTAGGGTTGGAGTTAGAATTGGGGGGTTTCCACTGTTTAGGTACATCAGGGGCTCTCCAAACGTGACATGGCATCCTATCTCAATTCCAGCCAATTTTGCGTTGAAAAAGTCAAATGGCACTCCTTCACTTCCGTGCTCTGCTCTGCCGTGCACTGAAACAGTGGTTCCCCCCACATATTGGGTATCAGCGTACTCAGGACAAATTGCACAATAACTTTTGGGGTCCAATTTCTCCTGTTACCCTTGGGAAAATAAAAAAAATTGGACCTGTATCCCTTTTGAGTTTCGCTATAGCCCACCAGGACTTCTTGCTTTGCATGTGGTTCCCACTTGGAACATTTTTTTTTGGGAACATACATAAACATTTTGCTTCCAAATATAATAATAATAATAATAATAATAATAATAATATCTTTATTTATATAGCGCCATCATATTCCGCAGCGCTTTACAGTTTAACAGTTTCAAAACACAAGTCATAAGTCACAACGTTAACAATACAGTAGTTAAAGCAAAATAAGACGGCCCTGCTCGTGAGAGCTTACAATCTACAATGAGGTGGGGGAGATACAAAATACAGGTGTGTATATACAATGGTGCATTTACAATGATGGTCCAGCCATCTTAAGGGAGTGAGGGATGGATGGAGATAGTGAATGGGCTACACACACACACACACACTTACACATAGAATGACTTTGATTAGTGAATGTGATAGGCCGCTCTGAACAGATGTGTTTTGAGGGAGCGCCTGAAACCATGCAAATTGTGGATAGTCCTAATTTCTTGGGGTAGAGCATTCCAGAGGATTGGCGCAGCGCGGGAGAAGTATTGGAGTCGGGAGTGGGAGGTACGGATTAGTGCAGAGGTTAGTCGAAAGTCGTTTGCAGAGCGCAGCAGTCGGTTAGGCCGATAGATAGAAATGAGGGAGGACATGTAGGGGGGTGCTGCACTGTGGAGAGCTTTGTGGGTGAGAACCAGTACTTTGAATTGGATCCTATAATGAATGGGCAGCCAGTGTAAGGACTGGCGAAGAGCGGACGCGTCCGAGTACCGATTAGCCAGATGGATAACCCTGGCTGCTGCATTAAGGATGGACTGGAGAGGGGATAGTCGAGTAATGGGGAGGCCAAGTAATAGAGCGTTACAGTAGTCCAGGCGGGAGTGGATCAATGCTACAGTGAGGGTTTTTGTTGTTTCCATGGTGAGAAAAGGGCGGATTCTAGAGATGTTCTTTAGGTGTAGGCGGCAAGAGCGGGCAAGAGATTGTATATGGGAGGTGAAGGAGAGATTGGTATCAAACATAACACCCAGACAGCGAGCCTGCTGCCGGGGTGTTATTATGGTGCCGCACACTGAGAGGGAAATGTCAGATTTAGGGAGGTTAGTAGACGGCGGGACAGAAGAAGTTCATTTTTGGAGAGGTTGAGTTTCAGATAGAGAGCAGACATGATGTTGGAGACTGCGGACAGACAGTCGGTGGCGTTCTGTAGTACAGCGGGGGTAAGGTCGGGGATGACGTGTATAATTGGTGTCATCAGCATAAAGATGGTACTGAAAGCCAAATCTGCTGATGGTCTGTCCAATTGGGGCGGTGTAGAGAGAGAAGAGAAGGGGGCCAAGGACTGAGCCCTGGGGTACACCGAAATATCCTGAGGTTCTTCAGGTTAGGCTTCTCGCAGTTCCTTAGCTCATATAGAGTTTTATTTGTGGTTTTACCCGGCACTTCTCCCCAATACGTTGTAGGTAGATTCGCATCAAATATATTTCTTCCACTTTCACAGAGAGTATGTTTCTTTCTCTGCACTGCCATGTTGTTCTGGGTTGTATGGAATGGTAGTCTGGAACATGATACCATTCTTTTTTAAAATGGTTTGCACCTTACTACTTGTATGTTTGGTTCCATTATCTGCATGCAGGGCTTTTGGCATTCTTCCAAATTTGTTAAACACTACAGCAAGATATTCTTCAAGTTTCTGTGGAACTTCGTCCTTACTGTAAAGCAGGTAGGCGACTGTTTATCTGGAGTAGTCATCAGTAAATGTGAGAAAATATCTCTTCTTGCTAGGAGTTTGAACACTCATTGGACCACATATATCTGTATATATCAGATCCAGAGGCTGTGCAGATCAGGTGGTGCTTACATTTTCGCTTCAAGACAGCTAGTGCACTTCATCATTTGACTACATTGGTTGATTTCAATACCATTTGCAAGTTAAGCTAGCTTCCTTACTGCTTCTGGGTCTCTGTGCCCAAGACATCTGTGCCAAACATGGATACAGTTCTTATGCAGATCTTGTCTAGAACTGTACACTCTTTCCTTGCATTTTAGCTGATAAAGTTCATCTTGGATTTTTCCCTCTGCAAGAGGATGACCCTTCTTTGAGATGATGCAGCTGTTATCTTTAAAAGTCCTGTAACTACATTTCCCTTTTGTGTGAGCTTCTTTACTGACAGGACATTGCTTTCAAGGCTTGGAACATAGAGAACATTCTTTATTGGGATCTTTCTGCTTTGTGCTGAGGAAACTGGACAGTGGAGGTAGTTGTCTCCTACTCCTTCTGTCATATAGTGACCATTAGCTAAGATGACCTTTTCTGACTTGCTTTCATTAAGGTATTAAGGTCAGTGAAGAAATCTTTGTTATTTGTCATATGACTGCTTGCACCAGAATTTATACACCATATATGCTTTGCAGATGGCTTGCACTGGCATTAAATGCAGCTTCAGCACATGCAGAATCTTTCTTTACAGCTGTTTTAACCCTTTCATGAGTGTTCTGCTTTTTCAGCTGACTCATTCTTGCTTTCCAAATTCTAAAGTCTGCTTTAAGGTGGCCGGGCTTTTTACAGACGAAACATTCACAAGTTTCTCTTAGATTGCTTTTATATTTAGGGAAATCCTGTGTCTTTAATGCTGTTTCTGCTCTGGATTCATTAATGCTGCTTACATGCTGCGTTTTTTTTCTTGAATTCATCCACAAGTTTGCCTTTATCATACTCTAGTGTCAGCTCATCATCTGGCTGTGCACCTAGTGCAGTCACAAGTGTGTCATAACTCTCTGGAAGACCACTTAATAGAAGTGCAGCAACATGAAAATCTTTAATTTCTTCTCCAATACCACTGAGACGCTTTAGGGTGTTTCTTATATAGTCCTGCATATTCTGTCCATCACTTAGCTTAGACTGATACAGCTTTCTCATGAGATAAAGCTTATTGCTGAGATTTGATCTTTCATGCACTTTCTGTAACTTATTCCACATCTCCTTTGCAGTTGCACACTTGCATATATGCACAATCTGATTATCATCTATACTGAGGGAGATCGTGCTTTGTGCTTTCTGATCCTTCTCTAGCCAATCATCCGGTAATGAATGAGGCACTTGTTCCTGAGTATATTTCCACGTACCTTCTCTTAAGAGCAGCATCTTCACCTTGAATTTCTCGGACTGGTAGTTCTGGTTAGTGAGGCTTGGCACTGAGAACTTGACAGGATTGCTGCTAATGGATATCTTCTCTGTTGCTCTTTGCTGCTTTTGCTTTGGGCTTCTGTTGCTGTGCAACGCTGGGGTTCTGTGTCACTCTAGGCCCATAACTAGCTGGCAGCAGATTATTCAGGGTACTCTCCAAGCTTGTGACAACAGAGCTTCTTTATTCAGGAACAAACAGGAACAATATATGATAAGCTTAATAGATCAGGAATAGATCATTTGTGTGTCTCTATCTGTGCATCATCTACAGCAGGCTGCTTCTCTCATACACAGACATAGGGAAAACAGGAATACAGTCACATGCTCTTCCTGTGTGAGCTTCTGGGAGTTTTTTTGTTCTAACTTTATACACAGCATACAAATCTAGCAACTAAACACTCATAGACAGGAATGGAGTTGTTGCACCAAACATATTCCAACACAGAGACTGGGGGTGTGATGTCTGTTGTGACGTTTACGACCAGTCTGTGCCAGACAGGAAAACTCTAGTCGGGAAGTGAGCAGCTCCTTCAGAATCAGGAGACAGCTGCTCACATGACTAAGTGTGATACGTAGGACACCATGCAGAATGCTGACAGGGAGTATATTACAAACTGTCAGCATTCTGCAGCCTAGGTACACACACAAAATATAAAGAAAGTTTGGTCAATTCCTTTACGTGACATAAACAAATCCAGAATTTGTGAATATTTATCTAGAGAGTTGATCAGATTTCCCACTTTCTCCATCCTAGGCCGTTCTACAATAATAACAAGAAAATATTCGAAACAGCATGCTTGGACACAGGTCTCTTGTGGCATACGTTGTCCTTCTTATACACTCTGCTGATCGAACCCACGAACCATCCTTACACCCGTTTTCATACCCAATAGGAGAGTGGTCTGGTTTCATTGCCAAAGGATCAGTAGAGGCATATTTTTACCTTAATGCACAAATCTTCTATCTGCTCCCGCTTCCATGAAGCCAGATATAAATTACTATCTCAATGGTATAGGGTCTCCACTCACCTACATTTGATCTTCCCAGAAGCAAGCCCCATGTGTTGATGTGGGGAGGAGAAGGGTAATATTTTTTTGTCCTGCACGCTTCTCTCACCTTTTTGGGAAAAAGTACAAACAATGATACATAAAATCACAGATCTCACATCCAACCTCGTCCTTCTCCATCATTGTGACATTTAAACATATACAGAAGTTCAATCCTGAGACACTTAATCGTGACTGCTAGAGCGTGTATTCCTCTACTACGGAAAAAAAACACCACCCCAACAATCTCCCTCTGGTTTGTTAAAATTAATGAGGTAATACTAATGGAGGAACTCGCTTTTAATATGAATAATTCCTAAGAATGCTTCTACTAAACTTGGTTTTACTGGCTGGAATTCACATCCTCTGCTGAATATCTGACTTTCATAACCGAGCCTGCATTTTTCAAGCTCTATCTTTACATACATTCCCTTTTGCCACTCCTGCACCCCTACCCACTCCCTCTCTCTGTACCTCTTCTGCTTTTCTCTCTCTTCTTCTCTCTTTCATTCTTTTTCTGAACTTACTCCTACGTTGGCTTTATTTCACTCAGACTGTGAGATTATGTTTATGGAATTAATATTTTGTTTTCAATGTACGTTTTATGATAAGGTCCTAGACTGTGTTCTGAAGTCTAGGAATTAGATTACACTGTCCATGGTTATTACTCTCTCATGGTGTTTGTTTCTTTACTTGGGCACGATTAGTGCCTTCTGATGGTACTCTTTTGTTTGTTTTATAAATTAATAAATATAAATTAATTTTAAAAAAAGATACCCACATAGTTCCCTAATAATGTTACTGAATATTTATGAAAACATAATGGAGATAATGGATATTTGTGTGATAATGTAGGAACCAGGTACTATTTAAGTATGACTCTCCAACCAGCTTCCATGAGACATATTAATGGATATTTTCATGTAGCTAGAGCCATGTGTGCTCGGTCTTAAAATTCCAGGGTCAAATGTGGTCAAAATCGTCACTACACTCTTAAGGTCTTTTCAAAAGATGCCCATCAACTACTCTGGGGAAATCACCCCAAAAGCCAAATGGTGCTCCTTCTCTTCTGAGCCGTGCCATGTGCCCAGAGATGGAATGAGGGATGAATGGAGGGATGGCTGGAATCCATAGTGTACCACGCCGTAATCCATCTGTGCGACATGTGCTCTTCAGCATGAACGGTGGCATAATGCGACCTGTCATGCTGAGAAGCAAGGAAGAATGAGCTGCGGTGAACAGGCCCCAGAACTATGGTGATAACTGCTAGCAAAATGAGAAAAAGTCTCACGGCGTAGCGGTGAGTTCACCACAGTTCACAGTGAGAAATTTGCACATGACAGCGCGACAAACACAAGGTGTTCGGGGGCCGAATCTGAGCAGTAACAAGGGCTTCCTGGTGAAGTCCGTGTTCGATGTCCATGCCCGAACAGTAGATGTGCGGTACGGCTGCCAAACTTTACTGTTCGGGTACGCCCATCTCTAGTGCTTGGTAAAGTAATGTTCAAGATAAGCACCAGATGTATCGCCACATACATCTTCAGTGGTCAGGCTGCAGCATTCGCAGATAAGACATGTAGCATCAGACAACTTTCGAACACAACACTCACATAGCCTATCACCATTAAAGGCACAACACTTTCATCATATACATTGGAAAAAATATACATAGCTCAGTAAACATTATAAGGTGGTTTGACTCTCTCAAAATACCCACAGTGGTGGGTTCACCTGGTGTTCTTACAGCGCATTTTCTTTTTGCTGTTTCTTGAAACGCGACAAAACACATTGGCCGCTGTTCATCATTGCCATTTCTCTACAGAATTTGCACCTTTTTAGGGGCTTTAATATATGTGCCTTATTCTTTTTATTTTTTGACACATTTTAAGTTTTTTCTTTAAGTTTTTTTCTAATTTTCCTCGACAACTGTGCTTATCCATATGCTTTAACCAGATTAAAAAATGTGACTTTTGCCAAATGTTGCATTTTTGGGGCACATCTCACTCCACTCCCTGCGTGCAGCAAGGTTTCAAATGGAATTTCCAATTTGGCACATTTTAGACAAATGTGTGACTTTTTGCATGATGTGCAACTTTTGGTCCTGGAAAGTTGCAAAAAGCGGTTAAAGATGAAAAATAAAGAGCATGCACCAAATTCATAAACCACATGTATCATTTTAAAGAATTAGGTGCAAAAAAAAATTAACAAATACAAGACAGATTACACAGCACCCCAAGATGAGGCTCCCATCTTTTTGTACCCCACCAAATATAAAAAAATGAGTGCTCCTAACTTATTATTATACATTTTTATAGCGCCATTTATTCCATGGCGCTTTACATGTGAAAGGGGCAAATATAGACAAGTACAATAAATATGAGCAAAACAAGGCACACACAAGTACAGAAGGAGAGAGGACCCTTGCCCGCAAGGGCTCACAGTCTACAGGGGATGGGTGAGGATACACTAGGAGAGGGTAGAGTTGGTCGGGCGGCGGTTCAGTAGACTGCGGATCACTGCATGTTGTAGGCTTGTCCGAAGAGGTGGGTCTTCAGGTTCTTTTTGAAGGTTTCTGTGGTAGGGGAAAATCTGATGTGTTGGGGTAGAGAGTTCCAGAGTATGGGGGAAGCACGGGAGAAGTCTTGTATGCGGTTGTGTGAAGAAGAGATAAGAGGGGAGTAGAGAAGGAGATCTTGAGAGGATCGAAGGTTGCATGTAGGTAAATACCAGGAGACCATGTCACAGATGTATGGAGGAGACAGGTTGTGGATGCCTTTGTAGGTCATAGTTCGGGTTTTGAACTGGAGCCTCTGGACAATAGGAAGCCAGTGAAGGGCTTGGCATAGAGGAGAGGCTGGGGAATAACAGGGAGATAGGTGGATTAGTTGGGCAGCAGAGTGTAGGATGGATTGCAGTGATGCCAGAGTGCTAGAGGGGAGGCCAGAGAGTAGGAGGTTGCAGTAGTCGAGGCGGGAGATGATAAGGGCGTGCACTAGTGTTTTTGCAAATTCATGGTCAAGGAATGCACGGATCCGGGAAACATTTTTGAGTTTGAGTCAGCAGGAGGAGGCAAGGGCTTGGATATGTGGCTTGAAAGAGAGGGCAGAGTCGAGGATCACCCCGAGGCATCGAGCATGCGGGACTGGGGAAAGTGAGCACCCATTGACATTGATGGATAGGTCTGTTGGAGGGGTAGAGTGAGATGGGGAAAGATGATGAATTCTGTTTTGTCCATGTTCAGTTTTAGAAAGCGAGCAGAAAAGAAAGATGAAATAGCAGACAGCCATTGTGGGATTTTGGTCAGTAAGGAGGTGAGGTCAGGTCCAGATAGGTAGATCTGCGTGTCATTGGCGTAGAGATGACATTGCAAACCGTGGGATTCTATGAGCTGTACCAGGCCGAGGGTGTAGATGGAGAAGATTAGGGGTCCTAGAACTGAGCCTTGGGGAACACCGACAGACAGGGGACAAGATGAGAAGGTGGTGTGGGAGAGGGAGACACTGAATGTTCGGTCTATTAGATATGATGAGATCCAGGATAGGGCCAAATCTGTGATGCCAAGAGATGAGAGAATCTGTAGCAGGAGGGAGTGGTCCACAGTGTCAAAGGCAGAAGACATGTCGAGGAGAAGGAGGACAGAGTAGTGTCGCTTGCTCTTGGCGGTTTGTAGGTTGTTGGTGACTTTAGTTAGGGCAGTTTCAGTTGAGTGATGCAGTTGGAAGCCAGATTGTAACCGGTCAAAGAGAGAGCAAGAGGAAAGGTGGGAGGACAGTTCAAGATGGACATGCTGTTCCAGTAGTTTTAATGTATAAGGGAGAAGAGATATGGGTGGTAGCTATACACAGAGGATGGGTCGAGGGAGGGCTTTTTGAGGATGGGTGTGATCGAGGCATGTTTAAAGGATGAGGGGAAAACACCATTTGTAAGTGAGAGGTTGAAGAGGTGTGTTAGGGTTGGGATGAAGACTTTGGTGAGGTTAGGGATGAGGTGGGACTTAAATACAGATGTAATAATCATTAACTTGTTAGATGGCACAATACTTTATTAACATAGCAATGTAGCACGTAATCTGACAATTTATGGACTACTACATCTGTACACAATCAGAAGCAATAACAGTGCAAGAATACATAACCAGAACCATCTTCAGTACAGAAATAAAGCATCACAGTCATCATCAGTACATGAACACAGCACCAAAATCATTATCATTATCATCAGTACAGGAATACAGCACCTGAACAAACATCACTACATGAATACAGACCCATCATCAGTACATGGCTACATCATTAGAAATACAATTTGCACATGAATATATCACCAGAACCACCATTAGTACATGAACACACAACCATCATCAGTACATGAATACATCACCATGGTTAGAACAGCAATCAATTGCTATGTTGGGTTAGCCACTTATACATTTGAATAGTATGAATCTATAACTCCCAATTTGTTCTTATTAATGGTAAAAAGATACAGGGAGTTGTTACCAGTCATCATCATATTGCGGACCATAAAGAAACCACAGTACTGACCAGATGCTGTAAGTATCAGACATAAACATGTACATCCATGTAACGTAAAATTGACATCTTCTCTAATTGGAGTTGTTCTCATCCCTTTCTTCTTCAGCTGGTCCAAAAACCATAATGATTTTCACATCCACAATTCATCTCTACAGACATCTGTCTTCTCAGGCCTTCTGTAGCACATGTTGGGATGGTGCCTTTAGAAATAACAGTGTCTTTATAACGCACTGAATAAAAATATCTGCCCATACTGTGCCCCTAAATAAAAAGTTGTCACTTATTGTGCTTCCTGCACACAATATGTCTCCTACAATGTCCTTCTTATGATACATTGCATCCACACTGTCATCTACTATAAAATATTGCCTCCACACCATCCCCACTATGAACTATATCTGCCAGACTCAAAAGGGGTTTTTAGGGCCAATGATGATTGCAAAATCTTCATAAGTTTTTGAGTGTTAATAGACCATATATTTCTATAAGTGGAAAGTGTGGTGACAGTTATTGACAGAGATTGAAAGAAAGTTGTTGTCAGAGAGAGGGAAGGCAAGTTAGTAAAATCATTCACTGGGTAGAGAAGGGAGAAGAGCAGGTTCAGCATATTTCCATCTTCATGTGTAGGAAAGTTAGTAAGCTGTGAAAGGCTGAAGGAGGAGGTTAGATGTTGTGAACGTGTTGGAGACAATTTCTGAGCTGAGGCTCCCTCTGGTGGTTGCTGACAGTACTGAAGCTGTATCTAATGACAGGTCCTCCTCACCTGCCAGCGATGACTGGCAATCAGGGGTCACTGACTGGGCTGATATAAGGGAGCTGCCTTCCCATGATCCTCGCCTGTGATCAATTGTTGTTTCCTGGCTCATTTGGAAGTCTGCTTGTGTCTTGCCTTCGTCTGCTACCTTCAGATAAGATATTTTCCGCTTGTTTCTATTGTGTTTGCTATTTCCATTTTTTTCTGCACCTTTGTGGAGGTTAGCCGGGTCCCCTCCTGGGGCCTGCGCTACTCTCTGTTATTCAGTAGCCACTGTTATTTGTTCAATTGCTCTTTCCCTGCTTTTTGAGTGCTGTGGGTTAGCCTTGTTCACAATGAGATCTGATTTAGTGGGTGGTGAGATCGTGTGATCTCAGCATTTTTTAAATCAGAAGTGTTGGAAGTTTTGCTAGGGTTTTGCTGGGTTGCAGATAGTATCCTGTCCTGACCTATTTAGGCAGTGTTTGGCCCCAGCGTTTGCTCACTCTATTTTCTGCCTGTGTTTGTGTTTCGTCTTGTCTAACCACCATTATATGCTTGGGGCTGCCTATTCCTCTGGGGCTCTACTCCGGGGCAGTTAGCTTTCCTGTTTTTATCTTTAGGTGTAGCTAGCTCTTCGGCTGTGCTGAGGCATCTAGGACCACCGTAGGTACGCTTCACGGCTGCTTCTAGTTGTGCGGTTAGTTTAGGGATCTGCAACCCATTAGTTTCCAACCTCTCAGGTGTTCGGCAGCCTTGCTGTTTTGCTCCTGTCCTCCTCAGTTACCAAATCATAATAGTTAGAGATAAAAGGTGAGTGGCAGATAGGGAGGGAGGATTATCAATGGAGATGTTAAAGTCCCCCATGATGAGGGAGGGGATCTGACAGGATAGAAAATGTGGAAGCCAACTGGCAAAGTGATCCAATGACTAAAGGGAGGGGCGCCGAGGGCGATACAGAACCGCCACTTGCAGGGAGAAGGGAAAGTAGAGACTGACAGTGTGGACCTCAAAAGAAGGGAAGATAAGTGAGAGTACTGGGGGGATAACATGAAAAGTAAGTTTTGTTGAAAGGAGCATACCAACACTTCCACCTTGTCTTTTCTGAGGTCTGGAGGTATGTGAAAAATGTAGGACACCATACGAAAGAGCAACAGCGGCGGTGGTGTCCGACTGCTGGATCCAGGATTCAGTAAGAGTCAGAAGATTCAGGGAATTTCAAAGGAAAAAGTAATGGATGTAGGAGAGTTTATTACACGCTGACTGTGAATTCCAGAGGGCACAGTTAAGAGACAGAAGGCATTCAAGGAATATTAATGAGATTTGCAGGGTTTCTGAGTGTAGCAGGGGAGGGATTTGACTTACTATTACAAGAAGGGCCGGGGATGAGACAGATGTCTCCCCTACAGCAATAATGCAGCCCACTACAGTAGTAATAAGCCCCCATGTGATGTCTTATAATAAAGCAGCCCCCTCATAGTGATAGAGCCCCTGTGTCTTGTTATATAGTGATAGAGCCCCTGTGTCTTGTTATACTAATGCAGTATCCCAATAGTCAAAAGGTCCCTGTGATTTCTTATAGTAATGCAGTCCACCTATCATAAGGCCACCAGTGCCTTCTTTTATTTGGGTAGCTCTGTATAGTAATAAAGCCTTATGCGCCTTCTTAGAATAGTTAAGTCCCCCTATATTAATACTGCCCTCCTTTGCCTTCCTATAATAATCCATCCCTCCTTTAGTAATAAGGCCCACTGTGTTTTCTAATAGTGCAGCCCCCAATAGTAATAAAGCCCCCTGTGTCTTCTTATAATAATGCAGCTCCATATAGTAATTAGGCCACCATGTGCCTTCTTAGAATAATGCAGCCCCCTATAGTATTAAGGACCCCCAGCACCATCTTAGAATAATGAAGTTCCCCTATATTAACATTGCCCCCTGTGACTTTTTATAGTAATGCAGCCATCCCTGTAATAATAAAGCCCCCTCTGCTTTGTTACAGTAGTGTAGCCCTCCAAAGTAATAAGGTCTCCATGCCATCTTTTAATATTGCAGCCGCCTAAAATAATAATGCCTCCATTTGCCTCCTTATAGTAAGGCAACCCTCTTTTAATAATAATGCCCCCTCTCTGCCTCCTTATCATAATGCATCCTCTGATAGTAATAGCGCATCTTGTATCATCTTATAATAATGTAGCTCTCCTACAGTAATAAGTCCCTCAGTGCTTTATTGTAGTAATACAGCCCCTTATAGTAATAACATCCCCACAACTTCTTATAATAGTATAGCCTCACTATAGTAATAAAGCTTTCCTGAGCCGTTTTCATAATAGTGCAGCCCCTTATATTAATAAAAGCCCCTTGTGCCTTCTACAAATAAAGCAACTTCCCCCTACTGTAATAATTTAGCTCTATATAGTAATAAGGCTCAGCTGTGCCTTCTTATAATAATGCAGCACCCCCTCTATAGTATTAAGATTCCATGTACCTTCTTTTAGTAATGAAGCTATAGTTTTAAGGCCACTATATAGTCTTAATATAGTTCAGCCCCCCTTTAGTAATAAAGCTACCTGTGCCTTTTGTAACAATACACCTCCTGTAGTAATAATTCCCGCTTGTGCTTTCTTGTAATAATACAGCCCCCTCCGAGGTAATAAGGCTTTCTATGTCTTATAATAATGCAGCTTCCCATAGTAATAATTGCCATCTTATAATAGTGCAGCTCCTCAAAATACAAAGCCCTCAGCGCCTTCATATAGTAGTGCAACCCCCCACTCTCCACATAGTAATTGTGTCTCCTATACTTTCTTATAATAGTGTAGTCCCCTGTTGACACTGGCTTAATCTCTGTACTGTCTGGCCATGCAACAGTGAATATATATTTATTCAGGAACAAAGATAACACAGGTTACAACTGGTATTATAGCTCAGGATCTTAGCATCTTGTCTGTCAGCTTGCAAAGTGAAAATGTGCTCCAGCTACACACACAGTGAACAGGAGCTTCCTGCTTTTTTTAAACAGTGTATTATTGGCAATTAGTGTTGAGCGATACAATACCGCAAGTATCGGGTATCGGCCGATATTAGCTGTTTCGGCCTTTCGATACTTAGTTCCGATATTTTCCATATATCGTATACCGGAATCGGAAGTTCCCATAATTCTTTGAGAGGCAATGTGATTTTAGTCAGCCAATGAGGAATCCTAAGAAGTGTGGGCACATCCTGTACTGCTGCGGTCATGTTAACTAATGGCATGGCTGTGATTGGATGCTGAAATGATGTCAGAATGCACTATAAAAGGCGCCGCCGCCATTTTAGCGTCACTGTGCTGTGAATTCAGTAAGGGACAGAACGCTGCTGTGCTGACTCTGAGGGACAGTTAGAGATTGCGATTTAGTGTACTGTGCTGTAGGCAGGCTAGCACCAACCGCTGTGTAAAGCTTCCTTTTGCCTGCAGTGTTGTTTTAACAGCTCTGCAAGGTGTGTGTGTGAGTGTGACGCTGCAGTTTGCTCTGCATGCAACGCTGTCTGTAGGCATCTGCACGTGTCACTCACAGACTCTTTTTTTTTCTTCAGTGTAATTCTTGCAGCTCCATGCAATTTAACTATTAGTGTGACGCGCTTCCATCCGTATCCAATACATTGGTTGCAAACACTATAGAAGTAGACAAAGGAGTAGCCTTTCACAGATTGTGAACAGTTGTGTTTCAGTGTTCACTTCAGTCTGTGTTTTTTATTTTTTGAGTGCACATCACGCTCCAGTTACTTGTTCAAGCACTGCTGCTTGTACTCTGCTGAGCGTGTCTCAGTGCCTCATCCTTTTCATTTATCTCCAATTGGTTCTGCTCCATTCCATTTAAAATATAATCTATTAGTGTGACGCGCTTCCATCCGTATCCAATACATTGGTTGCAAACACTATAGAAGTAGACAAAGGGTAGCCTTTCACAGATTGTGAACAGTTGTGTTTCAGTGTTCACTTCAGCTGTGTTTTTTATTTTTTAGTGCACATCACGCTCCAGTTTACTTGTTTCAAGCACTGCAGCTTGTACTCTGCTGAGCGTGTCTCAGTGCCTCATCCTTTTCATTATCTCCAATTGGTTCTGCTCCATTCCATTTAAAATATAATCTATTAGTGTGACGCGCTTCCATCCATATCCAATACATTGGTTGCAAACACTATAGAAGTAGACAAAGGAGTAGCCTTTCACAGATTGTGAACAGTTGTGTTTCAGTGTTCACTTCAGTCTGTGTTTTTTATTTTTTGAGTGCACATCACGCTCCAGTTACTTGTTCAAGCACTGCTGCTTGTACTCTGCTGAGCGTGTCTCAGTGCCTCATCCTTTTCATTTATCTCCAATTGGTTCTGCTCCATTCCATTTAAAATATAATCTATTAGTGTGACGCGCTTCCATCCGTATCCAATACATTGGTTGCAAACACTATAGAAGTAGACAAAGGAGTAGCCTTTCACAGATTGTGAACAGTTGTGTTTCAGTGTTCACTTCAGTCTCTGCGTAATAACCACACTTAGGCCTTATAACTTTTCTGACTTTCTTTATCAATCTACCAAGATGAAGAAGGCAGTGACTAAGGCACGTGGTCGTGGCCGTGGAGTTTCAGCAGGGAGAAGACGTGGTGATTCTGTGGCTGCTGCCGCCCTCAGTGACACAGCATTCACCAGTTTTACCCATGAGCGTTCCTTTATGCGCAGTTTGGTAGGAGCTCGGCGTGCCCCCCTGCTGCGGGAAGAACAAATTGAAGCCGTTGTTGGTTGGATGGCAGCCAATGCATCGACTTCAATTCCTTCCACCTCCTCTCAGGAACACAACACTGTTGAGCAACCATCTGTCTGTTCACCGCCTGTCAAATTGCCCAGGCAGTCAGAGAGTTCTGTACAGGAGCCAGCTGAGTCTCTGCTTCTGTTCTCAGAATCTGTTGGCTCGCAAACACGGGCACAGGCAAGCAGCATTCTGCAATTTGAAGAAGAGGGAGTATGCAGTGATGCGCAACAGCTGTGTCTCTCTCAATCTGAAGAGGCGGGTGAGCCAGTGCCGATGGACAGCACACTGCAGAACGCATCTTATGATGATGATGAGACTCAGGTGCCAGGTTTTGTGGAGCATGGTGCTGCCCAGACCATCCAACAGCAGCAGGTGTTGGAAGAGGGTAGTGGAGATGATGAAGTCCGAGACCCAACATGGCGTGAGCAACAGGAAGGTGGTGGGAGCAGCTCTGAGGAAGAGATTGTCCCAACGGTACAAAGAGGAGGGAGAGGTAGGCTGCAGACTCGCTTGCCTGTAGCCTCCAGTATGGCACCTGTTGGGAGCAGTTCTCTTAGAAATGTCAAAATTGGCGCTCCCATGACTTGCACTGCGTGGTCCTTTTTTGACAGACTTGTAGATGATATTTGCTATGTTCAATGCAAGCTGTGTAAGCAAAAAGTTAAAAGAGGTAAAAATATCAGTAACCTGAATACCACAAATATGTGGAAACATGTACGGACAAAGCACGTAGCTGAGTTACAAAGACACACTGGAGATGTAGGCCAACCTACAGCAGCACCTACATCTTCAGGTCGTGTTGGAGCCTCTACCTCCAGCTCACACACACCTGGTTCGGCTTCCTCACAGGATCTCCATGGAAGAACCTCGGTCACTGTTGTCCATAGACAAACTGTTATTCCACCCACAGCAGCAAGTTCACAGTCATCGTCACACTCCCAGACCACAAAACAGCCATCGGTACCACAGGCATGGGATAAAAGACGGCCATACTCGGCAAACCATCCACGAGCACAGGCTCTGAATGCTGGCATTGCAAAACTCCTGTCCCTTGAAATGCTGTCATTCAGGCTGGTGGAGACTGACAGTTTCAGGAACTTTATGGCATTGGCAGTCCCACAATATAATGTGCCAAGCCGATTTTATTTCAGCAGGCAAGCTGTCCCTGCTCTGCAAAAACATGTCGAGGGAAACATTAAACATGCGCTACTAAACGCCGTCAGTAGCAGGGTCCACCTGACCACCGATGCGTGGACCAGTACCCATGGCCAGGGACGATACCTTTCCCTCACTGCCCATTGGGTCAATGTTGTGGAGCCGGGTACAGATCTTGCCAGTGGCGCTGTACGTGTTCTGCCAACTCCAAGGATTGCAGGAATCCAGTCAGTACACATTGATTCCTCCTCCTACTCCAGTTCCTCAGAATCATCACTGCACGAGCCGTCACGGTATACCTCCACATGGACCCGTGAACGCTTACCTGTTGCGACCGATATGAGCACAGCCGTGGCCAAACGTCAACAGGCCGTCCTGAAATTAATTTCCATGGGGAATCGAAGCCACACAGCGCAGGAGTTCTGGGATGCCATCAAGCAGGAGAGCGACGTGTGGTTTTTGTCAGCTAATCTCCAGCCAGGCTTGGTAGTGTGTGACAATGGCCGAAATCTGGTGGCAGCTCTGGGCCTTGGCAACCTCACTCACATACCATGTCTGGCACATGTGTTCAACTTGGTCGTGCAGAGTTTTTTGAGGGACTATCCGGATCTTGATGCACTGCTGCACAAGGTCCGCCTAGAGTGCGCTCACTTGCGACGTTCCAGCATGGCCAGATCGCGCATTGCAGCTCTGCAAGTCAGATTTCGCCTTCCTGAACATCGCATCATATGTGACGTACCCACCAGGTGGAATTCCACGTTACATATGTTGGAGCGGTTGTGTGAGCAGCAGCCAGCAGTAATGGAGTATCAGCTGCAACAGGCGCAATCAACTCGCAATTTGCGCCGTTCACACTTCACCACTACTGAGTGGGCCTCTATGAAGGACATCTGCGACGTTTTGCATGCGTTTGATGTCTCAACGCGGATGGCGAGTGCAGATGATGCACTAGTCAGCATGACTGTCCCCCTTATCTGCCTGCTTCAGAAATCACTGAAAGCACTAAAGGAAGAGGTTTTGGAAGAGGTGGAGGATGAGGAGTCACAAATTCAATTACCTTCAGGACAGTCATCGCAACGTGGTTCCTCACAGGGGCTGGGCAGGGCTCACTTTGTGAGGAGGATGAGGAGGAGGAGGAGTCAATGGAGGAGGAAGAAATCCCTACAGAGGAGGTACACAACGCTCTAGTCAGTATGTAGAGCGAGGGTGGGTGATGCAGAGGAGGCAGAGATGACGCCTCTTCCAGAGACAGCCTTTGTTGGCCAGTTGGAGTCTGCAGCACATGTTGATTTCATGCTTCAGTGCCTGAGAAACGACCGCCGCATCGCCCACATTCTCACCACGTCAGATTATTGGGTGTACACCCTCCTAGACCTCGCTACCGGGACAACTTACAAACCCTCATCACACCGGTGAACCGGGACCGTAAAATGCAGGAGTACCAAGACACACTGGTGCAATCCATACTGTTGTACATTCCAGCCAAGAGAGCTGCTGCTGCTGCTACTGCTTTACAAAGCAGCTCTGTGCATCGAGGCAGTGTAGACACCTCTACAACAAGAGGGAGCAGAAGCAGCGCCTCTGCACGGGGCAAGAGCTGTATGTTACAAATGTGGCAAAGTTTTGTGACAGCGCCAGCAAGGTCTACACCATCCGAGACGGCTCCAGTCACCAGGAAGAAACGTTTCCGTAAGATGGTGACAGACTACTTGGCTTTCCCTCTAAGTGTACTCCCAGATGCCTCTTCCCCTTTAAAATTTTTGGGGTCTCTAAGTTGGATACATGGCCAGAGCTTAGCCAGTATGCATTGGAGGTGCTGGCTTGCCCCGCTGCCAGTGTATTATCGGAGCGCGTCTTTAGTGCTGCAGGTGGTGTACTAACAGACCGTCGCATGCGACTATCCTCCAAATAATGTAGACCGGCTTACTTTTCTGAAAATGAACAAGGCATGGATCTCGCCAGAATTTGTCTGTCCGTTTTCAGATTAATAACTGGTTCGCAACGTTATCCATGTCTCCTGTTATGTTCATCTTTCTACCACCTGAACTCTACTCCCTGGTAGTGTTGAGCGATACGATACCGCAAGTATCGGGTATCGGCCGATATTAGCTGTTTCGGCCTTTCGATATTTAGTTCCGATATTTTCCATATATCGTATACCGAATCGGAAGTTCCCATAATTCTTTGAGAGGCAATGTGATTTTAGTCAGCCAATGAGGAATCCTAAGAAGTGTGGGCACATCCTGTACTGCTGCGGTCATGTTAACTAATGGCATGGCTGTGATTGGATGCTGAAATGATGTCAGAATGCACTATAAAAGGCGCCGCCGCCATTTTAGCGTCACTGTGCTGTGAATTCAGTAAGGGACAGAACGCTGCTGTGCTGACTCTGAGGACAGTTAGAGATTGCGATTTAGTGTACTGTGCTGTAGGCAGGCTAGCACCAACGCTGTGTAAAGCTTCCTTTGCTGCAGTGTTGTTTTAACAGCTCTGCAAGATGTGTGTGTGAGTGTGACGCTGCAGTTTGCTCTGCATGCAACGCTGTCTGTAGGCATCTGCCGTGTCACTCACAACTCTTTTTTTTTTCTCAGTGTAATTCTTGCAGCTCCATGCAATTTAACTATTAGTGTGACGCGCTTCATCCGTACCAATACATTGGTTCAAACACTAAGAAGTAGACAAAGGAGTAGCCTTTCACAGATTGTGAACAGTTGTGTTTCAGTGTTCACTTCAGTCTGTTGTTTTTTATTTTTTGAGTGCACATCACGCTCCGTTACTTGTTCAAGCACTGCTGCTTGTACTCTGCTGAGCGTGTCTCAGTGCCTAATCCTTTTCATTTATCTCCAATTGGTTCTGCTCCATTCCATTAAAAATATAATCTATTAGTGTGAACGCGCTTCCATCCCGTATCCAATACATTGGTTGCAAACACTATAGAAATAGACAAAGAGTAGCCTTTCACAGATTGTGAACAGTTTGTTTTCAGTGTTTCACTTCAGTCTGTGTTTTTATTTTTTGAGTGCACATCACGCTCCATTACTTGTTCAAGCACTGCTGCTTGTACTCTGCTGAGCGTGTCTCAGTGCCTCATCCTTTCATTTATCTCCAATTGTTCGCTTCCATTCCATTTAAAATATAATCTATTAGTGTGACGCGCTTCCATCCGTATCCAATACATTGGTTGCAAACACTATAGAAGTAGACAAAGGAGTAGCCTTTCACAGATTGTGAACAGTTGTGTTTCAGTGTTTCACTTCAGTCGTGTTTTTTATTTTTTGAGTGCACATCACGCTCCATTACTTGTTCAAGCACTGCTGCTTGTACTCTGCTGAGCGTGTCTCATTGCCTCATCCTTTCATTTATCTCCAATTGGTTCTGCTCCATTCCATTTAAAATATAATCTATTAGTGTGACGCGCTTCCATCCGTATCCAATACATTGTGTTTGCAAACCTATAGAAGTAGACAAAGGATAGCCTTCACAGATTGTGAACAGTTGTGTTTCAGTGTTCACTTCATCTCTGCGTAATAACCACACTTAGGCCTTATAACTTTTCTGACTTTCTTTATCAAACTACCAAGATAAAAAGGCAGTGACTAAGGCACGTGGTCGTGGCCGTGGAGTTTTCAGCAGGAGAGGACGTGTGATTCTGTGGCGCTGCCGCCCTCAGTGACACAGCATTCACCAGTTTTAACCCATGACGTTCCTTTATTGCGCAGTTTGGTAGAGCTCGCGTGCCCCCCTGCTGCGGGAAGAACAAATTGAAGCCGTTGTTGGTTGGATGGCAGCCAATGCATCGACTTCAATCCTCCACCCTCCTCAGGAACACAACACTGTTGAGCAACCATCTGTCTGTTCACCGCCTGTCAAATTGCCCAGGCAGTCAGAGATCTGTACAGACCAGCTGATCCTCTGCTTCTGTTCTCAGAATCTGTTGGCTCGCAAACACGGGCACAGGCAAGCAGCATTCTGCAATTTGAAGAAGAGGGAGTATGCAGTGATGCGCAACAGCTGTGTCTCTCTCAATCTGAAGAGGCGGGTGAGCCAGTGCCGATGGACAGCACACTGCAGAACGCATCTTATGATGATATGAGACTCAGGTGCCAGGTTTTGTGGAGCATGGTGCTGCCCAGACCATCCAACAGCACAGGTGTTGGAAGAGGTAGTGGAGATGATAAGTCCGAGACCCAACATGGCGTGAGCAACAGGAAGGTGGTGGGAGCAGCTCTGAGGAAGAGATTGTCCCAACGGTACAAAGAGGAGGGAGAGGTAGGGCTGCAGACTCGCTTGCCTGTAGCCTCCAGTATGGCACCTGTTGGGAGCAGTTCTCTTAGAAATGTCAAAATTGGCGCTCCCATGACTTGCACTGCGTGGTCCTTTTGACAGACTTGTAGATGATATTTGCTATGTTCAATGCAAGCTGTGTAAGCAAAAAGTTAAAAGAGGTAAAAATACAGTAACCTGAATACCACAAATATGTGGAAACATGTACGGACAAAGCACTAGCTGATTACAAAGACACACTGGAGATGTAGGCCAACCTACAGCAGCACTACAATCTTCAGGTCGTGTTGGAGCCTCACCTCCACTCACACACACCTGGTTCGGCTTTCCTCACAGGATCTCCATGAAGAACCTCGGTCACTGTTGTCCATAGACAAACGTTATCCACCCACAGCAGCAAGTTCACAGTCATCGTCACACTCCCAGACCACAAAACAGCCATCGTACACAGGCATGGATAAAAGACGGCCATACTCGCAAACCATCCACGGCACAGGCTCTGAATGCTGGCATTGCAAAACTCCTGTCCCTTGAAATGCGCATTCAGGCTGGTGGAGACTGACATTTCAGGAACTTTATGGCATTGGCAGTCCCACAATATAATGTGCCAAGCCGATTTTATTTCAGCAGGCAAGCTGTCCCTGCTCTGCAAAAACATGTCGAGGGAAACATTAAACATGCGCTACTAAACGCCG
This sequence comes from Oophaga sylvatica, assembly GCA_033576555.1. Taxonomy (NCBI): domain Eukaryota; kingdom Metazoa; phylum Chordata; class Amphibia; order Anura; family Dendrobatidae; genus Oophaga; species Oophaga sylvatica. Next base: position 482,199,619 of record JARQOD010000002.1, read on the forward strand.
CAGTAGCAGGGTCCACCTGACCACCGATGCTGGACCAGTACCCATGGCCAGGACGATACCTTTCCCTCACTGCCCATTGGGTCAATGTTGTGGAGCCGGGTACAGATCTTGCCAGTGGCGCTGTACGTGTTCTGCCAACTCCAAGGATTGCAGGAATCCATCAGTACACATTGATTCCTCCTCCTACTCCATTCCTCAAATCAATCACTGCACGACCGTCACGGTAAACCTCCACATGGACCCCTGAACGCTTACCTGTTGCGACCGATATGACACAGCCGGGCCAAACGTCAACAGGCCGTCCTGAAATTAATTTCCATGGGGAATCGAAGCCACACAGCGCAGGAGTTTCTGGGATGCCATCAAGCAGGAGAGCGACGTGTGGTTTTTTTGTCAGCTAATCTCCAGCCAGGCTTGGTAGTGTGTGACAATGCCGAAATCTGGTGGCAGCTCTGGGCCTTGGCAACCTCACTCACATACCAATGTCTGGGCACATGTGGTTCAACTTGGTCGTGCAGAGTTTTTTGAGGGACTATCCGATCTTGATGCACTGCTGCACAAGGTCCGCCAAGTGCGCTCACTTGCGACGTTTCCAGCATGGCCAATCCGCGCATTGCAGCTCTGCAATCAGATTTCGCCTTCCTGAACATCGCATCATATGTGACGTACCCACCATGTGGAATCCACTTACATAAGTGGAGCGGTTGTGTGACAGCAGCCAGCATAATGGAGTATCAGCTGCAACAGCGCAATCAACTCGCAATTTGCGCCGTTCACACTTCACCACACTGAGTGGGCCTCTATGAAGACATCTGCGACGTTTTGCATGCGTTTGATGTCTCAACGCGGATGGCAGTGCAGATGATGCACTAGTCAGCATGACTGTCCCCCTTATCTGCCTGCTTCAGAAATCACTGAAAGCACTAAAGGAAGAGTTTTGAAGAGGTGGAGATGAGGAGTCACAAATTCAATACCTTCAGGACAGTCATCGCAACGTGGTTTCCTCACAAGGGCTGGGCAGGGCTCACTTTTGAGGAGATGAGGGAGGAGGAGTCAATGGAGGAGGAAGAAATCCCTACAGAGGGAGGTACACAACGCTCTAGTCAGTAGTAGAGCGAGGGTTGGGGTGATGCAGAGGAGGCAGAGATGACGCCTCTTCCAGAGGACAAGCCTTTGTTGGCCATTTGGAGTCCTGCAGCACATGGTTGATTTCATGCTTCATGCCTGAGAAACGACCGCCGCATCGCCCACATTCTCACCACGTCAGATTATGGGTGTAACACCCTCCTAGACCCTCGCTACCGGGACAACTTACAAACCCTCATCACCGGTGAACCGGACCGTAAAATGCAGGAGTACCAAGACACACTGGTGCAATCCATACTGTTGTACATTCCAGCCAAGAGAGCTGCTGCTGCTGCTACTGCTTTACAAAGCAGCTCTGTGCATCGAGGCAGTGTAGACACCTCTACAACAAGAGGAGCAGAAGCAGCGCCTCTGCACAGGGCAAGAGCTGTATGTTACAAATGTGGCAAAGTTTTGTGACAGCGCCAGCAAGGTCTACACCATCCGAGACGGCTCCAGTCACCAGGAAGAAACGTTTCCGTAAGATGGTGACAGACTACTTGGCTTTCCCTCTAAGTGTACTCCCAGATGCCTCTTCCCCTTTCAAATTTTGGGTCTCTAAGTTGGATACATGGCCAAGCTTAGCCAGTAATGCATTGAGGTGCTGGCTTGCCCCGCTGCCAGTGTATTATCGGAGCGCGTCTTTAGTGCTGCAGGTGGTGTACTAACAACCGTCGCATGCGACTATCCTCCGATAATGTAGACCGGCTTACTTTTCTGAAAATGAACAAGGCATGGATCTCGCCAGAATTTGTCTGTCCGTTTTTCAGATTAAATAACTGGTTCGCAACGTTATCCATGTCTCCTGTTTATGTTCATCTTTCTACCACCTGAACTCTACTCCCTGGTAGTGTTGAGCGATTACGATACCGCAAGTATCGGGTATCGGCCGATATTAGCTGTTTCGGCCTTTCGATATTTAGTTCCGATATTTTCCATATATCGTATACCGGAATCGGAAGTTCCCATAATTCTTTGAGAGGCAATGTGATTTTAGTCAGCCAATGAGGAATCCTAAGAAGTGTGGGCACATCCTGTACTGCTGCGGTCATGTTAACTAATGCATGGCTGTGATTGGATGCTGAAATGATGTCAGAATGCACTAAAAAGGCGCCGCCGCCATTTTTAGCGTCACTGTGCTGTGAATTCAGTAAGGGACAGAACGCTGCTGTGCTGACTCTGAGGACAGTTAGAGATTGCGATTTAGTGTACTGTGCTGTAGGCAGGCTAGCACCAACCGCTGTGTAAAGCTTCCTTTTGCCTGCAGTGTTTTTTTAACAGCTCTGCAAGATGTGTGTGTGAGTGTGACGCTGCAGTTTGCTCTGCATGCAACGCTGTCTGTAGGCATCTGCACGTGTCACTCACAGACTCTTTTTTTTTTCTTCAGTGTAATTCTTGCAGCTCCATGCAATTTAACTATTAGTGTGACGCGCTTCCATCCGTATCCAATACATTGGTTGCAAACACTATAGAAGTAGACAAAGGAGTAGCCTTTCACAGATTGTGAACAGTTGTGTTTCAGTGTTCACTTCATCTGTGTTTTTTATTTTTTGAGTGCACATCACGCTCCAGTTACTTTTTCAAGCACTGCTGCTTGTACTCTGCTGAGCGTGTCTCAGTGCCCATCCTTTTCATTTATCTCCAATTGGTTCTGCTCCATTCCATTTAAAATATAATCTATTAGTGTGACGCGCTCCATCCGTATCCAATACATTGGTTGCAAACACTATAGAAGTAGACAAAGAGTAGCCTTTCACAGATTGTGAACATTTGTGTTTCAGTGTTCACTTCAGTCTGTGTTTTTTATTTTTTGAGTGCACATCACGCTCCAGTTACTTGTTCAAGCACTGCTGCTTGTACTCTGCTGAGCGTGTCTCAGTGCCTCATCCTTTTCATTTATCTCCAATTGGTTCTGCTCCATTCCATTTAAAATATAATCTATTAGTGTGACGCGCTTCCATCCGTATCCAATACATTGGTTGCAAACACTATAGAAGTAGACAAAGGAGTAGCCTTTCACAGATTGTGAACAGTTGTGTTTCAGTGTTCACTTCAGTCTGTGTTTTTATTTTTTGAGTGCACATCACGCTCCAGTTACTTGTTCAAGCACTGCTGCTTGTACTCTGCTGAGCGTGTCTCAGTGCCTCATCCTTTTCATTTATCTCCAATTGGTTTCTGCTCCATTCCATTTAAAAATAAAATCTATTGTGTGACGCGCTTCCATCCGTATCCAATACATGGTTGCAAACACTATAGAAGTAGACAAAGGAGTAGCCTTTCACAGATTGTGAACAGTTGTGTTTCAGTGTTCACTTCAGTCTCTGCGTAATAACCACACTTAGGCCTTATAACTTTTCTGACTTTCTTTATCAATCTACCAAGATGAAGAAGGCAGTGACTAAGGCACGTGGTCGTGGCCGTGGAGTTTCAGCAGGGAGAGGACGTGGTGATTCTGTGGCTGCTGCCGCCCTCATGACACAGCATTCACCAGTTTTACCCATGAGCGTTCCTTTATGCGCAGTTTGGTAGGAGCTCGGCGTGCCCCCCTGCTGCGGGAAGAACAAATGAAGCCGTTGTTGGTTGGATGGCAGCCAATGCATCGACTTCTATTCCTTCCACCTCCTCTTAGGAACACAACACTGTTGAGCAACCATCTGTCTGTTCACCGCCTGTCAAATTGCCCAGGCAGTCAGAGAGTTCTGTACAGGAGCCAGCTGAGTCTCTGCTTCTGTTCTCAGAATCTGTTGGCTCGCAAACACGGGCACAGGCAAGCAGCATTCTGCAATTTGAAGAAGAGGAGTATGCAGTGATGCGCAACAGCTGTGTCTCTCTCAATCTGAAGAGGCGGGTGAGCCAGTGCCGATGGACAGCACACTGCAGAACGCATCTTATGATGATGATGAGACTCAGGTGCCAGGTTTTGTGGAGCATGGTGCTGCCCAGACCATCCAACAGCAGCAGGTGTTGGAAGAGGGTAGTGGAGATGATGAAGTCCGAGACCCAACATGGCGTGAGCAACAGGAAAGGTGGTGGGAGCAGCTCTGAGGAAGAGATTGTCCCAACGGTACAAAGAGGAGGGAGAGGTAGGCTGCAGACTCGCTTGCCTGTAGCCTCCAGTATGGCACCTGTTGGGAGCAGTTCTCTTAGAAATGTCAAAATTGGCGCTCCCATGACTTGCACTGCGTGGTCCTTTTTTGACAGACTTGTAGATGATATTTGCTATGTTCAATGCAAGCTGTGTAAGCAAAAAGTTAAAAGAGGTAAAAATATCAGTAACCTGAATACCACAAATATGTGGAAACATGTACGGACAAAGCACGTAGCTGAGTTACAAAGACACACTGGAGATGTAGGCCAACCTACAGCAGCACCTACATCTTCAGGTCGTGTTGGAGCCTCTACCTCCAGCTCACACACACCTGGTTCGGCTTCCTCACAGGATCTCCATGGAAGAACCTCGGTCACTGTTGTCCATAGACAAACTGTTATTCCACCCACAGCAGCAAGTTCACAGTCATCGTCACACTCCCAGACCACAAAACAGCCATCGGTACCACAGGCATGGGATAAAAGACGGCCATACTCGGCAAACCATCCACGAGCACAGGCTCTGAATGCTGGCATTGCAAAACTCCTGTCCCTTGAAATGCTGTCATTCAGGCTGGTGGAGACTGACAGTTTCAGGAACTTTATGGCATTGGCAGTCCCACAATATAATGTGCCAAGCCGATTTTATTTCAGCAGGCAAGCTGTCCCTGCTCTGCAAAAACATGTCGAGGGAAACATTAAACATGCGCTACTAAACGCCGTCAGTAGCAGGGTCCACCTGACCACCGATGCGTGGACCAGTACCCATGGCCAGGGACGATACCTTTCCCTCACTGCCCATTGGGTCAATGTTGTGGAGCCGGGTACAGATCTTGCCAGTGGCGCTGTACGTGTTCTGCCAACTCCAAGGATTGCAGGAATCCAGTCAGTACACATTGATTCCTCCTCCTACTCCAGTTCCTCAGAATCATCACTGCACGAGCCGTCACGGTATACCTCCACATGGACCCGTGAACGCTTACCTGTTGCGACCGATATGAGCACAGCCGTGGCCAAACGTCAACAGGCCGTCCTGAAATTAATTTCCATGGGGAATCGAAGCCACACAGCGCAGGAGTTCTGGGATGCCATCAAGCAGGAGAGCGACGTGTGGTTTTTGTCAGCTAATCTCCAGCCAGGCTTGGTAGTGTGTGACAATGGCCGAAATCTGGTGGCAGCTCTGGGCCTTGGCAACCTCACTCACATACCATGTCTGGCACATGTGTTCAACTTGGTCGTGCAGAGTTTTTTTGAGGGACTATCCGGATCTTGATGCACTGCTGCACAAGGTCCGCCTAGAGTGCGCTCACTTGCGACGTTCCAGCATGGCCAGATCGCGCATTGCAGCTCTGCAAGTCAGATTTCGCCTTCCTGAACATCGCATCATATGTGACGTACCCACCAGTGGAATTCCACGTTACATATGTTGGAGCGGTTGTGTGAGCAGCAGCCAGCAACTCGCAATTTGCGCCGTTCACACTTCACCACTACTGAGTGGGCCCTCTATGAAGGACATCTGCGACGTTTTGCATGCGTTTGATGTCTCAACGCGGATGGCGAGTGCAGATGATGCACTAGTCAGCATGACTGTCCCCCTTATCTGCCTGCTTCAGAAATCACTGAAAGCACTAAAGGAAGAGGTTTTGGAAGAGGTGGAGGATGAGGAGTCACAAATTCAATTACCTTCAGGACAGTCATCGCAACGTGGTTCCTCACAAGGGGCTGGGCAGGGCTCACTTTGTGAGGAGGATGAGGAGGAGGAGGAGTCAATGGAGGAGGAAGAAATCCCTACAGAGGGAGGTACACAACGCTCTAGTCAGTATGTAGAGCGAGGGTGGGGTGATGCAGAGGAGGCAGAGATGACGCCTCTTCCAGAGGACAGCCTTTGTTGGCCAGTTGGGAGTCTGCAGCACATGGTTGATTTCATGCTTCAGTGCCTGAGAAACGACCGCCGCATCGCCCACATTCTCACCACGTCAGATTATTGGGTGTACACCCTCCTAGACCCTCGCTACCCGGGACAACTTACAAACCCTCATCACACCGGTGAACCGGGACCGTAAAATGCAGGAGTACCAAGACACACTGGTGCAATCCATACTGTTGTACATTCCAGCCAAGAGAGCTGCTGCTGCTGCTACTGCTTTACAAAGCAGCTCTGTGCATCGAGGCAGTGTAGACACCTCTACAACAAGAGGGAGCAAAGCAGCGCCTCTGCACAGGGCAAGAGCTGTATGTTACAAATGTGGCAAAGTTTTGTGACAGCGCCAGCAAGGTCTACACCATCCGAGACGGCTCCAGTCACCAGGAAGAAACGTTTCCGTAAGATGGTGACAGACTACTTGGCTTTCCCTCTAAGTGTACTCCCAGATGCCTCTTCCCCTTTCAAATTTTGGGTCTCTAAGTTGGATACATGGCCAGAGCTTAGCCAGTATGCATTGGAGGTGCTGGCTTGCCCCGCTGCCAGTGTATTATCGGAGCGCGTCTTTAGTGCTGCAGGTGGTGTACTAACAGACCGTCGCATGCGACTATCCTCCGATAATGTAGACCGGCTTACTTTTCTGAAAATGAACAAGGCATGGATCTCGCCAGAATTTGTCTGTCCGTTTTCAGATTAAATAACTGGTTCGCAACGTTATCCATGTCTCCTGTTATGTTCATCTTTCTACCACCTGAACTCTACTCCCTGGTAGTGTTGAGCGATACGATACCGCAAGTATCGGGTATCGGCCGATATTAGCTGTTTCGGCCTTTCGATATTTAGTTCCGATATTTTCCATATATCGTATACCGGAATCGGAAGTTCCCATAATTCTTTGAGAGGCAATGTGATTTTAGTCAGCCAATGAGGAATCCTAAGAAGTGTGGGCACATCCTGTACTGCTGCGGTCATGTTAACTAATGGCATGGCTGTGATTGGATGCTGAAATGATGTCAGAATGCACTATAAAAGGCGCCGCCGCCATTTTAGCGTCACTGTGCTGTGAATTCAGTAAGGGACAGAACGCTGCTGTGCTGACTCTGAGGGACAGTTAGAGATTGCGATTTAGTGTACTGTGCTGTAGCAGGCTAGCACCAACCGCTGTGTAAAGCTTCCTTTTGCCTGCAGTGTTGTTTTAACAGCTCTGCAAGATGTGTGTGTGAGTGTGACGCTGCAGTTTGCTCTGCATGCAACGCTGTCTGTAGGCATCTGCACGTGTCACTCACAGACTCTTTTTTTTTCTTCAGTGTAATTCTTGCAGCTCCATGCAATTTAACTATTAGTGTGACGCGCTTCCATCCGTATCCAATACATTGGTTGCAAACACTATAGAAGTAGACAAAGGAGTAGCCTTTCACAGATTGTGAACAGTTGTGTTTCAGTGTTCACTTCAGTCTGTGTTTTTTATTTTTTGAGTGCACATCACGCTCCAGTTACTTGTTCAAGCACTGCTGCTTGTACTCTGCTGAGCGTGTCTCAGTGCCTCATCCTTTTCATTTATCTCCAATTGGTTCTGCTCCATTCCATTTAAAATATAATCTATTAGTGTGACGCGCTTCCATCCGTATCCAATACATTGGTTGCAAACACTATAGAAGTAGACAAAGGAGTAGCCTTTCACAGATTGTGAACATTGTGTTTCAGTGTTCACTTCAGTCTGTGTTTTTTATTTTTGAGTGCACATCACGCTCCAGTTACTTGTTCAAGCACTGCTGCTTGTAACTCTGCTGAGCGTGTCTCAGTGCCTCATCCTTTTCATTTATCTCCAATTGGTTCTGCTCCATTCCATTTAAAATATAATCTATTAGTGTGACGCGCTTCCATCCGTATCCAATACATTGGTTGCAAACACTATAGAAGTAGACAAAGGAGTAGCCTTTCACAGATTGTGAACAGTTGTGTTTCAGTGTTCACTTCAGTCTCTGCGTAATAACCACACTTAGGCCTTATAACTTTTCTGACTTTCTTTATCAATCTACCAAGATGAAGAAGGCAGTGACTAAGGCACGTGGTCGTGGCCGTGGAGTTTCAGCAGGGAGAGGACGTGGTGATTCTGTGGCTGCTGCCGCCCTCAGTGACACAGCATCCACCAGTTTTACCCATGAGCGTTCCTTTATGCGCAGTTTGGTAGGAGCTCGGCGTGCCCCCTTGCTGCGGGAAGAACAAATTGAAGCCGTTGTTGGTTGGATGGCAGCCAATGCATCGACTTCAATTCCTTCCACCTCCTCTCAGGAACACAACACTGTTGAGCAACCATCTGTCTGTTCACCGCCTGTCAAATTGCCCAGGCAGTCAGAGAGTTCTGTACAGGAGCCAGCTGAGTCTCTGCTTCTGTTCTCAGAATCTGTTGGCTCGCAAACACGGGCACAGGCAAGCAGCATTCTGCAATTTGAAGAAGAGGGAGTATGCAGTGATGCGCAACAGCTGTGTCTCTCTCAATCTGAAGAGGCGGGTGAGCCAGTGCCGATGGACAGCACACTGCAGAACGCATCTTATGATGATGATGAGACTCAGGTGCCAGGTTTTGTGGAGCATGGTGCTGCCCAGACCATCCAACAGCAGCAGGTGTTGGAAGAGGGTAGTGGAGATGATGAAGTCCGAGACCCAACATGGCGTGAGCAACAGGAAGGTGGTGGAGCAGCTCTGAGGAAGAGATTGTCCCAACGGTACAAAGAGGAGGGAGAGGTAGGCTGCAGACTCGCTTGCCTGTAGCCTCCAGTATGGCACCTGTTGGGAGCAGTTCTCTTAGAAATGTCAAAATTGGCGCTCCCATGACTTGCACTGCGTGATCCTTTTTTGACAGACTTGTAGATGATATTTGCTATGTTCAATGCAAGCTGTGTAAGCAAAAAGTTAAAAGAGGTAAAAATATCAGTAACCTGAATACCACAAATATGTGGAAACATGTACGGACAAAGCACGTAGCTGAGTTACAAAGACACACTGGAGATGTAGGCCAACCTACAGCAGCACCTACATCTTCAGGTCGTGTTGGAGCCTCTACCTCCAGCTCACACACACCTGGTTCGGCTTCCTCACAGGATCTCCATGGAAGAACCTCGGTCACTGTTGTCCATAGACAAACTGTTATTCCACCCACAGCAGCAAGTTCACAGTCATCGTCACACTCCCAGACCACAAAACAGCCATGGTACCACAGGCATGGGATAAAAGACGGCCATACTCGGCAAACCATCCACGAGCACAGCTCTGAATGCTGGCATTGCAAAACTCCTGTCCCTTGAAATGCTGTCATTCAGGCTGGTGGAGACTGACAGTTTCAGGAACTTTATGGCATTGGCAGTCCCACAATATAATGTGCCAAGCCGATTTTATTTCAGCAGGGAAGCTGTCCCTGCTCTGCAAAAACATGTCGAGGGAAACATTAAACATGCGCTACTAAACGCCGTCAGTAGCAGGGTCCACCTGACCACCGATGCGTGGACCAGTACCCATGGCCAGGGACGATACCTTTCCCTCACTGCCCATTGGGTCAATGTTGTGGAGCCGGGTACAGATCTTGCCAGTGGCGCTGTACGTGTTCTGCCAACTCCAAGGATTGCAGGAATCCAGTCAGTACACATTGATTCCTCCTCCTACTCCAGTTCCTCAGAATCATCACTGCACGAGCCGTCACGGTATACCTCCACATGGACCCGTGAACGCTTACCTGTTGCGACCGATATGAGCACAGCCGTGGCCAAACGTCAACAGGCCGTCCTGAAATTAATTTCCATGGGGAATCGAAGCCAGACAGCGCAGGAGCTCTGGGATGCCATCAAGCAGGAGAGCGACGTGTGGTTTTTGTCAGCTAATCTCCAGCCAGGCTTGGTAGTGTGTGACAATGGCCGAAATCTGGTGGCAGCTCTGGGCCTTGGCAACCTCACTCACATACCATGTCTGGCACATGTGCTCAACTTGGTCGTGCAGAGTTTTTTGAGGGACTATCCGGATCTTGATGCACTGCTGCACAAGGTCCGCCTAGAGTGCGCTCACTTGCGACGTTCCAGCATGGCCAGATCGCGCATTGCAGTTCTGCAAGTCAGATTTCGCCTTCCTGAACATCGCATCATATGTGACGTACCCACCAGGTGGAATTCCACGTTACATATGTTGGAGCGGTTGTGTGAGCAGCAGCCAGCAGTAATGGAGTATCAGCTGCAACAGGCGCAATCAACTCGCAATTTGCGCCGTTCACACTTCACCACTACTGAGTGGGCCTCTATGAAGGACATCTGCGACGTTTTGCATGCGTTTGATGTCTCAACGCGGATGGCGAGTGCAGATGATGCACTAGTCAGCATGACTGTCCCCCTTATCTGCCTGCTTCAGAAATCACTGAAAGCACTAAAGGAAGAGGTTTTGGAAGAGGTGGAGGATGAGGAGTCACAAATTCAATTACCTTCAGGACAGTCATCGCAACGTGGTTCCTCACAGAGGGCTGGGCAGGGCTCACTTTGTGAGGAGGATGAGGAGGAGGAGGAGTCAATGGAGGAGGAAGAAATCCCTACAGAGGGAGGTACACAACGCTCTAGTCAGTATGTAGAGCGAGGGTGGGGTGATGCAGAGGGGCAGAGATGACGCCTCTTCCAGAGGACAGCCTTTGTTGGCCAGTTGGGAGTCTGCAGCACATGGTTGATTTCATGCTTCAGTGCCTGAGAAACGACCGCCGCATCGCCCACATTCTCACCACGTCAGATTATTGGGTGTACACCCTCCTAGACCCTCGCTACCGGGACAACTTACAAACCCTCATCACACCGGTGAACCGGGACCGTAAAATGCAGGAGTACCAAGACACACTGGTGCAATCCATACTGTTGTACATTCCAGCCAAGAGAGCTGCTGCTGCTGCTACTGCTTTACAAAGCAGCTCTGTGCATCGAGGCAGTGTAGACACCTCTACAACAAGAGGGAGCAGAAGCACGCCTCTGCACAGGGCAAGAGCTGTATGTTACAAATGTGGCAAAGTTTTGTGACAGCGCCAGCAAGGTCTACACCATCCGAGACGGCTCCAGTCACCAGGAAGAAACGTTTCCGTAAGATGGTGACAGACTACTTGGCTTTCCCTCTAAGTGTACTCCCAGATGCCTCTTCCCCTTTCAAATTTTGGGTCTCTAAGTTGGATACATGGCCAGAGCTTAGCCAGTATGCATTGGAGGTGCTGGCTTGCCCTGCTGCCAGTGTATTATCTGAGCGTGTCTTTAGTGCTGCAGGTGGTGTAGTAACAGACCGTCGCATGCGACTATCCTCAGAGAATGTAGACCGGCTTACTTTTCTGAAAATGAACAAGGCATGGATCTCACCTGAATTTGCCTGTCCGTTTTCAGATTAAATAACTGTTTGGCAACGTTTTCCATGTCTCCTGTTATGTTCATCTTTCTACCACCTGAACTCTACTCCCTGGGCTACAACACCGCCATTTGTTGCTCGTAAGTAATTGGCAGGGGTACTGACTCCTGGCCAGCCTGGTTACAGCACGACAGCTGTTTCCTGGCAGTGTGAACGTCAATTATCCTCCAATAAGTTGTGCTGTCGTGTTGCATTCGGGTTAGCCAACTCTATGGTGCCTGCAGTTTATGTGATTCCTATGTGTGCTGTGGGATATGTAAATAAAGGCGGTTTCCATTGTGACAATAGGACAAGCACCCACTGTAGGACTGTGTGATTCGGTAACTGCGGATGGCTTGCGTCCTGTCAACTTACATTTTCATGGGTGCGTTCTTCTACCCGTCCGGGGTCCAGTACCGTCAACTGGTTCTCCCCAGTGCCTTTGGCCTAGGAGCCTCCATCTCCGTATCCGAGTTCCACCAACGTCTGCTGGTTCTTGGTAGTGCTTTGGAGCACAGGTACCTCCTGCTTAGTAACCGTGTCACAGTAACGTCAGCTGGTACTCGGTTGTGACATTGCCTCTTTTCCTTCTGCTACTCGTCCGGGGTCCAGTACCGTCAACTGGTTCTCCCCAGTGCCTTTGGCCTAGGTGCCTCCATCTCCGTATCCGAGTTCCACCAACGTCTGCTGGTCCTTGGTAGTGCTTTGGAGCACAGGTACCTCCTGCTTAGTAACCGTGTCACAGTAACGTCAGCTGGTACTCAGTTGTGACATTGTCTCTTTTCCTTCTGCTACCCGTCCGGGGTCCAGTACCGTCAACTGGTTCTCCCCAGTGCCTTTGGCCTAGGTGCCTCCATCTCCGTATCCGAGTTCCACCAACGTCTGCTGGTCCTTGGTAGTGCTTTGGAGCACAGGTACCTCCTGCTTAGTAACCGTGTCACAGTAACGTCAGCTGGTACTCGGTTGTGACATTGCCTCTTTTCCTTCTGCTACCCATCCGGGGTCCAGTACCGTCAACTGGTTCTCCCCAGTGCCTTTGGCCTAGGTGCCTCCATCTCCGTATCCGAGTTCCACCAATGTCTGCTGGTCCTTGGTAGTGCTTTGGAGCACAGGTACCTTCTGCTTAGTAACCGTGTCACAGTAACGTCAGCTGGTACTCGGTTGTGACATTGCCTCTTTTCCTTCTGCTGCCCCTCCGGGTTCCAGCACAGTCAGCTGGTCCTCGTTACTTCCATTGTCTCTTGCTCCATCTGATACCCGTCAGGGTTCCAGTAACGTCAGCTGGTTCTCGGAAATTAGACGACCTTAAAGACCACCCAGAAGAAGATGACGACAACAAGGACGACGAGCATGAAGCCAACCAGCCTGAACACCATCACAAAGAAAAAATAAAAGATTACCCAGAAGAAGATCACCAACAGGACAAAGAAGGTTAAGACAAACTACAAGATACAGAACAAGAGACAGAAGAACAATAAGCAGAAGATCAAAAAGCAGAAGAACATGAAGTATAAGACCAAAATGAAGAGCAAAATATATGCTCTAAATTCTAAGCAGAAGAAGACTAAGCAGTGTATGGGGGTGAGTCCGTTCCTCCTCGTGGTGCCCCTGGAAAATGCCTGCTGCTGCAGGCTAAACCGAACACGGACAAATACTGTTGTAATTTAAATCTTTTGTGACAGCAAGAACGGAAGGATGAACAATTCATACTTTTACAGATTACAAGTACAGGAATCTCTGTCACAAATAAGAATATGATGAAGAAGATGAAGAGGAAGAAGATGAAGAATTTGAATATGAAGAAGATTAATTAGTTTAATAATAACAATATGAGTAATGTAAACAAAAACATGAATAGCAAGAAGTTTAAGAAGAAGATTAAGAAGGTGAAGATGAAGAATAATTTGATGAGAAAGATGATGCTGCTGAAGATTATGAAGGAGAAAGTGTGGCACTGGCAAAAGTTAAAAAGGTGAAGAGCATGGAAGTTGTGAAACATACATATTTGCCAAAATAGAAAAAAGGTTAACAACATTGTCAATTTGTTAGTCAATCCAAACGTATTTCCAAAAAAAAATATATTAATGCTATTCCAATGCATTGGGTTAAACATGTATGCCTTTATTGTCTCCTCAACCTCCCCCAATACATTCTACATTAGTCTTTGTTGTTTTCCTTCATGTACAATTAACCAACAAGGCAAGAATGTTTTTTTTTAATGTCGATATTTGGTTCCCATAGACTTACATTGGACTTCCGGTATCGGAATCGGATATCGACGATATTTAGTGATATCGGCGATACCATTCCGATCCGATATTTTTAGATATCGAGCAGTATCGCTCAACACTATTGGCAATATAACACTATGCCTGGAGACAGAAACTCATGTACAATTAAACAGTGGTAAATAGTAGTTGTTGCAATATAAACAATTATATCCATTCATTCAACTCTAGATTAATATGACCCATGTGCCATCTTATAATAGGGTAACCCATACCCCCACAGTTATAAGGCCCCAGTGCCTAATTATAATAGTACAGGTCCCCCATAATAGTAAGGTCCTCAATGCCTTCTTATGATAGTGCAGTCCCCTCCTACTAATAAGGCCCCATGTGCCTCCTCAAGAGGGCTCTCTCACACTGGCGTATAAATAAAATAAGGGATTGCACTCGGACCAATTTTATTCATTGAGGCAGTGCCGATCTCCTCATCTGTATCCCGTGTGAGGAAACAATCGCAGTATACTGTGATTTCACTCAGAAACTAGATGGGTGCAAAAAAAAAATCGGATGTCATACGGACCATGAGAGTGGCACCCTATTTATACGGCTACATTACAATTCTGTAACATAGGCAACTGTAATTGGTCCTGTGAAAGATTAAGGGTATGTTTCCACGGTCAGTAAACACTGCGGATTGGATGCTGCATACAGCCGCAGCATCCAATCCGCAGCGGCCAGATGTTACAGCATAGTTGATGGGATTTCATGAAATCCCATCTCCACTATGTGTGCACAGCGGCATCCGGCTTCCCTGCGGAGAGGCACATGCGGCGGGTCTTTCTAGACCGCAGCATGTCTATTCAGACGGAGCGTCTCCGCAAGATAAATATCACAGTCCAATGTATAGGATGCGGTGATTCCACATGGTTCAATGAACACATGCGGAATCACCGCGCGTACAAAAGCCGGCAGCGCTTTTGGATGGAGCGGGCATGTGCTGCGTCCAAAGCGCTGCCGTTACGGACTGTGGAAACATACCCTTATAGCTGCTGAGTAAAAAACTGATTGTATATGGACAGCACACAGGTGACAAATGAAAAAAAATTGTCCCATTCTTCTGGAAGAGAATGGGACTGACTTTTTTTTTTATACATTCATGTGACTCCAGGCTAATAGTGCAGTTCCCTTCTAATAATAAGGTCACTGGTGCCATCTTATAAGAGTACGCTCACACTAAGGTATAAAAACACTCGGTCCCATTCTCATCCAGGACATGTTTCTTCACTTGTCATTTGTGTGCAGTCCTGGTAATAAACAAAATGATCTAATACTCACATTAGCATGCTTCGTAGAAGAGCAGTCATGTGCCACTCTTCCTCCATCCCAGCAGTCTCGGCTGGGTGCAGGTGACACAATGAAGTGATGTCATTGCGCCACCTGATGTCCCCTGCGTTGTTCCAGCTGCTGACTGGTTGCAGATTGGATGTAGCCTATTGTCTGCCAAAGTGGCGAAGCAGGGAGCCGCTACAGTTGTGGGAATTGTTGCGTGCCAATGCAGCCCGTTTGGCATTTGTCAGTTGGCTATTACATCAAGGTGCTGAACTCAGGAAAGAAGCAAACTTAACAGCTCCAGTCAGGCACGTGATGTGCCAGTTGAGTGTGTTAGGAGAACCATTAGCCCAGCCTAGTTGCCTGCTTGCCTTCGGCTGTAGGCTATACTAAAACTGAGAGGATTAGTAAATCTAGTTGCTGAGCCATACTGAGCAGTCAGCGGCTTGGTTATGGTGTGTGATAACCATAGCTACTGTATGTAGCAAGCAGCGCCTGTGTGAGGTGACACGGTCATTGGGTGGGGCTCTTGTGAAGCAAACAAGACTCAGAGATAGGAAGTTACAACATTGTTTTGTTTTGATCTGTTCAGTCAATCTTTGCAACGTTTAAACGAGTTCTTCAGGATTTAGATAGAGATGCGTTATCCTTAAATAGGTTATCCCGGTTTTATTGATGGCCTATCCTTAGAATAAGGGCCCCGTCACACATAGCGACACACTAGCGATCCCGACAACGATATGAACTTGTCAGAATCGCTGGTGTGTCGCTACATGATCGCTGGTGAGCTGCCAAACAGGCAGCTCTCAGCAGCGATCAGGACAGCGACTATGCGGGTAACAAGCGATGCACGTGTGTAGCCCAGCTACGCAGGCACACATAAAGTCCAGGAGAGTGCACAGGAAGGTAACAGCAACGCTTGATATTCATTCACTGTCACTCACTCTTTCAGACACACCCATCTGAGATATAGGAGGGAGTGACGCGTATCTGGGGTGGTTAGTCAGTCAGCCAACCTAGGAGGGAGAGTAGTGGAATCTGGCTCCTGTCTACGGACGGATCAGTTCAGTGTCAGTCCAAGTGGGACTTAGAGGATACTGAGGGCTACTCAGTGAGCCCTAGAGAAAGCTGACCACGCCATTGAAAGTACAAGTGTTTATGTTAAGAGCGGGAAGCAGGGCGAAGGGCACAGTGGAGAAGATAGAGAGGTGCTTTAGGTATTGGATTGCCTGCACTAAATTGCCGGACACCGGGGTCCGAAGCGTTGCTATTGTTTCAAGCATAGTAACAAGAAAACCGGAGGCATCTGGACTACAGGTCGCAGAGAGCAGCCCTAAGTGTCAATACGTAACCGGAGTCAGGTGGAACAGGGACTTTGAGTCAAGCGCAGACAAAAGTAAGGACTTAGTTTCATCGCCTAGAAGGCTCCACCACAACGTTGGTCGGGCAGTACAGCTATTGAGAAAGCTGGAGATTCAGAGTTAACTTCGCTTCAGGCAAGTTGGACTCACATGTACATTGAAGTTAAGGAGGCCTCTAACCTGCTCAGCTGTTACCGGAATGTGCACTCTCCACCCCGACCAGCTCCCCGGGATCTGCTTGAACCACCATCAGTAAAAGGTATGAAAAGGAACTACCTTGTGTGTGACTGAATTCTTACTACACCCTGCATCATCTTCACCATAGACTTCCAGGGACCCGTCTCACCTGTGGGAGACTTACTACCAAGCTGCCCCATAACATCCCCTGTGAAAGTCCTTAGAGCAGCGCTGGTACAATTTACCAGAAACCGCAGGTGGCGTCACGAACTACCTATCCTAAATATCCCCTGTAAATATTCCCCATTGCACGACCGCCAGGGCCACGGACCGAGCCACCGCTACCAGTGACAACTCCCATAGATTTCCATGGGCTCGGCTCTGAGTACCCCATAGCCCTGGTATCCACAATTGTGGTGCATGGTCGAAACAACTTTTGGCGTCACGAACAGGATCCGAAACTTGCAATTGTGAGTCCTGTGTGCCTATTGAACTGTTTATTTCATGAAAAAGACTGTTTGCTGCTTTTGGCGCCAAATACCGCCATTTTGCCGCCATATTGGCGCCCTGAGGCGCTGGTGAAGAAGGTGGGCGTGCATTCGTGGGCGTGTACCCCCGAGGCGCGAAAGATATGGCCGCCCTCTCCAAATGTTACTACAATGTGCGGTCCTGCCCCTCTGCTAAAGAAATCCGCCTCCTCTTCATCCTCTATGCGAAGAGGAGGAGACGCAAATCCCGCCTCCACGGAAGAGACCGGACTGTTCCTGATAGAACCTACACTCTTGCCTGGGATGAGATGGCGGAAGGACAGGAGGATCTGAGCCGAAGACCGGATGATTTCCTACCTGTGCCGGAGCTGTCCCCAGATAGGGACACCGACCCCGTCATGATGGAGCTGCGGAGGGAGAATGAGGAGCTAAGGAGGAAGCTCCAGGGTCGTGTTGATCGACAGGAGACGGAGAGACGCTGGCGCACCCAAACACAGCGGCTGCTGTGGGACGCCATGTTCTCTCCTACAAGCCAAGCGCCGTCTCCTGAATTCCTGAAATCGCTGCTGGAGAAGGCTGAGGGACGACCGGAGGTTACCACCGAGACTGCTGTACTTGATCCCACCGATGCGGAGGTGGAGGAGAAGGAGGCTGAGGAGGTATTTCCCGGACCGGAGTGCCAGTCAGGCCAGGAGGCCACCGCAGAGTACCGCTCCCCGGTAAGGTCACCGGAGGGGTCCCAGCCATCGTTGCCGGAAGTCGACTGGGACGAGATGGAGCGATTAGATGACGTCACCTATGCCGTACAGTGGGAAAGTGAGTGGCGCCGTCGTGAAGAGGAGCAGCAACGCCAAAAGCAGGAGAGAGAAAGAGACATCCAGCGGTCCCGACAGAAACAACATGAGGAATTCATAGCTGACAAGGAGACCGTCCGCCGGGATAAAGGTACCCTACGGGAACAGCGGCGGCAGGGGTGCGTCACCGAGTTTCAGCTCCGCAAGGGCTGGGGCTTCATCCGCGAGCCAGGCCTCTATCCCGGGGTCTTTGTCAGCCGCCGAGACGTAGAATCCCACCTGCCCATCGGTCATCCTGGGAGGGACCTGATTAATGGGGACATTGTGAGCTACAACCGTCACTGGGGTTTAAAGGGGTGGTATGCCCTGAACGTCTCCATTGTTAGTGACCCCGTCCCCGACGCCGGTACCGAAGCGTCCCAGTTCAGAGCTCCCACCGCACCGGGCCGTGCCCCAGCATCGCCACCTACATCGCAAACAGCGACCTGCTCTAAATCGCAATCAGCGACTTGCTCTATATCGCAACAGGCGACCTACCCGGCATCGCCCCCTACATCGCAATCAACCAAGTGTCCCGCAACGCAAACTGCAACTCATTCTGGATCGCAACCGGATGCGACTACAGTTAAAGCGCAGCTGAAACCTGCATCTTTGATGAAAAATTCTGATTTGCCTGAGACACCCGTTGCGTCCCCGTTGGTTCGCACAAGGACTGTGGCCACGCAAACGCAGATATCGGGCCATGACTTATTTGTTATGGGATCCAAAGGGCATCGCGTCGTTCCAGCCCCAGGAGCGGAAGACGTCATTGAAAGTTTATAAAAGTGAAGACCGGTAGGACCCAGACAGGGGTTTACCGCATCTAAGAAATGTATAAAGTTTGTTGAGAGAATTGCCATTTTTGCACTTTATTACTGTGTATGTATAGTGTTTACATATTTAAAATAGAATACCCGGCTGGGTAAAACAAAAGTTAAAGTGAGAGTTATAGAATTTGAAAAGTTAAAGAATAAAGATGTAGATTGCATAGTTGCATAGACTACCCCGGTTGGGTAAATCCAGTTGAATTATATTGAGTAAACTTGAAAATTGAAGTTAATATATGTATTTAACCCTTCATGGACTGAGAGGCTGTGGACTGCGCCAGCCCAAGAACTTGTCTTTGTAAATAGTTGCGCTACGGTGCATTATCTTGGTTTTACATGAAACCATTACAATATCTACCTCTGAAGAAAAACCCGTATGGTGTGGCCTAGAGTGAGGTCTGCAGTCAAAAGTCCTGCAGCCCACCCAGGACCCACGTGGGAGGTTTTTGGTGCGGGTCCTCCACAAGTATCTTGTATATTGAACACGTTTGATATCTTGATATTTTGATACTTTTGTATTTTCCTATTGTACAAATTGTAACGTTCAAGAATTCGTACCTCCCGGATGGGAAGAGTTATAATGTTGTTGTTAATGCAAAACAGAATGTTCTTTTTGTCTTTTACAGCCCGGGAGTGCTGTGTTTTACCAAGGGGGGATGTGTAGCCCAGCTAGGCAGGCACACATAAAGTCCAGGAGAGTGCACAGGAAGGTAACAGCAACGCTTGATATTCATTCACTGTCACTCACTCTTTCAGACACACCCATCTGAGATATAGGAGGGAGTGACGCGTATCTGGGGTGGTTAGTCAGTCAGCCAACCTAGGAGGGAGAGTAGTGGAATCTGGCTCCTGTCTACGGACGGATCAGTTCAGTGTCAGTCCAAGTGGGACTTAGAGGATACTGAGGGCTACTCAGTGAGCCCTAGAGAAAGCTGACCACGCCATTGAAAGTACAAGTGTTTATGTTAAGAGCGGGAAGCAGGGCGAAGGGCACAGTGGAGAAGATAGAGAGGTGCTTTAGGTATTGGATTGCCTGCACTAAATTGCCGGACACCGGGGTCCGAAGCGTTGCTATTGTTTCAAGCATAGTAACAAGAAAACCGGAGGCATCTGGACTACAGGTCGCAGAGAGCAGCCCTAAGTGTCAATACGTAACCGGAGTCAGGTGGAACAGGGACTTGAGTCAAGCGCAGACAAAAGTAAGGACTTAGTTTCATCGCCTAGAAGGCTCCACCACAACGTTGGCCGGGCAGTACAGCTATTGAGAAAGCTGGAGATTCAGAGTTAACTTCGCTTCAGGCAAGTTGGACTCACATGTACATTGAAGTTAAGGAGGCCTCTAACCTGCTCAGCTGTTACCGGAATGTGCACTCTCCACCCCGACCAGCTCCCCGGGATCTGCTTGAACCACCATCAGTAAAAGGTATGAAAAGGAACTACCTTGTGTGTGACTGAATTCTTACTACACCCTGCATCATCTTCACCATAGACTTCCAGGGACCCGTCTCACCTGTGGGAGACTTACTACCAAGCTGCCCCATAACATCCCCTGTGAAAGTCCTTAGAGCAGCGCTGGTAAAATTTACCAGAAACCGCAGGTGGCGTCACAAACTACCTATCCTAAATATCCCCTGTAAATATTCCCCTTGCACGACCGCCAGGGCCACGGACCGAGCCACCGCTACCAGTGACAACTCCCATAGATTTCCATGGGCTCGGCTCTGAGTACCCCATAGCCCTGGTATCCACAATTGTGGTGCGTGGTCGAAACACACGTCGCTTAGTTACCCACAGTGTACGTTAGATACCAGCGCGCTGGTGCAGGGAGCTGTAACCAAGGTACACATCGGGTTTCTAGGCGCCGAGCAGCGCCTAGAAACCCGATGTGTACCTTGGTTACCAGCTCCAACTCGCTGATCGCTGGTCTCCCGCCTGCCACACGCAGCGATGCGTGCTGGCCAGCGGGAGACCAACGATCAAAAAAATGTCCAGGACATTCAGCGACGATCAGCGATACCCAGTTGCAGAGAACAACTACACTGCTTCATCAACTGTATAGTTGCCACAGCTGGGTACTGCACTGAATACATCAGTATGGGGCGAATATGCAGCACCCAGCCAAGGCCACAATTCAGTTGATGAAGCTTTGTAGTTCCTCCTTGCAACTGAGTACATCAATCCTTCACTGGGCCCATGAACAACTGATCAGCTGGGGATGTACAGTACAGACCAAAAGTTTGGACACACCTTCTCATTCAACGATTTTTCTGTATTTTCATGACTGTGAAAATTGTAGAATCACACTGAAGGCATCAAAACTATGAATTAACACATGTGGAATTATACATTACACTTTACAAAAAAGTGTGAAACAACTGAAAATATGTCTTATATTCTAGGTTCTTCAAAGTAGCCACCTTTTGCTTTGATTACTGCTTTGCACGTAGAAAAGGTGAACGGATGGACTCTACATGCCTGGTTCCACCGTGAAGCATGGAGGAGGAGGTGTGATGGTGTGGGGGTGCTTTGCTGGTGACACTGTTGGGGATTTATTCAAAATTGAAGGCATACTGAACCAGCATGGCTACCACAGCATCTTGCAGCAGCATGCTATTCCATCCAGTTTGCGTTTAGTTGGACCATCATTTATTTTTCAACAGGACAATGACCCCAAACACACCTCCAGCCTGTGTAAGGGCTATTTGACCAAGAAGGAGAGTGTTGGGCTGCTACGCCAGAATTGACCATGGCCTCCACAGTCACCAGACCCTGAACCCAATCGAGATGGTATGGGGTGAAGGCTGGATACGCTCACCACTTTTCAATTATGAATAATCACCCAACATATGTCATGAAAATACAGAAGAATCTTTGAATGAGAAGGTGTGTCCAAACTTTTGGTCTGTACTGTATATGTTGCACCCCCAGTAATCATAAATTGATGACATCCAAGTATAGGCTATGAAACATACCTCTCAACTTTTGAAGAACAGAAAGAAGGACAGATCATGCGGTGCGCACAGTGTACTGAGGCAAATTTCGACCACGTTCCTGACCACACCCTAATCCATGCCCATTTACCGTTTCTTTCTCCCCTGACAGGAGGAGGTGTCAAAGGGGGAGTGCTAGCGAGGGACATTAAATAGACACCTAAGGCGGGCGTAGATCCAAATCCAGGACTGCCCGCAGTATTTGGGACAGTGTCCCAGTTGGGACTAGAGATGAGCTCATCGATTCACTGGACTCTGTTCCAGCGTGCAGATCAGTGCTATCTGGCAGCTTGAGGAGAGGCCACAAATCTCTTACCTTCCAGTGTCCCGTTGCAGCTTTTGATTAGCCAGAGAGGGCAACATCATCTGTGCGTCCTGCAAATCTCTAGTTGGGACCTGTGGATTTATTTTTAGTTCATTCATTCACATTCAGAGTCGTCAGAACTTTCTCATCTTTATGTAGATTCACTATATGACATCTGGCTTTTTTGTGTGTCTGTAACGGCTCTTTCAGACGACACTTACACATGTAGACACATTGAAATCTATGTTTCTGTGCACGTCAGTGTGTTTCCACAGACCGTGTGTCCCACACGTAGACATATGTTTTTTACTGGCAGCACGGGCTGCAAAATGTCCTGCACACGTGCATATGGATGACACACTGGGATGTCATCTGTGTGACACGTCCGGGCGCCAGAGAAGCAGCAGTACAGTAAGCGCTGTTCCCCGGTGCTGGATGCTGAAGACGGCTCTTATCAATCTCCCTGCTCCTCCGGTGATGTGTGCAAGAAAGGGAGAATGATGAGAGTTATACTCAAGTGATAATGGTGTACAATAATAAATTATATTGTGGTACCGTGTTAGCCAGAAAAATCGATGTGAATACTTTTCCATCCAATTATGACAAGAGCATTCTTAAGGTGATACCTTTATTGGCTAACCAGAAAATTATATGTTCGCTAGCTTTCAGAGCTCAAGGCTCCTTCTTCAGGCAAGATTACATTTGGAATAATAAGAAAGACACATTAGATGCTTACTATATATAGGAGGAGCCTTGAGCTCTGAAAGCTAGCGAACATATAATTTTCTGGTTAGCCAATAAAGGTATCACCTTAAGAATACTCAAGTGATAACAATGAGAGCAGGAACGGCTGATGGGAGTATTCATCACCGGCTGCCTGTCTATAAATGAGTAAATACAAAATCCTGCGTGGGTTCCCCTGTATTTTCTATAACCAGCCAGGCAAATCTCACAGCTGGGGGCTGCAACCCTCACCTGTCTGCTTCAGCAAGGCTGATTATCAATAATAGAGGGGTCCCCACGCTGTTTTTTTTAAATTATTTAAATAACTAATTTAAAAACACGGCGTGGGGTTCCCCCCCATTTTTGACAATCAGCCATACTAAAGCTGACAGTTGGGGAATGGTATTCTCAAGCTGGTAAGGGGCCATTGATATAGGCTCCCCCAGCCAAAAAATAGCAGCCCGCAGCTGCCCAGAAAAGGCATATCTTTTAGATGCGCCAATTCTGATGCTTTGCCCGGCTCTTCCCACTTGCCCTGTAGCAGTGGCAAGTGGGGCTCATATTTGTGGGGTTGATGTCATCTTTGTATTGTCCGTTGACATCACACGGATTAGTAATAGAGAGGTGTCTGCAAGATACCTATCCATTACTAATCCATTTTTATTTAAAAATAACAAACACAGTTATACTCACCTAATGCCTAATTCCACCGAATTCCTTGTCTCCTGTAATAAAACAAAAATAAAAAAACAATATCCCTTACCTGTCTGTCATTCTGTCCCATAAGTATATAAATATAAAGACTAAGCACTCATCTTGAATGTGAAGAGAGGATTTTAATGGTAGTATATCCAAAACGTTTCGGTCACAGGGACCTTCGTCAGTCACTACATAAACAGGAAGGCATATAAATCAAAATGAAATAATAAACTAGTGTTCCTAAAGAAATTTTAACAAATATATATACATATATACAAAAGTATCGAATGAACTGAAAATATATAATGAGAATAATAAAAGCAAAATAAAAAATCAAAATAAAATAATGACAGTGGTTAGGGTCAAATAGAGAGCAAAAAATTTGATGCAGTGGGTCCCTGCATAGCAACTCATGTCAATGCCAAAATTAGTCTAGAAGAGTTTATAAAGTAGTATGAAGCAAACAATGTGCCGTACCTTCACTGTAATGATCAAAAAACACACAGACTCCTTATGTATACTGCCCTTAGAGCAGAAAAAGTCACCTGAGAGAAACAGTGTCAGATAAGAAAATAGAACTGTCAAAATTATAGTGATATAGCAGGTGATATAGCAAGTGTGACCACCTAAAATATATACTCACATTAAGTAACGTGATAGAAAATATCAAGCTGTGGAGATATCTTAAATAACGAGCTGTGGAGATATTTAGAATAAGAAGAGTTACTATATGGAAAAGTTGAATAAAGGTGGTAGTGAGACAAAATTGTACCTTATTCAGAGCCAATAGTGGGCCAATGGGCCTCTAGAGTGCGGTATCCACCGCTACTGTGGCTATTACTATGTGGAAGAAAAATTAGCAAAATTAAGATAAGGAGACTCTGTAAGCCACAGTTACCATGCGTATATTAGCGATATCCCAGTAAGCTGCGATACAAGAAAACTATACCTTAGTAGGGCCGTAGGAGAAACAGACCGTCACGTCTGTGGGCGCGTACTCTGCCGTCAGTGTGGCAATGAGATGCCGCGCTGAATTTAAGAGGAAGGGGCGGGACTAAGTCCTGGCTGAGTGCTTGGAGCAGTGTGGACCGGAAATGACCCGGCGGGGACAGCATACATCAACAGACTATTCTACCTCAGGCTCTTGGACCATCAACTTCCACCATGGTTCCTTTTTTAGGCCCACGCAGAGGACGCAATTTCAGAAGAAGACCAGACGGGGACAGAAGAAGGGAACAAGATCAAGGCCGGATCACCCGTTCAAAGGTGCGGACAATCTGGTGATTAACATCTCATCTAGAACTCTCACTAGTGTTGAACATGCGGTCCTACAAAAAGGGCTTTCCTTCTGTCCTTCTCAAAAATGTCAAACATTTGATTTGGACATGGACCTGCAGAGGTTTTTCCGTCATATAAGACTTAAAGCTTACTATTCCTCCAAGCCTATTACTCCTATACCCACTACTCCACCCGATCCTAAACTACTTTCGGCGCAGAGTTTGGGTCTTAGGAACAAAAGTTTTTTCCGTCCGCCTTTAGCGTCACATGCGGTAGAAACATTAATTGGTTTTATTCAGGATTCTTTTCAAAATCTGAGACAGGATATTGAAAGAGGCAAAATCTTTCACCCCACTAATCTGACCATAGATGAAAGAAAGGCTATTACATCTCTACAAAATGATAGTTCCATTGTTATTAAACCGGCTGACAAGGGTGGGGCCCTTGTAATAATGGACAAGACCTTTTATGTCACAGAAATTAAACGTCAGCTTAGTGATATATCAATTTATCAACCCCTGTCCCAAAATCCCACTCGAGACATTGTGTCGACCCGCCACCACAATTGTGGGTTACCAGGGCAATGGGGTACTCAGAGCCGAGCCCATGGAAGTCTATGGGGATTCTTGTCACAGGTAGCTGTGGCTCGGTCTGTGGCCCTGGCGGTCTGGCGTTTGTTGGGGATATATTTACAAGGGATTGATGTATGTACAGTTCGTGACGCCACCTGTAGTATTCTGGTAATTAGTACCAGCGCTGCTGTAGATCTCTGAGGGGATGGTGAGGCAGCTAGATGTCGGGTCCCCTACAGGTGGGACTGGTCCCTCAAAGTCTATGTGAGTAGTGAAGTCGAGTGCGGTTAAAGAACACAGTCTCACACGGTCAGCGTCTTTCCATACCTTTACTTGCAAGATGTTAAGGCAGGTCCCAGGGAGGCTGATCCAAGGAGAGTGTATCTTGAGACGGCAGCTGGACAAGTTAGGGGCCTCCTTTATCTCCAATATGACGAGTGCAACTAGCATGGAGCGTAGTTCCCTCTATTCTCCAGCTTATCCAAAGCTGTACCTGCCCAGTCAGCTTAGTGTTAGGGGCCTTCCTATGAAGGAGCTGAATTCTTACGTGGTCCTGCAGAACTCCTAAGTCTTCACTCCCCCTGACCCCAGTTACGTACTGACTATAAGGGGCTTGTCTGCCGCGACCTAGGGTCCGGTAGATTCCTGGTTTTCCTGTCACCGTGCCTGAAACAACAGTGACTCTTCGGTCCCCAGTGACCGGTAGCAACGTGCTGGACTTCTGCAATCCTGTAGCACTAATTCTATAATCCACTTGCCTTTCGCCTTGTCCACGCTGGTAACATAAGCACTCTTACTAGCCAAGGGTTGAGCAGTCACTTCTTTCCTTTTCCTTCCAATGAAGCTAGCCACGGATGCTCAGTTATCACAGGCAGGAGCACGTCACTGTACCTGATACCGTCCTCTAGACAGGGATGCTGATGACTTTCCGTGCTATTACTTCTCCTTTCTTCAGTGGGTGCTGAGAGGGTGATACAGCTCTGACCAGACTAAGGTGTATTCCAAACACCTATACCAGACTCCACTAAATGAACTGGGATGAAGCAGGCTAGACTCTTTCCTCCCTCCAACGTCTTCTCACAGATGTCTAAGCTCTACTCCACACGTCCTCACTGTCCAAAGACAGGAACAAGACTCCTCACTCTAACACCTATTACCTTGACCACTCCTCTAGAGTATACTTCACTACCCTAGGGGTGTGTCTAGTGTGTGTCGAGTGAATGATTATTGAGCATTAAGCTGCCGTCTCGCCATACACTCTCCAGGGTACTGCGTGTGCCTACCACCAGGGCTACACAACATCAGTCTCAAAATCACCAACATTTTGGAAAAATATTTTGCCCTGGGAGTGTTGGACCAGAAGACTTGTGATTTCCTAAATAACACTAATCCTAACACACCAGTCTTCTACATTCTACCAAAGGTTCACAAAAACCTTGAGAAACCCCCAGGAAGACCAATAGTGGCCTCCACTAACTCTATTTTATCTCCGTTGGCTATTTATCTTGAGAAAATTCTCACCCCACTCATTCAAAAAACTAAATCATTTGTTCTGGACACGGGGGCTTTTCTGAGAATTATTCAACAATTAGATACTATTCCATCAGATGCAATTTTGGTAACTTTAGATGTAAAAGACCTGTACACATTTATTCCGCATTCAGAGGGCATTACATCCATTTCTCATTTGCTTAGAAATGCTCAAATGGATAGTGACCAAATAGATCTCTGTATTGATCTCCTCAAAGTGATACTTACCTGCAATTTTTTTCTGTTCCAAGATGAATTTTTCCTTCAGGTACGGGGGACCGCTATGGGATCTAATGCAGCACCCCCTTAGGCAAATGCCTACATGGCGGACTTCGAAGAGAGTATAATATATAATAATCCATTATTTCGTCAACATGTCATCACATGGAAAAGATACATTGACGACATTTTTTGCATATGGGTCGGCCCTTTAGAATCTCTTCTGGTCTTCTACAATTCTCTTAATATTTCCTGGCCAGGTATTCAGTTTACTATTAATCACGACCTCAGACAGATAAATTTCCTTGATACTATGGTGATCAAAAATCAAGATGGGAGGCTGTCAACTGATCTCTACATTAAACAAACAGACAAAAACAGTTTACTCCATTATCAGAGTTCACATCCCCCCTTCATGAAAAAGGCTATCCCCAAATCCCAATTTGCACGCGTTAGACGCATTGTCACTGACGATGTTACTCAGGAATTATGGTTCCGAGAGATGACCAACAAATTTGAAATACGGGGTTATCCCCGGCCATTACTTGAGAAATCCAAACTCCCTATTACCAGACTAGATAGAACCACAGGTAACCGCATTCCTTTTGTACACACTTTCCATCCTGCTACCAATATCATTCATAGATGCATTCGGAAAAACTGGCACTTACTATCTACAGCCTATCCAGAGGTCTTGGAATTTAGGGAGCCATTTCTACCGTGCTACAAACGGCCACCGAATCTACGAGATTCCTTGGTACACGCAGACTTTGGCCCCACATCATCTAAAAAAGTACAACGGTTTTTACACACACCTAAGTGTGGCACCTTTCCCTGTTTACACTGCGTACAGTGTAACAGCGTGATTAAAGGGGATAGCTTCTCTCATCCATACTCAGGCAAAACATTTAAGATTAAAAATTTCTTCACATGTGACTCCACACATGTGATCTACCTGATTAAGTGCCCCTGTGGCCTTTTGTATGTTGGAGAGACTTCTCAAACGATACGCGACAGAATCTCCAAACACAAGTCCACAATACGCTGCAAAAACCTTCTTCTCCCCATCCCCCATCATTTTATATCCTCAGGCCACAATATTTTACAATTAAAATTTCAAGTTATTGAACAGATTTTACCTTCTAGGAGAGGGGGTAACAGAATCCTTTATCTCAGAAAACGTGAGGCGTTTTGGATCCACACTCTTGACACACTGAGCCCTAAAGGCCTGAATAGGGAATACGAATTATCGGCATTTTTATAATGATATGTGTTGTATGATTGCTATTTCATCCTCATAACAACTTCCTCTTTCCAACGATTTACTGAAAATGATTATACAGTCTCCAGTGAGATCTCTCTGGTTTCCCTATATTGTATTATAGAATTTTGCTCTATGTGTTATTTGAATAATAATATAACCTGCTCTCCTTTTTTCTTTCCTTTTTAGAGCCGTTTATACTAATTTCCAGTGGATCTATCATTGCTAATCACTATCACGTGGGAGTTTCAACTAGGATTCACCTGTTATCACCACACCCTGCCAGAATTCACTGTTACCATGGTTACCTCACAACAATTATCTAAAGCCTCCTCTAGTCAAAATTAAATAAAATCTCTTTATCACTATCACATGGTTTCTGTCTAGTTCCTGATCTCTCCTCTGGTAACTGTTATGTATTATATCATACTCATCTCTGGCACTGGCCACATTACCTCACTTAAGCCGTTACCATGTGCCATTACATTAACAAATGGATTTTTTTCTTCCATTTATTTTTTTCTTGTCCCATATACCATTAGTGCTGCCCATTTATTTACTAGCTATAACGCTATAACCTATGAATTTTTCGATCATTCTATCTACTGGCATCAACGTATTTAATTAGATCTTCTATCTTCCTGACTGTGGAACGCAGTTACCGGCATATATGGAACGCACCTCCATACTGTTTCCGCCGGGTCCCGCCCCTTCCTCTTAAATTCAGCGCGGCATCTCATTGCTACACTGACGGCAGAGTACGCGCCCACAGACGTGACGGTCTGTTTCTCCTACGGCCCTACTAAGGTATAGTTTTCTTGTATCGCAGCTTACTGGGATATCGCTAATATACGCATGGTAACTGTGGCTTACAGAGTCTCCTTATCTTAATTTTGCTCATTTTTCTTCCACATAGCAATAGCCACAGTAGCGGTGGATACCGCACTCTAGAGGCCCATTGGCCCACTATTGGTTCTGAATAAGGTACAATTTTGTCTCACTACCACCTTTATTCAACTTTTCCATATAGTAACTCTTCTTATTCTAAATATCTCCACAGCTCGTTATTTAAGATATCTCCACAGCTTGATATTTTCTATCACGTTACTTAATGTGAGTATATATTTTAGGTGGTCACACTTGCTATATCACCTGCTATATCACTATAATTTTGACAGTTCTATTTTCTTATCTGACACTGTTTCTCTCAGGTGACTTTTTCTGCTCTAAGGGCAGTATACATAAGGAGTCTGTGTGTTTTTTGATCATTACAGTGAAGGTACGGCACATTGTTTGCTTCATACTACTTTATAAACTCTTCTAGACTAATTTTGGCATTGACATGAGTTGCTATGCAGGGACCCACTGCATCAAATTTTTTGCTCTCTATTTGACCCTAACCACTGTCATTATTTATTTTGATTTTTTATTTTGCTTTTATTATTCTCATTATATATTTTCAGTTCATTCGATACTTTTGTATATATGTATATATATTTGTTAAAATTTCTTTAGGAACACTAGTTTATTATTTCATTTTGATTTATATGCCTTCCTGTTTATGTAGTGACTGACGAAGGTCCCTGTGACCGAAACGTTTTGGATATACTACCATTAAAATCCTCTCTTCACATTCAAGATGAGTGCTTAGTCTTTATATTTATATACTTTCGGTGTGGGAACCTAGACTTAAAGCACCACCATTCTGGAAGCTGTGCTCACGGTTCACGCTTATATTTCTCATTCTGTCCCATGCCGTAATCCATGTCTGGGAGATAAATAGTTTTCAACCTAGACGGTGCAAAGATGCGACGGTACAAGCTGAGAAGCACTGATAAATGAGCTGCTACGAGTGCAGCATCATTGACCAGCGGTGACATCATCGAGGTTACCGTCGGTCAGTGAGGCTGTGTTCCCAGCCGGGCCAATGAACTGCAGTGACCTCAGCACCATGGGAACAAGTCATTGATGAGGTCACCGCAGTTCAAGCTCAGTGAGCTCACAGCATATCACCGTGAGAAAAGTGTCTGCCGTTTTTTACATGTGTTTTTTTAGGCTCCACATAGAAGACAAGAGATAAAAAAGCACCAAAATCACACAGTGCAGCAGCATCTCTAGATGCACAGTGTGTGCAGTTTTCATGAAATCACATCCACTTTGTTTGGAAAGCAGAATTTTTGTGCAAAAAAAAAAAAGCAGCAGAAAATACGCAGAATTTAAACTACAGAGAACAAGGTCTAAATTTCCAAGCAAAGTGGTTTTGAGTCCATGAAATCTCTGCTATTAGGATGTAGAGTATGTTTCCACGTGGCGTAATCCGAGTGCTTTGGATGCAGCGGACACCCGCTGGGTCAAAAGCGCTGCCTGCTTTTGTACACGTGGTGATTCCGCATGTGTTCACAGAACACATGCAGAATCACCGCATCCTATACATAGAACTGTGCTATTTATCTGGCAGAGACTGAGCGTCTCCGCAAGATAAATAGACTTGCTGCGGTCTATAAAGACGCGCCGCATGTGCGTAAACGCCACCTGCGTCTTTGTACGCATAGTGGAAATGGGATTTCATTAAATCCCCTCCGCTATACTGTAACATCTGGACGCTGCGGATGTACGCAGCGTCCAATCCGCAGCTAATACGCCATGTGGAAACATACCCTAAAGATGCTGCTGAACTCTGCAGTTTTGGTGCATGTTTTCTTTATATGCTTCTTCTGAAAAAAAAGCATGGAAAAAAAACACTGTTGCACATTTAAGCTCAGAATCCAAGCATTTCTGTAGTATTAAACTCTGCTTCACATCTTCACCAAAATTGCATCAAATAAGCAGCAAAACGCGCAAAAGAAATGGAGCAAACATATAATAAACAGAGAAGATTCCTATTGCGTTGTGTGGTGCGGACACCTGCAGAAAATGTGCAGAAAAAAGCAACAGAAAGAATGCACCATTTATGCTACATGTGAACATGGCCTCAGTGTTACAGTTTTATAATATTTTTAAAACTGTAAAATAAATCTGATCGCTGTGTTGTGCAGGTCGTTATGATTACAAAGATACCAAATATGTCCATGTTATTTGCTGATTTGTGATTTTTAATGTTTTTTTTAAAATAATAAACAAGACATTATTTTTTTCATTATCAAATGTTTTTCATTAGAAACCTCAGGAAGACCTTTTAGAATCAGGGCTACCATCCAAGAATAATTGAAAACCAAATTACAAGAGCCAACAGAATATCAAGGAATCACCTGCTACATTACAAAGCTAAAGATGAAAATAACCGGGTGCCTCTAGTAGTCACCTATAATCCAAATCTGGAAGTGCTAGCAGGGTCTCAAACTGCATTCCTCGAGGACCGCAAGCCGTGCGTGTTTTCAAGATTTCCTTAGCATTGCACTAGGTGCTGGAATCATTATCTGTGCAGGTGATTAAATTATCACCTGTGCAATACAAGGAAATCCTGAAAACATGACCTGTTTGCGGCCCTTGAGGACTGGAGTTGAGACAGACGCACGATTACAATCCATATTTCCAGACCCCCCACTACTGTGTTTTAGGCAGCCCCCAAATTTAAGAAGCATCATTGTCAGAAGCTCCCTGTCCTCCCTAACAGCTGCAGGAACCTTTCCTTGCAACAAGAAAAAATGTAAAACCTGTCCATTTATAATGACCACGGACAAGATAAAGATCCCCAACTCACGTCAGGACTATAAGATCCCAGGTACTTTCAGCTGCATCACATCTAATGTGGTACACTTAATTATTTGCACTAATGTCCAACTGGGGGTCTGTATGTGGGGGAGACAGGGCAAAAACTGAGAACAAGGATGAATTCTCATCGCCACACAATAAGAGAAAAAAGAATGGATCTACCTGTGGCCAAACATTTTTGTATCCCCGGTCATAGCATGTGGGATATGAAATTACTTGTTTTAAAAGGTAACTTCAAGTCTCAGAGAGACAGAAGAGTCTGGGAGTATAAACTCATGACAACCTTTGACACACTCACTGCAGGAATGAATGTGTCGCATGGATTTATGTCTTTTTACATCAATTAAGGAATTTGCTCTTCAGACCTTCTGGGGTCATCACAACACAGAACCAGACCCCAATCAGAGGGCAATAAAACTTTCACACTCCTTATCTATGAACTGTTCCAATATTTATGTTCATCTCTCTCCCAAAATGACAATTCTGCTTCCCGTCACTTGTCTTATCTATTGCATTGTTTCTGTGCTGTGTTGTGTATAAATATGTGTTTCTTCAGATTTTGTATTACTCTTTGCCTGATGAAGAGACCTGAGTAGTCTTGAAAGCTTGCAAGTTGTTACCATCTTTTCAGTTAGCCATTGAAAGGTATCAACCACTGAGGACTCTCAAATCTAAATATTTTTCTATCTACTGGCTAACACGGTACAAAGATATATATCTTTCCTGCTTCATTATTTTTTAGTAATTTTATAGGATGATTTTTTTTATTCTATCTCTAAAATACAAATACATAGAAATACTCTGCTGTGTACAATGTATCTCTATGTAATCTGCCTGTGGAGGCAGACCCTGCAAAACAGATCAAGCACAAAATTCTCCAGATTCAAGTACACAAAATTATCCACATGACAGCTTGTGGCTCAGTAACTTAACTTCCTGCTTGTAATGTTAAGGTTATGGGATCAAATCCTTGGGATACTCAGAATAAAGAAAACATGACATTTTTTGTAATTACCGTATTTTTCGGACTGTAAGACGCACCGGACCATAAGACGCACCCTAAATTTTGGGGTGAACATAGCAGAAAAAAAGATTTTTATAAGATGGGGGTCCATCTTATTGTCCAAATTTAAGGTATCTTACCTGAGGACTGGCGGTGGTACAGCAGGGTCACAGGAGGCATGGTGCCTTCTTCAGGATGTCTGGTCCGGTGTTGGCGGTGCTGATGTCTGGTGTGTGCCTTGCACCTAAGCAGGGTCCCTTCCTGATAAGGTGGGCGACGCCACAGCCTAGTGTCCATTGGGGGTTGCGGCAGTGGTGCAGTGATGCTGATATAGTGTCCCTTCCTCAGGTGAGGTGACGCACGGTGTCCAAGGAGAGCAGCAAAGCCGGGTGAATCAAGGGTTTCTCTGTGGCGGCGGCCATCTTCCTGAGGCCGCGCGTGGGAAGATTGAGTTCTTTGCTTCCCGGGGCTTCAGGAAAATGGCCCGGGAGGCAGCGCTTGCGCAGATGAGATCGCTGCGGCCATTTTCCTTTAGCCGAGTGAAGCCGAGCTCTCAATCTGTGACCTCGGCTTCAAGAAAATGGCCGCGCAATCTCTATCTGCGCACGTGCGGCCTCCCGCGGCCATTTTCCTGAAGCCCCAGGAAGCAGAGAACTCAATCTGCACACGCGCGGCCTCAGGAAGATGGCCGCCGCCACTAAGAAACCCGTGATTCATCCGGCTTTACTGCTCTCCGTGGACACCGTGCCGTGACGTCACCTCAACAGAGGAAGGGACCCTGCTCAGGTGCATGCCGTACCGCCCACCGCGCCTCAGCATCGCCATACCTCTGCCGCAACCCCCCGTAAGCCTGCGTTCGGACTATAAGATGCACCCCCCATTTTCCTCACAATTTTTTTGGGAAAAAGTGCATCTTATAGTCCGAAAAAATACGTACTCATTATTATTTTTACTACTTTTATAGGAACAAAAAAATCTTTTTCTTCACCTCAGTATACAGGGAACAGAAAAATACATTGTTATACACAAGGTATCTCTATGGACATGTATAACCTGCTTTTGGGTTTATTGTCTGCAACAGAGGTCACAATTACCAAATTCTCCTATCTACATCATTGTGAACTGTGGCTCCTAGATAGAGCTACAGCTTGAGATGTGAGTTTGCGTCCTGGGAGGTCTGAACAAAGGAGGCAGAAGCAGTGATCCTTTTATTTATGCACTGAGCAGAGAGATGCGGCCCCAGAGGAGAAGGAGCTACAGAGCGATGAAGATGTTGGAGAGAAGAGAGGTGATGAGTAGTGACGAGCGAACGTACTTGGGTGCTAATCAAGTCTCTTCGACGTGCTCGAATAATATGTTCGAGACCCTGCAGCTGTTAGGCAATCTCTGCCCCTGCATGTGTTGTGCCTGTCCATGATTTTTTCAAAGACCCATAGACTTGTATGGGTAATTTTGACTCGGATCAAAAACGTACGTCTCCTTGATTTTGGTGAGACAATGGACTTAAGAAAGAAAGCTAGACATGTGAATAGCACCATTGACTTTAATGAGTATGTGAAAATCATGGATAGACATACGTGATTCACAGATGTCTGAATGAGGCCTCAGACTAAGTCTTTACAAGTCACCACAACCATTTATTATTTCTTCCACTGTAATAGCACTCGAGTGTTGGAAGATTTGTGCTGGCTCTTTATGTGGAATGTGATTATAGTGTAAATATTCTTATTTTGCTAAATTCAGCATATCATCATTTTTATCTTTTTTTTATGTTGAAAATGTTATTTTTTTATGAAAAAAATACAAGATACTGTCATTCAACTGCAGACTGGATTCCAGACACAAGATAAATGCATGAATACAGTGCAGATTTTTATCACTTTGCTTATCTTTCTCTAAAAATTGTTAAAATGGAGGCATATTAACCAACAGCAGAGGCCTCATACACCTCTTTAGTTGTCCTGTAGCTCTATAGATAATGGAACCACAATGCACCTGTGTGCATGAAACATAAAGGCGATATCCGGTGAAAACAAGTTATCAGTGCTGTTCCAAAGAATAGGCAATAATTTATTGATCTTGGGGTCTGACCGTTGGGATCATCACCATTCAGCAGAACAGGGCACTTTTATTTCCATTACAGAATGAAGTGACTTCAGCTCCAGTCATTCCCTGTGGGGCTGCCGAGCACTACACTTGGCATTTTACGGTAGCCCTATAGAGAATGAATGGAGTGAATGTCGGGTGTCCGACCTGCTGCATGCTTTTGTTATGAGTATAAAAGTCCTCCATCAGGGGTAAAAATGACCTGATCTGCCAATTGGTGTGGGTCCCAGCAGTGGGACACTAATCAGCAAGTTATCACCTATCTAGTGGATAGGTAATAACCTATTGGAGAACCCCTTTAAGTGTGGCTTTCTATCATTGGATGATCTTTGGCAAGAAGATGTCAGGGACACCGCACTGCACTTGCTCACTGAGCCAGTGCGTGTGTCCTGAGTGAACCAACTATGCCCAAAGATACCCGAATAGCAGAGCCGCAGCAGGGAAGACGTGTGCTTCTGAGGAACAGGACCTTCCGCATGTGACTGCTAGTGGGCGGAGCTGGCCACACGTCTCTCAGAAGCAGCAGTAGCAGATAGAGAATGCTTCAGGCCGGAGGACCTGCAGGCACGTGACTGCTAGTGGGCGTGGCCTAAGCTCCAGAGAGCTATGAGGTGAAGGAAAACTCCTAGAAGGGTAACTACAGGACACAGTTACCAAGGGGCATATACAGAACGGATAATCAGGATGTAGCCAAGGGGTCATACACATAGAGGGTAACGAAGTACAAGAGGAGCAGGCAGAGCGGAGTCAGAACGTAGCCAAGGGTCATACACGTAGAGGGCAGCAGAGTACAAAAGGGACAGGCAAAACTCGAAACAGGGACACAGCCAAATCAGAACCAGACAGACAAAACGTAGCACAGGCACAAAGCACTGGCACAAGCACAACAGGGTCACACACACTCGGCCAAGGGTCAGAGTATAAGCGACAGAGGATGGCCCCACAATGAGGCTATAAAAAGCCTCCCAGAATCCCAGAGTGAGGCCATCCCGGTTAACCCTAAAACCACCTAATCCCAGAAACTCAGCAGACCATGACAGAAAAACATTATAGGTAATATGCAATTTTTGCTATAAAAAGCCCTATTGAAAGCATGACATCTAAGTATGAGTTCTCACTATATCGTAGCATTGCTGTGACTAAGCAACTCAGGGCAGATTTATGAAAAGTTTCTAAAAGAAAAGTTATCGTTTAAAGGGTAATGTTTCTTATTGTGGAGAGTGACATGCCTAACATGCCAATGTAAGACTTCTAGGCCATGCAATGCCATTCTGGAAGATTAAATATGTAAATTTCCAACCAAATTATATGGCAAGGCTCTTTAACGATGATATTGACTGTTAGAATTGCGACTTCCAATAGGTGGCACTAGAGTTCAATCCCTCTATGAAGGGGCAACTTTGTAAAAGAAAAGTTTGAATTAGTTACTCTAGGCAACAAAGTCAATTTTCCTTGTAGACATTTTCATAAATGTCACCATTGTTTTGTTCATAATAATCATAAATAACTGGAATGCCAGACTATTGTATTATTAGCAGTGTATATACTGTATCCATCCGAACTCAATACCAATGTGCAAATCAGAAGCCACCAGGAGGCAACATTTCACATGCTCAAAATTTCAGTGTGTCCTGAATGTGATTTGACTGCTTCACTACAAAAACATGGCTTCATTGAATATAGGCGCTGGTCTGCAGCACCAGCAGCAATCACTGTGATGGAACAGTGGTAGTCCACTATTTACACTGTTTACATCCGACCTTTGCCGATGCTGCCAGCAGCTGATCGGTGGAGGTGCCTGATTTTGGACCCCCACTGATCTGATATTGCTGACCTATTCAAAGTATAGGACAATATTTTCCAAGTGGTGGAATATCCATTTAACATATTATATTTTTATTATTTGCAATTTTCATAATATGGTAGTACAATGACATCAGCTCGCTGAACTTTTCTTATTCGCCTACAGTAGACACAAGAAGTAGGAGAAATATTGTATTTTAATAAAAGGAATACATAGCACAGTGACCCAAGCCGTATTTATATTCCAAGTGTCAAGTATAGGGTGGAGATACTATTAACAAATAGAAGAGATAATTGCCTGTAATTAGCAGGGTTGGTGTGTCTGAGGGAGGTGTAGGATGTATCCCTCAAACACCCCAAAGTGATAGGCAATTTGAGGACACAGTCAGGATAATTTGTCATAGACATTGAAGAAGACCCATCATAAAGGTCACAAATCACCAAGACGTCATGTTTTTTATTCTGTGTGCAGAAAATCAAATCTTGAGCTTTTATATTTCTATATTGTGTACACTGTAATGATCCGGCACAGGTATTGTGATGTTAGGAAATAATGAGGGTGGAGTCTGGGTTTTCATTAAAATATTTTCCATTCAAATGAGATGTGAATACAGATTAGAAATTACTATGGTATTTATCTTTGACTGATTATTAATTATTCACTGCTTGATCAGCAATCAAGTATTGGTCACAATTACATTAAAGGTAGTAAATGGCATAAAAAAAAGTATTATCTACCTGATAAATGCTCTGCTGCTCAAGAGTCACTGGCCTGGTACTTCCTATTGACCTCTGTTTACTACACTGCAGTGGTGATGAGCCATCAACCCACTATTGGCAGCCAATTACTGGCCACAATGGTCCTGTGTCCTATACCATTGAGGTCTTTAATAAGCTGCAGGGGTCACATAGGAAGAAGCCTTGTGAAGACATAGATAAAGACTGGTGGACATCATCATAACATTTGTGTGTGCCAGGGGAATTATAATGTTTGCTTGGATTAACCCCTTAGTAATTTTGACCTTAATGACCAAGCCAATTTTTACAATTCTGTCCACTGTCAATTTATGAGGTTATAGCTCTGGAACTCTTCAACAGATTTTACTGATTCTGAAATTGTTTTTTCGTGACATATTGTACTTCATGTTACTGTTAAAATTTCTTCGATATGACTTTTATGACGTTTATTTATGGAAAAAAATGGAAATTTGGCAAAAATTTTGAAAATTTTGCAATATTCAAACTTGTAATTTTTGTGCCTTAAATCAGAGAGTCGTGTCACACAAAATAGTTAATAAATAACATTTCCCACATGTCAACTTTACATCAGCACAATTTTAGAAACATCATTTTTTCATAAGGGTTAAAAGTTGACCAGCAATGTTTTTCCAACGAAATTTACAAAACCATTTTTTTAGGGACCACATGCCATTCGTGAATTTGGGGGGTCTATATGACAGAAAATATCGAAAAGTGACATTCTAAAAACTGCACCTCTCAAGATGCACAAAACCACATTCAAGAAGTTTATTAACCCTTCTGGTGCTTCACGAGAACTAAAGCAATGTGGAAGGAGAAAAATTACAATTGACTTTTTTCACAAATAATTTTAATTTAGACCCAAAGTTTTTTATTTTCACAAAGGTATCAGGAGAAAATGGACCACAAAATTAGTTGTGCAATTTCTCCTGAGTATGGAGATACCCCGTATGTGTGGGAAAGCCACTGTTTGGGTGCATGGCAGGGTTCAGAAGGGAGGGAGCACCGTTTGACTTTTTGAAAGCAAAATTGGCTGGAATTGATGGCGGGCACCATGTCGCATTTGGAGACCCCTTGATGTGCCTAAACAGTGGAAACCCCCCAACTCTAACTCCAACCCTAACACAGCCCGAACCTCAACACACCCCTAACCCTAATCCCAACTCTAACCCCAACACCACAACCATAACCCCAACTCTAACCCCAATACCACCCTGCACGTTTGCAAGCAGAGCTAGAAAGACTTGCGGCAGACAAAAAGACAGCAGCTGCAATTGCTAAAGCACAGTATTTGGAAGCTATGAAGGATCCTGATTGTGAGAGACGCAGCAACATTCGCGGACCAGATCTAGGACAGCAAGATCCAGCGCAGCGTGTCGCATAGTACGTCCGTCAACATTCCGGCATGGATGACAGCCCTGATGCACCACATCGACCAGCCTACGCCGGCTACCAGCGATCCAACCCCGAACTTCGTTACCACAAACAAGGAGTCGTCCAGCACAGAGATGTCGACCACAGTGGCTGTTCCACTGAGCAGAAGGTACAGCTCCGATCCCGACTTAAAGAGAAACCTCCTTCACCGTAAAGATACTGCACAGACTATACGAAGTCAGAAGCGTCTCACAGGTATGGTGATACACCACACACTAGACATGACTATAACACACCAGCTCGTGCCAGCACTGACCAAGCCACCATAGACTTTGCAAAGTTCCTTGCCCGCCAAGAACTGGTTACAA
The DNA here is from genome assembly GCA_033576555.1 of Oophaga sylvatica. Classification (NCBI taxonomy): domain Eukaryota; kingdom Metazoa; phylum Chordata; class Amphibia; order Anura; family Dendrobatidae; genus Oophaga; species Oophaga sylvatica. Next base: position 482,239,086 of record JARQOD010000002.1, read on the forward strand.
AAGGACTTGTAAAGTTCACTGAATAACCCGAGAACTATATGTCATGGCGAGCCTCATTCCGGAACGCCATTCATGGTCTGGACCTTTCTAATAGTGAGGAGTTAGACCTCCTAGTAAAGTGGCTCGAAAGTGAGTCGGTCGAGCATGCCAAAAGACTAAGAGACATCAATATAAAGCATCCACACATAGGTCTACGCAAAGTGTGGGAAAGACTTGATGAATGCTATGGGACAGTAGAAGTCATAGAGAATGCTTTATACAAAAGAATTGATGATTTTGCTAAGATAGGACCTAAAGGTTATCAAAAGCTTAGAGAATTGAGTGATTTATTGATAGATTTACAGGTTGCCCAGGAGAAAGGAGACTTGACCGGATTGGCATTCTTAGACACCGCTAGGGGTGTCAATCCGATAATACAAAAACTTCCTTACATTCTAAAAGAAAAGTGGGTTACATATGGTTCATGGTATAAACAAAATCATACTGTACCATTCCCTCCTTTCACTGTATTCGTAGAATTTGTCACCCAACAAGCTAAGATCAGAAATGACCCTAGTTTTGACTTCACTTTGTCATGTTCCACTACCCTCAGTGTCAAACCCAGTAGGACTTCCATGGCAGTCCACAAAACTAACATTGTTTCCACAGGTCCTCCTCACAATGCGAGTAAACCTCCTCCAGATGAGAACAAGCCTCAGGATGTCAGTAAACATTGTCCTCTACACAAGAAACCACATCCTCTACTAAAATGCAGAGCCTTCAGGGAGAAGTCTTTGGAGGATCGCAAGGGTTTCCTCAAAGAGAACAACATCTGCTTCAAATGTTGTGCCACAACCTCTCACCTCGCCAGGAACTGTGAACCTAGCGTGAAATGTGCAGAATGAAGCAGCACGGATCACAATACAGCCTTGCACCCTGGACCACCTCCACGAGTGTTTTCACAAGCAGAGGAGCACGATGGAAAGGAGAAGAACACTGATGAAGATACCCCTGTGGTCAGCTCTCAATGTACGGAGATCTGTAAAGGACTCACAGAAGGAAGGTCCTGTTCAAAAATCTGCCTTGTCCAAGTCTACCCTGCAGGCCGCAAGGACAAAGATATATGCAATCCTGGATGACCAAAGTAACAGGTCTTTAGCCAGGTCCATCTTCTTTGACAACTTCAGCAATGTAGGTCCTAGTTCTCCCTACTCCCTGAGGATGTGTTCAGGTACCGTTGAGACGGCGGGGAGAAAAGCGACCGGATACAAGGTGGAGTCCATAGATGGTCAAACCTGCCTATCGCTACCAACCATCCTGGAGTGCAACCAGATTCCCGACAACAAGTCAGAGATACCATCACCGGAGGTGGCGACACATCACCCCCATCTGAAGCATATAGCCCACCTGATACCTGAGTTGGATCCAGAAGCCCCAATAGCCCTACTCCTGGGAAGAGATAAACTACGAGTCCACAAGACTAGAGAATATATAAACGGCCCCAGAAATGCTCTGTGTGCTCAGAGGCTCGACCTTGGATGGGTCATCATAGGAGACGTCTGTCTAGGAGGAGCACACAAGCCGGCCTCAGTCAACAGTATGCTCACCAGCACACTAGGAAATGGACGTCCGTCTCTCTTCCAGCCATGTCACAATAATCTGCTGTTAAAGGAATTGCTAAACAGCACTCCCCTACCTTGCCCTTTCTCAGTACTTACCAACGAATACCACGCCTGTGAAGGTGAACAAGACCACATGGGATGTACAGTCTTCCACAGGACAAAGGAAGACGACAAGGTAGCAATGTCCATAGGAGATAGGATGTTCCAGGACATCATGGATAGACAAATAATCAAAGACAAATCGAACAGTTGGGTCGCACCCTTACCATTTCGACCTCAGAGAAGGTGCCTACCCAACAACAGGGAACTGGTTTACAGCCGATTCATCTCCCCCAGACACAAGCTTAAGAAGTCACCTGAGACGAAGGAACACTTCTTTACCTTCATGGGAAGGATATTCCAGAACAACCACGCAGAGATTGCACCTGCACTTCGGCCCTCAGAGGAGTGTTGGTACCTGCCCATCTTCAGAGTATACCATCCCAAGAAGCCAGGCCAAATAAGAGTGGTATTCGACTCAAGTGCCAAATGTGAAGACGTCTCATTAAATGATGTTCTACTGTCGGGCCCAGACCTCAACAACAGACTTCTGGAAGTACTGCTCTCTTTCCGCAGAGATACGGTGGCATTTATGGCTAACATACAACAGATGTTCCACTGTTTTCTCGTTAAAGAAGAACACAGAAACTACTTGAGGTTCTTCTGGTACCGTGACAACGACCCAGACAAAGACTTCACAGAGTACCGGATGAAGGTGCACATCTTCGAGAACAGCCCTTCCCCAGCAGTCGCTATCTACGGCCTCCGTAATTCTGCCAAAGAAGGCAAAGAAAGGTATGGATCAGACGTCAGATCCTTCGTAGAAAAGGACTTCTACGTAGACGACTGTTTGAAGTCCACACCAACAAATGAGGCTGCAATCAGTCTACTAAAAAGGGCTCAAGAAATGCTCACTCAGTCTAACCTAAGGTTACACAAGATTTCCTTCAACAGTCGAGTGATGATGGAAGCATTTCCCTCTCAAGACTACAGTCATGGCCAACAGTTTTGAGAATGACACAAATATTAATTTTTACAAAGTCTACTGCTTCACTTTTTCTAATGGCAATTTGCATATACTCCAGAATGTTATAAAGAGTGATCAGCTTAACAGCAATTACTTGCAAAGTCAATATTTGGCTAGAAAATGAACTTTATCCCCCAAAACACATTTCAACATCATTGCAGCCCAGCCTTAAAAGGACCAGCTAACCTCTTTTCAGTGATTGCTCCATTAACACAGGTGTGGGTGTTGATGAGGACATGGCTGGAGATCAATCTGTCATGATTAAGTAAGAATGACACCACTGGACACTTTAAAAGGAGGCTGGTGCTTGGCATCATTGTTTCTCTTCTGTTAACCATGGTTGTCTCTAAAGAAACACGTGCAGTCATCATTGCAATGCACAAAAATGGCCTAACAGGGAAGAGTATCGCAGCTAGAAAGATTGCACCTCAGTCAACAATCTATCGCATCATCAAGAACTTCAAGGAGAGAGGTTCCATTGTTGCCAAAAAGGCTTCAGGGCGCCCAAGAAAGACCAGCAAGCGCCAGGACTGTCTCTTAAAAGTGTTTCAGCTGCGGGATCGGGCTACCAGCAGTGCAGAGCTTGCTCAGGAATGGCAGCAGGCAGGTGTGAGTGCATCTGCACGCACTGTGAGGCGGAGACTCTTGGAGCAAAGCCTGGTCTCAAGGAGGGCAGCAAAGAAGCCACTTCTCTCCAGAAAAAAACATCATGGACAGACTGATATTCTGCAAAAGGTACAGGCAGTGGACTGCTGAGGACTGGGGTAAAGTTATTTTCTTTGATGAATCCCCTTTTCGATTGTTTGGGGCATCAGGAAAACTTCTCATTCGGATAAGACAAGGTGAGCGCTACCACCAGTCTTGTCTCATGCCAACTGTTAAGCATCCTGAAACCATTCATGTGTGGGGTTGCTTCTCAGCCAAGGGAATCGGCTGCAAAGGTGATAACTAAATGGCTCAGGGAACAAAACATAGAGATTTTGGGTCCATGGCCTGGAAACTCCCCACATCTTAATCCCATTGAGAACTTGTGGTCAATCATCAAGAGACGGGTGGACAAACAAAAACCTAAAAATTCTGACAAAATGAAAGCATTGATTGTGCAAGAATGGACTGCTATCAGTCAGGATTTGGTCCAGAAGTTGATTGAGAGCATGCCAGGGAGAATTGCAGAGGTCCTGAAGAAGAAGGGTCAACACTGCAAATATTGACTTGCTGCATTAACTCATTCTAACTGTCAATATAAGCTTTTGTTACTCATATGTTTGCAATTATATTTCTGTCTGTGGTAAAAACATCTGTCAAAGACACATAAAAACCAGAGGGCAGCAGATCATGTGAAAATATAAAATTTGTGTCATTCTCAAAACTTTTGGCCATGACTGTAGTCTATATGACCCCTTGTGATTCGTAGCTCCAGTTACTGTCCATGGGAAAATGATGCTAAGAGACTTCACCCAAGACACATCTGATTGGGATGATCCACTGTCAGCAGAAAAGGCAGACCTGTGGGTAGAGTGGAAGAGGTCTCTCGAGGCCTTGACTGACCTTCGTGTGAAACGACCGTATGCTCCTGTGCCATCCACAGAAGTCAAGACACAAAGACTTTGTATCTTCTGCGACGCATCAGTCAAAGCAATCGCAGCAGTAGCATACCTCAAAACCATAGATGTCAATGAACAGAGCCACATCAGGTTTGTGATGAGCCGGACTAAACTGGCACCACTCCGCGAACACACGGTACCCAGACTGGAACTCTGCGCTGCTGTCCTCGCAGTTGAGTTGGCCGAGTTTATCTCAGGTGTGATGAATCTGGAGACCAAAGAAGCAGAGTTCTACACCGATAGCAAGGTGGTACTGGGATACATCTGCAATGAAACGCAACGCTTTTATGTCTACGTCAGCAACCAGATACTGAGGATAAGATATACCCGCCCTAGTCAGTGGCACTATGTACCTACTCACCTCAATCCTGCGGACCATGCGACTAGATCCGTTGCTTCAAGTCATCTTAAGGACACTACTTGGTTCACAGGCCCTGCTTCCTTGTACCGTTCGACGCCCCACATAGACAGGCCTGAATCGTTCGAACTGGTGGATCCAGATGCCGACGGGGAGCTCCGTCCTCGAGTGTCTGCTCTGCATACAGGGATTTCAAGTCATTACCTAGAATCTCATCGGTTCAGCAGGTTCTCAACCTGGAAGTCACTTGTTCAAGCCGTTGCTTGTCTACTTCATGTGGCCCAGTCCTACAAGTCAGCATTACCTGCAAGCAAGAGACCTTGTAAAGGTTGGCACCACTGCAAGCATGCTTTTACCACCCTCAACTTGGAAAGAGCCAAGGTTACAATACTTCGTATTGTGCAAAAGGAAACCTACCCAAGAGAAATAGACAACCTCAACAAGGGACAACCTACTTCTAGAGATAGTGTCTTGAAAAAGCTTGATCCAATCATTGACCAAAACGAGCTGTTAAGGATTGGAGGTCGTCTTCAGGAAGCTAAGGTGGAATTTGTGGAAAAACACCCTGTAATAATTCCTGGTCATCTTCATGTCACTACTCTGCTCGTACAGCACCATCATGTTTTGGTGAAACATCAAGGCCGATTGTTTACCGAAGGGAATTTACGAACTGCTGGTCTGTGGATAGTCAGAGCAAAGAGATGTGTGAGTAAACTCATCTTCAACTGTGTGACTTGTCGCAAACTCCGTGGCATGACTCAAAACCCAAAAATGGCTAATCTCCCATCAGACAGACTTAGTATGGATCCTCCCTTTACCAACATCGGACTGGATGTATTCGGGCCGTGGTCTGTGGTTACACGGCACACTAGAAGAGCCCAAGCCAACACAAAACGCTAGGCAGTTATGTTCACCTGTATGTCCATCAGAGCAGTCCATTGAATCCATGGACACTTCAAGTTTCATAAATGCACTCCGACGTTTCATTGCCATCAGAGGCACCGTGAAACACATTCGCTCTGATAGAGGCTCAAATTTCGTAGGAGCAGTGAAAGAACTTCAAATTCCTTCCAATCTAGACATTACCAGTGTGGAAAGATACTTGAGTGAGCAGGGATGCACTTGGATCTTCAATTTACCACACTCTTCTCACATGGGAGGTGCTTGGGAGAGGATGATAGGAATAGCACGTAGAATCTTAGACTATATCTTCTTGTAAGACGGTAGCACAAGACTCACACACCAAGGTTTGACTACATTCTTGGCAGAAGTTTCTGCTATCATAAATGCCAGACCATTGACTGCACTCTCCAGTGACGCTGAAGATCTAACCATTCTCACTCCCGCCATGCTACTCACTCAGAAAACCAACACTCCCAGCGCTCCTCTGAGAGAATTCAGCAACAAGGACCTCTACAGACGTCAATGGAGACAAGTTCAAAGTCTCTCCAATACTTTCTGGGACAGATGAAAAAAAACAATATCTCTACCTTACAGCCTATTAAGAAGTGGCAGATCGACAAGCCGAACATCAAACCTGGTGATATTGTGCTCACGAAGGACAGCCAGTCACACCGAAATGAGTGGCCACTAGGCCTCATCACCAAGGTATTCCCAAGCAAGGATGAGAAGGTGTGCAAGGTAGAGGTCAAAGTGTGGAAGGCTGGGGAGAGCAAACTATTTCTCAGACCAGTTGCGGAACTAGTTTTACTGCTTTCGCCAAGAGCCTGTATGTGGCATCAGTTGATGCCAAGCGGGGAGTGTTCTGCCCATTTGAGTACAGGGCAGTATGTTTTGTACTGTGTGCTGGTTTGTTTGTTATAGCACCATCTAGTGGTGGCTGAATTTATAGCCTGTGCCTTTAACAAGCAGATAGAGCGTTGCATTGTGGGATTGAAGCAAGGTATGCTGGGAAGAAGAATCTCCATTTTCTTCTGTGTACTTCAGGGAATACACGTGTTCATTTGCTCTCCTGTAACCTCTCCAACTTGAGTTTGCTATCCTGGAAAAGCATATCTGGTATGATCAATATCTTCTCTAGCAATGCAGTGTTTAGGAGGTTATTAACTGTATAGCAGCCAGTGCATAGGAGATGTTATTAGAATCCTGTGTAAAGTTTGCATCATACTGTATACTTTCCTGTTAATTGTAAAGTGTCAGCTGTGTGCCCAATACTTATCTATGTAATTTGTATTTTTATTGTTTTACCGCGCATGTTCTATACTGTTCACCAATAAACAAGTTAGACTACAGAGGACAGTCTGCTTATTTGGAAGATAGAATCGTGGTTTAGGCTGTATGCTAGATTGCACACCGTGTCAACGTGTATGAAGGCAGAACAACCGTAACCCCAACACAACCCTAATCCTAACACAACCCTAACCACAACACAACCCTAACCCCAACACAACACAGCCCTAACCCCAACACAACCCTAACCCCAACCCTAACCCTAGGTCTAACCCCAACCCTAGGTCTAACCTCAACCCTAACCCCAACCCTAACCCTATCTGCAAAGAATGGAAAAAATACAATTTTTTCATTTTATTATTTTTATCTAACTAAGGGGGTGATGAAGGGGGTTTTGATTTACTATTTTTTTATTTTGATCATTGTGATAGGGTCTAGTACAGTGATCAAAATGAACCAATAGGAAAAATCTCCTATTGTTTGCCTGGTACTGGCTGGCAGATCTTGGTGGATGCGCCCGCCATTTTCTTACAGGAAGATGATGAGGGCCGGGGGACAGAGCAGGAGGGTCCGGGGATGGTGGAGATACCGAAGGGGCTCGGGACCCCATTTCTCTCTCCTCTGGTATGCTAGATAACATCAGAGGAGAGAGAAATTAATGGAAAAAGCTGACTTTTTTGTGATCGCCGTTATTTGGATATTCACTTATTCACTTATTTCTCAGCGCTGTTAAAAAGCGGTGCTGAGGAATAAGGCCCCTTAACTCCAGCAGTTGTATTGGCGATCGTTAAGGGGTTAAGAAGGACTTACAGGCTTATTCTATGATTCCTGTCATTGTCCAACACAAGTTTTATTTTGTTTGGCATGAATGCTTTTTAAATAAAAAGAAACAGTGGCATACTCACCTATCAACAGCTCCATGGATCCAGTGCAAGCCACTTGGGATGTCTGCACCAGCTTAGAAAACAATGTCTGCTTGTTTTGAAATTGATTGGCTGCAGCGGTCAGGAGACTACAGGAGATTGTCATCGGCTGTTTCTCTGAAGAAGCACTCTTCACCTCACCTAACCGCTGAAGCCAATCACAGGCTTAAAGGAGTGATCCAAAACTAATTTTGATTTTCATTCTAAATGTCTATATAATTATTTAAATAATATAATAGTTTTTCTAATATGGTTTACCATAATCAGGACAGGGCAAAGTATTTTGGTGCCCTAGGCAGATGAAGCAAATGCCCACCCACCCAAAAAGCAAAGGAATTGCTCAGAGACCCCTAATGCACCTCCCACCTTCCCATCCAATGGGTTAGGTAGCAAACCCTGATGACCACTTCCACTAGAATTATCACTTTTTTCACAGGAAAAATGTTATCAAAGTAAAAAAATGGTGTACTTTAGGGATGAGACTTAACAGGGAATGCAATTTCAACATTAGACACACAATCAATCATTTTTTGCGGACCATTTACACAATACAGGGTGAAAAATAGCAATATTCATCTCCGACGTCCTATATTTTAAATGTAGAACCCAAGATTGCTACCTTCCAATAGGTGGCACTAGAGCTCTAGCTCTTTTCTCTCTGAAGAGACAATTTGCATAATTAGCATATTTCCCAGAGGAGCATTGCAGCTTTTAGTCTCCTTAAGTCTTCTTGGATAATGGTCTGATGCCTCTCACACAGCCAAACCAGATCTCCGCTTTGCACTGACGAGGGCAGTACCCCGAAACACAGTGTCTGCAAACTGAGATTCTGGTTTGGCTATTATCCTAGGTCATGTGACAAGGCTCGTTAAAGGGTCAACATTGACTTGTAGGATTGCTACCTTCCAATAGGTGGCACTAGAGTTTTTGCTCTCTGAAAAGACAATTTGCATAATTAGCATATTTCCCAAAGGAGCATTGCAGCTTTAAGTCTCCTCATCTCGGCATGCTTAGCATTTATTACACTTTATTACAAACTCTATTATCCCTTGTAAATATTCCCCTTTTATTGGACGCCGAGGGCCACGGACCGGGTCACTGCGCTGTGACACTTCCCCTTTAAGAAGCGGCCCGGTACTAAGTACCCCACTGCCCTGGTGGGCGATCCAACTTGGCATCACGAACAGGATATCGAAGCCCGGTATCACCGGGTCCTGTGTGCCTATTTTGAACTGTCTTTTGTGCTAGAGACTTTGCTGAAGTTTGTGAACAACTGTCGCCATATTTGCACCACGAGGCACGCAGGGAGAACAAGGGCTTGCCATCATGGGCCCACTCTAAGTGTTACTGCACATGGAGAACTTGTCCATCAGCTAGTGAGATCTACCTCCTGTTTGTGGATGGCAGGAAAAGGAGGAAGAAGGCCCGCCCTCAGAAGAGGGAGAAGGAACGTGACAGAGGTGCAGGAGAACAGCTAAACGGCAAATGGCGCGCGGTGGTGACCTGGGTGTGGAGGAGCAGGAGGAAGCTTCCCCATTAGGCGGAATCCGGACCTGGACCCACCAGCAGCCATAGGCCCGGAGCTTCTGGACCTCGAAGTGGAGGAGCTGAGTCGTCAACTCCTGGGCATGCAGCTGACCGCAATGGACAAGTGGAAGGCAGCCTTGCCGGAGAAGCAGCTGTTGGAGCTGCAACGACCCATCTGGCAGCCCGCCACACCGGTTCCCGTGGAAGAGGAGCCCAGTACCGGAACAACATCAACGGCAGGTAAAGACACCGACCCTGCCCGGGTAGCCAAAGCACCCTTGTTAGGCACACTGCCCGCACCGACACCCCGCGAACCCGGCCGGCCTCGCACGTCCCTGGAATGGGATCGGGCGTCCGGCCTGGAGGACCGGTTTGGGACCATACTCCAGCCCACTCATGCAGTGGAGGGGGTCTACACGGGACACGTGGTGTATCGCTGGACCCACCAAGTGACGGACCTCATGGGGTTCCCGGGTAAGAAATCGGAAGGGAGCAGCCTAGAGGTCCTGAGCGGGGGGAGTACAGTCAAAAACTGGAGCTGGAGGAACGGGAGTAGTAGGCCCTGCATCAAGCTCAAGATGAGCAGGACCTGGAGGCCAAGAGGCAGGCCCGCAAAGCTTGGGGGGTAGACCAGGGGCCCCTGCGGCAGGGTACAGTGGTGGATTTCCGGCTGAAGGGAGGCTGGGGATTCATTAAAGAGCCCAACCTGTTGACAGAGATCTTTGTGAACTGGCAGGATGTCGAGTAGCATCTGCTAGAAGGGCACCCGGACAGGGATCTATACCCGGGGATAGTGTTACCTACACCCGGCACTGGGGTGTTATGGGCTGGTACGCCCTGAACGTGCAAAAACGCAGGCCCGCCGCTGCCGATCAGCAAGCTGCCAATAGGATGCCTAAACCAACATCTGCGCCACCTCAGGCCAGAGCCACCACCCCTACAACAGCAACCATTTCCCCTGCTTCAATCCCCATTGGTCAGCCAAGGCCCATCTCCGTCAGGAGTGCCAGTACTCAGACACCAGTGTCAGGACATGATCTAATGGTGCATGCCACTACCTATCACAACTTGTTTGTAGCACCAGGCATGGCTACAGTGCACGACTCTTCCCAGGCATGGGAGCAGCCAGCACCAGGTGCTACCCCAAGGAAAGAAAATTAAGCAATTTCTGAATGACTGTACATAGTTCAATAAAGTTTTACAAGTTATTCCGGTAAGGTTCCTGCAAAAAGGTCACCAGTTCTCTTTTATATATAAACTGAGAGATCATGGACCAGGTATGATCCAAAAACTTTTATCTGTAAATAGTTCAGCACCTCTTAAGGGGCTCCTTCTTGGTTTTACTTGAAAGCCTGCAGGTGCGTTGACATGCTATATCACTGCACAACTGACCTCAGAACAAAACCCCGTTTGGTGTGGCCGAAGTAGTGATCCAAAGTGGAGACCAGCCATGCCTTGTAGCCCGCCCAAGGCCTACGTTGGGGGTTTGAAGTGGGTCCCCCGTGTTGCACTAAGGAAACAAAAAGAATACCCCGATGGGGATTGCACAAAAAGAAGAGCGAATTCTGTTGAACTTGAATGAAAAAGTTTTATTGCACTTAATTTGAAAATATTTTATAGCACTTAAAGTTGAATATATTAATGTGAATGAAGGAAAAATTTGATAGCACTTCTAGAAAAGTTTACCCGTCGTAAATGCTAATAAATGTTGAAGAATGTTCTATTTAACAGCAATGTCATTATTAGTCATATTCATGTTTGTTTATCTGTTATTTATGCAACGTTTAAGAAAAAGTGCCTCCCATAAAGGGAAGTTGCGTTTTAGCTGTATTTTACCTGTTAAAATGCATATGCAGAAAAATTTAGTGTGTTTCCCTGCAACACCTGTTTTACTCTGTTTCAGCCTTCGGACGTGCTGTGTTTAACAGGGGGGTATGTGGTGCCCCTGAGGGTTCAGTCGCCACAGAGGTACTGCACCTCATCCAGAGGTGTGGTACCCCACTCTCAGTTAAGGAGGGAGCACCACCCAGGACTCTAACACCTGCACCTGTTGTGAATGGGTTTGAGATGAGTTCTGAGCAGAGGCTCCCTCTGGTGGTTACAAGCGGTGCTAGTGAAGATTGTGAGGACTGGGAATCAGGTGTTACTGACTGGTCTTATATAAGGGAGTCATTTTCCCATCAGGGTTGCCGGTGATCAATTGTTCTGGTCTGAATCCTTCATTCCAGTTTCCCTTGTAGCCTGCTGTGTCGTTTCTGCATCTCCTGCTTACAGATAAGACTTTTGCTTCTTTTGTGTTTGTGCTATATTTTTGCATTTTGTACTGCACTTCTTTGGGGGCCTTCAGGGTCCCCTCTGGGGCTTCTGCCCTCTCAGTTTAGTTCAGCCACTGAGTTTTGTTCTTTTGCTTTTTCCAGTTTTTTCAGTGGCTGCTGTTTTGATTTTGTTACACCAGAGAACTAATTTAGGTGGTAGAGGTCGTGTGATCTCAGGTGATTTTGAAATTAGTAGAGTTGGTGCTTTTCAGGGTTTTCTGGGATTGCAGTAAGTACCCTTCCTATCCTTTTCTATTTAGATAGTTTGGGCCCCAGCGTTTGCTCATACTATTTTCTTTCTGTGTCAGTATTTCCTCTTGTCTAACCGCCATTACATGTTTGGGGGCTTTCTATTATCTTTGGGGTTCTGCTCCGGGCAGATAGCTTTCCTGTTTTCTGTCTTTAGGTGTAGTTAGTTTCTCAGGCTGTGACGAGGCGTCTAGGACCAACGTAGGAACGCTCCACGGCTGCCTCTAGTTGTGGTGGTTAGTCAGGGTACTGCAATCTCATAGATTCCAAC
>JARQOD010000002.1:482251289-482347789 GCA_033576555.1 Oophaga sylvatica
CCTGTCGCAGGACCTGCCGATGAGTCAGAGCCGGGGGCGGAGCCAAGACTTTGCGCGCTCTTTCAGGTACGCCCACCTTCTTCTCCAGCGCCTGAGGGCGCGAATATGGCGACAAAAATGGCGATTTTGGCGCCAAAAGTGCAAACAGTCCTTTTTCACAAAAGCAATTCCTTAGGCACACAGGGCTCGCAATTCTGCGAGTTTCGCATCCTGTTCGTGACGCCAAATTTTTGTGTCGACTCGCCACCACAATTGTGGGTTACCAGGGCAATGGGGTACTCAGAGCCGAGCCCGTAGAAGTCTATGGGGATTTTGTCACAGGTAGCTGTGGCTCGGTCTGTGGCCCGGGCGGTCTGGCGTATGTTGGGGATATATTTACAGGGGATTGATTTATGTACAGTTCGTGACGCCACCTGTAGTATTCTGGTAATTAGTACCAGCGCTGCTGTAGATCTCTGAGGGGATGGTGAGGCAGCTAGATGTCGGGTCCCCTACAGGTGGGACTGGTCCCTCAAAGTCTATGGGATTTGTGAAGTCGGGTGCGGATAAAGAACACAGTCTCACACGGTCAGCGTCTTTCCATACCTTTACTTGCAAGTTGTTAAGGCAGGTCCCAGGGAGGCTGATCCAAGGAGAGTGTATCTTGAGACAGCAGCTGGACAAGTTAGGGGCCTCCTTTAACTCCAATAAAACGAGTACAACCAGCCTGAAGCGTAGTTCCCTCAAATCTCCAGCTAATCTTTAGCTGTACCTGCCCAGTCAGCTTAGTGTTAGGGGCCTTCCTGTGAAGGAGCTGAATTCTTATTTTGTCCTGCAGAACTCCAAAGTCTTCACTCCCCCTGACCCCAGTTACGTACTGACTATAAGGGGCTTGTCTGCCGCGACCTAGGGTCCGGTAGATTCCTGGTTTTCTTATCACTGTGCTTGAAACAACAGTGACCCTTCGGTCCCCAGTGACCGGTAGCAATGTGCTGGACTTCTCCAATCCGTAAGCACTAATCTTATAAATCCACTTGCCTTTCGCCTTGTCCACGCTGGTAACATAAGCACTCAAACTAGCCAAGGGTCGAGCAGTCACTTCTTTCTTTTCCTTTCTACGAAGTTAGCCACAGATGCTCAGTTATCACAGGCAGGAGCACGTCTCTGAACCTGATACCGTCCTTTAGACAGGGATGCTGAAGACTTTCTGTACTAAAACTTCTTCTTTCTTTCAGTGTATGCTGATGAGGTGATACAGCTCTGACTAGACTAAGGTGTCTTCCAAACACCTATACCAGACTCCACGATATGAACTAGTGATAAAGCAGGCTAGACTCCTTCCTCCCTCCAAACGTCTTCTCTCACAGAAGTCTAGACACTCACTCCACACGTCCTCACTGTCCGAAGACAGGAACTAGACTGACTAAAAATCACCTCAACACCTACTACCTTGACCACTCCCTCTAGAGTATCCTCCACTACCCTAGGGGTGTGTCTAGTGTGTGTTGAGTGAATGGATATTTAGCATTAAACTGCTGTCTCGCCATACACTCTCCAGGGTACTGCGTGTGCCTACCACCAGGGCTACACATTCCCCCATGGTAAACGACAGCACTCCCGGGCTGTAAAATACAAAAGACATTTTGTTTATGCAATAAACATTGAACAATAACATCTTCCCATCCGGGAGGTGAGAATATCTTGAACGTTGCATTAAACATAGAAAAATACACAAAGTATCAAATAGACATTTTTCATATTAACGGTACAACTACTTTCACTTTTATAAAAACTTATATACATCTTCTCAGCTGCGGTAAACCCTGTCTGGGTCCTACCGTTCTTCACATCTCTTTATTAATTTCTGTTACACTTTCCATCCCGGGGGCTGGAACAATGCGATGATCCCTAGATCTCATGACGAACAGATCATGTGCTGCGATCAGAGTCTGGGTCGCAACAGTCTTTGTATGAACCATCAGGGGCGCAACGGGTATCTCTTTCTCGTGAGACGCCGACTGCGTCTCAATTTGCGTTGCAGGGGGCGATTCAGCTGTAACCGCAGTTTGCGATGTAGATTGGGTCGCCGATTGCGATGCAGAGGTGTACGCAGGGGGCGATGCGGAATAGGACGCACAATGCTGGTGTGATGCAGAGCAGGAAGCAGGTGTGCGCAATGGCTCAATTGAGGACGCACTAACCTGCTGCTGTCGCTGCTCCATCTCTTCCCAGTCGCTCTCCATCATTGACGGCTGGGTCCCCGCCGGTGTCCCTACCAGGGATTGATCATCTGCTGCGGCCTCCTGGCCGGGCGGGCGTTCCGGAACTGGCGGTACCTCCTCAACCTCCTTTGCCTCCACCGCTCCATCGGTGGGATCAGGATCGGTACTTTTGGGGGCAGCCTCCGGTTTCTCTTCAGCCTTCCTCAGCAGGGAACTTGGGAATTCAGGAGACGGCATTATGCTTGTAGGAGAGAACACTGCGTCCCTCAGCAGCCGCTGTTTCAGGGCACGCCAGCGTCTCTCTATCTCCTTCATTCCTTTTCGGTGGAGACAGGACCTTCGTCGCAGGCGCTCTGATGTCAGAGCGTTCACTTCCTGTCGCAGGACCTGCCGATGAGTCAGAGCCGGGGGCGGAGCCAAGACTTTGCGCGCTCTTTCAGGTACGCCCACCTTCTTCTCCAGCGCCTGAGGGCGCGAATATGGCGACAAAAATGGCGATTTTGGCGCCAAAAGTGCAAACAGTCCTTTTTCACAAAAGCAATTCCTTAGGCACACAGGGCTCGCAATTCTGCGAGTTTCGCATCCTGTTCGTGACGCCAAATTTTTGTGTCGACCCGCCACCACAATTGTGGGTTACCAGGGCAATGGGGTACTCAGAGCCGAGCCCGTAGAAGTCTATGGGGATTTTGTCACAGGTAGCTGTGGCTCGGTCTGTGGCCCGGGCGGTCTGGCGTATGTTGGGGATATATTTACAGGGGATTGATTTATGTACAGTTCGTGACGCCACCTGTAGTATTCTGGTAATTAGTACCAGCGCTGCTGTAGATCTCTGAGGGGATGGTGAGGCAGCTAGATGTCGGGTCCCCTACAGGTGGGACTGGTCCCTCAAAGTCTATGGGATTTGTGAAGTCGGGTGCGGATAAAGAACACAGTCTCACACGGTCAGCGTCTTTCCATACCTTTACTTGCAAGTTGTTAAGGCAGGTCCCAGGGAGGCTGATCCAAGGAGAGTGTATCTTGAGACAGCAGCTGGACAAGTTAGGGGCCTCCTTTAACTCCAATAAAACGAGTACAACCAGCCTGAAGCGTAGTTCCCTCAAATCTCCAGCTAATCTTTAGCTGTACCTGCCCAGTCAGCTTAGTGTTAGGGGCCTTCCTGTGAAGGAGCTGAATTCTTATTTTGTCCTGCAGAACTCCAAAGTCTTCACTCCCCCTGACCCCAGTTACGTACTGACTATAAGGGCTTGTCTGCCGCGACCTAGGGTCCGGTAGATTCCTGGTTTTCTTATCACTGTGCTTGAAACAACAGTGACCCTTCGGTCCCCAGTGACCGGTAGCAATGTGCTGGACTTCTCCAATCCGTAAGCACTAATCTTATAAATCCACTTGCCTTTCGCCTTGTCCACGCTGGTAACATAAGCACTCAAACTAGCCAAGGGTCGAGCAGTCACTTCTTTCTTTTCCTTTCTACGAAGTTAGCCACAGATGCTCAGTTATCACAGGCAGGAGCACGTCTCTGAACCTGATACCGTCCTTTAGACAGGGATGCTGAAGACTTTCTGTACTAAAACTTCTTCTTTCTTTCAGTGTATGCTGATGAGGTGATACAGCTCTGACTAGACTAAGGTGTCTTCCAAACACCTATACCAGACTCCACGATATGAACTAGTGATAAAGCAGGCTAGACTCCTTCCTCCCTCCAAACGTCTTCTCTCACAGAAGTCTAGACACTCACTCCACACGTCCTCACTGTCCGAAGACAGGAACTAGACTGACTAAAAATCACCTCAACACCTACTACCTTGACCACTCCCTCTAGAGTATCCTCCACTACCCTAGGGGTGTGTCTAGTGTGTGTTGAGTGAATGGATATTTAGCATTAAACTGCTGTCTCGCCATACACTCTCCAGGGTACTGCGTGTGCCTACCACCAGGGCTACACATGACAAACACCACTGAATTCAATGGGAGGCTAAACCAAATGGATAGACAACACCTTAAGGGGGGTCAAAAAACTTCACAAATAGCTCAAATTAGGTGCAGACAGCAGGAAAAGTGGCAAATAGTATAATTGCGCAGCATGGATGCATGGGATAGGGCTTGGACCAGCATTTCTAGCGGAAACATTTATCAGTAACAGGTTGATGAGTGACAGGTGTAGGCCTTGGTGATTTGAGAGGCCTGCCAAATTCAGGAAACACACATGGCGGAGACCCAACCAGGAGTCCAAACATTTCCCAAAATTAGGGGCCAACAACAGGAAAAATGGCATAAATTGACCCACATTAGAAATTTGATAATGGCAAAGCAGCAGTCAGCCTTGGGCCATGCATGTGGTATCAGGGTCTGTGCCAGCATTTAGAGCTTTGAGTTTAAGTTTCAATTAAGACGAGGTGGGTGAGGGACCGGTATAAGGCTAGTTTCACACATCCGTTTTTCCCCTTGCGGCGCCCCCGGCATTTTCCCGCAGCGCCGCATCTGAAAATCTGATGCGCCGCATGCGGCTTTTTTCGCATTGACATGCATTAGCGCCGCATGGTGCCGCATGTCAATGCGTTGCATGCGGTTTTGTCCGGATGCGGCGCAAATGTACATTGCGGCGTCCGGAAAAAACGCTGCATGTAACGTTTTTTTTTTTTTGCCGGATGGTTTCTTATCTCTCCAAGCATCAGAAACCATCCGGCAAAAAACCGCATTTTGGGCGCCGGAAGTGTGAAAGCTTTTCACATGCGGCGCTGCGGTAAAATGCCGGGGCGCCGTTTAGGCGCCCGCCGGATGTGTGAAAGAGGCCTAAGTCTGCTGTGCTGGGAACCTGATACCTCAAGCAACTGCTCAAACTGCTTTTCTGCTCAGCAACACTCAGGTGGCACAAATATCAACTTTGAAGACTACTATTCTTACAAACATTTAAGGATAGTAACACAGGTACTTGACCGAAAGTAAGTTCACGCCTGCGAATGCTAACCAAGAGTTGACCATGCATGAATTGACCAAATTATTGTCAGGCACACCGCACTGCACTTGCTCACTGAGCCAGTGCGTGTGTCCTGAGTGAACAAACTGTGCACAACGATACCTGTATAGTAGAACCGCAGCAGAGAAGATGTGTGCTTCTGAGGACACAGGACCTTCCGCAGCATGTGACTGCCAAGGGGCGGAGCCAGCACACTTCTCTCAGAGGCAGCAGTATCAGGTAGAGAATGTTTCAGGCTGAAGGACCTGCAGGCACGTGACTGCCTAGGGGCGTGGCCTAAGCTCCAGAGATCTAGGAGGTAAAGGAAAACTCCTAGAAGGGTAACTACGAAATAAAGTTACCAAGGGGTATAGACAGAATGGATAGTCAGGATAGCCAGGTCATACACATAGAGGGCGACGAAGTACAAAAGGAGCAGGCAGAGAATAACCAGAACACAGCCAAGGGGTCATACACAGACAGAGCAACGCAGTACAAAAGGGACAGGCAAAACTCGTAACAGGGACACAGCCAAATCAGAACCAAGCAAGCATAAAATGTAGCACAGGCACAAAGCACTGGCACAAGCACAGGGTCAGACACACTCAGCCAAAGGTCAGAGTATAAACGACAAAGGCTGGCTTCACAGTGAAGCTATAAAAAGCCTCCCAGGACCCAGAAAGAGGCCAACCAAGTTAACCCCGCGACTACCTGATCCAAGAACCCAGTAAACCATGACAGTACCCCCTTCTTAATGGGGGCCTCTGGACCCCCAGGTTTCCCAGGATTCCGAGCATGGAATGCCCGAACCAGACGGTCAGCGTGTACCGATCTGGCCGGCACCCAAGACCGGTCCTCTGGACCGTACCCCCTCCAATGCACCAGGTACTGTAAGGACCCCCGAGACCGCCGGGAGTCTACAATATGTTGTACCTCAAATTCCATGTGCCCATCAACCAAGACTGGGGAGGGAACAGCAGCTGGTTCTTCTACTACCGATCCCAAGGGTTTTAGCAAGGATCTGTGGAATACGTTATGGAGTTTCAAAGCGGGGGGAGGCGAAGACGATACACCACAGGGTTAATTACCTCAATGATCTCATAGGGACCTATGAACTTGGGCCCCAGTTTGGCGGAGGGTAGACGAAGACTTATGTTTCGCGTGGAGAGCCACACCTTGTCCCCACACTGCAACACCTGAGCAGGGTTCCTTTTTTTATCTGCAAAACGCTTATAAGTCTCCTGAGCCCTGAACATATTCAACCGAACTTTTGACCACAGATCCCTGATTCGGTTAACACAGTCCTCAGCTCCTGGACAGCCCGAATCTAAACGTGAGAATTCACCAAAATGAGGGTTCAAACCATAATTAATAAAAAACGGTGACCTACTGGTAGATTGATTGGTACGGTTGTTGAAGGCGAACTCCGCTAACGGTAGGGCATCACACCAGTCGCTTTGCAGAGTAGAAACCAAACATCGAAGAATTTGTTCAAGCGACTGGTTGGTGCGCTCCGTCTGCCCGTTACTCTCTGGGTGGTAGCCTGAGGAAAAGGACAAAGATATCCCCAACCTTTTGCAAAAAGCCCGCCAAAACTTGGCCACAAATTGTGCCCCTCTGTCAGATACAATATTCATAGGTACCCCATGTAACCGCACAATCTGTGCGAGGAAATGCTTAGCGAGAGTCTCTGCAGAAGGTAGACTTGCCATAGGTACAAAATGCGCTAACTTAGAAAACCTGTCAACAACTACCCAGATAACCGTGTTACCCCGAGAAGAAGGAAGGTTGGTAATGAAGTCCATGGACAAGTGGGTCCATGGCCTTCCTGGAATTGGCAAAGGCACCAATTCCCCGGCCGGCCGGCAATGAGAGCTCTTAGAACGAGCGCATACCCCACACGCAGCGACATGCTTCTTAATATCTGAAGCCATCAAAGGCCACCAAAAAACTCTAGCCACTGCCTCTCGTGTGGCAGAAATGCCTGGGTGAGCACTCAGTTTTGAATCATGGAACTCCCGCAGGAGCCTGGTGCGTAACTGCTGAGGAACAAACAATTTGTTTTCGGGTTTGGACCTTGGAGCTAAAAATTGAGCCCCCACAATCTCCCGCTCCAATTCCGACGACACTTCAGCTATAACGACATTGGGTTGAAGAATGGGGGACGGCGGGTCAGGGCGGAAAGCGGCTCAAAACTACGTGATAAAGCATCAGCTTTCACGTTTTTAGACCCTGGGCGAAAAGTTATAGAAAATTGAAATCTGGAAAAAAAAAGTGACCAACGGCTTGCCTAGGAGTCAGTCTTTTAGCAGATTTGATATACTCTAGGTTTTTGTGGTCGGTGATGACTGTGATGGGGTGAGCCGCCCCCTCCAAAAAATGCCTCCATTCCTCGAACGCCAATTTGATTGCTAAGAGTTCTCTATTACCAACGTCATAATTTCTCTCAGCCTGAGAAAATTTTTTCGAGAAATAGGCACAAGGTTTGAGGTTAGTCAGAGAAGTAGGTCCCTGTGACAACACTGCCCCCACCCCAACCTCCGAAGCATCAACTTCAACCACAAACGGCTTGGCTGAGTCAGGTTGAACCAGAACAGGAGCGGATGTGAAACAATTTTTCAAAGTTAAAAAAGATTGTTTGGCCGACGGGGACCAGTTCCTAACATCTGCCCCTTTACGTGTGAGATCCGTGAGGGGTTTCACAATCTGAGAAAAACCCTTGATAAACCTGCGATAGTAATTCGCGAATCCCAAGAAGCGCTGGAGTCCTCTAAGGTCCCGAGGCTGGACCCACTCCATAATGGCTTGCACCTTCTTGGGATCCATACGAAACCCCTGTGGAGAGATTATAAGACCCAAAAATGATAGCTCCTGAACAAAGAAAGAACATTTCTCCAGCTTAACAAATAAATGATTTTCCCTGAGTCTTTGAAACACAGTTTTAACATGTGATAAATGTGAATGTCTGTCAGAGGAATATATCAGTATATCATCCAAATAGATCACAACAAAACGGCCAATGAGGTCCGAAAAAACTACATTAATGAAATTTTGAAACAGCTGGAGCATTGGTGAGACCAAAAGGCATGACGAGATTCTCAAATAACCCCTCAGTAGTAAGAAAAGCAGTTTTCCACTCATCCCCTTCCCGTACTCTTATCAAATTATAAGCCCCCCTGAGGTCCAATTTTGAAAACCACTTGGCCCCAGAGAGCTGGTTACAGAGATCAGTAATCAGAGGCAGGGGGTATGTATTCCTGACTGTGATTTTATTAAGTTCTCGAAAGTCGAGGCAGGGACGTAGACCGCCATCCTTCTTTTTAACAAAGAAGAACCCCGCAGCTACTGGGGACACTGAGGGCCTTATATGCCCTTTGCGAAGACTTTCAGCGATGTATTGCTTCATAGCCAGGCGCTCCGGGCCTGACAAATTAAACAGGCGGGCCTTGGGCAATTTGGCTCCCGGGACAAGATCAATAGCACAGTCAAATGATCTATGCGGGGCAAAGCCTCAGCCTCACTTTCAGAGAACACGTCCTCAAAGTCTTTCAGGTACTCCGGAATACCCTCCAGACCAACAGAAGACACTGAGACAGATTTTGCAAGTTTCATACAATAAACAGGTTTATGGCAACAGTCGACACATTGGGATCCCCATTTAATAATCTCCCCTGATTCCCAGTCAATCACCGGGTTGTGGCGTTGAAGCCATGGCATACCCAGCACTAGCCCTGTGGGCAATTTGTCCATGACAAAACATTCCATGTCTTCCTTGTGGGAAGAACCGACCTGCAAAGAAAACCTTTTGGAAACATAAAGAATCCCTGTTCGGGTAAGAGGGGAAGAGTCGATGGCAACAATTTTAAGGGGTGTCTCCAGCCTGACTGTCCCTATCTTATGTTGGGAGACAACACAGGAACTGATCAGATTGAGAGATGAACCACTGTCCACCAATGCTGTCGAGAAAAAACGATAGTTGTCTACCAACAGTTCCACCTTTAACACGGCTTTAGAACATGAGGAAAATAGTACCTGAAGGTCTGGGCAGCCTCCTCGACCGCTACCCAGACCTAGTAGTTTTCCGCCGTCTTAGATGATGGACAGGTGGGGCAATCTTTTCTCCAATGTCCGGACTCTCCACAATAGAAACAGAGTTGTTTCTCCCGGCGATGTCTTCTCTCCTTCTCTTTTAGCGAGGTGGTGCCAATGTCCATGACCTCAGTAGTGGCTCCAGTCTCTTTGCTGCCAGCAAACAGTGAGGTTTCACATTGCATGATACCCCTGGCGCGTAGCCTGTGGTCCATTCGTACGGCCTGGGTTATGGCGTCCTCCAAATTATCAGGTGGAGGATGAAGGGCCAGGGCGTCCTGGAGACGTTCAGACAGGCCTCTGCGTAATAGCCCTCGAAGGGCGGCATCACTCCAGGAGACCTCCGCTGCCCAACGTCGGAACTCCGAACAGAACCACTCGGCTGAATGTTTACCCTGACGAACACTCATAACCATGTCCTCAGCCATACGGACCCTGTCAGGCTCATCATAGATGCGGCCCAGGGCATGAAAAAACGTATCAACAGTAGTGTTGAGCGATACTGCTCGATATCTAAAAATATCGGATCGGAATGGTATCGCCGATATCACTAAATATCGTCGATATCCGATTCCGATACCGGAAGTCCCATGTAAGTCTATGGGAACAAAATATCGCAACTAAAAAAACACTTTCTTTCCTTGTAAACACAAAATATACACACTTAGAATACATATATATATATATATATATACATGTCATTGTGACATATATATGTGTCCTGTGTGCCTTAATTGAACTGTTTTTTTGCTTGAGAATTGCAAAAATCATCATAGACTGTATTTGCCATTTTTCCGTCATATCTGCGCCACAAGGCACAGGTGAAGAATAAGGGGGTGCTCTCGTGGGCGTACACTCACTCCGTGGCGCGAAAACGATGTCCGCACACTCTAAATGTTACTGCAATGTAAGATCGTGCCCCACAGCTCTGGAGTTCCGCCTCCTCATCCTCCTCAGTGGTAAAACCAAAACTGAATTGCGATACAATTTAGTGTGGAAAAGTATGAAAATAAAAAATTAATAATATAAAATGCTAAAATAATACCACACCAATTAATTGAATCCAAAACAGAAAAGAGTGGATGGCAAAACCAACCAAATAAGAAAACAGGAAACCTTGGTGCAAAAAGAACAGGGGGAGGAGAAGGAAAAACTTCACCCAGGCAGTAGGAGTAAAAAATGAGTTTTATTTAATGTAGATATATAAAATTAGTTGCACAAGCATCAATGAAAATCTAAAAAGGAGCCTTGGCCCCACACAATACAATACCCTGGCATTTAACAAATCAGGCCAATGATTAAATATAACGAGATGTATACATGAAAAATGATCAAATAATAAAAAACTATTTAATGTGAATACAAAAAATATGCAAAAGCAAAAAAATGTAATCCGTGAGATATATTAATATATTTATAATGCATTATAATAAATATGCTATAGTGCAAAACATAGGTGCTAAGTGGAATACAAACCAACAAATAATGTAAAAATAATCACCGAGCAAAAAGGTAAATGAAAACAATGTGCAAAATAACTAGTGCCACGCTTAAAATTATATACCGTGTAATGAAGGTAACTATCAAAAACCAAATTGCAATTAAATGACCTACCAAACTGCACACCACAGTGATATAATAAGCAGAATGTGCTTAAATAGGCACCACTACCATGATTATAATAACTACAAAACACCCATGTATGCGGATATATTACCTGAAAATACCAGGGGAGATGGATAGTGGAGACAAGGCTGCCTAGAACGCGCCCCGACGCGCTTTTCGGAATGGTTATTCCTTCGTCAGGGTTTGGTTTTTGATAGTTACCTTCATTACACGGTATATAATTTTAAGCGTGGCACTAGTTATTTTGCACATTGTTTTCATTTACCTTTTTGCTCGGTGATTATTTTTACATTATTTGTTGGTTTGTATTCCACTTAGCACCTATGTTTTGCACTATAGCATATTTATTATAATGCATTATAAATATATTAATATATCTCACGGATTACATTTTTTTGCTTTTGCATTTTTTGTATTCACATTAAATAGTTTTTTATTATTTGATCATTTTTCATGTATACATCTCGTTATATTTAATCATTGGCCTGATTTGTTAAATGCCAGGGTATTGTATTGTGTGGGGCCAAGGCTCCTTTTTAGATTTTCATTGATGCTTGTGCAACTAATTTTATATATCTACATTAAATAAAACTCATTTTTTACTCCTACTGCCTGGGTGAAGTTTTTCCTTCTCCTCCCCCTGTTCTTTTTGCACCAAGGTTTCCTGTTATCCTCCTCAGTGGGCGTAAATGAACGCGAAGGTCCCGCCTCCCTACAAAAGATGTCGCCTCTCCTGATGCTAATGACACATGTGACTTTGCTGAGATGGCGAATGGACGTGAGCAGAAGTGGGAAGGGATGGAGGAGTCAGAGCTCTCCCCCACGGAAGCGACCCGATTGCCACGGAGCCACCGTTTGGCACCCGGCCTGGAAACCCTCCTACGCTGGAAGAAGCGGAGGATACCCTGAGAGACCTGGCCCGGCACCGGGAGGAGGTCGCCAGGATGGAAGCGAGCTGGCGGGCCCTAAAACTACAATTGGAGCGGCGCCAATCCCTCTTACCCCCTGAAGTGTCTGTACCGGAAGGTGAGGCACCCGTTCCAGTACAGAAGGCCGTGCGGGCATCCCAGCCCTTGCAATCTGAACCGGTTGCCAGTATCTCAGTGGAGGCACCCGTTCCAGTACAGAAGGCCGTGCGGCATCCCAGCCCTTGCAATCTGAACCGGTTGCCAGTATCTCAGTGGAGGCACCCGTTCTAGTACAGAAGGCCGTGCGGGCATCCCAGCCCTTGCAATCTGAACCGGTTGCCAGTATCTCAGTGGAGGCACCCGTTCCAGTACAGAAGGCCGTGCGGGCATCCCAGCCCTTGCAATCTGAACCGGTTGCCAGTATCACAGTGGAGGCACCCGTTCCTGCAGAAAACGCTGCACCAGCACCCCAGATCCCGCTGTCTGCCCCCGTCACTGAGGCAGAAGAAGCGACACCCGTCCTCATGGAGGAGGCCGCGCAGGCACCAGAGCACTACCTGCCTGTACCAGAGCCCCGACCGTCATCTGTTCCAGAGCCGGCTGCTTCCGCCACAGGTGAGCGCCGCCAGGACTGGGGGGCGCCAGGAGAGCTGCCGCAAACCGGACATCGTAAGCTGGCATTTGATGGTGGAGACATGGAGCAGCTGGTGGAGGAGAATTACAACCGGCGTCAGGAGGAAGAGTGGAGACGTCGGGAGCGGGAAGCAGAGCGACAAAGGGAGCAGCGAGAATCCCAAAAGCTTCGGCAACGTCACCTGGAGAAGGACCTGGCAGAGAAGGCACGTATGAGAAAGGATAAAAGTACGGTGAGGGAGCCGCGGCGTAAGGGTGCAGTACGGAACTTTAAGTTAAAAGGTGGTTGGGGCTTCATCCAGGAGCCTGGACTTTATTTAGAAGTTTTTGTAACCCGGCGGGACGTGGAGGCTCACCTCCTAGAAGGACACCCGGGAGGGACCTGTTGCCAGGAGACTTGGTGACTTACACCCGACACTGGGGTTACAATGGATGGTACGCCCTAAATGTTACCAGGTGCGACCCCTACTCCCCAGAGGGTCAGGAAACTGACAGACCCTACGAGCCTTCAGCCTCCCCCAACCAGGCCTCTGCACAAGTGCCCACCCCACGCCGTAAATCTCCCCAGCCTCCCTCAGTGGTCTCCTCAGCAGCCCCAGCTATGGACATGATAATGATAGCTGGCCCGTACCCGGCGCCTGTTAGGCCCCCTGGGGTTCGTACAGTCCGGGACATAGGGTTCCAGACCCGGAGGGAGACGAAAGAGGTGGCCACACAGACCCAGATAGCGGGTCACGACGTCACTGTACACGCCACACGACGTCATCAGGTCTGGGTGGACCCTCCTGTCACGGATGTTTGGCAAGCTCCACAACAGTACCAGGTGGTACCTGGAAGAGGCCAGTCAAAGAAGTCTAAATAACCCGGACAGGGTCTCTGTATGTAAATAGTTAAATTATTGATGTACCCGGACGGGTGAATGTTCATAAAAAGAAGTTTATTGTTGCCTTAATATACCCATGTTGGGTAATGGTTTGATGTACCCGGACGGGTGAATGTTCAGAAGAACAAGTTTATTTTTGCCTTAATATACCCATGTTGGGTAATGGTTTGATGTACCCGGACGGGTGAATGTTCAGAAGAACAAGTTTATTGTTGCCTTAATATACCCAGGTTGGGTAATGGTGTTTCACTGTAATGAAAATGTTCAACTTTGAAGCCATGAACTGTAGTGGCTCACAAATTTTTCTGTAAATAGTTGGCACTTCGGTGCTCCATTTTGGTTTTACAAAAAACTTTACTGTGCCCTATTTTCAACTACCTCAGAAACTAAAAACCCGTTTGGTGTGGCCGAAAGTGAGGTCTGCTCAAGGAAAGTCTTGTGTGTAGCCCAGCTACGCAGGCACACATAAAGTCCAGGAGAGTGCACAGGAAGGTAACAGCAACGCTTGATATTCATTCACTGTCACTCACACTTTCAGACACGCCCATCTGAGATATAAGGGAGGGGTGACACGTGGCAGGGAGTCAGTCAGTCAGATCTTGAGGAAGTAGTGTTTAGTGGTACTTCAGTCTGTTAGCTTCTGTCTAAGGACAGAGCAGCCATTCAGTCTCGGTCCAGTTGGGACTTTGGGGAAACTGAGAGCTGTGCAGCGAGCTCTGGAGGAAGCTGACATTTTCCACAACTGCCACAAGTGCTTATGTTAAGAGCGTGAAGCAGGGCGAAGGGCATAGTGGAGAAGATAGAGAAGTGCAACAGGTATTGGATTACCTGCACTAAATTGCCGGACACCGGGGTCCGAAGCGTTGCTACAGTTTCAAGCTTAGTAACAAGAAAACCGGAGGCATCTGGACTACAGGTCGCAGAGAGCAGCCCTAAGTGTCAATACGTAACCGGAGTCAGGTGGAACAGGGACTTTGAGCTAGGCCAAGCAAAAGTAAGGACTTAGTTTCATCACTTAGAAGGCTCCACCACAATATTGGCCGGGCAGTACAGCTATTGAGAAGGCTGGAGATTCAGAGTTAACTTCGCTTCAGGCAAGTTGGACTCACCTACATTTGAAGTTAAGGAGGCCTCTAACCTGCTCAGCTGTTACCCGAATGTGCACTCTCCACCCCGACCAGCTCCCCGGGATCTGCTTGAACCATCTACCAGTAAAAGGTATGAAAAGAAACTGCATTGTGTGCGACTGAATTATTATCTACACTCTGCATCATCGTCACCATAGACTTCCAGGGACCAGTCTCACCTGTGGGAGACTTACTACCAAGCTGCCCCATAACATCCCCTGTGAAAGTCCTTATAGCAGCGCTGGTCCAAATAACCAGATACCACAGGTGGCGTCACGAACTACCTATCCTAATAATCCCCTGTAAATATCCCCCATCGCATTGACTGCCAGGGCCACGGACCGAGTCCCGCTGCCAGTGACAACTCCCATAGACTTCTATGGGCTCGGCTCCGAGTACCCCATAGCCCTGGTATCCACAATTGTGGTGCGAGTCAATTATCTTGGCGTCACGAACAGGATGCGAAACTTGCAATTGTGAGTCCTGTGTGCCTATATTGAACTGTTTGGTGAAAAAGACTGTTTGCTGCATTTGGCGCCAAATACCGCCATTTTACCGCCATATTGGCGCCCTGAGGCGCTGGTGAAGAAGGTGGGCGTGCATTCGTGGGTGTGTACCCCCCCTGAGGCGCGAAAGTTATGGCCGCCCTCTCCAAATGCTACTATAATGTGCGGTCCTGCCCCACTGCTAAAGAAATCCGCCTCCTCTTCATCCTCTATGCGAAGAGGAGGAGACGCAAATCCCGCCTCCACGGAAGAGACCAGATCGTTCCTGATGGAAACTACAGTCTGGCCTGGGACGAGATGGCGGAAGGACAGGAGAATCGGTGCCGAGGACCGGAAGATTTCCTACCTGTGCCGGAGCTGTCCCCAGATAGGGACACCGACCCCGCCATGATGGAGCTGCGGCAGGAGAATGAGGAGCTAAGAAGGAAGCTCCAGAGTCGTGCTAATATACAGGAGACGGAGAGACGCTGGCGCGCCCAGACACAGCGGCTGCTGTGGGACGCAATGTTCTCTCCCACAAGCCTAACGCCGTCTCCTGATTTCCCAAGTTCCCTGCTGAAGAATGCTATGAAAAGATCGGAGGCTGCCACCAAAAGTGCTGTACCTGATCCTACCGATGCGGAGGTGGAGGAGAAGGAGGCTGAGGAGGTCTTGCCCGGTCCGGAGTGCCAGTCAGGCCAGGAGGCCACAGCAGAGCACCGCTCCCCGGTAAGATCACCGGAGGGGTCCCAGCCATCGTTGCCGGAAGTCGACTGGGACGAGATGGAGCGATTAGATGATGTCACCTATGCTGTTCAGTGGGAAAGTGAGTGGCGCCGTCGTGAAGAGGAGCAGCGACGCCAAAAGCAGGAGAAAGAAAGAGACATCCAGCGGTCCCGACAGAAGCAGCATGAGGAGTTCATAGCTGACAAGGAGACCGTCCGCCGGGATAAAGGTACCCTACGGGAACAGCGGCGGCAGGGATGCGTCACCGAGTTCCAGCTCCGCAAGGGCTGGGGCTTCATCCGCGAGCCAGGCCTCTTCGCAGGGGTCTTTGTAAGCCGCAGGGACGTAGAATCCCACCTGCCCATCGGTCATCCTGGGAGGGACCTGATTAATGGGGACATTGTGAGCTACACCCGTCACTGGGGTTTAAAGGGGTGGTATGCCCTGAACGTCTCCATCGTTAGTGACCCCGTCCCCGACGCCGGTACCGAAGCGTCCCAGTCCCGAGCTCCCACCGCACCAGGTCGTGCCCCGGCATCGCCCCCTGCATCGCAAACAGCGACCTGCTCTAGATCACAACTAGCGACCTACCCAGCATCGCCCCCTGCATCGCAATCAGCAAAGTATCCCGAAACGCAATCTGCGACTCATTTTGTATCGCAACCGGAGGGTGCGACCACAGTTAAATCGCAGCCTAAGCCTGCATCTTTGATGAAAAGTCAATATTTGCCTGAGACACCCGTTGCGTCCCAAGTGGTTCGCACAAGGACTGTGGCCACGCAAACACTGATATCGGGCCATGACTTATTTGTTATGAGATCCAAAGAACATCGCGTCGTTCCAGCCCCAGGAGCGGAAGACGTCATTGAAAGTTGTAAAAGTGAAGACCGGTAGGACCCAGACAGGGGTTTACCGCATCCAAGAAATGTATAAAGTTTAATAAGAGAAAATTGCCAATTGCACTTTATGGTCCTTTATGTACGAGAATGTTACATAGTTTACATATTTAAAATAGAATACCCGGCTGGGTACAAGGAAGAGAATTTAGAAAGTTAAAAAAGTAATATGTTGATTGCATAGTTGCCTAGAATACCCTGGTTGGGTAAAGTAAAAGTTAAAGTGAAAGTTAAATTATAATGTGGATCTCTAAAATGTATATATGTGATTTAACCCTTCATGGACTGAGAGGCGGTGGACTGCGCCAGCCCAAGAACTTGTCTTTGTAAATAGTTGCGCTTCGGTGCATTATCTTGGTTTTACATGAAACCTAACTACAAAATCTACCTCTGAAGAAAAACCCGTATGGTGGGCCTAGAGTGAGGTCTGCAGTCAGAAGTCCTGCAGCCCACCCAGGACCCACGTGGGAGGTTTTTGGTGCGGGTCCTCCACAAGTATCTTGTATATATGAGCATATTTTGATACTTTTGATACTTTTGTATTCTTTATTGTACAAATTGTAACGTTAAAGAAGTCTTACCTCCCGGATGGGAAGAGTTATAATGTTGTTGTTAATGCAAAACAAAATGTTCTTTTTGTCTTTTACAGCCCGGGAGTAGAGTTGAGCGATACTTTCCGATATCCAAAAGTATCGGAATCGGAATGGTATCGCCGATACCATTAAAATATCGGCGATACCCGATACCGATACCGGAAGTCCCATGTAAGTCTATGGGAACAAAATATCGTAACTAAAAAAACCCCATTCTTTCCTTGTAAACACTAAATATACACACATAGAATACATATATATATATATACATGTCATTGTGACATATTATATATACATATATGTATAGTTTATACACTTCTACATAGTAAAATATCCTCTGATTCAATTGCCGGGTAAAGCCGGCTTCTGTGAAAAGACAGAAGCACCCGACATGAAATGACACTTGGTGTACATAGGGTTAACCATGTCTTTTCATGTCCTTTGCTATCTAATTTGCACAAACAATTAAATCAGTCTATGTGTGCAAAATTTCACACCTGTAGGGGTTAATTAAAGGTGTAAATTCGTTGTAAAAAAAACGGACTTTTTTGCTACGAATTTACACCTTTAATTAACCCCTACAGGTGTGAAATTTTGCACACATAGACTGATTTAATTGTTTGTGCAAATTAGATAGCAAAGGACATGAAAATACATGGTTAACCCTATGTACACCAAGTGTCATTTCATGTCGGGTCACCCGACATGAAATGACACTTGGTGTACATAGGGTTAACCATGTCTTTTCATGTCCTTTGCTATCTAATTTGCACAAACAATTAAATCAGTCTATGTGTGCAAAATTTCACACCTGTAGGGTTAATTAAAGGTGTAAATTCGTTGTAAAAAAACAGACTTTTTTGCTACGAATTTACACCTTTAATTAACCCCTACAGGTGTGAAATTTTGCACACATAGACTGATGTAATTGTTTGTGCAAATCAGATAGCAAAGGACATGGTTAACCCTATGTACACCAAGTGTCATTTCATGTCGGGTTCTGCATTTTCACAAAAGCCGCAATTGAATTAGCGGCTATTATACTATGTAGAAGTGTATGAACTACAAATATAAATATATATATATATATGTGTCACAAATTCAATGACATGTATATATATATATGAGGTGTAAAATTGCTGAAAAAAAATGCGTGGGCTCCCGCCCTATTTTCGCAACCAGACAGACAAAGCCAGTGAGTGGGGGCAGATAATAATAGCCCAGAGAGGGACCATTATTTTTGGCCCCCCCGGCTACTAACATCTGCCCCCAGACACCCCAGGAAAGACAAATCTATAATTAGATTCGCCCTTTCTGGCACTTTGCCCGTCTATTCCCATTGCCCTGTAGCGGTGGCGAATGGGTTAATATGGGGTTAAAGCCACCTTGCTATTGAAAGGTGACCTTAAGCCAGGTTAATAATTGAGAGCTGTCAATTAGACAACTATCAATTATTAATCCTATTGCATGAAATAAAAATAAAACACACACTTTAATTTAAAATCATTTTAATGAAATAAAGACACATGTTTTTGACCATCTTTTATTTTACTGCAAAAACCATTTCCTGTAATAAAAATAAAATAAAAAAGCAAAATTATTCTTACCTATCCCATGCACAGTCAGGTCCCACGGTGTAATCCTTCAGAAAGGGTTAATGTTTACTGCAGGGACCGCAGCTAATGCTGCAGCCTCACAGTAAACCCCCAAATGAATGAGTTCCTCTCCTGGCTGACAGGAGAGTAAAGGCTGGGTGTCACATAACGATACACCAGCGATCCCGACAACGATATGCACTTGTCAGGATCGCTGGTGTATCGCTACATGATCGCTGCTGAGCTGCCAAACAGGCAGCTCAGGCAGCGATCTGGGACAGCGACACTGCGGGTAACATCGCTTAAGGGCCCGTCTCACATAGCGATATCGCTACCGAGATCGCTGCTGAGTCACTAGTTTTGTGACGCAGCAGCGAGCTCACCAGCGATATCGCTGTGTGTGACATTCAGCGACGATCAGCCCCCCTGCCGGGTATCGCTGATCGTCGCAGAAATGTCAGGACCTTTTTTTGATCGCTGGTTTCCCTCTGACAGGCACGCATCGCTGCGTGTGACAGGCGGGAGACCAGCGATCCGCTGGTAACCAAGGTACACAGCGGGTTTCCAGGCACCGCGCAGCGCTTGGAAACCCGCTGTGTACCTTGGATACCAGCTCCCTGCATCAGGGCGCTGGTATCCAAGGTACACAGCGGGTTTCTAGGCACAGCCCCGCGCCTGGAAACCCGCTGTGTACCTTGGTTACCAGCGGATCGCTGGTCTCCCGCCTGTCACACGCAGCGATGCGTGCCTGTCAGCGGGAAACCAGCAATCAAAAAAAGGTCCTGACATTTCAGCGACGATCAGCGATACCCGGCAGGGGGGCTGATCGTCGCTGAATGTCACACACAGCGATATCGCTGGTGAGCTCGCTGCTGCGTCACAAAACTAGTGACTCAGCAGCGATCTCGGTAGCGATATCGCTATGTGAGACGGGCCCTTAAGTGGAAAGCTTAATTGATTGCTTTCCACTTTCACTTCAGGTCAGCCAGGGACACAATCAGTGACGTCAGAGGGAACTGATTAACAAAAATAGGGGTTCCCTTCGAAAAAAAAATGGCGTGGGGTCCCCCCTATTTTTGTTAACCAGCCAGATGAAGCAGACCGCTGAGGCCTGGATTTTCAGGCTGTTAAGGAGCCAAGATCCATGGACCTTGCCAGCCTGATAATACCAGGCCACAGCAGTCTGCATATCTTGGCTGATTAACAAAAATAGGGGATCCCCTCGAAAAAAATTGGCGTGGGGTCCCCCCTATTTTTGTTAACCAGCCAGATGAAGCAGACCGCTGAGGCCTGGATTTTCAGGCTGTTAAGGAGCCAAGATCCATGGACCTTGCCAGCCTGATAATACCAGGCCACAGCAGTCTGCATATCTTGGCTGATTAACAAAAATAGGGGATCCCCTCGAAAAAAATTGGCGTGGGGTCCCCCCTATTTTTGTTAACCAGCCAGATGAAGCAGACCGCTGAGGCCTGGTTTTTCAGGCTGGTAAGGATCCAATATCCATGGACCTTGCCAGCCTGATAATACCAGGCCACAGCAGTCTGCTTAGCTTGGCTGGTTAACAAAAATAGGGGATCCCCTCGAAAAAAAAACGGCGTGGGGATCCCCCCTATTTTTGTTAACCAGCCAAGTAAAATGCACACTGCTGCGGCCTGGTATTAAAAGACTGTCAAGGCCCATGGATTTTGGCCCTCAACAGCCTGATAATACCAGGCTACAGCAGCCCCACATTTGGCGCATCAAAAGATGTGCCAATTGTGGCACTTTACCCGGCTCTTCCCACTTGCCCTGTAGCGGTGGCAAGCGGGGTAATAAGGGGTTATTGTCACCGTTGATTGCACGGTGACAATAAGCCCGGTTAATAATGGAGAGGCGTCAATAAGACACCGATCCATTATTAATCCCAAAGTTTTTAAATGTTTAAAAAAAAGACACAGCAAAAAAAAGTCTTTTAATGAAATAAAAGAGACAACACAGTTTTCATTAATTTTATTATACTCTCATTCCTGCGACGCCATCGATCTCCTGTAAAAAAAGAAAAAAAACAAACCAACAGTATACCACCTGTCCGACGCAGTCCATAACGACAGTCCCACGACGATCCAGCTCTGCTACATCGCAATGACAGGCAGAGCCTGTCATCGCAACGCAGCACAGCTGATTACCTGCTTCCCCGGCGGTGACGTCATCGGACTGACTGCTTTACGGCCGGGATTACCCAGCAGTCACTGCAGTTATCGCGAGAAACTGCATGTGACCGCCGGGGAAAGAAGATTGCGGCCATGAAGCAGTCCAGCCCGTGACCGCCGGAGATCTTCTGCCAGGTAAGTGCCGCTGACTCCTGACAGACCCGACCGACGGACACTGACAGTGACAGTGACAATCCCGATTCCGGTATCCGATATGACGAAAATATCGGAACTCGGAATCGGAATTCCGATACAGCCAATATCGGCCGATACCCGATATTTGCAGTATCGGAATGCTCAACCCTACCCGGGAGTGCTGTGTTTTACCAAGGGGGATGTGTAGCCCAGCTATGCAGGCACACATAAAGTCCAGGAGAGTGCACAGGAAGGTAACAGCAACGCTTGATATTCATTCACTGTCACTCACACTTTCAGACACGCCCATCTGAGATATAAGGGAGGGGTGACACGTGGCAGGGGGTCAGTCAGTCAGTCAGTCAGATCTTGAGGAAGTAGTGTTCAGTG
Organism: Oophaga sylvatica; assembly: GCA_033576555.1. NCBI lineage: Eukaryota > Metazoa > Chordata > Amphibia > Anura > Dendrobatidae > Oophaga > Oophaga sylvatica. The sequence continues at coordinate 482,272,719 of JARQOD010000002.1, forward strand.
GTACTTCAGTCTGTTAGCTTCTGTCTAAGGACAGAGCAGCCATTCAGTCTCGGTCCAGTTGGGACTTTGGAGGAAACTGAGAGCTGTGCAGCGAGCTCTGGAGGAAGCTGACATTTTCCACAACTGCCACAAGTGCTTATGTTAAGAGCGTGAAGCAGGGCGAAGGGCACAGTGGAGAAGATAGAGAAGTGCAACAGGTATTGGATTACCTGCACTAAATTGCCGGACACCGGGGTCCGAAGCGTTGCTACAGTTTCAAGCTTAGTAACAAGAAAACCGGAGGCATCTGGACTACAGGTCGCAGAGAGCAGCCCTAAGTGTCAATACGTAACCGGAGTCAGGTGGAACAGGGACTTTGAGCTAGGCCAAGCAAAAGTAAGGACTTAGTTTCATCACTTAGAAGGCTCCACCACAATATTGGCTGGGCAGTACAGCTATTGAGAAGGCTGGAGATTCAGAGTTAACTTCGCTTCAGGCAAGTTAGACTCACCTACATTTGAAGTTAAGGAGGCCTCTAACCTGCTCAGCTGTTACCCGAATGTGCACTCTCCACCCCGACCAGCTCCCCGGGATCTGCTTGAACCATCTACCAGTAAAAGGTATGAAAAGAAGCTGCATTGTGTGCGACTGAATTATTATCTACACTCTGCATCATCGTCACCATAGACTTCCAGGGACCAGTCTCACCTGTGGGAGACTTACTACCAAGCTGCCCCATAACATCCCCTGTGAAAGTCCTTATAGCAGCGCTGGTCCAAATAACCAGATACCACAGGTGGCGTCACGAACTACCTATCCTAATAATCCCCTGTAAATATCCCCCATCGCATTGACTGCCAGGGCCACGGACCGAGTCCCGCTGCCAGTGACAACTCCCATAGACTTCTATGGGCTCGGCTCCGAGTACCCCATAGCCCTGGTATCCACAATTGTGGTGCGAGTCACTTGCAGCCCACCCAAGACCACAGTTGGAGGTTTGGAGCGGGTCCTCCACAAGCACAAGTAAAGGACACTGTGGAGTTACCCCGGTGGGGTTGTAGTCCTAAGAAGTCTCCACGAACTTCGGCAGTAATGCTATTTGCACTTTTGTTGAATATGTATTTATTAACACACATGTATAACACATATCAAGGGTATCAACAGTAACAAAACATGTCACATAATTATAAGCCATTTGCACTTTTGTAATGTTATTATTAAAAATTTTATTATGCAACGTTTAACTTGAAGTGTTTCCTGCTTTCTTACTACGTCGCATAGTCCACTCTGCTACATCACTTTGCACCATTGCTCTATCTCACATCTATCTGCCCTGGAAGGATAGCGTGTTACCTGTAGAAGACTTTTCACCTAACTGCACTACACCATCCCTTCCAGAGGACCTGCACAGCAGCGCTGGACACCCTGACCAGGTACTACAGGTGGCGTCACGACAAACTACACGAACATTCTATCATCCCCTGGAAATATCCCACATTCCAGTGATCGCCCAGGTCACGGACCGAGCTGTGCTACTCGTGACATCCCCCATAGAAGTCGACGTGATCGGTGCCGAGTACCCCCAAAACCCCTGTCTCTGTGCGACTCAACTTCCCTCACTGTGCTGGCACTTTACATTTACAATGCCTCTGGGTTTTTTTTTTGGGGGGGTGGGGAACATTCAGACTTTTGCTATGGGGCCCCATGATTTATATGTACGCCCCTGCTGCTGAGGAATGGTATTTAAGGCTGTTAAGGAGCCAACATACATGGACCTTGCCAGCCTGATAATACCAGGCCACAGCAGTTTGCTTAGCTTGGTTGGTTAACAAAAATAGGGGATCCCCTCGAAAAAAAAAGGCGTAGGGGTCCCCCTATTTGTGTTAACCAGCCAAGTAAAATGCAGACTGCTGCGGCCTGGTATTAAAAGACTGTCAAGGCCCATGGATTTTGGCCCTCAACAGCCTGATAATACCAGGCTACAGCAGCCCCACATTTGGCGCATCAAAAGATGTGCCAATTGTGGCACTTTACCCGGCTCTTCCCACTGCCCTGTAGCGGTGGCAAGTGGGGTAATAAGGGGTTAATGTCACCGTTGATTGCACGGTGAGAATAAGCCCGGTTAAAAATGGAGAGGTGTCAATAAGACACCGATCCATTATTAATCCCAAAGTTTTTAAATGTATAAAAAAAAAGACACAGCAAGAAAAAAGTATTTTAATGAAATAAAAGAGACAACACAGTTTTCATTTCTTTTATTATACTCTCATTCCTGTGACGCCATCGATCTCCTGTAAAAAAAAGAAAAAAAACAAACCAACAGTATACCACCTGTCCGACGCAGTCCATAGTAACGACTGTCCCACGGCGATCCAGCTCTGCTACATCGCAATGACAGGCAGAGCCTGTCATCTCGACGCAGCACAGCTGATTACCTGCTTCCCTGGCGGTGACGTCATCGGACTGACTGCTTTACGGCCGGGATTACCCAGCAGTCACTGCAGTTATCGCGAGAAACTGCATGTGACCGCCGGGGAAAGATGATGGCGGCCATGAAGCAGTCCAGCCCGTGACCGCCGGAGATCTTCTGCCAGGTAAGTGCCGCTGACTCCTGACAGACCCGACCGACGGACACTGACAGTGACAGTGACAATCCCGATTCCGGTATCCGATAAGACGAAAATATCGGAACTAAGTATCGAAAGGCCGATAGAGCTAATATCGGCCGATACCCGATACTTGCGGTATCGTATCGCTCAACACTAATCAACAGTCATCCTCTCAGGAGCAGAAGGAGAGAGAGAAAAAGCCCAGGCTTGTGGGGCCCCCCGAAGTAGGGAAATAATGACCCCCACCCTCTGGAACTCATCCCCAGAAGAGCGAGGCCTCAGGGAGAAAAAATGTTTACACCCCTCCCTGAAGGCTCTGAACTCATTTTTATCCCCTGAGAAGTAGTCGGGCAGTTTAACTGGAGATTCAGGAGACACCAATGACACATCCTTACCACCAGAACCCAGAGACCCCGCAGCGACAGCCCCCAGTATGGTATCTACCAGCTGCTGCTGGGTCTGAGCCATCATGCGCTGCTCAACATTCAACTCCTGGAACCTTTGCGTCAGATGTTTCACCTGACCTGCTAACACCTGCATGGGATCCATGGGGATAACACTCCTAAATCTCCCCCTCAGAAAAAAAAATGTAACGGTCGTTTATAATGTCAGGCACACCGCACTGCACTTGCTCACTGAGCCAGTGCGTGTGTCCTGAGTGAACAAACTGAGCACAACGATACCTGTATAGTAGAACCGCAGCAGAGAAGATGTGTGCTTCTGAGGACACAGGACCTTCCGCAGCATGTGACTGCCAAGGGCGGAGCCAGCACACGTCTCTCAGAGGCAGCAGTATCAGGAGAGCAGGGATGTCAAAATCAAACACACCGAGGGCCAAAAAAACAAATTTGCTACAAGCCGAGGGCCGGACTGACGCCGGCCCTGCTACCGGTGCATTGTGGGAAATGTAGTGTTGGTGCCAGGGCCGGCTCCAGGTTTTTATGGGCCCCGGGCGAAAGAGCCTCAGTGGGCCCCTTTAACACAGACCACGATTCATGATGCACAGATACAGCAGAGAAATATGGGTACAGTACAATGCCAAATACTTCTCTTCTTACATTACATGAGTGATATCTATTGTAAATTGTACAATAGCTCAAAAACCGCCAAATCCTCACAGCGCACAGTACAGACTGGACAGTACAGTCCTCCATACAATATTATGGGCACCACAGTCTCCCCCTCATCACCCATATAATACCCCATGCAGGATGTCACCCCCCATATAATGCTCCATACAGAATACTGGACCCAATATAATGCTCCATACAGGATACTGGACCCAATATAATGCTCCATACAGGATATTGGTCCCCATATAATGCTCCATACAGGATACTGGTCCCCATATAATGCTCCATACAAAATATGGAGCTCTCCTCTGCGCTGTACTGCGTTCTGCACTGTTACAGCTCAGGAAAGGGCGCTGTGGAAAGACTCCCCATTATCATCATCATTGCCTCCCCATCATCATCATGGCCTCCCCATTATCATCAATGCCTGCCCATCATCATCATCTCCTCCCCATCATCATCAATGCCTGCCCATCATCATCTTCTCCCCATCATCAATGCCTGCCCATTATCATCAATGCCTGCCCATTATCATCATCTTCTCCCCATCATCATCAATGCCTCCCCATTATCAGCAATGCCTGCCCATCATCATCTCCTCCCCATCATCATCAATGCCTGCCCATCATCATCTTCTCCCCATCATCAATGCCTGCCCATTATCATCATCTTCTCCCCATCATCACCAATGCCTCCCCATTATCAGCAATGCCTGCCCATTATCATCTTCTCCCCATCATCATCATCAATGCCTCCCCATTATCAGCAATGCCTGCCCATTATCATCATCTTCTCCCCATCATCACCAATGCCTCCCCATTATCAGCAATGCCTGCCCATTATCATCTTCTCCCCATCATCATCATCAATGCCTCCCCATTATCGGCAATGCCTGCCTCTCCATCATCACACACACTGATCCACCAGACGCACACAAGCACTCTCTCACATACTTATACACACACACACACACACACAAAGCACCGCACTACATACACACAGACACACACAGAGACATACACACACACGTCTTACCTGTCCGACGTCCGCGCGCTCTGCGCCACAGCCGGCCGCTGAATGATGACGTCATTCAGCGGCCTGCTGTGAGAGGAAGCGCCGGCGCCCCCTGGAGCCTGGAGCTGCGGCAGCGGAGGCACGGGAGAGGTAAGTATTGTGCCAGCTGATGCCGGGGCCCTGAGCAAGTGGGGGGGCCCAGTGGCGGCGCTGACACCGCTCTCCTCCGCTAACGGGCGGGAGGGTGCCAGACTGCGAGTGGGCCCCCCCGCCTGCTCAGGGCCCCGGCACTTGCCCGGGTGTGCCGGTGCTGACGCCGGCCCTGGTTGGTGCGTGCAAAACACCAGCAGGCGGCTGTGGCCTGCGGGCCGGATCTAATAGTAATTAAATATCATCCAGGGGGCCATAGATAATCAATTCGCGGGCCGGATCTGGCCCGCGGGCCTTGACTTTGACATATGGGAGGTAGAGAATGTTTCAGGCCGAAGGACCTGCAGGCACGTGACTGCCTAGGGGCGTGGCCTAAGCTCCAGAGATCTAGGAGGTAAAGGAAAACTCCTAGAAGGGTAACTACGAAATAAAGTTACCAAGGGGCATAGACAGAATGGATAGTCAGGATAGCCAGGTCATACACATAGAGGGCGACGAAGTACAAAAGGAGCAGGCAGAGAATAACCAGAACACAGCCAAGGGGTCATACACAGACAGAGCAACGCAGTACAAAAGGGACAGGCAAAACTCGTAACAGGGACACAGCCAAATCAGAGCCAAGCAAGCATAAAATGTAGCACAGGCACAAAGCACTGGCACAAGCACAGGGTCAGACACACTCAGCCAAAGGTCAGAGTATAAACGACAAAGGCTGGCTTCACAGTGAGGCTATAAAAAGCCTCCCAGGACCCAGAAAGAGGCCAACCAAGTTAACCCCGCGACTACCTGATCCAAGAACCCAGTAAACCATGACAATTATGTGCTAAGTATTTCCATTTTTTCTTATTATCTAGAGCAGTAATGCTATTCATATTTCATGTATTTTATATTTTCATGCCTTAATCCTACAGAGTGCAACTTTATTTGTTTGTTATGTATAGACATGGCTGCTCTTGGTTCATACTAGTTTTCTGATTTGGAATTGCCAGTCTTTTGTTATTTGTATATTAGCTCTCTGACCGATCACTCCACCCTCCAGTCTGTGGCAGTTTTATTGCAGCAGGATCCTACCTACCCATAAATTCAGGCTTTAGCCTAAGAGAAGTGTTCACACTAGATCAGTTCCCAGCATAACCAGAGATCGCCTTGTCGTTGGTTGCTGGGCATGCATGAATTGGCCAAATTATGTGCTAAGCATCTCAATTCAATTTTCTTATTATCTAGAGCAGTAATGCAATTCATATTTCATATAATTCATATTTACATGCCTTAACACTACAGAGTGCAAATTTATTTAATTATGTATAAAGATGGCTATTCTTGGTTCACACCTGTTAACACCAGATTTCTGATTTGGAAGTGCTAGTCAGTCTTTTGTTAATTATAACCGAACTGCATCATTTTCTGGAGTTCTCATGACTCAAGCTGAGGCTTTTGCATGGCTAATTCAGACCCTCATGAATGAGGTAACTGAGTTGTAGTCACAGGTGGTATAGCAGTTTCACCAGATATCTGGGTTCTTTGTCTTGGCTTATGCCATGGCTCAACTGTAACCCAAAATAGCTCCCCTCGACAGGTTCTATGGAGGGAGATACAGTATAAATTTATGGTTTTTAAGAAAGCCTATAAATTATATTTCAGGCTTCACCCTCATTCTTCAAGGAGTGAGGACCAATGAGTAGGGATTGTAGTCTCCCTTCTTAAGGGTGATCCCCAGTCCTGGTACTTCTCCCTATTGACCAACTTTCCATCTTGTCTGTGTGGACAAGTATTTTGCGGCTTTGGCCCTGGTGTGCTGTGTTCCTAATGGCGTCTCCCTGGCTGAGTCTAAGCTCAAGTAAGATGAAGCAAGGGGCCCGGCTGGCTGAGGAGTACTGCTCAGAGTTCTGGAGATGGGCCACTGACACTTAGTGGAATGACCCTGCTCTTAGGAGTCATAAGAGTCATTTTTGTCAGGGTCTGTCAGCTAGGCATTAGGATTCTGTGGTCAGGGCCGGCGTCAGCACCCGGCGCACCCGGGCAAGTGCTAGGGCCCTGAGCAGACGTGGGGGCCCACTCACAGTTGGGGAAGCGGGCATGCTATGGGGGCCGGTGCCTGTGCCAGTACCAGGGGCCGGTGACTCGAGCAGAGGCCAGTGAGGAGAGGTGAGTATTTTATTCTTTATTTTTTATGTTTGGCGCAATATATGGAGACCATCATATTGGGCCCATCATATACTGGAGTATCATATATGGGGCCCATCATACACTGGAGCATAATATATGGGGCCCATCATACACTGGAGCATCATATATGGAGCATTACATGGGGCCCATCATACACTGGAGCATCATATATGGGGCCCATTATATATGGAGCATTATGTGGGGCTCATTATTCTGTATGGAGCTCTATGTGGTGACCATAATACTGTATGGAGCAATATATGGAGCTCATTATACTGTATGAAGCAATATATGGGGCTTATTATTCTGCATGGAGCACTATGGGGTGCCCATAATACTGTATGGAGCAATATATGGGGCTCATTATTCTGCATGGAGCACTATGTGGTGCCCATAATACTGTATGGATGACTATGCTGTTTGTCTTTTGAGCTATTGTAGAATTTACAATAGATATCACTCATATAATGTATGAAGTAAGTGAAATATTTGACATTGTACTATACCTATATTTCTCTGCCGTGTCTGTGCACCATGAATTGTGGTATGTGTTAAAGGGGCCCATTGAGGCTCTTTCGCCCGGGGCCCATGAAAACCTGGAGCCGACCCTGTCTGTGGTGCAATATGCTACTGCAAGTCGATGGAGGCCGCCATGGCCCTTGCTATCAAGGTGAATAGACGCCTCAGAGAGAGACATGCACCGACTCTGCCCCCTGTTGTTCTTCCTAGGCTGTCAGACAAACCCATGCAGTTGGGGTGTGTCTCCTCTCCTCTCATACTAGGATGACTGCGGTCCACCATGGGATGGGGGCATGTTTTTACTGTGGTCTTACAGATCATTATATTAAAGTGTGTCCATCTCGTGCCAAAAATGGTACTTCATCCCAAAAGCCGCATTCCTCTGCTCGTTTGGAGGGAGAGTGTGTACATTTCCTCCACTTTTATGTCTCCGTTTAACATTTCGGTTGAAATAGTGGTTGGTGTGAAAATTGAGACTATTTTGGTTCTTGTGGATAGTGGAGCTGGAGTCAGTTTTGTGGATTCTCACTTTGCTCATGTGTAGCCCTGGTGGTAGGCACACGCAGTACCCTGGAGAGTGTATGGCGAGACGGCAGTTCAATGCTCAATATCCATTCACTGACACACACTAGACACACCCCTAGGGTAGTGGAGTATACTCTAGAGGGAGTGGTCAAGGTAGTAGGTGTTAGAGTGATTAGTCTAGTTCCTGTCTTTGGACAGTGAGGACGTGTGGAGTAGAGCCTAGACATCTGTGAGAAGACGTTTGGAGGGAGGAAAGAGTCTAGCCTGCTTCACCCCAGTTCATAACGTGGAGTCTGGTATAGGTGTTGGAATACACCTTAGTCTGGTCAGAGCTGTATCACCTTATCAACACACACTGAGGAAAGAAGAAGTACTAGCACGGAAAGTCATCAGCATCCCTGTCTAGAGGACGGTATCAGGTTCAGAGACGTGCTCCTGCCTGTGATAACTGAGCATCTGTGGCTAACTTCATTGGAAGGAAAAAGGAAAGAAGTGACTGCTCGACCCTTGGCTAGTTTTGAGTGCTTATGTTACCAGCGTGGACAAGGCGAAAGGCAAGTGGATTATAGAATTAGTGCTACAGGATTGCAGAAGTCCAGCACATTGCTACCGGTCACTGGGGACCGAAGAGTCACTGTTGTTTCAGGCACGGTGACAGGAAAACCAGGAATCTACCGGACCCTAGGTCGCGGCAGACAAGCCCCTTATAGTCAGTACGTAACTGGGGTCAGGGGGAGTGAAGACTTTAGAGTTCTGCAGGACCACGTAAGAATTCAGCTCCTTCATAGGAAGGCCCCTAACACTAAGCTGACTGGGCAGGTACAGCTTTGGATAAGCTGGAGAATTGAGGGAACTACGCTTCATGCTAGTTGCACTCGTCATATTGGAGATAAAGGAGGCCCCTAACTTGTCCAGCTGCCGTCTCAAGATACACTCTCCTTGGATCAGCCTCCCTGGGACCTGCCTTATCATCTTGCAAGTAAAGGTATGGAAAGACGCTGACCGTGTGAGACTGTGTTCTTTATCTGCACTCGACTTCACAACTCACATAGACTTTGAGGGACCAGTCCCACCTGTAGGGGACCCGACATCTAGCTGCCCCACCATCCCCTCAGAGATCTACAGCAGCGCTGGTACTAATTACCAGAACACTACAGGTGGCGTCACGAACTGTACATAAATCAATCCCCTGTAAATATATCCCCAACATACGCCAGACCGCCCGGGCCACAGACCGAGCCACAGCTACCTGTGACAAAATCCCCATAGACTTCCATGGGCTCGGCTCTGAGTACCCCATTGCCCTGGTAACCCACAATTGTGGTGGCGGGTCGACACAAAACTTTGGCGTCACGAACAGGATGCGAAACTCGCGGAATTGCGAGCCCTGTGTGCCTAAGGACTTGTTTTTGTGAAAAAGGACTGTTTGCACTTTTGGCGCCAAAATCGCCATTTTTGTCGCCATATTCGCGCCCTCAGGCGCTGGAGAAGAAGGTGGGCGTACCTTCGTGGGCGTCTACCCCCCTGTGGCGCGAAGAAGATGCCTGCCCTCTCAAAGTGCTATTACAACATGCGGTCCTGCCCTACAGCAAAGGAGGTCCGCCTCCTCTTCACCTTCCCTGTGAGGAGGAGGAGACGCAAACCCCACCTCCACGGAAGAGACCGGATGTCTCCGCAGAAAGAAAGGATCTTCTGGAAAATGATGGAGGCAGGACGTGTGCAGCCGAGCGGGGCAGCGGAGGAAGGCAGGCCCCGTGCCCCCGCCAAGCTGCCCTCGGCATCGGAGACTTATGCAATCCTGCACCTGCAACAGGCGTTGTTAGAGGTTCAGGAGGAGAACTCACGCCTAAAGAAGATGTTCCAACCTGGACTGGAGGAGATAGAGAGACGCCGATGTAACCTGCTGAAGTGGCAAATGACGAACACGGCGTCCTCTCCCCTCAACGAACCCCCACGATTCCAAAAACCGAAAAGTCTGCTGCCCAAGGCGAAGGAGCAACCGGAGGCTGCCCCCGAAAGTACCGTTCCCGATCCCACTGGTGAAGCGGTGGATGCGGAGGAGGTTGAGGAGGTACAGCCAATCCCGGAACGCCCGCCCGGCCAAGAGGCCGCAGCAGATTATCGGTCCCCGGCAGGGACACCGGAGGGGTCCTGTCCGTCACTACCAGACATCGACTGGGACGACTGGGACGAGATGGCGCGCCTGGATGACGTCGCCTACACCGCCCAGTGGGAGCAAGAATGGCAGAGTCGTGAGGAGACGAAGAGGCGCCAGCAGGAGGAAGAGCGGGAAGCTCAGAAGAACCGCCAGCGACAATATGCCGAGCTGATTGCCGACAAGGAGACTGTCCGTCGCGACAAAGGTACCTTACGGGAACCGCGGCGGCGGGGGTGTGTGACTGAGTTCCAGCTCCGGAAAGGCTGGGGCTTTATCCGTGAACCGGGCCTCTACCCAGCGGTCTTTGTCAGCAGGCGTGACGTGGAATCTCACCTGCAGCAAGGTCATCCCGGGAGGGACTTAGTGAACGGAGATATAGTCACCTATACGCGACATTGGGGAATGAAGGGGTGGTATGCCCTGAACGTCGCCATCGTCCGCGACCCCGTCCCAGACGCCGGTACCGTCACCATTGCCGCAGCGTCCCCGTCTCCAGTACAAACAGCGTCCGGCCGTGCCCCAGCATCGCCCCCTTCAAAGTCATCGCAACATGCGACCCAAAGTGCATCACGAATTAAAGTCACCTCTTCATCGCAGCGTGCGACACAGTCTCGATCGCAATCCCTAACGCGGTCCATATCGCTAACAGTAATTGAGACGCAATCGGTGTCATGTGGAGAGACTGAACCAGTTGCGCCCCTGGAGGTTCGCACCAGAACTGTTGCAACCCAGACCCTGATCGCAGCACATGATTTGCTGGTCTTGGGATCAAGGGCCCATTGCGTTGTTCCAGCCCCCGGGGTGGAAAATGTAGTGGAAAAAGTATTTGCAGAAAATGAATAAATAGTAAAGAGTTGGTGAGATCCATATTGGGTCTACCATCAGTACTATAGCAGAAAGTTTAAAATGTTTTTGAAAAAGTTTTGCACAAGTATTATATATAGTGAATATATATTTCTAATTATAGAATGCCCGGCTGGGTAAATAATAATTGATAGATGATAAGCAGTTGCACTTTGATAATGTGGTTTGATATGATATGTCTTCCTTTAGAAATGGACTTTTGAGGTTAAGGACTATGCTAACCCGGAACTTTCTTGTACATAGTTGCGCTTCGGCGCCCTATCTTGGTTTTACAAAAACCATCCATAACTACCTCTGAAAAACAAAACCCGTATGGTGTGGCACTGAGTGAGGTCTGCAATCGGACGTCCTGCAGCCCACCCAGGACCCACGTTGAAGGTTTGGTGCGGGTCCTTCACAAGTATTTTGTATATTTATTGAATGCTAATTGAAATGTGTATTTTTCTATAAAAGTTTGTAACATTCAAGATTTCCTCACCTCCCGGATGGGAAGATGTTATTGTTAAAAGTTTATTGCATAAACAAAATGTCTTTTGTATTTTACAGCCCGGGAGTGCTGTCGTTTACCATGGGGGAATGTGTAGCCCTGGTGGTAGGCACACGCAGTACCCTGGAGAGTGTATGGCGAGACGGCAGTTCAATGCTCAATATCCATTCACTCGACACACACTAGACACACCCCTAGGGTAGTGGAGTATACTCTAGAGGGAGTGGTCAAGGTAGTAGGTGTTAGAGTGATTAGTCTAGTTCCTGTCTTTGGACAGTGAGGACGTGTGGAGTAGAGCCTAGACATCTGTGAGAAGACGTTTGGAGGGAGGAAAGAGTCTAGCCTGCTTCACCCCAGTTCATAACGTGGAGTCTGGTATAGGTGTTGGAATACACCTTAGTCTGGTCAGAGCTGTATCACCTTATCAACACACACTGAGGAAAGAAGAAGTACTAGCACGGAAAGTCATCAGCATCCCTGTCTAGAGGACGGTATCAGGTTCAGAGACGTGCTCCTGCCTGTGATAACTGAGCATCTGTGGCTAACTTCATTGGAAGGAAAAAGGAAAGAAGTGACTGCTCGACCCTTGGCTAGTTTTGAGTGCTTATGTTACCAGCGTGGACAAGGCGAAAGGCAAGTGGATTATAGAATTAGTGCTACAGGATTGCAGAAGTCCAGCACATTGCTACCGGTCACTGGGGACCGAAGAGTCACTGTTGTTTCAGGCACGGTGACAGGAAAACCAGGAATCTACCGGACCCTAGGTCGCGGCAGACAAGCCCCTTATAGTCAGTACGTAACTGGGGTCAGGGGGAGTGAAGACTTTAGAGTTCTGCAGGACCACGTAAGAATTCAGCTCCTTCATAGGAAGGCCCCTAACACTAAGCTGACTGGGCAGGTACAGCTTTGGATAAGCTGGAGAATTGAGGGAACTACGCTTCATGCTAGTTGCACTCGTCATATTGGAGATAAAGGAGGCCCCTAACTTGTCCAGCTGCCGTCTCAAGATACACTCTCCTTGGATCAGCCTCCCTGGGACCTGCCTTATCATCTTGCAAGTAAAGGTATGGAAAGACGCTGACCGTGTGAGACTGTGTTCTTTATCTGCACTCGACTTCACAACTCACATAGACTTTGAGGGACCAGTCCCACCTGTAGGGGACCCGACATCTAGCTGCCCCACCATCCCTCAGAGATCTACAGCAGCGCTGGTACTAATTACCAGAACACTACAGGTGGCGTCACGAACTGTACATAAATCAATCCCCTGTAAATATATCCCCAACATACGCCAGACCGCCCGGGCCACAGACCGAGCCACAGCTACCTGTGACAAAATCCCCATAGACTTCCATGGGCTCGGCTCTGAGTACCCCATTGCCCTGGTAACCCACAATTGTGGTGGCGGGTCGACACACTCAGACCCATGGTCTAATTGGTAGGACGCTAGCGAGGTCCATACCTATTCATGCTATTGATTCTGCTCCTTTCAATCCTTGGGTTTGACATTAAAAATATAGGACATCAGGGGATGAATATCGCTATTTTTCCCCAACATTGTGTAAATAATTTGCAGGGATTCTACATCTAGGTTTGAACTTGCACTCCCTGCTAAGTAACATCCCTAAAGTATACCACTTTTTTTTACTTTTGCTGGTATTTTGCGGTGAAAAAGGTAACAATTCTAGTTGAAGTGGTCATCTGTTAGCACCATGCCGGATCCCTGTTCTGACAGGCAGGGTCTCCGGCATGTCACTCCACTCACCCGCGCTGTCGTCGGTTCTTCCCTTCCCCATGCTCTGCATGCTTCCAGCAGAGCTTCCAGCCAGGTCTCCAGCCTTGTACTTAGAGCGTGCGCGCGCACTCCCGCCCTGTTAAAGGGCCAGCACGTGCACTTGCTATTTCCTTCCCAGCCAATGGCTGTGGGACATTGTGTATATATTGCTTTCACCTCACTAGTGAGGTGCCTGAGCAACATCCTGCTCTGCAGGCTAAGTTGTGTACGGTTGCGTACCAGTCCCTGCTGCACTCTGGTGCAGATCCTGCTTGCTGCACTCTGGTGCAGATTCTGCCTGCTGCACTCTGGTGCAGCTCCTCCCTGCTGCTCTCTGGTGCAGCTCCTGCCTGCTGCACTCTGGTGCAGATCCTGCCTACTGCACTTTGATACGAACTCTGTCTTCTGCACTCTGACACGAACTCTGCCTGCTGCACCATCCAATCTGTCCTACTGGGTTCAGGTGAAGCAAGTCCGTTGGTCTGTCCTGGAGTTGCACCTGGAGTTCATCGGAAGCCAAGTCTAACCTCACCATCAGAGGCTCTAGTGAACAGTCCAGTGCTTGCTTAGTCACGCCCTCCAGGTTCTCCACGGTCCGTGGCACAATGGTTCCACAAACCACGTCCGTGACATCATCAGAGCTTGTTAACTAACTCATTGGTGGGGAAGTCTGTTAGGGCTCCTGTTACCTTAATCTCTGATCCATTTCTTTGCTTTGGGTGGGGGGTGTCATTGACTTCATCTGTCTAGAGCACCAAAATACCTTGACTCAATGTCAGGCAGCAGCTGAAAAAGTAAGCAAGATTTTAGGATGTGGGAAAAGAGAGATAAAATCCCATGATCCTAATGTATTGTTGCCCCTCTATAAATCATGTGTAAGGCTGTGGTTCCACGGTCCGGAACCACAGTGCTTTGGACAGAGCGGAAATTCCGCACCGCCCAAAGCCCCGCCCCCTTTTGTACGCGCGCTCTTTCCGGATGTGTTCAGGACACCTCATGAACACATTCGGAATGATCGCAGGGCTGCACAGCCCTGTGTTATGTCCCTTGCGGCGACGCAGCGTCGCCGCAACGGACTAGGACATGCTGCGGTCTGAAAAGACGCGCCGCATATCTGGAAACGCAGGTCTTCCGCCTGCGTGTTTTACAGCATAGTGGAGACGGGATTTCTTGAAATCCCCTCCACTATACTGTAACATCTGGACGCTGTGTGTTTGACGCTGCGCCAACGCACAGCGTCAAACACGCAGCAATTCCGGACTGTTTCCTGATAGTGGAAACATACCCTAAGGCCACATCTTGAATATGAGATCCAGTTTTTGTCATTTTTGGGCACTTTAAAAAGGTTATCGGGAATCTAGAGTCAGTTCAAAAGCGGGCAACTAGATTATTACATGGGTTGGAAGATCTCTCTGATGATGAGAGGTTGGAAAAGTTGACCTGTTTAGCTTAGAAAAAAAGACGTCACAAAGGAGATCTCATTTAAATGTATAAATACATGTGTGGTGAATACAAAGGACTGGCACACGACTTATTCCTTCCTAAGTTCTTACAAAGGACAAGGGTCATTCATTGCAGGTGGAAGGAAGGTGATTCTGGCAGCCAAGTAGGAAATGTTTTTTGCAGTTAGAGCAGACAGACTGTGGAATGTCCTACCACAAGAGGTAGTAATGGCAGACACTAACAGCACTAAAAAAAAAGGTTGGATGATTTTCTAACAACAAATGGCATTGTGGGATATAAATAATCTAGTGATAGAGAATGTATAACTGGTGGAGAAAGGTAGAACTTGATGGACTTTACAACCTATATAACTATTTAAATAATGTGGCGCAGGGTGGTAGCCCCAGGCGAAGCAGTCATCTGTGGCACACTGGCATGTTGCATGAAGGTGGAAGTCCCGGGTGGGTGTCTGGACTTGTGCTGTGAGAGCTTTACGCAGGTGCAGGCTGCATGTAACCATTATTGTGGTTTGCCAGGACCAGATGTTTCACAGTTCAATAAGGGAGACCAAAATTCAAAAATAAACTCTTCACTAAATGTTAATTTGGTAAAGATTATATACAAGGGACAGCGGGTGCAAAGTCTTATGAACATTTCCATTAAAACTTGAGGCATTTTTCCACACAGTTTCCTTCCTTAGGGCTCATACTCACTTGTTGGAAAAAAATCGGTCAGTTTTCAGGATGGTCCAATTATGTGCAATTAACATGCGATTTTTTATAGCACCATCTATTGCATTGGCGATTATCATGCCAAAATCGCATCAGATCTCAGCATGTTGCGATTTTTTTTTCACACCGATTTTGGCTGAGAAAAAAATCGCAAATGAGATGTCACCTATTGAATAACATTGGTCCGATTTGAATCGATTTTTTATCGGCAGAAAATCATCCGTTTTGGGCTCAAGTGAGTATGAGCCCTTAGTAGTATATTTCAGGGATTTTTAAGTTCACTGTTTCTCCCTACTTCTGCACAACCCAGCTTTAACCCCTTTCTGCCATTGGACGTACTATCCCGTCCATAAAACCCGTGACAATCTGACCATGGACGGGATAGTACGTCCAAGGCGATCAGCTGCGCTCCCGGGGGGAGAGCAGCTGATCGCCGCCGGGTGTCAGCTGATTATCACAGCTGACACCCGGCACTATGTGCCAGGAGCAGTCACGGACCGCTCCCGGCACATTAACCCCTGGCACACTGCGATCAGACATGATCGCGGTGTACCAGGAGCATAGGGGAGCATCGCGCAGGGAGGGGGCTCCCCGCGTGCTCCCCTGAGGCCCTCAGAACAGCGCGATGGGACCGCGCTGTTCTGCAGGCCTCTTCCCTGCAGGACCCCGGATCCAAGATGACCGACGGGTCCTGCAGGGAGGCGGCTTCCTCAGTGCCTGCTCAGAGCAGGCGATGAAGAAGCGTCCTGCACTGCCTGTGAGATCGCTGGTCTCACAGAGTGCTATGCACACT
Source organism: Oophaga sylvatica (assembly GCA_033576555.1). Classification (NCBI taxonomy): domain Eukaryota; kingdom Metazoa; phylum Chordata; class Amphibia; order Anura; family Dendrobatidae; genus Oophaga; species Oophaga sylvatica. Next base: position 482,289,004 of record JARQOD010000002.1, read on the forward strand.
GTGAGACCAGCGATCTGATAAAATACTGTAATGTCCCACCCTGAGACAAGGTAAAAAAGTTAAAAAAAATCAAAATCACAAGTGTAAAAAAAAAAATTTCAAAATAAAGAAAAAAAAAAACCCCAATAAATTCATTTCTTCCTGTAAATAAAAAAAACAAACCAATAAAAGTACACATATTTGGTATCGCCGCATCCGTAACGACTGCCCCTATAAAACTGTCCCTTTAGTGAACCCCTTAAAAAAAAATCAATGCTTTATCATCATACCGCGAACAAAAAGTGGAATAACATGCGATCAAAAAGACTGATATAAATAAACATGGTACCGTTGAAAACATCATCTTGTCCCGCAAAAAACGAGCTGCCATACAGCATCATCAGTGAAAAAATAAAAAAGTTATAGCTCGCAGAATAAAGCGATGCAAAAATAATTATTTTTTATATAAAATTGTTTTTATTGTATAAAAGCGGCAAAACCTTAAAAAAATGATATAAATGAGGTATCGCCGTAATCGTACTGACCCGAAGAATAAAACTGCTTTATCAATTTTACCACACGCGGAACGGTATAAACGCCCCCCCCCCCCAAAATAAATTCCTGAATTGCTGATTTTTGTTCATTCTAACCTCCCAAAAATCGAAATAAAAAGCGATCAAAAAATGTCACGTGGTCAAAAATGGTACCAATAAAAACATCAACTCGTACCACAAAAAATAAGACCTCACATGACTCTGTGGGCAAACATGTGCAAAAATTATAGCTCTCAAAATGTGGTGATGCAAAAACTATTTTTTGCAATAAAAACCGTCTTTTAGCGTGTGACAGCTGCCAAACATAAAAACCCGCTATAAATAGTAAATCAAACCCCCCTTTATCACCCTCTTAGTTAGGAAAAAATAATAAAATTAAAAAAATGTATTTATTTCCATTTTCCCATTAGGGTTAGGGTTGTGCCTAAAGTTAGGGTTAGAGTTGCGCCTAAAGTTAGGCTTAGGGTTAGGGTTGGCATTAGGGTTAGGGGTGTGTTAGGGTTAGGTTTGTAGTTAGGGTTATGGTTAGGGTTGGGACTAAGGTTAGGGGTGTGTTGGGGTTAGGGTTGGAGTTAGAATTGGGGGGTTTCCACTGTTTAGGCACATCAGGGGCTTTCCAAATGTGACATGGCGTCTGATCTCAATTCCAGCCAATTCTGCGTTGAAAAAGTCAAACGGTGCTCCTTCACTTCTGAGCTCTGCCATGCTCCCAAACAGTAGTTTACCTCCACATATGGGGTATCAGCGTACTCAGGACAAATTGCACAATAACTCTTGGGGTCCAATTTCTTCTGTTAACCTTGGGAAAATAAAAAATTGGGGTGAAAATATCATTTTTGTAAAAAAAAAATGATTTTTTTGTTTTTACGGCTGTACGTTATAAACTTCTGTGAAGCACTTGGGGTTTCATAGTGCTCACCACACATCTAGATTAGTTCCTTGTGGGGTCCATTTTCCAAAATGGGGTCACTTGTGGGGGGTTTCCACTGTTTAGGCACATCAGGGGCTCTCCAAATGCAACATGACGCCAGCAGAACATTCCATCAAAGTCTGCATTACAAAATGGAGCTCCTTCCCTTCCAAGCTCTCCATGTGCCCAAACAGTGATTCCATCCCACATATGGGGTATCAGCGTACTCAGGAAAAATTGCACAACAACTTTTGGGTCCAATTTCTCCTGTTACCCTTGGAAAATAAAAAAATAGTGGGCTAAAGAATCATTTTTGAGAAAAAAATTATTTTTTTTTTCACGGCTCTACGTTATAAACTTCTGTGAAGCACTTGGGGTTCAAAGTGCTCACCACACATCTAGATAAGTTACTTAAGGGGTCATTTTACAAAATGGGGTCACTTGTGGGGGGTTTCCACTGTTTAGGCACATCAAGGCTCTCCAAATGCGACATGACGCCCGCAGACCATTCCATCAAAGTCTTCAATCCAAAACGTCACTACTTCCTTTCCGAGCCCCGAAGTGTGCCCATACAGTAGTTTTCTCCCACATATTGGGTATTAGCGTATTCAGGACAAATTGGACAACAACTTTTGGGGTCCAATTTCTCCTGTTACCCTTGTGAAAATAAAATATTGGGGGCGAAAAAATCATTTTTCTAAAAAAAAAAAAAAAGACTTTATTTTTACGACTGTACGTTATAAACTTCTGTGAAGCACTTCAGGGTTCAAAGTGCTCACCACACATCTAGATAAGTTCCTTGGGGGGTCTATTTTACAAAATGGGGTCACTTGTGGGGGGTTTCCACTGTTTAGGCACATCAAAGGCTCTCCAAATGCGACATGACGCCAGCAGACCATTCCATCAAAGTCTGCAATCCAAAACGTCATTACTTCCTTCCGAGCCCCGACGTGTGCCCATACAGTAGTTTTCTCCCACATATTGGGTATCATCGTACTCAGGACAAATTGGACAACAACTTTTGGGGTCCAGTTTCTTCTGTTACCCTTGGGAAAATAAAAAGTTGGGGACTAAAAGATCATGTTTGTGTAAAAAAATATGATTTTTTTATTTTCATGCTTGGGCGTTATAAACTTTAGTGAAACACCTGAGAGTTCAAAGTTCTCACCACACATCTAGATAAGTTTCTTGAGGGGTCTAGTTTCCAAAATGGTGTCATTTGTCGGGGGTTTCCACTGTTTAGGCAGATCAGGAGCTCTCCAAATACGACATGGCATTCAGCCAATTCTGCATTGAAAAAGTCAAACGGCGCTCCTTTCCTTCCAAGCTCTACCATGCACCCAAACAGTGGTTTACCCCCACATATGGGGTATCAGCGTACTCAAGACAAATTGCACAATAACTTTTGGAGTCTTGTTACCCTTGGGAAAATAAAAATTGGGGTGAAAAGATAATTTTTGTGGAAAAAATATGATTTTTTAATTTTACGGCTCTACGTTATAAACTTGTGTGAAGCACTTGGGGGTTCAAATTGCTCACCACAGATCTAGATAAGTTCCTTAGGGGGTCTAGTTTCCAAAATGGTGTCACTTGTGGGGGTTTTCCACTGTTTAGGCACATCAGGGGCTCTCCAAATGCAACATGGCGTCCAATCTCAATTCCAGCCAATTTTGGTTGGAAAAAGTCAAATGGTGCTCCTTCCATTCAGAGCTCTGCTGTGTGCCCAAACAGTGGTTCCCCCCACATATGGGGAATCAGCGTACTCAGGACAAATTGGACAATAAATTTTGTGGTCCAATTTCCCCTGTTACCCTTGGGAAAATAAAAATTGGTGACTAATAGATAATTTTTGTGGGAAAAAAAATGGATTTTTTATTTTCATGCTTGGGCATTATAAACTTGTGTGAAGCACTTGGGGTTCAAAGTGCTCACCACAGATCTAGATAAGTTCCTTAGGGGTCTAGTTTCCAAAATGGGGTCACTTGTGGGGGGTTTCCACTGTTTAGGCACATCTGGGGCACTGCAAACGGAACTTGACCCCCATCAACGTCTGCATTCCAAAACGTTATTACTTCCTTTCCAAGCCTTGCCGTGCGCCCAAACAGTTTCCCCGCCCACATATGGAGTATCAGCGTGCTCACAACAGATCTAGCTAAGTTCCATAGGGGTCTAATTTCCAAAATGGTGTCACTTGCGGGGGGTTTCCACTGTTTAGGCGCATCAGAGGCTCTCCAAATGCGACATGGCGTCCAATCTCAATTCCAGCCAATTTTGGTTTGAAAAAGTCAAACGGCACTCCTTCCCTTACGAGCTTTTCCGTGTGCCCAAACAGTGGTTTTCCCCCACATATGGGGTATTGGCGTACTCAGGAGAAATTGCACAACAACTTTATCTGTCCATTTTCTCCTTTTACCCTTGTGAAAATAAAAAAAAGTTTGTAAAAGATAATTTTTGCGACTAAAAAGTTAAATATTCATTTTTTCCTTCCACGTTGCTTCAGCTCCTGTGAAGCACCTGAAGGGTTAATAAACTTCTTGAATGTGGTTTTGAGTAGCTTGAGGCGTGCAGTTTTTAGAATGGTGTCATTTTTGGGTATTTTCTGTGAGGTGGTCCCTAAAAAAATGGCTTTGTAAATTTTGTTGTGAAAATGAGAAATCGCTGGTTAACTTTTAACCCTAATAATTTCCTAACAAAAAAAATTTTGGTTCCAAAATTGTGCTGATGTAAAGTAGACATGTGGGAAATGTTATTCCTGAACTATGTTATGTGACATATTTCTCTGTTTTAAGGGAATAAAAATTCAAAGTTTGAAAACTGCAAAATTTTCAAAATTTTCGCCATATTTGCATTTTTTTCAAAAATAAACGCAAGTTATATCGAAGAAATTTTACCACTAACGTGAAGTACAATATGTCACGAGAAAACAGTCTCAGAATCGCGAAGATCCGTTGAAGCGTTCCAGAGTTATAACCTCATAAAGAGACAGTGGTCAGAATTGTAAAAATTGGCCCAGTCATTAACGTGCAAACCACCCTTGGGGGTGAAGGGGTTAACACTACAGTTTTGATCAACAAGTGTCATCTACTTGTTCTGTGGTTCCTCATCCTGTTTCCACTGCTGGCACCTTGGAACTTCACTAGTCCCACGTACACAGTCCTGCTTAGGTCTCTTATCTTCCAGTGTTGTAAACTCGGGGTCTCGTCGCTAGGCATCCTCTTCTAGGACCCCTTTTCTGGAAGGCCACTCTGTCTCTCTGTCGCTTATGCTCAGTATCTCGCTATCCCTTCTCTTTGGTCTCCTCTCATTTAGGATAACCCTTAAATACGACACTGTCCACTCTGGACCTTGCAGTCCACTCACTATGCACTCCATTCCCTACCTGTCTTCCTAGCAGTAAACAGTCACTTTCCCCTACACTCGCCTCTCCCACTGTAGGTTAGTCCCAAACATTAACTCTAACTGTTCCCATAGTCAGACTACACATATGTAATGCACATCACAATACACAACACACTTCATATTAAATATCATTAACGCTTATTACATTTTAAATGACATGACATTACACCACTTAACACACTTCACAAGAAAACTTGTTTCTTTAAGGGAAAGTGTGAGCAGCATTGTTCCTTACACAACTAAAATGATCAGTTTTTTAACATATTTTTATTTAGTCTCATACACAAAAATAAATGCATGATATAGCAAAATATGCAAACATAATTTTGTTCTCCGAAGTTCCATATGTATGCAGTGAACTTCACTAGCTACATTGAAAGGTTCTTTACTATTAAGTTAAAGGACAAAAACATTGCTTTTCTGCCATTCATACATTGGTCTGAGCTGTGCGAAAACAATAGATAAGCTATTACAGCTGCATACAAAGGTCTATGGCCTCGCTTTTCCCAGTTCTCAAATATCTCGAAATCTACCCAACCCTGCTGTAATGCCTAACTTGTCTTAGCATAACTTGGTATCAACGCCATCCAGGTCTCCAGAAAAGGAGGTGAAACTAATTTAGGAAAAGCTGAATAGAATGTTTAGCAACTTGACAAAAAGGACTTTTCTAGTACATTGATGTCATGTAATGGGCAGGGTCTGCCGTGACAGCTCAACTCAATGCCACTCAATACGTCGTGAGATAGAAGACATGATCGGCTCCACAGACCTGACTGTCAATGTGTCAGCTTATTTTATAAACAGGACACTATTGTGTATTATTAAAATACCCGGCATGCTTCATGGATGTAGGAATGTAAACTCGCAGCCTGACATACAGGTGTCTGCATTTCACGCTCTGCCAGTCTTGCATATTTAGGATGGTTTTTGGCTTCTCACTTCATCCATTATGATGGATTGACTGTCAGCCGTCTTTCTAGGTTTGTACTTTTCTTCCTTTTCCTGCACGACGAGTGGAGGAAAACGAATGCAGATGTTTTTTTATTTAGTGATACCAGAGGAATCAGTTTTCAGGGTGATGATGATGATGATGATGCATACTCCAGTTTATTCTGCAATGCACCAAGTACACTTCAAATCCAGATACAGCAACATATATATATATAATGAAACCTTCCCCAATTCTGCATTATCTACAGCATTAAAAATTATAGAACAGCAGCGATCAGATTACAATTGATGATGTCAATTCTTAGAGGCAACAAAGAGCTGATTACACTTTTCTTATCCATTGTATAACCCTAGCAGTCAATAGCTCTATTCTTTTTTAAATGTGTCCAGTTTTCATCTGTAATGTGACAGGCAGGGGTTAAATCTTCACACTCTGCCTGACAGACTAGGGTCACGTGGAAGGATTTAAATCCCCAGGGATGCTGCGAGCATGCTCAGTGCGGACGCAGTATACAGCCAGCTCAATGTACCTCTGTATACAGCACCAACCTGCATGCAGAGGCGCTCACTATACTGCTGAGCAGAAGGGAATGCAGCAGAACATCAGAGGGAGAGGAATCTAAATTTACTATTCATTTTTTCTATGGAGATTAAGAATGGATCCCGTAGAGACACACGTAGCCCATCAACGCTACTTTGGAGGATGAAAGGTAAGGGTGACACATTTTTTGATAATGGTGTACATTTTATTGGGGTTTCAAATAGCGAATATTAGTGACTATTAATCTGGGTCACTGAGATTGCACCACCTGCTTTTATCTGCTCCGTATTGACATGCAGTGAATTAAGTCTCATTTCCCTGCTAAGCTCTCAATCCCTGCAGAGCGGCCACATTATTATTTCCAGTGCTTGTTATCTGCTTGGCTTGGGTCCCTGCATCCTTTCTCTCCCCTTCCTCCCTGCCCCATGCTCTCACCCTGGTCACATTCTCCACCATCACTCATCCCCCACCCCTCTGTGCCAATCCTTCCCACATCCTCTCCTCTCTCCCTCTCCCAATGGTTTCAGCAGGTGCTTACATTACCTTGTATTTTCTTAGATTTAGCTGAGTAATTGATTGTGAAACACCTTATAAATCTATATATAGCATTCATTTCCATAGATGAACACTCACATGGTGTGCGGTGCGCAGGGTTTAGCTTCGTGCTGAATCCGGTCGGGATAATAACAATGCACAGAGGTGGCTTGCAGTCTAGCAGCAATGAATTTTTATTATTGCCCATTACTATAACAATGGAGAGTAGGCCGTTGGGTTCTCCAAACAGTAAGTGTAGCAATGCTGGAAGACTACACATCCTCCAAATTGGATTGGATTTATTTTACCAATACGCTTATTATTACTAATTATATCTATGACGTTGCACTTTGTGCCTGAGAGAGAATTGGAAACGTTTTTTATACCCCTTATAGACTTCGAGTATTAGATCACACAGTGTTGGATCATGAAGACACGTACCCATAGCAAGACTAACAGTTTAGGCCTCTCCTCCAGTCTGCATCCATTCATGTTCATAATTCATGCCCTTTACATCTTGTACCATCAAACCTTATGAATGAGCCTTGAAGTTTAAAAAGGGACTAATCAACAGTATATTACATAGAATAAAGTATATTCCCTACACCAGCTCACACAATTTAATTCCTGCACTAGGCAACGCATGATTCCTGCCTCCTCTGTATAGCTTCTTCTTTTTTTTTAACCCATAGGAGGTCTGTGTACATCTTGTAATTCATTTTTGAGATTAGAAAACAACGCTTGGGTCTCGTATATGAGTGACCAGGTCACTTCTCCAATTTCCTTCAATAGGACATGATCACTAGACTATGATTGGTTGGTATTGATTTTGCATAAGTAGACCTATAGAGCCTTCTGCCAATATATACCCAAATCTGGTATACTTAGAATAAATACCAGCATTACAGCATAACTCCTTTTTTCCACATACACCATTTGTTTTAGATATGTGAAATATTTTTCTCCAAAATGATCTGCTTCCTCTAAACCTGTCAATGCTTATTCAATGAGACCCTGGATGTGGTTGCCAAATCTGGTATCTCAGAGCCGCAGTCTGGTCTCTCAGTCGACTTCTTCTATATGTCATCCAGCGCCCACATTGTTCAGAAATCACTTAGTTCACCCATACTGAAGAATGCATGGAATTGCATGGTGACGTTTTGGGTTGCTTTTTTTTTTTTTTTTGGAAGGGAAGGGCTTAATGTTTCCCATTACTATTATATATTATAAGACATCACTAGAGCTCAAAGCTCGGAACAAAAGAGTTTGTGGAGTAAATGCATTGCAGCACAGTGCAGCCCTCCAATCTCCCACCTCTAGTGAATCCTACACTGTCATAATAAGAGCTAATTCAAGCTAAGTATTGCATTTAGCTTACCACATAGCTGAGAAACAGGATCCTTTTCGTCTTTGGATACATATGTGTATATCTAGGAAGTCAATATTCAGCCATTAGACAGATGGCATCTGGTTTCATTGAGGCCTAATAGTGTAGATGGAACGTGACTATACACTGGGGACCATAGAAATCATTACTGCATTGTTGGTCCATGACATTTTGGGATCACATATGCTGCAAGAAGGCAAGTAATATTACATTTTAATTGTCATTGATAACAAACAAGTTTTGATTAGACATACAATAAAATAGCAATTCCATTATCTGGCCTAATAAATGCTGCCAGTCCATCATGCACAGGTAGGTAATACTTTTGTAGATATATAAGAGAGAACATTTTTTCCAACAAGTATACATGGACAGTGCCATAGTGTGATTTTTTTTTTATAAAGCTTATATTCACAACGGAAAAAATCGGCTCTACCACTGCATTCATTGTTCCTGGGACTGCCGGAGAAAGCTGTGCTGTGTACTCACTTATCTCCTGTGGATAGGTGTTAGGAATAAATCTTTCAAGAGTTTGTCCGGTCTAAACTGATAAGTCTGCAGTAACTCTTTGTAAATGCAGACCTCTGAATCACCCCAGCGGACGCACTGTAAGCTGTAAGGATTCGCCGGTTTCTGACCCAGGAACACTTGTGATGTATGCAATATTCATACTCCTGGGTAGAGCCCAACCAGTGGGTGCAGCCTTGCTCAATATAACTGTAGTGTAAAAAAATGGGAATTTTTCGTACTGCAAAGTGGAAATTAGGATCCAAAGCCGACAACTGTGTCAAATGTGTTTTTTCATTGACGCATTTCAAAGTACACACACTTCTTTCACAGTCTATAACTGCACTCAAATGACATCTGAGTGCAGTCTGGCATTTTACATGCACCCATAGACTTGTATGTATAAAACATCAGTTAGCACTCAGCCGTGTTATACGCTCGTGTGAGTGAACCCTTATGGTCTCTGCCTCCAAAAAAAATGGAATAGAAAGAGATCAGAAAGTCAAATGGACCCTGAAATAGTAATAATAGTACAAACTGCAGCTGGTACCACAAAAAACAAGCCCTGATGCAACTGTATTGATGACCAATAAATAATAAATGTATAAGGCGAAGAGGAGCCCACTAGGACACTGTCGCCCAAGGGCCACATAAACCTAGAGTCGGCCCAGGTTTGGCTATTTTGACAGCCATTCAGGAAAGGGAAAGTTGCTTCAGTTTACTATTCACAATACTTTAGGGATATTTCCATATACTTATGTGTTTATTATATTGGTTTTCACAGGTTTATGGGTTTTTTAGTCACAAAATAGATGCTGTATTGTGGTTTGGTTTAACAAATCTCCATCAGTGCAAGTTGGAACTGATATGCTTAAGTTGCACCTTTTTCTTTGGAGCTCATCACCATTACGTCCCTGAGGACCTGTAAGCTGGTAATGAAGTAGTCGCATCCACTTCCTACCTGTGCCAAATGTAGGATCCTATTACTCACTGGTGGGAATACAGCCAAGTGTTTGCTGCCATTTACTGTATTCTGCGGCTACGTTTTTAGTTGATCCAATAGCAGGCCAACTTTATTAAATCAACGTTTCCCTGCGTTTTAATCCATAGTGGTATGACTAATGTCTCAGGCGCACGTTGTGTTCGCTCTTAACTGTGAAAATGACATTTAGTGAGATATAGACTGAGACTGAATTATTAAAAAAAATCGAATGTTTTGATGATGTTTCGAAATCTAATTCTGGGAAGTTTTATAATACAAGTCTATTCCTAATGTATGAGATTTAATACTCTGTATGAGTATTTCCATATTTCAAGCTGCGTTTTCATTACAGGTTATGTATTCTGCATAGTTCATTTATAATTCATGTGGTTGTTTAAAAGATTGTGTATGAATCGCTAAGACGTGTAAATGCTATGGTAGAAGTGCTAACACGCTGCCGTCTGGGGTCCAGCAATGAGGCCGCTCTATGGCACGGTGCCTTCGCCCACTTGGCCTGCAGCACAATGACATTTTTGCCCAGTGAAATCAGCATGGTGCCAGGGCTTTCTTCCGGGCACAGGGTGGTGGCTGAGAGGGGCACTTTGTGACCTGATAGGTGTCATGGCAACAGTCTAATGATTATGATTCCTGTCTGTGCTAAATGATAAGACATTATAAAAGACAAGGAGAGCAGAAGGGAGGGACGGGAAAGAGGGAAAGAGAAGGAAGGGAGGGAAGGAAGCTTCAGAGAGTAGTTTCACTGCAGCCAGTAACCCTTCCTTTCCACTTCTGAAAAACCAGCGAGCCCAGTACTAGCAGCATTTCATATTGTTTTGTATACCTGTCACTTAAGTGGTTAATCCTGACAATAAAAAGGGATCTGCACTGTGAGTGGTACAGAAAGCCCCAGCATAGTGACAATTGTGTGTTTTAATTTCGGTTCTTCCATCTCGGTGCCGTTGTAGCTCGTGATGTCACAGCATGTTCTTCTATGATTGGCTCGCCAGGGTTATTATTGTCTTCTTGTCACTGTTGCTGATGTAAATTCCATGGGTTTCACCTTCCCGCAGTCCAAAGGGCGGTTACATCTGTCTCATACGTTTCCATGGCAACTGTGGAACCCACTGGTGACCATGATGGAGTAAGTGAAGAGTGTATTAGGAAGCAAAAAAAAGAGAGAGGGGTCAAGAATCGGGCAGTATTCACTTTATGTATATGCCGAATTTATTCAAAAACCTTTATGTAATTTGCTTATCTGTTCATGGATGCAATGAACAATATTTTGTTACTGTGGGTGAAAATTTCTGAATTTGGGTACAAGAAATTTTCTCAGATTTTGCATTAATTTTAGGCGATTAGTTGATACTAGATTGAATTATTTTCTTTATATTTTTGCAGCATGGTTTTGTATATTGGGCAGAGGGTAAATATTATGTGCAATATTACATGGTAAGTGCCTATTAGCCATTACTTACTCATCGCTGGGGGTCAGACAGTAGGGGCTCCCAGCAATACTGAGAACAGGGCTATGGCTCCCGGTAGCAAGGCTCTGCAGAGCTCTGTCTTAAATGGAGTAGAGCTGGGCATGCTGGACTTCAACTTATATTTAGAATTTAGATACTTGTCTTACTTTGTAATGGTTGTAGCTTGCTACTATGTTACCTAAGAACATTATGCTTCTTCATTGTAGTACTAAGTGCTCCTTAAGATTATAAATTGAAAAGTAGGTATGTATTGTTGGCATACAACTTTTAATCGGGCTTTTCTCTCACAATCTTTGTTCCGGAGTCCACAGCTCCATTGCCTCCATGCTACTGCTTGTGTGGGTTCAGTGTGCTCCTGAAGATTCACTGTTAGGATCGGCAGCATGGTTGTACTGCTGACCTGAACTGTGCAATCTCCAATGCTGCAATCAAAGACAGCCTTGCCTCTGCGGCATCGGAGGAGGGTTGGGTCAACCTAAGAGCAGCGCTTTCAAGCATGAAAAAAAGAGTGTCCCTAAGAAAATGGCCACCTCTAATAGACTGCAGAAGTGGTTGGTAACCTAGGCAATCCCAGAGAATGAAAAATCCCTCTGTTCTTGAGAATGGAGAGGACTTTTAGTTAAAGCTAAGTTATTTTACTGCTGGAGTAATGCCACTATTCTAAGTCCCCCGCACCTAGTATCATAATTACCAGCCGCCGTTTTCTTCTTTTATCGGCCCTACTCTGGTCAGTCTTCTGTAAGATATAACTAGTCTAATTGCTGCACCGTTTGCTGGACAATCGAGAAGTCACATGACAACCTATGACAGACATACATGCAGCGGCACGCTCCGATCCGAGTGCCGTCGGGTGTTCATGAGAGAGACTCGCACAAGAATCGTGCGAGTCTCTCGCATGTGTGATCCCGGCCTAAATGTATTATTGACATGAAATAACAACCCATCCAATCCACACAGGCAAAGAAATCAAACCATAGATGTTCATAAAATAAATTATGAGCAATAACGAGAAGTGCCATATGCTGAAAAACAGCCCCACACCATGATGTTCCCACCTCCAAACTTTACTGTTGGTATGGTGTTTTGGGGGTGACATGCAGTGCCTTTTGGCCTCCAAACATGGTGTGTATTATGCCAACCAAATAATAAAATTTTGGTCTCATCTGACCAAACTATATTCTCTCAGTATTTCACAGGCTTGGCTAAATGTTTTTGAGCAAACTTTAAACAAGCTTGGACTTGCTTTTTGTTCAGCAACAGAGTGTTTTGTGGTAACCAAGCATGCCATGGATGGTGAGTGCATTGCTTATTGTTTTCTTTTAAACTAATTTACTTGCTGATTCCAGGTCTTTCAATAGCTATCCACAGGTGGTCCTTGGCTCTTGGACAACTCTTCTGATAATTCATTTCACTCCTCTTTCTGAAATTTTGCGGGGAGCACCTGATCATAGCTGGTTTATGGTGAAATTATGTTCTTTCCACTTCTGGATTATGGCCCCAACAGTGCTCATTAGAACTTCAGTAGTTTAGAAATTCTTCTGTAACCAAAGCCAACAGTTAGTTTTGCAACAATAAGGTTGTAAAGATCTTGAGAAAACTCACTGGTTTTACCCATCATGATGAGATGTTTTTTCTGTGGCATGTTGGTAATGAAACACCTTTTGACAGGCAATTGAAACAGCTAATATTATTTTTCACTTAGTGACAGGATTGCTTTCTAATTACTGATAGATTTCAGCTGTTGTCATGACTTTCCATGGCTTTTTGCACCTTTTTTTCTTTATGTGTTTAATACGTTTTCACTGTGTCGTTTCACATTATTACACATAACTTAGTTTATGGATATCTATGGTCTGATTTCTTTGCCTCTGTGGATTGGATGGGTTGTTACCAACATGTGGTGACAATTTCATATCAATAGCAGCTTTAGAAATATATTTACATAGAAAATTGGTGACATGGCCAATACTTATTTCACCCGCTGTATGTATTGTGACAAAGTCACTGGTAAAGTACTGGATAGGAGATATGTATCACTGAGTTTGTTAGCTTTAGTCATATGAACCTGTTGAATTTGCTCCAGCACACTAAGTGCTGAGAGGGGTTAATCAGACATTTTAAGGGCTAGTTTTACATGAACAGCCAAAGAGCAGGTAGGAGGCTGTTCAACATATCTCCTCCCCAGGGTGAGGTTTAGAAGGTAAATAGTCAGCCTTCTAAGTCATTTGGTTGTGGGTGTGCCTGAAGTTGTGAACTTCAGAGCTGTCTGTGTGGAGGTTGCAGATCTCCTGGATTTTAATTACTTTGCTAAAAGGACTAAGAAGCTGGACTCTAAGCCAGGAGGGCTAACCAGCACTTTTGCATGGACTTGTTACTTTTTGTTTTACCTTGTGCCTGACAAAGACTGTATTTACATTTTGTGGTGACGTGGTTTATAAGGATTGCAATAAACTAGCTGGAATTTAAATAAAAAATGATTCCTGTGTCTACCTCTTTGTGTAGCCAAGTGGGTCGATCTACCACAGTATATATAGTACACATAATGTCATATGCACTACTTACATTTGGTTTGATTAACAGATTTAATCAACCCAAGTATATTGAGGATATAATAATAGAATAATAGAATATACATTCTCAATATGCTTGGGTTGATTAAATGAATTATAGGCCAGGGGTTCTGTTGTGACGTAGGTTCACATTAGAGCCATCGTTGGCCCAGGTGTTAATTATAATATATATATATATGTACCAATGGTATATTATTCTTCTATTTCTCTATGGGGCTGTTCATATGTCCTTGTATTTTTAAAAACCAAGTGATCCACACCAAAACACTGAAACATGTCCAGTTTTGATTTGAGTCACAGATCAAACTTGCTAATGCAAGTCTTTCGGCCTGTGAACAAACCGATCAGCATTCTGAATGCCATCCATGAGCAGAGCATGAGTAACATTGTAATAGATAGAAGGAAAAGCTTTGTAAGTTATTTATTTCTCATAAGTTTAAATCACTGATGAAAAACTGATGTTAAAGGGGTGGTACGAAATGAACATGTATTTTAATCCTTAATCTCTATCTATTTAATGTCATATCTAATCTCTTTTCTAATATGCTTTAATTAAAAAGTCCCTAACGATCCAGCAAGAGAGTGCACTGTCAGTGCGCATTGTAAGAAGATAACCTGGTGAGAAAAGACCAGCCACACCCCAGCAAGTGATGTCACGTCTGGATGCGGGGCTGGTCTCTCCTCACTTGCTCTCTTCTTACAATACGCACTTACCACATGCTCTCTTGCTTGCTCATCACTTCTTAACGGAGGCGGCAAGGGAGCGCATTGTCACTGTGCACTGAGAAAAATAGTGCACAGTGACAAGATCCTAATGAGCATCCACTGGAATTGACACCCTGTGCCTCCTGATGATGACTCGCTTGAGTATCCCAGCATGCAATGGGATTCTCAAACAAAGTGTCACGACTCTGCTGTCAGATGTCCAGGGACCAGGGGCTCCTTCCCTGTCCCTAACTCTAAGAGCGACCTAGCTCGCCATATTTCTCAGATTACTTCTAATGGTGAAGATGCCGGAGCCACATACCTTGCCTTAGCTCCTGAATCCGCCCTCAGTCTGTACCCTTCCCCCACCTAGGAAGAGGGGGAAAGTAGTGTACCGTAATAAACCAACCAGACTAACAAGGTAATACGAACAGGAGTAACGAAAAATACCAAACATACAAATATACACGTATATATAACAGAGGGATGCACCGGGAGTAGAGAATGGGGTTAAACCAAAGTAGAAGAAGAAAGGAAATTATCACACACTCAAAACCTAGCAACGGTCACTGATAAATCCACCAATCGCCTACTCTAATAACCACCACCAACAAACTCCAGCCATGCAGCATAAACTAGCTCTGACAATGAGTGTGTCATGATTCATTTTTGGATTTGTAACAGCTATGGCTCTGCTTTAATTTAAACCTTGTTTTTTTCTTTCATGCGAGCCAGCGCTAATGTCAGTTTTCTTGCTGGAAGCTGCTTTGTTGCTGATCAGCTGATGTGGGTGGGGACCACTCCCACCATCCTTTAAATAGTCACATGACGCATCAGCTGACTATTGGTAATAGAGTTTGTCTATGAAGACCAGCCTAGCAGTTTGGAGCTCTCTGGTGCCAGTGGCATATCTGCTACTTCTGTGGAGTTTGGTTTCCTGATTCCATATCATCTGTTGTGTGGATCTTGGCAGCAGAGGTTGGAGCTAAGTTTCATGTTCTCTTTCATTGTCTGTCTCATGCTTGTCACTACCCCCTTGTTGATACCATCTGCAGTGGTGAAGCTAGTGTCCTTGCCGGCCAGTGCACTAGCCAGGGTATTGTGAGGTGACAGCTAGGGACTAGGCACATGACTATGGGGGGGGAAGAACCCTCATAGGGCGTTAGGAAAGCTTAGGGATAGGCACAGGTTGTGGTTAGGAGGTACTCCATCCTTCGCTCCCTACTGTTAAGGCATTCCTCTTCCTTTTTCCACGCCGTTGTGTGTGTGTGCTGGACCTACCCGTGTCGGACATGACAGAGTGCTAGCCAGGACTCAGTTTATATAGGGTATTTGAGCGGCTATCAGTGCACAGCTGAGAGCCTAAACTCTCCAGGAGCTCTCAACTGAGCAGATTAAAGGTACTGCCACACTAAACAATCCCGCTAGCGATCTCGTTAACGTCGCATACTAATGAGATCGCTAGCGTGATTGTTATAATATCGCTAGTAGCTGCCTAATTTAGCGATGTCGTTAAGGACGCTATCGCGGTTAGCGATCTCCTTAACGACTTTGGCGGTACAAAAACACCGCACATCGCTCACAAAAAGGTGCCACACTCAGCGATATATGCTCACCAGCGGGACGCCAACGATAAAAATAGGGTCCAGAACGATGTGAACGATGAACGAGATCACAGCAGGGGCACAGCAGGGGCCACATCGTTGCTACATGCCACACACACCGGCGTCACTAACGAGATCGCTAAATAGTGACGTTTTTTAGCGATCTTGTTAGCGACGCTGTTTAGTGTGGCATACCCTTAACTCTTGCACTACCAAAAGAAATTTAGACCGTTTAGTACGAAGGTGAAGTGCTTCTAACCAGTGCAGGAGTAGGAGAAATCAGACGTTGTGGTCTTCTGTCTCCTCTCTGTCGCAGTAAACCTGTGACACAAAGTGTTATCACAGAGGAAGTTGTAAAAAAATAAATTAATTAAAAAGATAGAGTAATGAGGGAACAATAGGGACTTTTTAATTAAATAGTATATTAGAAAATAGATCAGATTATGATATTAAATAGACAGATATTTAGGATTAAAATAAACTTTACATTTGAACCACCCATTTAAAAAATTTACACACTGATCAAACTTGGATCCAAAACACTGATGACACTCAGAACATTTTTTGCGCATGTGAAAAATCAATAATATCTGATTTCTATGTTTGCTTAACAGCTGAGACTTGAGAAACCGTCTCTAAAAACCTTATGTTAAAATCTGATACACTGACCAGGGTTACATCAAACACTGATGAAAATTGATCCTTTTTTTGCATTTTTGGGGGAAAAAATCACTGACATTCGAATCTTGAGTCCTAAGGCTCTTCATATTTTCCATTGCCACATGTCATGATTGGTAAAGTCAGAATGTTGTTACCCAAGATTACATCACATCTTATCTTATATTAAAACCTTTCCTTGTTTGTATCCTATTTAGGGCTGAAGCCTTGTCGCACATGGCATTCTTTTTTTCACAGTTATGTTTTCTGATCAATATGGATGCATAAGAAGGGAAATTAGTCATCTGGCTAGAGTTGTCTCTCATGAATGTAGGCATGTTAAAAATGTTATCTATCTTGGGTCCTCATAACATGGGTATTGCAATGACATGTTAGAAAACAAGCTGTCCTAGATGTTTTTGATGTTTGTCAAGACATGCAAAAAATGATTGTGATATTTTTAAAGGGAATGTGTCACCAGATTTTAAACTCCTTATCTGAGAGCACCAAAATGTAGAGACAGAGATCCTGATTTCAGTGATGTGCCAATTATTTGGCTGCTTGCTGTAGTTTTGATAAAAATCAGTGTTTTATCAGTAGGAGATTATCACAAGAGGACTAGTAACACTGTTGCCATGTAATCCTCCATTTTCTTGAGCTCTTTATAATCCCGTCCTCACCACTGATTGGAAGCTTTCTGCCTATACAGAGTGTACATAGAAAGGTACCAAGCAATTGTGTGGGTGGGGTTATACACAGCTCAGCATTTGGAGAACGGATAGATCTACAGCAGATGAAACAGAGGTGCTATTAAAACTGAGAAAGCAGCCTAATAAGTGATTTATCAAAGGAATCGGGGTCTTCTGACCACATTCCGACTATGCTGTGTCTGGCCACACACTTACATTCAGTAAGGCACGGCAAAGCGCATACTAGTGCGTGCGATGTGAGGATTCACAAGTCTGCAGTCACTTATCGTGACTGTAGACTTGTAGCTTAAGACCGGACAACATTATAGGGATTTCAGGCAACTATTACCTTATTACCTTAGTGTCCATCATGGCTGGTCTGTGAAAGTTGCCTATTTTGACTACTATTCCAAAAATTAAAAAAAGCGCAATCACCGCTCAATCTCTACTGTGATCTATGGCCTAGTCCAGGCTTATTTTGATGATGTCATTCTGTCATCGGCCATTCAACATAAACAACAAAAAATAAAAATCCAATTGGCTAAAGTATTATCTTCTCAATCACTTGGAGGTAAACAGATCAGAGGTGTCATCTCTTTACCTGATCTAAGGGTCCCGTCACACATAGCGACGCACCAGCGATCCCGACAACGATACGACCTGGCCAGGGTCGGATTAAGAACATGATGGGCCTGGAGCTGAAGGGGCGGTCAAGGGGCGGGGCAAGGGGTGGGGCCAAACACGGCAATTCACAAAGGCCAAAAATGTAACGTAAAAGATATAAATTAAAGTCCGGCCGATCAGACAAGAATTTGGACAGTCTAAACGGCCCTTAATACTGCCACACATAGCCCCCTTATAGTGCCACACACAGCCCCCTTAATACTGCCACACATAGCCATCTCAATAATACTGCCATACATAGCCACATTAGTAATATTGCGTCAGAGAGGCCCCATACACAGATATATGGCAACATTGAGAGGCTGTCACGCTGTCTAATGATATGTATACAATGTCAGTAAACTATTAATACAGGAACAACACTCTATACAACAACTAGTATAGCAACATCAGCATGTAAGTATAGAATAGATTTACCTGACACGATATCTGCTGAACTCAGGGTTAATCTTGAGGACTTGATGAGCTGAAACAGGAAAGAGGTGGACCGGGATCTAACCTGACCCTAAACTGGGGTCCTAACTAATCCCTCACCTTGGAGGTACTGATAATGGTTCAGAGGTCCAAGTCTCCAACCTAACCCTGTCTCCTATCAGACCCTGAACCCTGTAATCAGTCCTAAGAAGGATCCTGACTACCACCAAAGGGATATGGGCTGATCTTAGCTAAATACACAGATTAGACATATAAGACAGACAGGATAACACTCGCTTGCATACATACTCAAACACCAAAGGAACATAAATGGTCTGGGAAATAAACTCTAACCAAGTTGAGCTTAGAACAACTAAGGAGCTCACAACTAAAGTCTATACAGATTCATTCCTATCTGTGGTCTGCATGAAGGTTTCACTGGCAACTCCCCAAGCAGACAACCAGGAATTTAAAGGAAACCAATCAACAAATAATCAATTGCAGCCGGGAGAAACTGCACCCAGTCCCAGAACCGAGCACAGACAGAATTAACTCCCTAGCTGCCAAACACAAAGAAACAGCAGCTCAGCTGTGAGAAGTCAAAATGTGCAACCGCGACGATCTTCGTGGCAATGCACACTGACAGTACCCCCCCTTCTACGAGGGGCCTCCGGACCCTCAGGGTCCAGGCCTGCCCGGGTGAGTTCTGTGGAAGGTCCGAACCAAACGATCTGCGTTAACATCAGACGCAGGGACCCACGTCCTCTCCTCTGGACCATACCCCTTCCAATGCACCAAGTACTGAAGGGACCGGCGATTCAGACGATGAGTCAATGATCTTTGATACTTGAAATTCCAAGTTACCATTGACCAACACAGGAGGAGGAGGTAGAGGTGACGGTATGACTGGTGCCACATACCTTTTAAGTAATGACTGTCATGTGTGCATCGCCACGAAGATCGTCGCGGTTGCACATTCTGACTTCTCACAGCTGAGTTGCTGTTTCTTTGTGTTTGGCAGTTAGGGAGTTAATTCTGTCTGTGCTCAGTTCTGGGACTGGGTGCAGTTTCTTCCGGCTGCAATTAATTATTTGTTGATTGGTTTCCTTTAAATCTCTGGTTGTCTGTGTTGGGAGTTGCCAGTGAAATTCTTCATGCAGACCACAGATAGGATTGTATCTGTATAGACTTAAGTTAAAGAGCTCCTTAGTTGTTTTAAGCTCACCTTGCTTAGAGTTTAATATCCCAGATCATTTATGTTCCTTCTGTGTTTGAGTGTGTATGCAAGTCTGTGTTTTCTCCAGTCTGTCTTATATGTCTAATCTGTGTATTTAGCAGAGATCAGCCCATATCCCTTTGGTGGTAATCAGAATCCTTCTTAGGACTGATTACAGGGTTCAGGGACTGATAGGAGACAGGGTTAGGCTGGAGACTTGGACCTCTGAACCATTATCAGTACCTCCAAGGTGAGGGATTAGTTAGGACCCCAGTTTAGGGTCAGGTTAGACCCCCGGTCCTCCTCTTTCCTGTGACAGTGTATCAAGTCCTCAAGATTAACCCTGAGTTCAACGGATATCGTGTCAGGTAAATCTATTCTATATTTACATGCTGATGTTGCTAATCTATATGTTGTATAGAGTGTTGTTCTTTTAAGAATAGTTTACTGACATCGTACACATATCATAAGACCGCGTGACAATGACTTGTGAAACACATTATGAATTTTAAACGTAGGAGGGAGGTCCAGACGAAATGCCACAGGATTAATTATGGAACTGATCCTGTACGGCCCGATGAATCTGGACCCAGTTTCCAGGAGGGCACTTTAAGTTTTATATTCCTGGTAGACAACCATACCAGATCGTTCACATTCAGATCTGGACCAGAAACTCTCCTCCTATCAGCCATACGTTTGTAACGGTTCCCCATCGCACTCAGATTATTCAATACACCTCTCCACACAGAAGCAAGTGACGACGAGAAACGCTCCTCCTCAGGAACCCCAGAAGGGCCCCCCCATTGAAAGTACAAAACTGGGGATGAAAACCATATGCCCCAAAAAACGGGGACTTACCAGTGGACTCGCTCCATCTGTTGTTAAGAGCGAACTCTGCCAGAGGTAAGAAAGAAGACCAGTCCTCTTGGTTCTCTGAGACAAAACACCGGAGATATGTCTCTAAGCTCTGATTCAGACGCTCTGTCTGACCATTGGTCTGCGGATGAAAAGCCGAGGAAAATGACAATTGCATCCCCCGACGTAAACAAAATGCCCTCCAAAATTTGGACACAAACTGAGACCCCCTATCTGACACCACATCAGAAGGCAACCCATGAAGTCTAACGATCTCCCTAATGAACACCTGCCCAGAGTTTTAGCATTAGGGAGTGCAGGAAGAGCAACGAAATGTGCCATCTTACTGAACCTGTCAACAACCACCAGTATGACAGTATTCCCTGACGACGGAGGAAGGTCCGTAATGAAGTCCATAGATAAATGAGTCCATGGACGCTCCGGAAGTTTCAAGGGTAAAAGGGTCCCAGACGGACGGGTATGAGGGGTTTTAGAGCGAGCCCACACCCCACATGACGCGACAAAAGTTATAACATCTTTATTAGCATTAGGCCACCAAAACCGGCGAGAAAGGAGATCTAAAGTAGCCTTACTCCCTGGATGTCCTGCTAGAGCAGAATTATGATGTGCCTCAATAACCTTTTGTCTCAACAGATTTGGGACAAACAGTCTCCCTGGAGGTCCTGCAGGGGCGTCCCCCTGAGCCTCTAACACCTCCTCCTCAAGCTCAGAAAATACAGCCGACACTACCACCCCCTCCTGAAGGATAGGACTCGGGTCATCCGTTTTCCCGGCCCCTGGGAAACTGCGAGACAAGGCATCAGCCTTTACATTCTTAGACCCAGGGCGATAAGTGACGACAAAATTAAACCTGGTAAAAAACAACTACCATCGAGCTTGTCTGGAATTCAGATGCTTAGCGGATTCCAAATACAACAGGTTCTTGTGATCAGTAATAACGGTAACCGGGTGGACTGCCCCCTCCAAAAAGTGACGCCATTCTTCAAAAGCTAACTTAATGGCCAAAAGTTCCCTATTGCCGATATCATAATTCCTTTCGGCGGACGACAATTTCTTAGAAAAGAAAGCGCACGGATGCCATTTACCAGGGGACGGACCCTGGGACAATATCGCACCCACCCCTACGTCAGACGCATCCACCTCCACAATGAACGGCTGAGATACATCTGGTTGGATGAGAACGGGTGCCGAAGCAAAACATTTCTTCAAAGAGGAAAAGGCTTGGCAAGCTTTGTCCGACCATTTAGAAAAATCCGTCCCTTTTCTTGTCATGTCAGTGAGAGGTTTGACGACAGATGAGAAATTACAAATAAATTTCCGGTAGTAGTTAGCAAACCCCAAAAAACGCTGCAGAGCCTTAAGATCCCCTGGCTGATCCCACTCAAGCACTGCTCTCACCTTTTCAGGGTCCATACGGAAACCGGAGGCTGACACCAAAAAACCCAAAAACTGAAGTTCCTGTACGGCAAATACACACTTCTCCAGTTTGGCGTATAATTTATTGTCTCGCAAGATCTGCAACACCTGTCTCACATGCTCCTGATGAGACACAAGATCTGGCGAGTAAATTAAAATGTCGTCCAAATATACAACCACAAACAGCCCCACAAGGTGACAAAAATGTCATTAACAAAATGTTGGAATACTGCTGGTGCAGTAGTCAGACCAAAAGGCATGACTAGGTTCTCATAATGTCCCTCCGGCGTGTTAAACGCCGTTTTCCACTCATCCCCCTCTTTTATCCTAATCAGATTATACGCCCCCCTGAGATCCAATTTAGAAAACCATTTGGCGCCAACAATTTGATTGAAGAGATCAGGAATAAGAGGGAGTGGATACGGATCTCGAACAGTAATCCGATTAAGTTCGCGGAAATCCAAGCAAGGGCGTAGGCCTCCATCTTTCTTCTTCACAAAGAAGAACCCCGCGGCTACTGGGGAAGATGAAGGTCTAATATGCCCTTTGGCCAGACTTTCAGAAATATAATCTTTCATAGCCTGCCTCTCAGGACCAGAAAGATTATACAACCTAGCTTTAGGCAACTTAGCATCAGGAAGGAGATTAATAGAGCAGTCATACACGCGATGAGGAGGCAACTCCTGACACCCCTCCTCAGAGAAAACATCCCCAAAATCCTCCAAAAAAGGAGGCAATGTACTAGGCACGACCGCACTGATGACTGTGTTCATGCAGTTGCTTTTGCAAAACTCACCCCATTGGCTTATTTCTCTGGACTGCCAATTAATTACAGGGTTATGTTTAACCAACCAAGGAAGTCCCAACACAATGGGAGTAGGTAGACCCTCCAACACATAACAAGATAATTGTTCCCTATGTATTGCCCCTACCCGAAGGTCAATGTTATGAACCTCATGAACAAAGCTACCTTGGCCGAGAGGCCTGGCGTCAATGGAGAATATAGGGATCGGTTTGACCAATACACTCAGATGCATACCTTGAGCCTGAGCAAACTGAGCGTCAACCAGATTAGCCCCGGAACCACTATCAAGAAGAACAGACAATCTCTCCACTCTCGTACCAACTACCACCTCCACTGGTACAAGGAACTGAGAAGAACTGCGGATGAAATACATACTCCCAGGTTGTCGTCCACCACACAACCTGGGATTAACAGTTTTCCGGCGACTTTTGGCTCAACAAGGTATGGGATGGACATTCTCCAACAAAATGTCCCTCTTTCCCGCAGAAAAAACATCTTCTAGTCCTGCGGCGTACCGCCAATCCCCTCCTACGAAATGATGTCCCTCCCAACTGCATAGGCTCATCCGAACAGACAAGGGAACCTCAACATAAGGGACTTTAGTGGTAGGTGGAGAAACAACAGGGAGTGGGTTACCTCACCCCTCTCCCGAAGCCGTCTATCAGTACGGATAGCTAAGGCCATAGCAGCCTCCAGAGAAGGAGGAGACTCATACTGAGCCAAAACGTCTTTTAATTTATCAGAAAGCCCATGACAAAACTGGCTCCTAAGAGCTGGGTCATTCCACTGAGTATCTGTGGCCCATCTACGAAACTCAGAAGCAAATTCCTCTGCCGGACGATCTCCCTGCTGTATCTTACGTAATTTTGTCTCAGCAAGAGAGACCCGATCTGGGTCATCATATACCAATCCCAGGGCAGTAAAAAATTGATCTACAGACAGTAGAGCCGGGGATCCCGGAGGAAGGGAAAATGCCCATGATTGAGGGTCCCCTTGCAGAAGTGAGATAACAATTCCCACTCTCTGCTCCTCACTCCCTGATGATCGAGGCCGAAGCCGAAAATACAATTTACATGCCTCCCGGAAGGTGAAAAATTTGTCTCGCCCACCAGTGAACCTGTCCGGGAGAGCAACCTTAGGTTCAACTCTGGTTTGCTCCAGGGGAGACAAAACTTTGGACTTAATGTCCGTCAGCTCCATGGATAATCCCTGCAACTGCAGAGCCAGCTGGGCTACTGGATCCATGGTAACTGGAGATAATTTTTACGGCCAGTGAAAATGTCACGCTGTCTAATGATATGTAAACAATGTCAGTAAACTATTAATACAGGAACAACACTCTATACAACAACTAGTATAGCAACATCAGCATGTAAGTATAGAATAGATTTACCTGACACGATATCTGCTGAACTCAGGGTTAATCTTGAGGACTTGATGAGCTGAAACAGGAAAGAGGTGGACCGGGATCTAACCTGACCCTAAACTGGGGTCCTAACTAATCCCTCACCTTGGAGGTACTGATAATGGTTCAGAGGTCCAAGTCTCCAACCTAACCCTGTCTCCTATCAGACCCTGAACCCTGTAATCAGTCCTAAGAAGGATCCTGACTACCACCAAAGGGATATGGGCTGATCTTAGCTAAATACACAGATTAGACATATAAGACAGACAGGATAACACTCGCTTGCATACACACTCAAACACCAAAGGAACATAAATGGTCTGGGAAATAAACTCTAACCAAGTTGAGCTTAGAACAACTAAGGAGCTCACAACTAAAGTCTATACAGATTCATTCCTATCTGTGGTCTGCATGAAGGTTTCACTGGCAACTCCCCAAGCAGACAACCAGGAATTTAAAGGAAACCAATCAACAAATAATCAATTGCAGCCGGGAGAAACTGCACCCAGTCCCAGAACCGAGCACAGACAGAATTAACTCCCTAGCTGCCAAACACAAAGAAACAGCAGCTCAGCTGTGAGAAGTCAAAATGTGCAACCGCGACGATCTTCGTGGCAATGCACACATGACAGAGGCCCATTCTAGTATATAGCGCAGCATTGAATGGCCCATAGTATATATAGCGCAGCATTGAATGGCCCATAGTATATATAGGGCAGCATTGAGAGGGCCTCTCAATGCTGCCCTATATATACTATGGGCCATTCAATGCTGCGCTATATACTAGAATGGGCCTCTCAATGCTGCCCTATATTACTATGGGCCATTCAATGCTACGCTATATACTATAATCGGCCTCTCAGAGGCCCATTATTAGTATATAGCGTAGCATTGAATGGGGGCCATAGTATATAGGGCAGCATGCCAGCATTGAGAGGCAGGCACCACCACAACACACGCTCACCCAGCGCAGGCACCACCACAACACACGCTCACCCAGCGCAGGCACCACCACAACACACGCTCACCCAGCGCGAGCACCACCACCACAACACACTGCGCACACTCACCCAGCGCGGGCACCACAACACACTGCGCACACTCACCCAGCGCGGGCACCACCACCACAACACACGCTCACCCAGCGCAGGCACAACACACTGCGCACACTCACACAGCACGGGCACCACCACCACAACACACTGCGCACGCTCGCCCAGCGCAGGCACCACAACACACTGCGCACACTAACCCAAGTCCCAGAACGCCGCCGGAGGGGGCACTACAAGCCCCGGCGCCCTGCCGGATGGGGGGCACTACAAGCCCCAGCACGCCGCCGGAGGGGGGCACTACAAGCCCCAGCACCCTGCCGGATGGGGGGGCACTACAAGCCCCAGCACGCCGCCGGAGGGGGCACTACAAGCCCCAGCACCCTGCCGAGGGGGCACTACAAGCCCCAGCACCCTGCCGGAGGGGGGCACTACAAGCCCCAGCACCCTGCCGAGGGGGCACTACAAGCCCCAGCACCCTGCCGGAGGGGGCACTACAAGCCCCAGCACGCCGCCGGAGGGCGCACTACAAGCCCCAGCAGCCACCTACTGTTCTTCATGGACGTCTCCTTCTTGTCCAGCACCCCGGGCACACAGCTGGTGAGCTCCGTCCAGTCGGCGTGCAGCCCGCAGCTCCAGCCCGTGGAGAAGCGGGAGAAGAGCCAGGTCTCCCGGCGGTTGGGCCGGTAGCAGGTACACTTCTTCTGGCCGGGTCTGCAGTCACACGGCACCTCCAGCCGCACGTTCTGCACCAGGTGCCGCCCGAAGGTCATGCCGCCGGTCTTCTGGATGTGCAGGAACACGATCACATCCTCCCAGGACAGGAAATGCTGCAGTGCTGCTGCCGTGCCACCGCCCCCCACACATGTGCCGCCTGGGGCAGACCGCCCCCCCACGCTACGCGGCAGCCGAGACATCGGCGCGGCCGTGCGGCCAGCTGGGCCGCGGATGGGCCTATTTCTAACAAGGGGCCTGGAGCTGCAGCTCCATCAGCCCCTACGTTAATCCGGCCCTGGACCTGGCAAGGATCGTTGTTGTGTCGCCACATGGTCGTTAGTGAGCTGCCAAACAGACCGATCTGCTCAACGACGCAGCAACAGTCAGCGATCTGTATAACGATCTCAGCGGTCGTTGGGACCTTGTCACACAGCAGCTATTGTGACGATTCAGACCTCGAATAGGCGTGCTTCAGCGTTACCTTTTCCACTCCCCTCTGTGCCGATTGGTGGCCACTGCTGCGACCTCAGCATAAAAGACAACGTATTACCTCCCCCATCAATTGCTTCAGAGTGCTGTGGATGTACTAGTATAGTATACAGTATTTCTGCAGAGTTCCAGTGCGAATCGCTAGTACGTTCTACTTGACTTTCACCTGCGTGCTTGCCTCAACGACCCTGTCTGAGACGCTACTGCGCCATTTCGTGGAAGATTTGCGATCGCAAAGTGTCGTTTCCTCAGTATAATGCCCCTGCCCGCCACAGACATTAAAATCAATGTGGCTGCTACATGTATGCACATAGTGGACTGCTGCATTCACGGGTCCATTTTTGTAAAAGAATGACAAAGCTCATGTACAGTAAAATGTAAAGTTTATTAGAGAAGTCATTACAGATAATGAAAAACATTTCAAACATGGTAAAAATGTGGTCTGTAGCCCACTAGATCTGATGCTGCCAAGTAACAGCACCAGGCCCGTTAAAATATTGGCAGTAGTTGTCTCGGCAAGCCTTCGCATCATCCTTGGTTCTGCCGTGTACGACTGGTTGAAGTCCTGCAATTGCGGGATCATTTGCACGCCAGTCACCGAGCACCACTCCACCATTACTTTGGTTGTCAGAGTCCTCGAAGCCTGGCGGACTGTACGCAATTGCATTGTGTCGCCGAAGGAAGTTGTGCAGCACTCAACAGGCCAAAACCACGGAGTCTATAGATTCAAGCTTCAGGTTAATTGGCGTGTGGAAAACTCTGAAACGGTTGGCCATGATTGCCAAAGGCATTTTCTACAACCCGTCGTGCCCTTGACAACCGGTAATTAAAAATTCGTCTTTCCTCAGTAAGATTTTTTTGGGGGTATGATTTGAGAAGATTGGCATGAAGTGGGAAGGCTTCATCACCCACAAAAACAAAATTAAGGTTGCCTGTTGTCTCCGAGATGGGAGGCAAGAGCAGGTCACCGTTCAATCGTTCTCCAAAGATTGTGTGCTCTAAAACACCACCATCAGAAACCCTGCCGTTCATGCCAACATCAACATTTATAAATTCATAATTGGCGTTAAGGGCCATCATGATGACGCTGAAATAGATCTTATAGTTGTAGAAATAGGATCCACTGTTTGGTGGCTGAGTGATCCGCACATGTTTCCCGTCCAAAGCCCCACCACAGTTAGGGAACTGCCAAAGCTGCTCAAAATCTGAGGCAATTTTTTTTCCATTCCACCACCGTTTTGGGAAATGGCATGTAGCTCCGTAGACTGCAGACAATCGCAATACAAGTCTCCGGAATTAAAATGCTGAGCAGGGACCTTGAAATAGCTGCAGAAAATTGTAAGTCTTGCAGTGAGAATCCGGTGGCCAGGAATCGCAGCGTGACTGCCAATCTTTCGTCTGCCGGGACGGCAGCACGCATTGCTGTATCCTTGCATTGAATAAGTGGCTTTACACTTTCCAGTAACAGTTTGAAGGATTCCTCTGACATCCGCAGGTAGTTGCGGAAATCATGAGGATTCTTCTACTGAAGCTCTCTCACAGGTTGCATGTGGGAGAATTTGGACCTCTGCTCCAGCCATTCTCTGGTCCACATGCGACGCTTTCGTTTGGAACGCCTCTCTCGCATCCGTGCCTCTTCTTCTTGTTGCCGCTCTATCTCAAGCAGCAATGCAGCAGCCACAACAACACGCTCTGCGATGTTCATGATGTGCAAACTGCAAAATAAAAGGTGAAGATGACAGAAGTTTAGAAAAAAAAAAAATACGGAATTATTATAACTGGACATGTTAAATGTTAAGATTGCATATAATTTATAGCTGACGTAATTAGTAAAGGAAACGCTACAAACATCCAAAAATGGCGGGGTGGGCGCAACCGGAAAACTATAATGGCTGCCCATTATATGTTCTATGTAAAAAAAATATATATATATATAGAAACCAATTGTGATTAAATATGATTGAAAAAAAAAGTAGAATAGAGATATAAAAAAGGAAACGCAACAAGATCCTAATTTGGTATCTCAAACAATGCCTACGTTGCAAGATGGAGCAAAAATCCAGATGGTGTGGTCAAATCCAAGAAAAAGCCCAGGAGCGTCTCAGACAGGGTCGCACTAGGGACTCGCACTGGAACGACGCAGGTATATCGTATCCACAGCGCTCAGGAACAATGGATGGGAGCGTTGCTACGTTGTCTTTTATGACGAGGTGGCAGTAGTGGCCACCAATCGGAGCGGAGGGGCCGTTGCAAAGCAAAAGCGAAGTCACGCCTACGTTGCAGAGTTCTGAGTCACCAACGAGGTCACTCGTCGTTGACAAAGGGTGTCAAACACAGCGATACATGTTGGCCAGCGGTACGCCAGCGATCAAAAAATGACCCAGGACGTTCGAGCACGATCAGCGACATCGCAGCGGGGGCCCCGTCGTCGCTACGTGTCACACATAGCGAGATCGCTGGCGATGTCGCTGTTGCGTCACAAAATCGGTGACGCTTCAACTATCTCGCTAGCAATCTCGCTATGTGTGACGGGGCCTTAAGAGTCATGCAGTTATAGTACAGATGTTTTATCAAATAGCAAAGAAGCATTTAGGATCCCTGAAACCAAGATTTAGGTGCCACTAAAATCTTTTTTTCTTATATACTGGTGGAAATAATAGGAATTCAGGATCTAAAATTCAACTAGTCTGATCCCTGCATCCCAGACGTCAGATATTGCCCATTCATGTGGATAAGGCATGGTTAGTGTAACTCAGTGGTTTTTGCTTATTTTGTCTCTTGTAGGTTTTGTATGTTTTATGCCCAGTGTGAACATGTGTGGCCACCCTCTCCTGAGCTGGAAATCACATTTAAAGACTTCCCCATACTGGTGTCTACTGGTTGGTACCCGGTCCTTCTGTCTGCCCTTATTTACACACTGAGGTCAACTTTGACACAGGTTAAGGTTTTTAATATTAGACAGTGTAGGTCGGACCTCCCGATCAGAGTCACCTTGCCATGGTGGGATGGCTTTTATGCTATTTATGATCAAAAACATTATTACTAAGAACTCTGTGTTATTTAAATGCACTTTTGCTTTTTACTTATTTAGTTACAGCAGGGTTTTTGCTTATTTTGTCTCTTGTAGGTTATCTAAAGTTCAACTAATCTGATCCCTGCATCCCAGACCTCAGATATTGCCCATTCATGTGGATAAAGCATGGTTAGTGTAAAGCCCCCGTCACACACAGCGAGATCGCTGCTGAGTCACTAGTTTTGTGACGCAACAGCGATCTCCCCAGCGATATCGTTGTGTGTGACATTCAGCGACGATCAGCCCCCTGCTGGGTATCACTGATCGTCGCTGAATGTCCTGGACATTTTTTTGATCGCTGGTCTCCTGCTGGCCAGCACGCATCGCTGCGTGTGGCAGGCAGTAGACCAGCGATCAGCTGGTAACCAAGGTACACATCGGCGCCTGGAAACCCGATGTGTATGTTGGATACCAGCGCGCTGCTGCAGGAGAGCTGGTAACCAAGGTACACATCGGGTTACCAGGCGCCGCACAGCGGGCTGGTATCCAACGTACACTGCGGGTAACTAAGCGACGTTACCCGCAGTGTCGCTGTCCTGATCGCTGCCTGAGCTGCCTGTTTGGCAGCTCACCAGCGATCATGTAGCGACACACCAGCGATCCTGACAAGTGCATATCGTTGTCGGGATCGCTGGTGTGTCGCTATGTGTAACGGGGCCCTTACTCAGTGGAATTTTGATCCATTTTGTGTTATAAAATATGTCTATGACACGCCCTAGGGCCGGGGGGTACTCGGAATCAGTTCTTTGGGGGAGGTCACGGGACTATGATCCGTTTCCGTGGCCCTGGTCGTGTCATAAAATGGGGGAGGGTTATATTGAGTCGTGACGCCACCCGTGGTGTTCTGCAATGGGTGGCCGAAGCTGCGGTTCAGGTCCACTGGGGCCGATGGTGATGCAGCAAAGATGGTACTGCTCCCCACGGGTAGAGCAGGGCCCCAGGGCAAATATTTTTGGCTGTTCTAGTGGTGGTGAATGTTGGGGTGCAGAGAATAAGTAAGGGACACAGAGAAGTGCAGTTTTCTTTACCTTTTTCTTCTTGGTAGATCAAAATGCAATCCGGGGTATCAGTTACAGATGACAGAAGGAGTCTGGCTAGCCTGGAGGTATTCAGGGGGTCCACCTTGCCCGGTGGGATTGGGGACCTTCCTGCTGCGCTCTCTTTTCGGGTCCCAGCTGCCTGTAGCTAAGTTGCGGCCCTCTCCTACTTGTTGGTTTTAACCTGTATGGCAGACAGCGTGAGCCTTTTACGGGCACTTTTCACTGTCAGCCCCAGGCTCTTGGTCTGCTGCGGTGCCTATGGGTGTTCGGTGTGGCCAGGGAGCTTGCAGTCCCCTGCCCTCCAGATTCGGCTGTCGGGGCGTACAGCACATGCCCAGCCAAGGACTCAGGCATCCTTTTTGTCAGCGCTCCGCTCCGGGGTCAGCTCCAGCCAGCTTCTCCAGAGCCCTTGACTCCGCTCCTGTCCCTCCCCTCTCCACCGACCAACCGCCCAACAGACTTAACTGACTCCTCCTCCTGACCAGAGAGAACAGCTCCCCTGAAGTCAGGTCCAGAGCTCCCCCCACTGGCCCGGAGCACGAATTGCGATGCATGCTGTGTATTACCTGGCATGGAGACCCCCGCCTCCAGGCATGACATCACCCCTCAGAGAGAGGCAATGTCACCGTAGCAACCGGACTCTGGGGTGCCATATCTATATCAAGTCAATTTAAACCCTTTCACTCACAGATTGTTGTGTTTCATAATACAATATACCATTTACATGCATAGTATACCATATATAGTGCTCTGTAAGTTTTAGGCAGGTACTGAAACAATGCCAAGGAAACTTGGTGCAGCAGATGAAAAACACATCATGATTGCTTCCCTTTGAAAATGGAAGTTGTCCAGCAGTGCCATCAGCTCAGAACTGGCAATAAATAGTGGGAGTGAGCTATACCCGTCCACTGTTCCAAAAGCTGTGGCCAGAAGTAGTCTACCTAGAAGAATTGGAACCCAAAATTCATACCAATGACATGGAGACAAGGCCAAGCAATTCAAACGCAAGAAGGGAAAAAAAAGTAATAGAGTTATGGAAATCATAGGATCAGTAACAATGGATAAGAGCCAGATGTCCAGCTACAGGTGGTCCATTGATCTCACACAACTGCTCTCAAAAGTTATCATGGTACAGGGCAAGATGGCAAAGAAGGCTGGAATGGAGGACTCTTCAGTGATGAGTTCATCCTTTGTCTTGGAAGCTATAATAGTTTGAGATTGGTCTGGAAACTACATGGGTAACACCATGAAGAGGCCTCCTCAAAGGAACATAACACTGGTCCTATTCTGGGATTATGGTGTTGGGTTGCATAATATGCTGCAGACTGACCCTCTAGTCTTTATTCCAGGTACAGTTGTGAGTGCAGGTTGCGAGATGCAGTAACGGACAGGAGGCAGAGCAAGGGTTAACGTTAGTTTTACTTGAACAGAGGTATACTCCTCGCAGGGAGGAAAGGGGAGAAACAGGGTTAAGACAGATTATATAAGCTTGGTAGTTGTGTAGCTGTGCAGGGGAGGTAACAATAGTAAATAGTATAGCAACTGTTTATTAAGGGTTAAACTTATCAGTCCGACGGCTTCCTTGCTGTAGGTCAAAAATACAGTGGCACCAAAGCGGTTAGCGCGTGCTGGATCCGGTGTTGTCCGGAAGGCGTAGGTGATCCGGTTCCTGGTGGTTACGGAGAGTCCTCTGTGTCCTGTGCGGGGTCCAGGGATCAGGATTCGCGATGAAGTGTGAAGCGCCGTCCTCAGCGCTGTCGGGGCCTTTGGTTGCTCGACAGACGTAAGCGGGTGAGAAAGAACACAGTTCACAGTTTGTCACCCGGTCTCTCCTAAGCGGCACACGTGTGGTCGTGGATTGCATGGTACGTTTGGCAACTTCAGTTGCGGGAGCCAAACAAGCATACAGCAAGTCTCCGGTCACAGTCTCTGTACGCAGCAACGGGGATTCTATAGCACAGGCCTGCTCTGTCGCGGTGTTCAGAAGATGGAGCACAAAACTTCCCCTTCTGCACGCCGTGTGTTCCCACCAAGTCACCCCTCGCTTTTGCGCCCTCTCTCCGCTTTAGCTTAGTCACGCCCCTACTGTCCAGTGCAAAGGTCGGTCCAGGTCTCTAAGCTTTTCCCCTGGCAACAAAGGTGACAGCCCCGACAGTTCCGGACCCGGCGCAAGAAAGGTACCCCCAATCCGGTCCTTCTTCTTACACAGTAACAACTTAGTGTTACAATGATTTGGTTGTGGGACCAGTGGTGCAGCCATTTCTCCATAGTGTCACCTGCCTATTGCAGCATATTGATTATATAATATGTATATATATAATAATATATATATATAGTATGTATATTTTGCACATATACAAAAAATATATGTTTACACAGTATATGCATATATATAATTTGAGTACAAGATATTTGCACACTATACATGTATATTATTGCATTATAGCACTCATCCTGTTTTACTATGTGTGATGTGATTAATTTTACGTCTTCCAACACTTTGTATCTAATACTATAGTGAAATATTAAATATTTCAAACATATTAAACAGCCAAAAAACCGTATATGATGAGCATTCATATATCTGCTATTACTGTGATCTGGTATGCACTGACACGTTACAAGGCTCATTGTGATAAATGTTTCATATTTTTGGCTAAACAAGTGATCATGTGATCATTCATGAAATCTCTTGTCTTTTCTCCTCTCATGCCAATTAGGTTACAAATGACAGGCAGCTGACTTCTTACAGGGATGGACATATTTCTGATAACATTTTTATGCTGACATAACAATGCTTATCAACAGTAAACGACCAGATTATTGATTGACATTTGATCACCAAAAACGAGTAGTACTTTGAGCGAATATTTCTTTGTGCAAACAAAAGTTCTTAAAGTTCTCCTGCATGGTAAATTATGTTGCTGATTGAATGATTATTTAATGAAGGACCATTTAATGAGTGATAATAAGGACGCAGTCAGACTGTATAGATTGGACCGAGATCAGACTGCAAAGCACGGACTGACCGGTGGCTCTCCCAACCCCAGTGTGACTGCTTCATGTATTTCTTTTCAGCTGTCACGCTCGGGTCGGGGGAGCCGTGACCAGTCTGAGCACTACGGTCTGATCTCATCCAATATATATGGCAGTCTGACTGCACCGTTATGCCAACATAGTTAGAGAAGTAACTACATTGGGTGTAGAAGTTACAGTCCATGAGGGCCATGAAGCTCATGAAGGGCCCTGGTGGTCTTTAGCCCATATCAGAAGACCAATTCTATTAAAGACCCGTGATACTTGAAGTCCTTCATGAAGATTTTGTAATGGGCCCCAGGAACTTAAAGTTACATTAATGGACACAGGCAAACATTTTGCCTTTTATAGTAATTCAACCTGGCCATGACAGTGGATCATAAATGTTCGATCTTTCAGGAAGTATTCTTACAATGAAAGATTACCGTATTCATAGACGAACACTCCTTCTTTAAATTAAAGATATTTCAGCAAACTTCATTTGAAATGATGACGGTGTGTGATTGGTTGGCTAAAATGACTGTTCATTTTTAGATTTTTACCCCACTAAAAAATAGCTTTATTTGAAATTGTTCATTTACATCAACTTTATTCTGTGTATTTGTATATGGGCCTTTACTCAGATGGCATGCAAGATTAAAAACCCTATATCTTGGCCTGCCATTCTATTCATTTGAGCAGTAGAAAAAAATTACGTCATTAGGATATTTGATCTAAATATCTGTGCAATGTTTCGCGGACTGCATTTATAGAGCAGGAAAACGAAATGAGAAAACGCTTGTCTCGACAAGTCAGTAAAGTAAATCTGCACACTATATACAATATTCTATCTAATGAAAATCACAGGGAAATGTTTGTGGGGTCTGGGAACTGAAATCCTGAGCCCTACTGATCACTAGAACAAAGCAACTGTGGCACAGTGCCACTTTGGTGTTTGGCGGCATTAAGCTGCATTTACACTGCAAATTCTCATTTCACAACTATCGTGTAAACAGGCAAAACGCTTGTTCATCAGGTGAAATGATCTTTTGCTCAGTGCAAAAAGTTCAGATTTGTCTACCATGAAGATGCAGCAAACATCCTGTTCTCTAATAGGTTTCCTAATTTCCACACTTCCCTAATTTTTTGTCAGTATTTGTTGGTCGGAATCAGGAGAGGATCCAAGCCAGAGAAGTGGTGTGAGCATTTCAGTGTTATTTTTTTCTCTTAACTCTAATAGGTCTACAAAAAGTAATGTAAAATACTGAGCAATATACTACGTGCAAGGCTGAATTAGGAAAATGCATGCAGGAGTGGAGCCCTAAAAAGTCAAATTATATAATTAAAACCTTTGGCCCGTTCAGTTTTGTCTTGTTTTCTGTCATTTTTAGATGAAATATGCTGTGGTTGGATATTTGATACCAGTGATTGGAGAAATATTACAACATACTGTTAGGTCCAGAAAAAGGACAGTGACCGAATCTTCGTGATGTCGCCTCTGCATGCCATTATTTTTTATTTAAGTTGGAAAAACTGAGATGTAATTGAAGTGTTGACTTTCAGGTTTAAATGAATTTGTTGAACAAAAAAATCCTGTGAAACATTTAGAAATTGCAACCGTTTTTCTACAAAGCCTTCTGATTTAAGAGTCTCAAAAGTAATTGGACAAATTACCTCTACCATAAATGAAATTTTCATTTTTAATACTTTGTAGAGAATCCTTTGCAGGCAATGACTACCTGGAATCTGAAAGCCATGGAAGTCACCAAAAGCTGGGTTTCTTCCTTTCTGATGCTTTGCCAGGCCTTTACTGCAGCTGACTTCAGTTATTGCTTGTTTGTGTGTCTTTCTACCTTAGGTTTTTTATTAAGCATGTGAAATGCTGCTCGAATGGGGTTGAGATCTGGTGATTGATTTGGCCACTGAGGAATATTCCACTTCTTTGCCTCAAAAAACTCTTGGGTTCACAGTATGTTTTGTGTCATTATTAGAGATGAGCGAGCACTAATGCTTGTGTGTTCGTTGCTGGAACCGAGC
Organism: Oophaga sylvatica; assembly: GCA_033576555.1. Taxonomy (NCBI): domain Eukaryota; kingdom Metazoa; phylum Chordata; class Amphibia; order Anura; family Dendrobatidae; genus Oophaga; species Oophaga sylvatica. The sequence continues at coordinate 482,324,693 of JARQOD010000002.1, forward strand.
AATTCCTAATACTCAAATGCTGTTTTCGAGTAATGAGTATAATGGGAAAGCCAAGATTTTTTCCGGCAGACCCTACAAAGAGGTTTAGTGAAAATGGGGCGGGAAGAAGCCACTCGGTGAAACGGTGCCCGTTGGGCGTCTGGGGATCCATTACTGCTGCCTTGTTCCTGCCCATATCTGTCCATATCTGTGCAGATGTCCTCATGTAAGTGGGATTTACATACTTTATGACTCCCAGTCTAGATGCAGTAACTTCACACAGGTCTGATTACATGAGTCTCTTATGCATGATTTGCCAGGTATTGCACAACCTGCTTGTGATTAAATCACCATTTATTTTATGTCTTTCTCCCTCCTTATATGATTTGTAGTGGTATTCCAAATTAGGATTATCCAACCATTTTGGTGAGGGCGACAGCAGCTTTTTGCACACTGGTGCACCTTATAGGAAGGAGCAATCTTTTTCTTTAAGAAATATCAGGCTGCTATTTTTTCTAAATAAGGATAAGATATTGTTCACAAGTATGCATTAACGTACAGCAGCTACTGTTTTTTCCCCATTTCATTTTTTGAAAATTCCCGTTTTACTCTGTGTTCACAATTACTGGTTTTAATGAGCCATCACGTTTTTTCGTATCATTTCTTCTATGTGGCACCCACCACCATAGATTATGTTTAATCCGGTATTTTGAAGTGTCATTTGCCTGAATTATTTAGGATTATGGGAATAAACATTTGTTAGATCATGTGATTCACATTTTTTTATGTATATGGGCATTTGGGTGTATTGGGACAATTCCCTTCTTGTCTCTAATATAGGGGCATCTAGGGACTTTAGGGTGAGCCGTTGAGGAGTGGGGTGCCTACCGCAGAAACTTAGGGTGCCAACCTCCACTGTTAGGTAGGGCCCGTTATAGGGACCACCTAGGGCTCTATAGGATTTCTGAATTTTAGGGAATATCAGGGACTCCAGGGTGAGCCGCCGAGGAGTGGGGGCTCCAACCGCAGAAAATTAGGGTGCCAACCTCCAATGTCAGGCAGGGCTCAGTATAGTGACCCTGTAGGGTTCAATAGGCACACATTGATTTTTTTATTGTTGTCCCTTTTTTTGAACAATTTTTAACTTTTTCTATTAAAAGTTACCAATAGGAAAAATCTATTGTTGCCGGGTCCCTGAAGAAGACTCCGCCGGCATGGGGACTTCACGGAGGGATTCAGGGACACCGGAGGTATCCGGGAGGATCGGGGGACCCAATTTCTCTCTCCTCTGATGTGCGATCACATAAGAGGAGAGGGAAATCTGACTTTTTTTTTGCGATCGCCGTTATTCCATTAATAACGGCGATCGCAACACTTGGGTCACTAATAATCGACCCAAATCATATTTTCTGGGGTCTCGGCTACCCCCGAGACCCCAGAGAAATTCCGGCGCTGGGGGGCGCTATACACTTATTTCTCAGCTCTGTTAAAAAGCAGCACTGAAGCGTAAGTGCCCTTAACTGCCGCCGTTAAAATGCGTATCGGCGGTCGTTAAGTGGTTAGCATAAAACATTCCAAACTGGTGAGAAATTGCATTTTACAGGAAAAAAAATATGCTAATAAACATTTTTTTTCCTGTATCATAACTTATATATATATAAGGCAAAATTTAAAAAGGATTTAAAAAAAAATAAAAATTCCATTTCATTTATCAAGGTAGCAAGAACTGACAAAAATTAGGGACTCAGATACACCCTGTATTAGGCATAAAGGAGGGCCTTATACACATTCTGTTCAAATTGTCATGTATTGGTACTCCTAGACTCATAAAGGCTGTGCACTTTTGTGGGTTATATACCAATTAAACTTCAGACTCCAGACCACAGACTAGTCTATGAGTGAGCAATATAATACCAATAACGTTTTGAACAAGTGTTTTGAGGCTTAAATACCACCGAAATCTACCCAAGAATATGTAAAAGTCTATGTATGAGCAATATAATACCGATACATTTTTTTAACAAGTTTTTTTGAAGGTTATATAACAATGAAATGTATCCCAGAAGACGGAAAAGTGTATGGGTGAGAAATTTAACACAGCAAAAAATTTTAAACACTTTTTTGGAGTGTTATGTATCATAAAAATGTACCCCAGAACACTGAATAGTGTTGTGGTGAGAAATGTAACCCAGCAACATTTTTTTACAATTTTTGGGAGTGTTATATATCATAGAAAATTTTATACACTTTTAACCTGCAACTTACCATTATATTTTGCAGATAAATAGCATTTTTGTAGGTAACTGGTTTCCTTTAACTTCCCTTCCTGTACTATTACCTAAAACACCCTCTATCTGATGGCCCCCCTTACATTCCTCATTTTAATGGCTATGTCCCTACTTTTTCTGACTTTTTTTGGCTGTGACTACAACACCTAAAGATAACCAGCCAACAGATACTCCACCTGATTCTTTCATACGCAGTAGAATCAGCCAGGACAAACATATTTGTGGAAAAGGGGGAACATTTGTCAGACAGAAGCTTATGGTGGTTTGGCCTGAATCCCGAGGAACTGGAGATTTTTGATTTAGCCCAGTGATATTTTCATGTGCAAATTAAAAATTTACAGACAAGTATGAACAAGTATCGCTACATTTTTGTAAATCCGAGAGTTTTTACATTTTTAGGGATTAATAAAGGGTTATTGCAAAGATCTTAGATGGGTAAGATTGCAAAGTGCTTGTAAAAACAAGGTTTGTCATTTTTAATTATTAAAATAAGGCCTCTTTCATCAGATATTCTTACTTTATAACTTTATTATTTACATCTCATTGTCACGGTGACTGTCCACTGTAGCTAATTGAGAGCCTCTGACATCACAACAGGAGTATTTGGGATGCACGCTTCCAGTTCAAGGACCCAATTGAACCACAAAAGTCATAAGAATATATAAAGCAGCATCCAGTCCAGGTGAAAAAGTAAAAAAAACTTCTTTATTCTGCCATCAAAAACATCAAATACAACGTTTCGGCCATAATGTGGCCTTTTTCAAGTATATACGTAAATAAACGTTGTATTTGATGTTTTTGATGGCAGAATAAAGAAGTTTTTTTACTTTTTCACCTGGACTGGATGCTGCTTTATATATTCTTATGTCCACTGTAGCTGTCTATTAGTGGTGCTTATAAGTAGAAATGAGCGAATCCGATCTGTAAAGTTTGGAATTCATACTGAACACCTAGTGTCCGGTGCTAAATTTCAAACACGTACTGCTCTTGATGTCCTTTTTACAGTTCATGAGGGAGAGAGAGAGAGATTTTCCAGTTCCAAAGTTTGGGTCTCCATTGATTTCTATGGCGTTCAGGTTCAGGTTTATAATAATAATAATAATAATTTTATTTCTATAGCGCCAACATATTCCGCAGCACTTTACCTTATAGAGGGGTCTTGTACAGACAATAGACATTACAGCATAACAATAAACACAGATCAAAGTAGATACCAAGAGGAATGAGGGCCCTGCTCGCAAGCTTCCAATCTATGAGGAAAAAGGGGAGACACAAAAGGTGGATGGTAACAATTGCTTTCATTGTTCGACTAGCCATAGTGTAAGAATCGGGTGTTCATGTAATTCTGCATGAACCAGTTAACAGCCAAAGTATGTAACAGTACAGACACAGAGGGCTATTAAATGCATAAAGAGGTACCTGATTATGGTAGAAAATTTTTTTTGAATGGGCCAACAGGGATAGTTAGGGTAATGCGTTGAGGCGATATGCCAGTCTGAACAAATGCGTTTTTAGGGCACGCTTAAAACTGCGGGGATTGGGGATTAATCATATTAACCTGGGTAGTGCATTCTAAACAATTGGCACAGCACGTGAAAGTCTTGGAGACGGGAGTGGGAGGTTCTGATTATTGAGGATGCTAACCTCAGGTAATTAACAGAACGGAGGGCACGGGTAGGATGGTAGACTGAGACGAGGGAGGAGATGTAGGGTGGTGCTGAGCCATGGAGTGCTTTGTGAGTGAGGGTAATAAGTTTGTACTGGATTCTGTAGTGGATGGGTAACCAGTGTAATGACTGGCACAAGGTAGAGGCATCGGTATAACGATTGGAGAGGAATATGATCCTGGCTGCAGCATTCAAGACAGGTTGGAGAGGGGAGAGTTTGGTAAGAGGGAGACCGATTAGTAGAGAGTTACAATAGTCCAGACGAGAATGAATAAGAGAAACAGTAAGAGTTTTTGCAGAGTCGAAAGTAAGAAAAGGTCGAATTCTAGAGATGTTTTTGAGGTGGAGATAACAAGAGCGAGCCAGTGATCGGATATGGGGGGTGAATGAAAGCTTGGAATCAAGTTTAAGTTCAATCCCAGGACAGTTCTCGTACCCGAACCGAACTTGGGACTAAAGTTTGGTCGAACCCGACGAACCCAAACTACCCGACTTATAAACTCTTTGGCACTGTAACGATTTCACCCCTCAATGCTGAGCTGTCTGTGCAGTGATTGACAGCTTAGTTGTCCAGTCTGGTGCAGGGGTGTTCTGAGCTGTCTATTTTTTTATTAACAGCTCGGCCGTCCAATCTGAAACTGAGAGGTGCTGAGCTCTAGTCAGGTGCTCCCCGTTCCCTCGATTATTCAGATGTTCAACTGAGCTTGCAGGCCCAGATACCAGTCAGCCGTAGCTTCAGCTAGGTGTGGTTGGTTTTCTCTGTGCTTGTATTTTGCTTGTTGATGTATCACTGCTTGACCTTGGACCTCAGTCTTACCCTCCATCTATTTAACAACTTTGCTCTGATCCGCTATCCTCCTGGTATTTTGACATTGGACCGTTAACTGACTACGACTTTTTTCTCTTCTCTTTATTCTCTTTATTTATGACGTACCCTCCTAGCTATTGACCTCGAACTCCTCGACTATCCAGACTCTCGGCTTGTGCATGACAAGTGACTCAGCATCACAGGAACTGAGCTTGGAAGCACTGCACTAAGGCAGGTCGGGATTGCTAGTTCTAGCTGTTAGCTAATGATCCCATCCAGCCTCAGTCTCACTGCACTTTTGATCCTGTAGATGCAAATCTGCCTCACTATTTGGGCCAGCAGCAGGATAGTGCTGATGGCCTGAACTGTCAATCAAAGAGGAGCGCCCAATAATCAGGAGGATTTTAAATATTCTATCTTCAATCTAGATTTACTTATGAATAGAGCACATTATACATAGACATGTAATTTACTGAGAGTAACTTAGGTCTAGGGGGTTCTGTTCTTTCCTGATTAAACCCCTAGAAGGTCGCGTGAGTCACTCGCATCAGTACCCGGCAGTGCCAACGGCACTCGGACCGGTGCGTTCAGCTGCATAGAAATACATGCAGCCGCACATTCCGGTCCCGAGTGCCGGCGGCAGTGCCGGGTATTGATGCAAGAGACTCGGGCGAGTTTCTCGCATCACACTCTCAAGTGTGACCCTGGCCATACACTCAGGCGAACTCTGCCAAGTTATTCAAGCAGAAGACGCTTCAGGAAATTCTGGCAATTCCTGAAGCATCTTTTGTTTTATTTTATTGTATGTTTCCTGAGTGTTTTTCTTATGGTTTTGGCTGCTAGTGGTTTCTGGAAGGTTTTCCCATGGCTTTTGTGATGTCCTGTGAAGTAATGAGCTTCTTCTCTGTTCGCTTTCTAAAACTGAACATGGGCAAAACAGAATTCATCATCTTTCCCCCATCTCACTGTACCCCCCCCCACCAGACCTGTCCATCAACGTCAATGGCTGCTCACTTTCCCCAGTCCCGCATGCTCGGTGCCTCGGAGTGATTCTCGACTCTGCCCACTCTTTCAAGCCACATGTCCAATCCCTTGCCTCCTCCTGCCGTCTCAAACTCAAAAATATTTCCCGGATCCATGCATTCCTTGACCATGAAACTACAAAAACACTAGTGCATGCCCTCATCATCTCCCGCTTCGACTACTGCAACCTCCTACTTTCTGGCCTTCCCTCTAGCACTCTGGCACCACTCCAATCCATCCTGCACTCTGCTGCCCGACTAATACACCTGTCTCCCCATTATTCCCAAGCCTCTCCTCTCTGCCAAGCCCTTCATTGGCTTCCTATCGTCCAGAGGCTCCAGTTCAAAACCCTAACCATGACCTACAAACCATCCACAATCTGTCTCCTCCATACATCTGTGACATGGTCTCTCGGTACATACCCACACGCAACCTTCGATCCTCTCAAGATCTCCTCCTCTACTCCCCTCTTATCTCTTCTTCCCACAACCGCATACAAAGCTTCTCCCGTGCCTCTCCCATACTCTGGAACTCTCTACCCCAACACATCAGACTCGCGCCTACCATGGAAACCTTCAAAAACAACCTGAAGACCCACCTCTTCCGACAAGCCTACAACCTGCAGTGATCATCAGTCTACTGAACCACCGCACGACCAGCTCTACCCTCTCCTAGTGTATCCTCACCCATCCCTGTAGACTGTGAGCCCTTGTAGGCAGGGTCCTCTCTCCTTCTGTACTTGTGTGTGCCTTGTATTGCTCATGTTTATTGTACTTGTCTATATTTGCCCCTCTTCACATGTAAAGCGCCATTGAATAAATGGCACTATAAAAATGTATAATAATAATAATCTTGTGAGTGGAAAATGCCAGAAGAATGGATATATCACTTCATTTAACCGCATGATGTTTTTAGAAATCTGAAGTGGTTAAAATACGGTCAAAAGCCTAAATATATGAACAGTACGTCATTTATACATGAAAATGCGTACGTTCAATCTTTTGAGCGTTTTCTGATTCTGCGGCAAAATCCTGAAAAAGACGTCGTGTGCACATACCCTTAGGCCACGTGCACATGTTGCTTATTTGCTGAGTATTTTACATCAGTATTTGTTAGCCAAAACAAAGAGTAGAACAATCAGAGAAAAGGTATAATAGAAACACATGACCACTTTTGCATTTTTCACCCACTTCTGATTTTGGCTTACAAATACTGATGTAAAACACTGACCAAAAGCTGAACATGTGAACATGGCCTTATATACCAATAAATTATTCCTGGAAAAAAAGGTATGTAAATAGCTCTTTCATAGAAAGAAAGAAAGTTGTCTCTGTAGAGCCACATCTTGAAGATTAGTCAATATTAAACTTATTAATATTCCTTGGAGCACATCTACAACACACCACAGTGTACAAAATCTTTTGGAACAACAGAAATTTCATACAAATATTTCTCTAAACGCAATGGCCTCACTTGGAAGAATGTTCTGTATACTTTCACAATCTGAATAGCATATTATGGATTTCAACAGTCCCTAATAAGATAGTAGGAATTTACTGTACCTCCTTTCTTCTGATTTTGCACCGCTCACAGAGGAACCATATAACTAATCGTCATTTGTACAGAGATTGAGCAGCAATGACTTCTGTTTCAGGTCAACGAGATCTATAGACAAAAAAAAATAATTGTTTATTCATTAGAACAGACACTTAAAATATTTCCTTACCGCCCACTCATCTCTATTACATTAACAAGATTGTGCTGCGCTTGTGGTCTAGCAGATTTATATCATCCTGATTCCAGAAAAACAGAATGCCATGTGTTTGCCTCTGACTTGTGATGACAGTCATTTCCATTTTACGCCATCCAATATGTACGGATTCTGCAGCAGTGCTGGATTAATGAGGTTGTCAAAAGTAATTAATAAAACCTTCATTATCTTAATCAGTACAGTTTTTTCATAAAAAAAAGGATTTACATATGGGAGGGTAAACCTGTATTTAAAGAGAATTTATTTACATATCCTCCCAAGCTACTAATTAACAAATTATCCTCCGGTCTTAGTGGGTTCCCAGAGCAGCCTCTCCCTGAAGGCATCATCATTCTTCACGGGAAACCTTGCTGTTCAAAGTCCAGGATCTGACATACTCCCTTTACATGATTGCCTATAGCAATCACGTGATGGCCCTCAGCCAGGTAACACTCCTTTCGTAACGCTTTAAGAATCTTTCTAATAGTATATTATTTGACAACGCACTTCCTATGAATTACGCAAATGTTTTATTAATTTTCTTATACCGATTGGCTAAAGGATGGTGTTTTACTTCCTTCAGTTACTTTTCTGCTACCGATATAATTGTTTGCTCATGCACTTTGCATTTGCACAGACAAGTCCCCTCCCCTGCATTTATCTTTATGAACTGTTTGATAAGGAAAAAATGTGCAAGGGCGGGCGTAAAGAAGTCTAGACAATGAAAAAGGAACTATGGCCAAGGTTAAGTGAGCACAGAAAAAAAAAGTTATTTATGCTGTAGTCCAAGTCACTTTAATTGGAATGAGAATTGGCCAAGATAATTAAGAGAGACTTTATGAACCATAGCAAAATATTTAGACTTGAGAGTCCTCAGTGGTTGATACCTTTTAATGGCTAACTGAAAAGATGGTAACAAATTGCAAGCTTTCGAGACTACTCAGGTCTCTTCATCAGGCGAAGACTAATACAAAATCTGAAGAATCACATATTTATACACAACAGGACACAGGAATAATGCAATAGGTAAGACAAGTGACGTGAAGCAGAACTGTCATTATGGCAGAGGGATGAACATAAATATTGGAACAGTTCATAGATAAGGAGTGAAAGTTTTATTGCCCTCTGATTGGAGTCTGCTATTGTGTTTTGATGCCCCTAGAAGGTCAGAGAAGCAGATTCCTTAATTGATGTAGAAAGACATGAATCCGTGTGATATATTCATTCCAGCACTAAGAGTGTCAAAGGTCATCATAAGTTTATATTCCCAAACCTTTCTATCTTTCTCAGATTTGAAGTTAGATTTTAATACAAGTAATTCCATATCCATCATGCTATGACTGGGCATACAAAAGTGTTTTGCCACAGGTAAATCCATTCTTTTTTCTCTTATTGTGTGGCGATGAGAATTCATCCTTGTTCTCAGTTTTTGCCCAGTCTCCCCCACATACAGACATTTGGACATTTCGTACAAATAATTAGGTACACCACATTAGATGTGATGCAGCTGAAAGTACCTGGGATCTTGTAGTCCTGATGGGAGTTAGGGATCTTTATCTTGTCCGTGGTCATTATAGATGCACAGGTTTTGCATTTCTTCTTGTTGCAAGGAAAGGTTCCTGCAGCTGTTGGGGAGGACAGAGAGCTTCTGACAATGATGCTTCTTAGATTTGGGGGCTGCCTAAAACATAGTAGTGGGGGGTCTGGAAATATGGATTGTAATCGGGCATCTTTTTGTAGTAAAGGTTGTAGTTTCCGTGCAGCTCCCCTTAGCATCTCCAGATTTGGATTGTAGGTGACCACTAGAGAACAAGGATGAATTCTCATCGCCACACAATAAGAGAAAAAAGAATGGATTTACCTGTGGCAAAACACTTTTGTATGCCCTTTCATAGCATGATGGATATGGAATTACTTGTATTAAAATCTAACTTCAAATCTGAGAAAGATAGAAAGGTTTGGGAATATAAACTTATGATGACCTTTGACACTCTTAGTGCTGGAATGAATATATCACACGGATTCATGTCTTTCTACATCAATTAAGGAATCTGCTTCTCTGACCTTCTAGGGGCATCAAAACACAATAGCAGACTCCAATCAGAGGGCAATAAAACTTTCACTCCTTATCTATGAACTGTTCCAATATGTATGTTCATCCCTCTGCCATAATGACAGTTCTGCTTCACGTCACTTGTCTTACCTATTGAATTATTCCTGTGTCCTGTTGTGTATAAATATGTGATTCTTCAGATTTTGTATTAGTCTTCGCCTGATGAAGAGACCTGAGTAGTCTCGAAAGCTTGCAATTTGTTACCATCTTTTCAGTTAGCCATTAAAAGGTATCAACCACTGAGGACTCTCAAGTCTAAATATTTTTCTATCTACTGGCTAACACGGTACGAAGATACACATCTTTCCTATAGTTTGACAAACACATCTTCTATTTATTGCCACTGAAAGTCTATTTTCACATGGTCAGTAATTGGTCTGTATTTTATATCAATATTTGGGCTCCCTCACATTAGTGTATAAAAAATAGCTCTGCTGTTGCTCCTGAAAAGTAAGACGAGTGGAATCCGTATGTTTCAACTTATGTCATGCGCGAGTGCTATGCGAGTGTGTGATTTTTTTTCCTGACCTAGAATCTGTATGACATGCGTATGCAATCTGTATACAATGCGTTTGTAACATCATCTTTTACAAACATTAATTCTCTGTCATTTCATGCTACTAAAACAATCTTCTATACAGATATACATACATACAGTGGTGGCCCAAAGTATTGGTACCCCTGCAATTCTGTCAGATAATACTCAGTTTCTTCCTGAAAATGATTGCAAACACAAATTCTTTTATATTATTATCTTCATTTAATTTGTCTTCAATGAAAAAACACAAAAAGAATTGACCTAAAGCCAAATTGGATATAATTCCACACCAAACCTAAAAAAGGGGGTGGACAAAAGTATTGGCACTGTTTGAAAAATCATGTGATGCTTCTCTAATTTGTGTAATCACCAGCACCTGTAACTTACCTGTGGCACCTAACAGGTGTTGGCAATAACTAAATGACATTTGCAGCCAGTTAACATGGATTAAAGTTGACTCAACCTCTGTCCTGTGTCCTTGTGTGTACCACATTGAGCATAGAGAAAAGAAAGAAGACCAAAGAACTGTCTGAGGACTTGAGAAACCAAATTGTGAGGAAGCATGAGCAATCTCAAGGCTTCAAGTCCATCTCCAGAGACCTGAATGTTCCTGTGTCTTCCGTGCACAGTGTCATCAAGAAGTTTAAAGATCATGGCACTGTGGCTAACCTCCCTAGATGTGGAAGGAAAAGAAAAATTGACGAGAGATTTTAACGCAAGATTGTGCGGATGGTGGATGAAGAACCTCGACTAACATCCAAACAAGTTCAAGCTGCCCTGCAGTCCGAGGGTACAACAGTGTCAGTGTCCGTCGGCGTCTGAATGAAAAGGGACTGTATGGTATGATACCCAGGAAGACCCCACTTCTTACCCCGAGACATAAAAAAGCCAGGCTGGAGTTTGCCAAAACTTACCTGAGAAAGCCTAAAATGTTTTGTAAGAATGTTCTCTGGTCAGATGAGACAAAATTCGAGCTTTTTGGGAAAAACCATCAACATAGAGTGTACAGGAGAAAAAAAAGAGGCATTCAAAGAAAAGAACACGGTCCCTACAGTCAAACATGGCGGAGGTTCTCTGATGTTTTGGGGTTGCTTTGCTGCCTCTGGCACTGGACTGCTTGACCGTGTGCATGGCATTATGAAGTCTGAAGACTACCAACAAATTTTGCAGCATAATGTAGGGCCCAGTGTGAGAAAGCTGGGGCTCCCTCAGAGGTCATGGGTCTTCCAGCAGGACAATGACCCAAAACACACTTCCAAAAGCACTATAAAATGGTTTGAGAGAAAGCACTGGAGACTTCTAAGGTGGCCAGCAATGAGTCCAGACCTGAATCCCATAGAACACCTGTGGAGAGATCTCAAAATGGCAGTTTGGAGAAGGCACCCTTCAAATATCAGGGACCTGGAGCAGTTTGCCAAAGAAGAATGGTCTACAATTGCAGCAGAGCATTGTAAGAAACTCATTGATGGTTACTGCAAGCAATTGTTCGCAGTTATTTTGGCTAAAGATTGTGCAACCAAGTATTAGGCTGAGGATGCCAATACTTTTGTCTGGCCCATTTTTGGATTTTTGTGTGAAATGATCAAGGATTTGATTTTTGCTTCATTCTCTTTTGTGTTTGTTCCTTGCAAGCAAATTAAATGAAGATAAAAATAGCAAATAATTTGTGATTGCAATCATTTTCAGGATGACACTGAGTATTATCTGACAGAATTGCAGGGGTGCAATTCTTTTGACCACCACTGTATATCACTGACATCTGTCTAATCAGTGATTTGGATGTGTAGTTTTCTGTACTCTGTACTTGTTTTTAGCTAATAAATAAAAGCAAAAAATTGTATGGGTCCTCCTTATTTTTGATAACCAGATAAGGGAAAGCAGACAGCTGTGAGCTGGTCTTAATAGTCTGGGGCCAATATGCATGCATCTTCAAAGGCTATTAATATCAGCTCATAACTCTTTGCTTAGCCTTTACTGGTTATTAAAAAGTTATTCTTTAATAATTTAATTAATAGGCTGGGAAGAGGACATGGATATTGGCCCCTTCCCCAATTACTAACACCAACCATCAATTAAACGCACCATTTCTTGCGCTTAGCCTTGCTTCTTCCTGATTGGCCTGGTGCGTTGGCAATCGGTGTAATGGTTTTGGAGTTGATGTCAGCTGGGTAATGCCCTCTGACATCAAGCTCAGTGGTTAGTAATGGAAAAGTGTCTATCACACATCCCCATTATACACCCCTTAGTCAAAAGAAACACACATAGAAAAGTCTTTTTAATTGTAAAAAGCACTCACTGACTATAACACTCTTTTACACATTTATTACCAAAAATAAAATAATCCAAAGGGGTCCACCATGAATCCATAATATGGGCGTCCCATGACGAACCCAGATTCTGTGGTATTCACAGGTACGTGGGATGCAGTGACGAGTCGGAGACGGGGCAAGCTTTAACTATAAATTTATAAGGGGAGTTTTTATATGTAAAACAGGCAAAAAATTGGTTCTCCACGCAGGGAAACCATACACAAACACTATATAGAGAACTGACGAATACTCGGCGAAAGTCAGGGTCTATTGGGCCGCGATATGGCCGTCAATGCCCTCTGGTAATAAACAACAATTGCAGAGTGACACTTAGCTTCTCAGACGTTCTGTGGAGTTGAGATCCGGTTGTCGTTCGGCAGTTGTCCCAGCCACTGGGCCCAGCCGATGAGGAGCTAACACAAGCCTTGAGCGTTAACACGCTCAGGCGCAGATAGGGCACAACAGGCCCTGGAGAAATCCTCCGGCGCAGAGTTCACTCCTCCAAGAGGCGGGATCGTTGCAGCTTATGGGTAGGCCGCAACGCGGATGGGAGCGGGACCCTAGCAATCACAGGAGATGGGACACAGGCCGCAGCCGCGGCCTCAGGCGAGACAGTGACGGTCGCGACTGTGGGTGAGCAGGCCGCAACCGCGGGCTCGAGTGTGGCAGTGACAGCCGCAGCTGACAGAACTCTCCTGCTTCTACCGTCCTTGTCAGCGAGGTAACGCTTTCTCCGCATTCTCTGCGTTCTGTCTCCCCTGCGTCTCTCTCTCGCTCTGCCTCCAGTCGCCCCGCCTCCTCTTCTTCTAGAAACATCTCTCAGGCATCCTGCCCTTCCCCAGGGAACCGTTCCCCTGGGAACCTAAATGATAGCCCCCTTGGTTCTGGCCTGGGCACATAGCAGGGGCTCCCTCCCCTACAATTCTGTTACATCTGGAAGGTGTGAGGAGAGGTGACATCAGTAACGTGACCGCTCACTATGGCCGCCGGAAAACACAAATTAGTGTTTAAATCCGGCTGCTGTGACAAGCGTTGACATCAGTAAGGTTATCGCAGTTAACAGCTGATGAACTGCAGTAACCTTACTGACGTTACTGCTCACAGCGTGAGAATTGGGTAGTAAGTTCACAAGCTGCGAGCAGTGACATCAGTAAGGTTACTACAGTTCATTGGCTCATCACAGCAGCCGAATTCACGTGCTAGTCTCAGTATGTCCTGGCGGCCATGGTGAGCAATCACCTTACTGATGACACCGCTCATGACAGCCTCAGGATGTTGCACAGCCTGTGATCATCATGGGACATCTATATTGTGGATTTATGACAGCTCCCTTTGGATTATTTTATGTTTGGTAATAAATTGGTAGAAGAGGGTAATTGTCGGGGAGTGCTTTTTACAATTAAAGGACTTTTCTGTGTGTGTGTGTTTCTTTCATTTGACTTCAGGGTTAGTAATGGGGCTGCCTGATAGACACCTTTCCATTACTAACTTGTGGGCTTGATGTCAACGGACATTATACATCTGGCAACAACCCCCAAACCATTACTCTGATTGCCAACGCAGCAGGGCAATAGGGAAGAGCAGAGGCTAAGCTCCAGAATTGGCACATCTAATGGATGCACCATTTCTGGGGCAGCTGAGGGCTGGCGTTATTAGTCGAGAAAGGGGACAGTATTCATGTTTCCATTCCAGCCTATTAACATCAGCCCACAGCTGTCTGCTTAGCCTTTGCTGGTTATTAAAAATAGGGGGGTACCCCTTTTTTTAGGTACTCCTTTTCCAATAACCAGTAAAGGCTAAGCAGACATCTGTGAGCTGATATTAATAGGCTGAAATGATTCATGGATATTGGCACCTTCCTAGAATAATAATACCAGCTCACAGCTGTCTGCTTTCCTTTAGCTGGCTATTAAAAATAAGGGGGACCCCACATCATTTATTTTTCTTTTATTTATTTATTAGCTAAATTTATGTACAATAAACTAAAGATGCACTGCTCTAATTATATGTCACTGACATATTTCTATCTTCAGTGGCATGTAAAAGTTTGGGCACCCCTGGTCAAAATTACTGTTATTGTGGACAGTTAAGCAAGCTGAAGATGAAATGATCTCTAAAAGACCTAAAGTTAAAAATGACACATTTCCTTTTGTTTTTAGGCGCAAAATATATATTTTCATCTTTTACATTTTAATAATTATAAAAAGGAAAATGGCCGATGCAAAAGTTTGGGCACTCTGCATGGTTAGTATCCAATAGCACCCTATTTTGACAGTATCACAGCTTGTAAATGCTTTTTGTAGTCAGACAAGAGTCTTTCAGTTCTTGTTTGAGGGATTTTCATCCATTCTGCCTTGGAAAATTCTTCCAGTTCTGTAAGATTCCTGGGTCGTATGGCATGCAGTGCTATTTTGAGGTCTAGCCAGATTTTCAATGATGATCAGATCAGGGATTGTGAGGGCCATTGAAAAACCTTCAGCTTGCGCTAGAAGAACCCATGGCTGCTGTTTTTTGGTGAGGAGGCTGGTCTTTGATAAAGGTACTGCCACACTAAACGCTCCCGCTAAGGATCACAATAACGACGCATACTAATGCGATCGTTTTTGTGATCGTTTTAATGTCGCTAGTAGCTGCCACACTTAGCGATCTCGTTAACGACGCATAAGCGGTTAGCGATCTCCTTAACGACTTTGGCGGTCATTGCGATGTAAAAAACAGCGCACATCGTTCACAAAAGGTGCCAGACACAGCGATATAGGCTCACCAGCGGGACGCCAACGATCAAAATACGGTCCAGAACTCTAGTGAACGATCAGCGAGATCACAGCAGGGGCCACGTCGTTGCTACATGCCACACACAATAGCGTCACTAACGAGATCGCTAAATAGTGACGTATTTTAGCGATCTCGTTAGCGACGCTGTTTAGTGTGGCATACCCTTCAAGCTGGAAAATTTGCACCGTCTGGCCTTTCCTAACGATGATAATGAACAAGCCATAACCCTATTAGGCTAATTAAGGTCTGAAACCTTGATCAAGGTTATCTGAGAGCACAAATCTCCAAGGGTGCTCAAACTTTTGAATCTGCCCATTTTCCTTTTTGTAATTTTTAAAATGCAAAAGATGGCAAATATTATATTTTTCGTTGCCTAAAATGCAAAAGGAAATGTGTTATCTTTAATAACTTTAGACCTTTTAGAGATCATTTCATCTTTAACTTACTTTGAACTAGTGAATTTTTTGGGGACAACATTCGCATTAACTAAGACATGTTTTTTATGCACGTCGGAGAAAATCCTATATATAGACATGTCATTAAGTAGCCATGTACACTGTGGTCATTCAGCCAAAAAGGACATGCTGCTTTACAGACATTTCCTGTAAGCCCCCAAAGGAATGATTAGTTGATTTCAGGTCTGGGAATCTAACAGACTATTACAAGAAACCTGCCATTCACATCAATAGATATTTGTTAATAATACTTTTGGAATCAGTCATGCAATTTCAGGAGAAATGCCAGTTTCAGGTAATACATCTGAATGGGACCTTCATTTAAGTATTACTGTAATAAATAAATACTTGATCTGGACTGGAACAGTTTAAAATAATCTATTTTGTTACCAACTTCAGTGTATACACTGCAAAAATTTCCCACAATCCGTGCCGGGACGAGGGGTAGGAAATGTAGGCATCTGCTTGGGGCACAACCTACTGTCTACCCGAGGGGGGCATATTTTGAAGAAAAAGAAACACTGACATTGCTGAATGCCTGCAGCCACCTATCTCCTTCCTCCCGCTGCAGGCAGTCAGCACAGCGGTGGCCGGGGTTGGGCACACAGGGGAGCAGTGTCAGCCTCTGACATCATTCAGCCCTCCCTCTACCTGCTCCAGGCCGTCGCTCCTTGCGCTAACTCAATTATATTCACGTCTATAAGACGTAAATTCAATCGCTATCTGCACCGCCCGGGACAGGAGCAGAAGAGCTGTAATCAGCTCGCTCTTCTGCCGGGAACTCCAGTGCACGCAGAGAACGTCTGATGTTGCGATGCAGTGGACAGGGTTCCTGGATTAGGTGAGTATAAGCTTTTTTATTCTATTATTTTCCTAATGAATGGAGTCTATTATTCATGGGGCCTGTGGGGACATATCAAGAGAGGCTGGCTATGGGGACATGAGAGGCTCGCTACAGGGACATAAGAAGCTGGCTATGGGGACATTACAAGAGAGGCTGGTATCTGGACATAAGGGGCTGTTATGGGGACATCACAAGAGGTGCTAGTTATGGGGATATAAGGGGATATAAGGACTGGCTATGAGGATATTACAACAGGGGGATGGCTATGTGGACATAAGGAGCTAGATTTGGAGGGAATTACAAGACATGCTGACTATGTGAACATAAGGAGCTGGCTCTGGGGACATTACAAGAGGGAATGGCTATGGGGACATAAGGTGCTGACTATAGGAACATTACAAGAGGGACTGTCTATGGGGGCATAAGAGGCTGGCTTATGGGAATATTGCAAGAAGGATCGGCTATGGGGATATTACAAGAGGGGTGGGCTATGGAGACATTTCAAAAGGGTCTGTGGGGATATAAGAGAGTGATCATACTGTATTGGCTGCTGTTGGGGACCTTATATTGGGAGCTGTGGTGACCATACTGTATAGGGGCCTGTTGTGGATATTATACTGCATGGGTGGCTGTGATGACCATCTAACTATCTAACTATGTGGGAGGACAGTGTGAGGAGGGGGTACAGTTTAGAGAGGACAACATGGTAAGTAGGGTTATGACAGTGTAAAAAAGGGGTACTGTATGAATATGGAAAGAGGCTGTGTGAAATGGGGACACAGCATGGAGAGAGGTTAGCATGGTGGGGGGACAGTGTGGAGCTTTAAAGAGTGTAAGGAAAAACAGTGAAGAGGGAACAGCCATGGTATAGGCCATGGTAAATAGGGACATATGGCGGTTTATAGTGATAATGGCTAACAGTGGGGTGGTTATAGCTGACAGTGAGGCGGTTATACCTCTATAAGGCGGAGAGTGTGGCGGGTGTAGCTCATAAGGGCTCATTAAGGCTGCTTTCACATATCAGTTTTTTGCCGTCAGTCACAATCTGTTGTCTTGACGGATCCATCGTAGATTGTGAAAAACTGATGCGACTGATCCATTGTTTTAATGGAACCGACGTCAGATCCATCGAAAAAACGTATCCGTTGCATCAGTTTTTTCATCAATTTCTTCCGGTTTTCGACGGATCCGTTTTTTAAAAGCGGTAATTCAGTGCGCTGCACAGTAAAATCACACTGACATTTTTAATAAAGAATAGATATATACACATATAATACATATATATATATATACAGCATACATACTGTATATATATATATATATTATATATATATATACACAGTACAGACCAAAAGTTTGCACACACCTTCTCATTTAAAGATTTTTCTGTATTTTCATGACTATGAAAATTGTAAATTCACACTGAAGGCATCAAAACTATGAATTAACACATGTGGAATTATATACTTAACAAAAAAATGTGTAACAAGTGAAATTATGTCTTATATTCTAGGTTCTTCAAAGTAGCCACCTTTTGCTTTGATGACTGCTTTGCACACTCTTGGCATTCTCTTGATGAGCTTCAAGAGGTAGTCACCGGGTATGGGTTTCACTTCACAGGAGTGCCCTGTCAGGTTTAATAAGTGGGATTTTGGCCTTATAAATAAGGTTGAGATCATCAGTTGTGTTGTGCAGAAGTCTGGAGGATACACAGCTGATAGTCCTACTGAATAGACTGTTAGAATCTGTATTATGGCAAGAAAAAAGCAGCTAAGTAAAGAAAAACGAGTGGCCATCATTACTTTAAGAAATGAAGGCGAGTCAGTCCGAAAAATTGTGAAAACTTTGAAAGTGTCCCCAAGTACAGTTGCAAAAACCATCAAGCGCTACAAAGAAACTGGCTCACATGAGGACCGCCCAGGAAAGGAAGACCAAGAGTCACCTCTGCTTCTGAGTTCAAGATTATCTGAGTCAACAGCCTCAGAAATCGCAGGTTTACAGCAGCTCAGATTAGAGACCAGGTCAATGCCACACAGAGTTCAAACAGCAGACACATCTCTACAACAAACTGTTAAGAGGAGACTTTGTGCAGCAGGCCTTCATGGTAAAATAGCTGCTAGGAAACCACTGCTAAGGACAGGCAACAAGCAGAAGAGACTTGTTTGGACTAAAGAACACTAGGAATGGACATTAGACCAGTGGAAATCTGTGCTTTGGTCTGAGGAGTCCAAATTTGAGATCTTTGGTTCCAACAACCGTGTCTTTGTGCGACGCAGAAAAGGTGAACGGATGGACTCTACATGCCTGGTTCCCACCGTGAAGCATGGAGGAGGAGGTGTGATGGTGTGGGGGTGCTTTGCTGGTGACACTGTTGGGGATTTATTCAAAATTGAAGGCATAGTGAACCAGCATGGCTACCACAGCATCTTGCAGCGGCATGCTATTCCATCCAGTTTGCGTTTAGTTGGACTATCATTTATTTTTCAACAGGACAATGACCAAAACACACTCCAGGCTGTGTAAGGGCTATATGACCAAGAAGGAGAGTGATGGGGTGCTACGCCAGATCACCTGGCCTCCTGTTGTGAACGTTTTGGAGATGACTTTGGAGCTGAAGCTCCCTCTGGTGGTTGCTGAGGGTATTGAACCTATCTTGAATACCAAGAGTCCTACACCCACAGATAACGAGTGGGTGTCAGGTGGTACTGACTGGCCTGATATAAGTGAGCTGATCTCCCATGATCCTCACCGGTGATCAATTGTGCTTCCTGGTTTAGTTTGGAATTCAGCTTGCTTTCCTGCTGTCTTCTGCTTGCGTTCAGATAAGTCTCTTTCAGTTTTTTTTCCTGTGGTTTGAATTCCTTGCTTTTTGCTGCATTGATTTTTGTCTTCAGCCGGGTCCCCTATGGGGGGCTTTGGCTGGTCTCCGCTCGTTTTTTTGATTTGTTCATTTGCTCAGTTCTTGTGATATTTTTCTGGTGGGTAGCTACGTGTCCACACCAGAGATCTGATATAGGTGGTCGAGACCGTGTGGTCTCAGTGTTTTTGGATTCAGAAGTGTTGGAGTTTTTCCTAGGGTTTTTCTGGGTTGCAGAAAAGTATTCTCTCCTGTGCGTCCTATCTAGACAGTTTTGGGCCCCAGCGTTTGCTCAATCTATTTTCTGTCTGTGTTCGTGTTTTCATCTTGTCTAACCACCATTATATGTTTGGGGGCTTCCTTCTCTTTTGGGGTCTACTCCGGGGCAGTTAGCTATCCCTGAAGATGGAAAGAGGAAAGCTATTTCTCTGGCTGTGGCGAGGCGTCTAGGACCACCGTAGGTACGCTCCACGGTGGCTTCTAGTTGTGCGGTTAGTTTAGGGGTCTGCAACCTATTAGTTTCCAACCTCTCTGCTGTTAGGCTGCCTATGCGGTTTTTTGCCCTGCCTCCTCAGCTACATAACATAACAGCCTCCTCATCACCAGACCTGAACTCAATCAAGATGGTTGGGGTGAGCAGGACGCAGAGTGAAGGCAAAAGGGCCAACAAGTGCTAAGCATCTCTGGGAACTCCTTCAAGATTGTTGGAAGACCATTTCGGTGACTACCTCTTGAAGCTCATCAAGAGAATGCCAAGAGTGTGCAAAGCAGTCATCAAAGCAAAAGGTGGCTACTTTGAAGAACTAGAATATAAGACATATTTTCAGTTGTTTCACACTTTTTTGTTAAGTATATAATTCCACATGTGTTAATTCATAGTTTTGATGCCTTCAGTGTGAATGTACAATTTTTCATAGTCCTGAAAATACAGAAAAATCTTTAAATGAGACGGTGTGTCCAAATTTTTGGTCTGTACTGTATATTACATACATGTTATTGAGACACATACTGTATATCTATTGTTTTGTTTGTGTTTTCACCTGTCAGGAGCAAGCTCAGTTAAAAAAACTGATCCGTCGCTGGAATCCGTCATTTGCGGATGACGACGGATCCTGCGCCCATAGGCTTCCATTATAACAAACGACATGTGACAGAAAAAGGCAGGATACCAGGTATAGATCTTCACCAATAATA
Organism: Oophaga sylvatica; assembly: GCA_033576555.1. NCBI lineage: Eukaryota > Metazoa > Chordata > Amphibia > Anura > Dendrobatidae > Oophaga > Oophaga sylvatica. The sequence continues at coordinate 482,345,293 of JARQOD010000002.1, forward strand.
TTGATGACCCAACTGAAATCGGCATCCTGTGCTTTGAGATGACCCTTCCGTTTGGTGAAGCGCAGCATTGAGAGTCATGGCCTACTTTTTTTGTCCCAGCCTGACCTACCCGTCGGCACTTCTTTCTAAAAAAAGCCACCCCCCCTCCACCGATGAAAAAAAACCGCTTTTGTCCTGCATTCAAACTTTTTTGAGTGGAAAGGTGCACCTCAAACCCCGATGCGGGCCCCGTAGGCTGGCAGGGCCTTTAGTGTCCATCACTGCGCACGGGTTTTAATGTGGTGGATGAGGGTCCACGGGGGGACAGGCGGTGGACAGTGTCCCCTCCCCCCGGTATAGGAAACGTGGTGTAGGTTTTCGACCCTCCTCCTCAAAGTGAAAGCTCGTCGACAAGTGCAGTGCAGGCACTCCATCCCAGCTGCCAGTTTGCTCACGGGTCCCCCACTATAAAACCAGTGGTAAGTGTCGGGGCTGTTCTAAAGTGAGTTTTTGGGCGACAACAGACACAGCGGGGACTGGGGACTTTTTGCAGCAGAAACTGAGTCATGGTGGGCAGTCTCAGGCTGGTGTGGATAACGGCCGTTTTTTTTGTGGGGGCCATAGCCCGGCAAAACTCAACACATTCCTTCCTTGTTACCCCCTTAACCCCTGGGGGTGCAGGCTTCCAAAAAAAAAAATTATCCGGAATTACCCCCCCTGCTCCATAAGGTGCGAAGATGTGCTCGTACATCCGTCGCCCCCCCGTGACTCCAGTTTTGTATGATAGGCGCAAAATCGCCCCACCTTCCCAAGCACCGCCTTTTTTTTGGCTGCAAAAAGGTGGAATTCATAGCCATTGTTGAAAATTTTGGGGAAAGGGGGGAGGGTAAGCATTTGTGGAGGTCACGGGAGGCAGTAGAGGGCAGACATGGAATTGTGGGTGTGCAGGGGTTTTTAAACTGAAAGACCTCTAAAAACCCTTCGTTTTTTTGGGGGAATGCTACTTCCCCGCAAAAGGGGGCCCTTTTTCCTCTTTCCCCGACTTCTCCAATTCCTTCATTTGCGCTGTAAAAGTCCAGCCCCCCCTAAAATTTTCCAGTTTTTTCCCCCCCCCAAAAGGGCTGTCCCTCCCCGGGGCCCCCGGGCAGACTGGCCCGGGGAAAGCCGGGGGAGCGGTGAGGGGGGGCCCCTTTTTGGGACGGCAGGGCCCCCGGGGCCCTCCAGTTGCAAAAGTTCTTGACGGTGGGGCGGCCCGAGCCCCAGACACCCGGCGTACTATGAGGGGCCCGTGCCAGCCCCCTCGCCCCGAGGGGCCCCCCCTGTTTGCTCGGGCCCCCCGCCTTAAATACTTCCCCCCCCCTGCTCCCCACGGTGATGTTTCCGGTTTTTTGACGTGACTTCAGGTCAGAGAGCGCATGACGTCAGTCGTAGGCCCCTCCCCCTGAACAGCCCAAGGAGAGAGCTGGAAGATGCGATGGGGGGAGAAAGCTTTTCCCAGAGAGGAGGGTTTTTATTTTTTTTTAATGTTTGGAAAAATAAGGGGGCTTTTTACATGCAAATTATATATGGGCCCATCATACATTGAGCATTAGTAGGGGCCCCTTTTACATGGGGCTTTTTAAAAAAGGGGGGACTTATTTGGGGCATTTTCCCCTAACCTGGAAATTATAGGGGGGGCCCTATACAGGAAATTATAAATGGGCCCTTAAAATTTGGAGCTTATACACGTTTCATAATTATAGGAAAATTGTTTGAGAGGATTTTTTTTATTTTGAAAAACAATACGTTCCAAAAAAACCCCAAAAAACTAAAAATATCAAGCTTAATATTTTTTTAAGTTGGGGTGGGTTTTTTTAGATTTTTGGTATCTTAGGGGATATTTTTGTGCAGGTAAAATATTACTGTACAAATTATTAGGAACTTAAAAAAAAACCAATATTACCAATCTCATTGTTTATTTTCACCCCGGGAAACCAAATAACAACAAAAATTTGAAATAAAATTTCTGACATTCAAAAAAAAAAAAAAAAAAAATCAGTGACAACTAGCCACCTTTTTTTTCGATGACCAAAAAACCTTATCCAAATTTTTTCGTTTTTGATTGTTTTCTTAACATTGCTTTTAGCAGCCACCCGGGGGCCCCCCCGACACTGTTCCCCGGGTGTAATGTTTTCGTCCCTTAAATCCACATTTTTGAGGGGCCCCAGGTTTCTCTTGGGGTTCAGATCTGGTAACTGGGGGGGCCTGCCATTTTTTTCTTCTTTTTTACCTTTGGCACCCGTTGGAGTATTTTGGGAAAGTGATGGAGCATTTCTGCTGAAAATCATGTTTTTCTTGAACGATCCGACTTTTCCTGTACCCCTGTTGAAAAAGGGGGTTTTCCCGAAAAATTTCAAGGTTGGGAGTTGAGCTTCATCCTCCTCAATCCAAAAAGGCCCCCCAATTTCTTGATGTGCCCCCCCCATACCAGTCCCCCCTCCACCCCTTTGGCGTCTGGTCGGAGTGGAGCTCTCTGCCC
>JARQOD010000002.1:482347889-482493763 GCA_033576555.1 Oophaga sylvatica
CCCCGACGGCGAGTGGGCCCCCCGCCTGCTCAGGACCCCGGCAATTGCCAGGGTGCATAGGGTGCTGATGCCGGCCCTGGCATGACCGCTATAAAGATGAAAAATCACCCTGCGTGTATTACTGTAAAATAATAAAACTAGGAGGGAAAAGACAGCGCAATAGGCTTTTCTTGATCTGATGAAGACATCTGTAGTACTTTGAAAGCGTTGACTAAATAAAGAAAAAACGAATGTACTTTCGGTCTGGATTTATTATATGGGATACCAGCAGCGCAGATTATCAGCAAATCCTCCTTATCTGTATTACTGTAAAATGAACGATGTATTGTGTATGCATGCTAAAATGTGTTTTAAGGGGAATCTGTCACCAATTTTTTCCTAGCCCATCTGAGAGAAGCATGATGTATGGTCAGAGATCATGATTCCTTTGTTATATCACTCACTGGGCTGCTTGCTACAGCATTTCACTGTTTTATCTGATGCAGATCTGCCAGTTCTCTGAATGCTGAGCCCACAACACTAATTGACAGCTTTCTGTGTACGCTGTGCATAGGCAGTGGTGGGGAGAATATGAATATGGCATATGGAGGACTACATGGCAGCAGGTTTACTAATGATTATCTCCTGCTGATAAAACAGTGATTTTGTCAAAACTACAACAAGCAGCCCAGTTAGGGACACATCACTAGAATCAGGGTCTCTGCCCCTGCATTATTCTGTCCTTAAGGTTAGGTGTCAAAAACCTTATGACAGATTCCCCGAGGGGCCTTTAAAGTTCTAATAGCATCTAATAGCAGAGGACAGTGCGACTGTCAATCATACTGCAGAATCCCCCACCCGCACCCTCATTGTGAACATTACAGAGAACACGGAAATGGACTGTTCAAAATGTTTTATTATATCTGAAGACATACTTTTTATTATGATTGGACAAGCAGGGGATCACGGTCAGGACTTCTCAGTAAACATGTCAGAAACAAACAAGGAGCACAATCATGTGGGTTTCTGTGTTGCTCTGCTGCATAAAACAAAGCAAAAAAAGATCTATGGAAATCGCCTAAAAACAGCAGACAACCGTATTGCAATATCTCAGTGTTCTGCGCATACAGTACATAAACAGGAGACAAACTGACCTATATTGCACTGAAATCATATTATGTGTCTCATTTTGCAGCACTTTTTTGTCATCACACAATGTCCCCAAGAGGTTCAGAATCTAAACTCATTAGTGTGCCTTTCAAGTGTGAGACATTCAGCTACATGCAAGCTGTTTAGACCAGCCAACCACAATTCTACGGAATCAGAACAATCATTAATATGATCATGCTGGGTAAGGGCAGGTGCAGGCGAGCATATTTTTTGTCATCCAAGAAAATTGGATCAATTATGCAAATGATACTCTGATCAGAGTGTGAACATAGTGTGATTCAAATCTCTTGGATGAGAATAAGATGTAGGATAGATAAAATTTCTCTGTCTTCTCCATTGTGGAAATCGGACTGCACTCGGATGTCATTCGAGTGGAGTCTGATGAATTACACGCACTCTTTAACTTGCATGGCGTGTGTGATCCAAATATCGGATCAAACTCGGAAATGTAGTGTTTTTTTTCCTCGGCTGACTCTGTCCAAGAAAATAATAAACAAAAAAATTGGACATATACACAGCACCATAGATTAACATTGGTCCAGGTGCGATCTGATGTTCTGTCGGATCGCACTCGGATCGATAATACGGCCGTCTGCGCAAGCTCTTAATGACATCATTATCTAGGCAGCACATAGCTAATTTATGCATGATGAGATAGTGTGCTGCCAAAAATTATGATTGTAAGTGGACTTAAAAATCATTTCACCCAATGAACGAGCATTTTGTCAGATATAACCAGTCTATTTAGACGGGACAATAATTAGGAGCAAATATTTCCAAAAAACACATGTTCTCCAATTATCGGTCCATCTAAGTGGCCATAAGTAGATCGGTACAGTTGCTCCTGTATCAAAGTTGCATCAAAACGTAGTCACGTGTACAATGTAACAATTTAGGAGTTGTCCACCTATGCAATACTGTGCTCTGTTATACAAGGCTTATGTCACATTAGTTCAGAGCCTTCCATAGGAGATGCAGTATATATTGTATCTCTGGAGTGTCTCCCGTTATATATCTCTATCTAACTGATGTTTAAAGACATGTAGTGGCGCTTACCACCCATTGGGTGGCATTGTTAAAAATTGTACACTGCAGTGGTATATTTTTCTGATTGTCTCTGTATTGCATACAGTACAAAATATATACCAACCCACTTGTCCCCAACTTTTGCCCTCTTTATAGCATACTTCTAGTCATTGCAGCCCTGTGGATACAGTGTGTGCAGAGTATGTCCTAGGAGCTTTCCAGCTTACATGCCAAGTGTAGTGGTCTGTGCAGTGAATACACCATAGCAGGTGCAAACTTTGCATCATCTGTAGGTGTGAAAAGTCAACATCTTTGCCGACTCCCATGGCGGTTTATCTTGGACAAACAAATAATATATAAAGTGTAAAGCCCCCGTCACACTAAGCGAGATCGCTAGCGAGATCGCTGAAACGTCACCGATTTTGTGACGCAGCAGCGACCTAGCCAGCAATCTCGCTTTGTGTGACACGCAGCGATGATCAGCCCCCCTGCTGGGTATCACTGATTGTCGTTGAATTTTTCTGGACCATTTTTTCATCGTTGGTCTCCCGCTGGCCAGCGCGCATCGCTGCGTGTGACAACGGGAGACCAACAATCAGCGAACTGGGAGCCGGTATCCAATGTACATATCGGGTAACTAAGCACTGCGCTGCACCTAGTTACCCGATATGTACCCTGGATACCGGCTCCCAGCTGTAGAGCGCTGAGAGCCGGTATCTAGGGTACATATCTGGTAACTAGGTGCCGCGCGGTGCTTAGTTACCCGATATGTACATTGGATATCGGCTCTCAGCGCTCTACAACAGAAGTTGAGAGCCGGTATCTAGGGTACATATCGGATAGCTAGGTGCCGCGCGGTGCTTAGTTACCCGATATGTACATTGGATATCGGCTCTCAGCGCTCTACAGCAGAAGCTGAGAGTCGGTATCTAGGGTACATATCGGGTAACTAGGCGCCGCGCGGTGCTTAGTTACCCGATGTGTACATTGGATACCAGCGTGCTCGCTGGTCCTGATCGCTGGTGAGTCTGCCCATGTGACCGCTCACCAGCGATCAGCTAACGATGTCCCAGCGATCCCATCCACGTCGTATCGTTGGTGGGATCGCTGGGACATTGAAGAGTGTGACGGGACCCTAAGTTCAGAGACGTGATTTATCTATAATCTGCAAGGAGTTTGTATGTTCTCCCCGTGTTTGTGTAGGTTTCCTCCGGGTTCTCCGGTTTCCTCCCACACTCCAAAGGCATACGATAGGGAATCTAGATTGTCAGCCCCAATGGGGACAGTGATAATAATGTATGTAAAGTGCTGTGGATTAATGCTGCAACATAAGCAATTCATAATAACAATATTTTGTTTTCCTGTTGAATAAAGTTGTTATATTTTCTAACATTTTTAAACTGAAAGTCTAAAATCCTGGATTTGCATTGAGTGTGACAAGTATGGAAAGGGTTACGTGTCAAGTGTTCCACTCCAGGTAGATGGCTGCACATCCGGCCACAGCCTGGTTGGCCAGTTTAAATACACACACCCCTAACCCTCCCTTACTCTCTTACTGTTTCAGGTAACTAAGCATGTTTGTGCTAGAGGCGGAAGCATAACCTGTGTCTGCAGAGACAAGTCTGTGTCTGAAGTCTGTCTAGCATACATAGTAAGGGATCACAGTCCAAGCACAAGACCTACAGCAAAAGCAAGTGAGTCCTTCGCTTATTTATTGTAGGGAGACATCCTGTGATTGTGTGCACCAGTCACCAGCTGGGATGTATGCAAGGAATGACAGATGGAGGCACAGATGACAGGCGCGCATGATGTGGATGATGGGTACAATGCACATGAATGCTGATCGTTCACTCCATACATCAGCCAAACAATGAAGTCTGACGTGTAGGAATAAATACAACTAATTATCAGGAGCACAACCATTTATCATAAAATGTCACTGCCGATGGTTAGAAATGGTCACATTCAAGAAATGTTAAACTATTGTATATATTATAAATACTGAGTTATTGCTAATTCTGTCCGTTGTGACAATCCGATGGGCCGTAATGAAACGTCACAGTGTTCCTATAGCTTTGCCTACATGGAAGTCTTTTAGTTGGAATCCTATATAACTAAATACATCAGATCCCTCGGTGTTACTCCTTGTGCATAAATATATGACAGTAATGTATACTTTCCGCCAGTCTCTGTGCTTCATGGACATGTGTGCCTCCCATCTATGTGTCCTATGTGTCCTTATTTTTGTGATGCAATGTACCTTGATAAGTTGGATTTCAGTTGGATTCAATGAATGGGCGTTAGATGTGAATTATTATTATTATTAAATATATCACCGTTGATTCCATGGTGCTGTATATGAGGAGTTACATCCAAGATACAAATATCACTTACAGTAAACTAACATTGACAGACAGGTACAGAGGGGAGGGGACCCTGCCTTGGGGCTTACATTCTACAGGAATGAATTCAGAATTTGAGTGAATTCAGTCCTAAGCACGGTAGACACTTTTCCATTGATTACAGTTTATTCTGTTTCATGGTTTGGATATATTGTAGAATTGATCTAGTTACATGAAATCCATCATTGCGATGTGCAGATGTGGTGTATTTTGTCATTTATTCTATTCTACATCCTACTAAATTTGATTATGGGATAAGGGAACCCAGTAGAATGTGTAATGTTACAACCACAGCAGAATGGCTGACTACGGTTGGTCACATCATACCTTGATTTCCACCCCTTTAAGAGTTGGCACTTCTTTCAATCCCTAAGTGGCAGTTGTGCTGTATATTTGTGCAGTGAGGTGTGTTACTTACTGTGGGTTGGTCTTTCATAGTTTGTGCAGTGCATCCTGGGTGGAATTATGCTGACGGTCATCCAGATAATTGTCATTATTGATTTTCACAGCTCATTTAATGAAAGGCAGGGATGGGTTTGGAGCGTTAGATTGTGACGGTCTGGCTATACATTGCCTTTACACAACATTTGGTAAATGACAGTGTTGCCTATAGCTGTACTCCTGAAGCAGCCTCTTGTTGGAGCCTAAGTGTTCTCCATGCACAAGACATCTAATTGTGTACGACAGTTTGTCTAGTCCCATCCATCACATTTTCTTACCTGCAACACACCTTGCATTTTTCTGCTTGTGTAGACTCCTTGGAACTAGCATTTATATGTTTCCTGGAGATATGTTTGGATGTATATACACATTACTATCTTTAGAGAATTTTATTCCCTATAGTTCACTGCAAGTCTGAAAATTACAGGCTGAACAACGATTATGGGTCGGTTTTGGTCCTATAACGTAACTGTTTCTAAATATTGCTTTTAAAATGTGAAAAACTATGAACTGTTATGCAACTGTTTTGCCTTGCTATTCATGTTTACCATTTTTATAGGAATGTGACCAGACAACAACCCCTTTACCCCCGAAGGTGGTTTGAACATTAATGACCGGGCCAATTTTTACAATTCTGACCACTGTCACTTTATGTGGTTATAACTCTGGAACACTCCAATGGATCCCAGTCATTCTGAGATTGTTTTTCTTTGTGACATTGTATTTCATGATAGTGGTAAAGTTTCTTTGATATTACTTGTGTTTATTTGTAAAAAAAAACTGAAATTTGGCAAAAATTTTTGAAAATCACACGGATATGTCACACAAAATACTTAATAAGTAACATTTCCCACATGTCTACTTTACATTAGCACAATTTTGGAACAAAATTTTTTGTTGTTGTTAGGAAGTAATAAGGGTTAAAAGTTGACCAGCGATTTCTAATTTTTACAACAAAATTTAGAAAACCATTTTTTTAGGGACCACCTCACATTTGAAGTCACTTTGAGGGGTCCATATGATATAAGATACCCAAAAGTGACACCATTCTAAAAACTGCCACCCTCAAGGTGCTCAAAACCACATTCAAGAAGTTTATGAACTCTTCAGGTGCTTCACAGGAATTTTTGAAATGTGGAAAAAAAATGAACATTTAACTTTTTTTCACATTTATTTTGACAAGGGTAACAGGAAAAAATGGACCCCAAAATGTGTTGTGTAATTTCTCCGGAGCATGCCGATAACCCATATAAGGGAGATAACCACTGTTTAGACACACGGCAGGGCTTGGAAGGGAACAAGGGCAATTTGACTTTTTGAATGTAAAATTTCCTGGAACAATTGACGAACGCCATGTCATGTTTGGAGAGCGCCTGATGTGCCTAAACAGTAAAAATCTCCAACATGTGACACCATTTTGGAAACTAGACCCCTCAGGGAACTTATCTAGATGTGTGGTGAGTACATTGAACCCTCAGGTGCTTCACAGAAGTTTTTAACGTTGAGCTGTAAAAATAAAAAAAATCACATTTTCCTCACAAAAATATTTTAGCCCCAAATTTGGCATTTTCATAACAGTAACAGGAGAAATTGCACAATACAATTTGTTGTGCAATTACTCCTGAGTACGCCGATACCTCATATGAGGGAGAAAACTACTGTTTGGGCGCACGGCAAGGCTTGGAAGGGAAGGAGCTTCATTTGACTTTTTGAATGCAAAATTTGCTGGAATAATTAGTGGATACCATGCAACGTTTGGAGAGCCCTTGTTGTGCCTAAACAGTGGAAAGCTCCAATTTGGAAACTAGACCCCTTAAAATCCCTGCAAAAATGTTATTTAAGCCTCAAATTTGGCATTTTCAGAAGGGTAACAGGAGAATTTGCACCACAAAATTTGTTGTATAATTTCTCCTGAGAACGTTGATACCTCATATGTGAAAGAATACTACTTTTGAGGCATACTGCAAAGCTCAGAAGGGAAGAGGCGCCATATTGGAGTTCAGCTTTTGCTGGAATGGTTTGAGGGCGCCATGTCACATAAGCAGAGACAACCTTTTTGTAGCATCTCTTGAAGAAGAAATCTTTGTGAATTTGAAACGCGTTGAGTGAATAAACCATCATCTTTTATCTATAACACGCTTGGACATTCATCATTACAGCAGCGCGGATATTATCCACAAAATTTCCAGATTGAATATCCTGGTGTAACTTCATGGAATTTGAGCGATACAGAGTTTTCATCAATCAGTACATCTCTGCTGATTGTTACTTTGTTGGTCTCTGGGTGCAGGATTCTGTATCCCTTTTGAGTTTCGCTATAGCCCACCAGGACTCCTTGCTTTGCATGTGATTTCCACTTGGAACGTTTTTCTTTGGGAACATACATAAACATTTTGCTTCTAAATATTCTAAGGTGCTTCAGGTTAGGCTTCTCGCAGTTCCATAGCTCATATGGAGTTTTATTTGTGGCTTTACCTGGCACTCTGTTTTGAAGGATAGCAAGCTGTCATGATGGTTTCTCCCAATAAATTGTAGGTAGATACACATCAAACATTCTTCTTCCACTTTCACTTTCATAGTTTTGATGCCTTCCGTGTACAATTTTCAGTCATGAAAATATAGAAAAATCTTTAAATGAGAAGGTGTGTCCAAACTTTTGGTCTGTACTGTATGTTCTGGACATTTTCCCTTTAAGACAGCTAGTGCACTTCATCATTTGACTACACTGGTTGATTTCAATATCATTTGCAAGTTGAACTAGCTTCCTTACTGCTTCTGGGTCTCTGTGCCCAAGACGTCTGTGCCATACATGGATACTGTTCTTATGCAGATCTTGTCTAGCACTGTACACTCTTTCTTTGCATTTTAGCTGATAAAGTTCATCTTGGATTTTTCCTTCTGCAAGAGGATGACCCATCTTTGAGAAAATGCAGCTGTTATCTTTAAACGTAACTACATTCCCCTTTTGAATGAACTTCTTTACTGACAGAAGATTGCTTTCAAGGCTGGGAACATAGAGAACATCCTTTACTGTGATCTTTCTGCTTTGTGCTGAGGAAACTGGACAGTGGAGTTAGACGTCTCCTACTGTCACGCTGTCTAATGATATGTATACAATGTCAGTAAACTATTAATACAGGAACAACACTCTATACAACAACTAGTATAGCAACATCAGCATGTAAGTATAGAATAGATTTACCTGACACGATATAGTTGAACTCAGGGTTAATCTTGAGGACTTGATGAGCTGTAACAGGAAAGAGGTGGACCGGGATCTAACCTGACCCTAAACTGGGGTCCTAACTAATCCCTCACCTTGGAGGTACTGATAATGGTTCAGAGGTCCAAGTCTCCAGCCTAACCCTGTCTCCTATCAGACCCTGAACCCTGTAATCAGTCCTAAGAAGGATCCTGATTACCACCAAAGGGATATGGGCTGATCTCAGCTAAATACACAGATTAGACATATAAGACAGACAGGATAACACTCGCTTGCATACACACTCAAACACCAAAGGAACATAAATGGTCTGGGAAATAAACTCTAACCAAGTTGATCTTAGAACAACTAAGGAGCTCACAACTAAAGTCTATACAGATTCATTCCTATCTGTGGTCTGCATGAAGGTTTCACTGGCAACTCCCCAAGCAGACAACCAGGAATTTAAAGGAAACCAATCAACAAATAATTGTAGCCGGGAGAAACTGCACCCAGTCCCAGCACCGAGCACAGACAGAATTAACTCCCTAGCTGCCAAACACAAAGAAACAGCAGCTCAGCTGTGAGAAGTCAAAATGTGCAACCGCGACGATCTTCGTGGCAATGCACACATGACACCTACTCCTTCCAAAGTCATAGGGTGACCATTACCTAAGATGACCTTTTATGACTTGCTTTCATCAAGGTCAGTGAAGAAATCTTTGTTATTTGTCATATGACTGCTTGCACCAGAATCTATACACCATATGTGTCGACCCGCCACCACAATTGTGGGTTACCAGGGCAATGGGGTACTCAGAGCCGAGCCCGTAGAAGTCTATGGGGATGTCACAGGTAGCTGTGGCTCGGTCTGTGGCCCTGGCGGTCTGGCGTATGTTGGGGGAATATTTACAGGGGATATTTATATACAGTTCGTGACGCCACCTGTAGTCTTCTGGTAATTTATACCAGCGCTGCTGTAGATCTCTGAGGGGATGGTGATGCAGCTAGATGTCGGGTCCCCTACAGGTGGGACTGGTCCCTCAGATCGGGAGTTAGGTAGGGATTGTGCAGGCATGCAATAATAACTCAGTCTCACACGGTCAGCGTCTTTCCATACCTTTACTTGCAAGATGTTCAAGCAGGTCCCAGGGAGGCTGATGGGGTTGATGGAGGATGAGCTTTGAGGCAACGGCTAAGCAAGTTAGGGGCCTCCTTTACTGTCCAATGAAGATGAGTACGACCAGCCTGAAGCGTAGTCCCCTCTATGATTCCAGCTTTCCAAAGCTGTTCTGCCCAGTCAGATTTGTGTTAGGAGCCTTCCTATGAGGGAGCTGAATTCTTATTTTGTCCTGCAGAGACTCAAAGTCTTCACTTCCCCTGACCCCAGTTACGTACTGACTATAAGGGGCTTGTTTGCCGCGACCTAGGGTCCGGTAAATCTCTGGTTTTCTCTTCACTATGCTTGTAGCTAACAGTGATCCTTCGGTCCCCAGTAACCGGTAGCAATGTGCAGGACTTTTCCAAGCCAAACGCACTTTTCCAATAATCTTCCTTCCACTTTGCCCTTCGATTTGCTCGACTCTTAATAGATAGTTCAGTCTTTCTTCCAGTGGGGCACAGCTCTGACTAGACTAAGGTGAATTAGACCACCTGTACCAGCCTCCACGTTCTGAACTGATGACAGGCTCAAACTGGACACGTCTACTCTGTCCAAGGACAGGAAACTGACTGACTAGAAAATCACTCCCTTCCACACCCCTGCTGGGTGTGTCAGAAGTGTACATGATGTCATGAAGAGACCTTAACTGTTACCTCTCCACTCATCCTCCTGGTATTGTGTACCAGGGCTACACATTCCCCCATGGTAAACGACAGCACTCCCGGGCTGTAAAATACAAAAGAACATTTTGTTTATGCATGAAAACATTAACAATAACATTAATTCGTCCCATCCGGGAGGTGAGGATATCTTGAACGTTGCAAACAATAACATCATATATAGAAATACAAAAGTATTAAATAGCATTCAATAAATATACGGTATACTTGTGAAGGACCCGCACCAAACCTTCAACGTGGGTCCTGGGTGGGCTGCAGGACATCCGATTGCAGACCTCACTCAGTGCCACACCACACGGGTTTTTGGTTCAGAGGTAAGTCAAGGTTTCATGTGAAACCATTAAAAAGGCACAAAGTGCAACTATTTACAGGATACAGTTTTTGGGCTGGCTCAGTCCTCAGCCTCTGAGTCCATTGTTAAACGAAGACATAATAGGGAAAACACATTTATATATATAGACTTTTTACAATGTTCACATAAATTCGTTATAACTACTGCTGATATCTAATGGGTAATTTCCCTTTTGTGATTCTCTCTGATCTACGTGGTGTAGTTTCAGGTATATCAAGTTGCGATCTGTCTGCACTGCGTAACGGCAAACTATAGAACTGCCTTAATCTTTCTATGGATCTGGCAAGCGTACTGATGGCTGGGCGGTGTGAGTCAGCTTCACCAGGGGATCCCATAGTATGGGGCGCTGCTTCAGATGATCCATCTTGAGGTTCCACAGGTTGAGGTGTTGCTGAGATGGGTAACTCCTGAGCGGGCTCAACTGGCACCACAGGCACAACTGGAGGTAAAACTTCCTCTTGTGGCTGATAAAACTGCAACACTGGAATTATCACAGCATCTCCCAGTCTAGGCCAATCCGCAGGAAAATCTCCCAGATCGGTGTGGATGACCTCTTCCTTTCTTTCTCCTTGATTGAGGACAGGGTTCTTTTCACAACGCTTTAAGTGTTCTGGACACAACTTCAAATGATCTCTGGACACAGTGGTTGTTGTTCTTCCTCCGTCTTTACTGACGACACAAACTTTTCTGTTGTCATATTTAGAATCTTGTATGACGTAGGGTTCTTGCTCCCACTGGTTATCCAGTTTGTGCATCTTCCTTTTTCTTTTTAATACTACCTCTCCAGGCATCAGAGGCTTGGCAGGAGCATTTCGGTTGTAAACATCTTCCTGTTTCTCCCGTGCCTTATTGAGACTTTCCTCCACACAGATTTGTACTCTTCTGTATTGCTCTTGCCGATTGATGTCCCAGTTTTCCACGGCGTCGTCCGCCTCCGGTTCTACCACTCCAAGTTCTAGATCCATTGGTAGTTTTCCGGGCCTTGCTCTCATAAGATAGGCGGGAGTGCAGTTAGTTGAGCTTACAGGTATATGATTATACAAATCAACCAAATCAGGCAGTAAATCCGGCCATCGATTCCTGTCTTCCAACGGTATGGATCTCAACAAGTCAAGGACAATATGGTTCATCTTTTCACAGAGACCGTTGGTTTGAGGGTGGTATGGTGTCGTTCTAATTTTCTTGCACCCGTACATATGACAGAATTCCTTGAATAAATCGGCTTCAAAAGCAGGTCCCTGATCGGTTATAGACTTGCTCCGGATACCCATGCGGTCTGCAGAAACTTGCTTGAAAGGTCTTCGCTGCCGTCACCGCGGTCTGGTCCTTAACTGGAACAACTACCAGAAATCTGGAGTAATGGTCCACCATGGTCAAGGCGTATGAGTATCCAGATCTACTTGGCGACAATTTGACGTGGTCCAGGGCCACAATCTCCAGAGGACGAGTCGTCCGGATAGGTTGCAGGGGTGCCTTCTGACTACCGTAGTCCTTTCTTCTGAGACCAAAGGGTCCACAGTTCCGACACCACCTCTCGATGGAGCTGCGCATCCCTACCCAGTAGAACCGGCATCTCAACAGGGTCTCCAGCTTTCTCCAGCCAAAGTGTCCTGCTTGATCGTGGTATGCTTCCAACACCATTGGGATGTCTGCCTTGGGGACCACGATTTGCCAGACCATCTCATGGGTTCTGGGGTTGACGTATCTCCTGCACAACTTCTCACGGTATAGGAACAACCTGCTTTTCTCGTTCCACAGGAGCTTGGCTGACATAGGTGCATCCTTTTCCAGAGAGGAGCCTTCCTGTCTTAACAACTCCTTGATGCGGCTGACCACTGGATCACTGTCCTGAGTCTCTTTCCAGCTATGATGGGGTAAAGGATTTAATGTTGCACCATACTGCTTTCTGTGGACTCGATGCTCGTGGACTACCCCATTTCGATGGAACGCAGGTAGCTCAATTTCTTCCAGGTCGTCCGATTCTTCTTCCGTGTCAGAGTCATGCGGCCTTCGGGACAACGCATCAGCATTAGCATTCTTTCGACCTGCCCGGTACTTGATAGTAAACTGGTAATTGGACAACCGAGCCATCCATCGCTGCTCCATGGCACCCAGCTTGGCGGTTTCCAGGTGCGTTAAGGGGTTGTTATCTGTAAACGCAGTGAACTTATTGGAGGCCAGATAGTGCTTAAATCTTTCAGTAATGGCCCAGACCAGCGCCAGAAACTCTAGCTTGAAGCTGCTATAATTTTCCGGATTCCTTTCAGTTGGCCTGAGTTTTCTGCTGGCATATGCGATGACTTTTTCTTGGCCATTCTGCTTCTGACTGAGAACTGCTCCCAAACCTTCATTACTGGCGTCGGTGTACAACAGGAACGGTTGGCTGTAATCAGGATAGGTTAAGATCTCATCACCTGTCAGGATCTCTTTCATCTTTTGGAATGCTTCAGCCTGTTCTTTACCCCAATTGAAAGGAGGGTTTCTGCTCTTTAGGGATTGTCCTACTAGGAGGTCCTGTAAAGGGGCTGCCTTCTTCGTGTAATCTTTCACGAATCTCCTGTAGTAACCCGTTAGTCCCAGGAACTGTCGCACTTCCTTAAGGTTCTTCGGCTCCGGCCACTTCTGGATGGCAGTGACTTTCTCTGGGTCCGGCGCTACTCCTTCCGAACTGACGATGTGCCCCAAGTATTGTACCTTCTGTTTGAGTAGATGGCATTTTGAGGGTTTCAACTTCATCCCGTACCTGGACAGGGACTCGAATACTTCTGCCAGGTGCTTCAGATGGTCCTCATATGTCTTGGAATACACGATAACGTCGTCTAGGTATAGCAGCACGGTTTCAAAATTGAGATGTCCCAGACAGTTTTCCATCACTCTCTGAAATGTTCCTGGGCACTACTGAGCCCAAACGGCATTCTGTCGAACTCACAGAGCCCCATTGGGGTGGTGAAAGCCGTTTTCTCACGATCCTCCTCAGCCACAGCCACTTGCCAGTAACCACTAGTCAGATCAAGGGTAGAAAAGTAGTTAGCCGTTTTCAGAGCAGCTAATGATTCCTCTATACGTGGTAGCGGGTATGCATCCTTGTGTGTTATGCGGTTCACCTGCCTGTAATCCACACACATTCTCATACTACCATCTTTCTTTTTAACCAGAACTAGAGGGGCTGCCCAGGGGCTACAACTATCCCTTATCACCCCAGCTTTCTTCATATCATTCAACATTTCTTTAGCTTTCTGATAATGAGCTGGAGGTATGGGCCTATACCGCTCTTTGATGGGAGGATGATTGCCTGTAGGGATATGATGTTGTACTCCCTTAATTGTCCCAAAATCAAGTGGATTTTTGCTAAACACTTGGGCGTACTCTTGCACCACCCGTAATACCCCTTGCTTCTGGTGAGCGGGAGTGGTGTCCGTCCCAACATGGAGTTGCTGACACCATTCCGCCACCTGAGTTGCTGGGTCATTGTCCTCCTCTATTTGACAGGAGTCTAAGGACTCAGCCGGGAGAATAGAATTATTATCAACAGCATGAAGTTTAGCAATGGTTGCATAACGGGGTAAATTTACCTCATCATCTCCCCAATTGAGAAGCCGTACCGGTACTCTTCCATTCACCACCTCTACTACTCCTCTAGCAGTCATAAGTGTAGGTCTATGTTCTGAATGGTGGGGTTCTACTACAGCTTGGTAATTCTGTCCTCTCAGACCTATGGCTGCCCTGCACCAAATGATCATTTCACTCATTGGGGGTATCACAATAGGATCTGAGTCAGTGACCCGTACATTACCAATTTCGCCGTCGGTAAGCTTCGCTTGCTGCTGACACACCAGGGCCCGGATCTCTCTTTGGATTACTCCTCTCTGCCTTGGTCGGGCAATCTCAGCGAGCTGTTGGAGTAAGAATACAACTTCTCCCAAACAATTACCGATAATGTTAGTACCCAAAATGATATTTAAACCGTTCTCCTCATTTACAGTCTTTACTACCAGAAGCCCTTGGTCTTTCAACTCCTCTCTGCCCACCTTTACATCTACACATTTTGTTCCGAGTACTTCTACAGGAAGACCATTCGAAGCATACACAGTAAAGTCAAGGCTCGGAGGTTTAAGACTGTCCATTGACCAGTACTTGGTATATAGAGCATCAGGTATTAGGGTCACCTGGGACCCAGTGTCTAACAATGCTGGAACAGCAATACCATCTAGAATAATAGACAGGTAGGGTCGCCCGCCCACATACCTGCGGTTCCAGTCTAGGGGGCCTGACGGGTATTCTCCTGGGTGTTGGCCCTTGGACCCAGGTTCTGCCCGTTTAAAGGACACTGTGTAGACAGATGACCTTTCCGGTTGCAGCGGTAACAGATGATCTCTCGACGAGAAGGGTGTTGATCAGAGGTTGCTCCTGGGGGTGGCGTTGTCCTCCTCCGGGGGGGCGACGTCTTCTTTCTTCTCCGGTGCATCCACGGAACGTCCTCTGGGCAGTCAGCTAACAAGATCTTCCCTTCCTCTTCTTTCCGCAGCTGTAGGGCACTCATCACAGCGGCCAGATTTTTAGTCAGCTGGCGCACCTCTGAGCGCAGACAGTCCAATTCACTAGGAGGTGTCACCTGCGTTTTGGTTTCTGCCACTAGCGGGGAACAGGGGGTTACTGCCGGTTCCAGAGTGACTTCACCCTGATGATGTTGGGTGGCCACCTCAGGTTTGCCCAGGGGCCGCAGCCCTTTTATTGCCATGTCCTTTAGGGCATCAAAGGTAGCATCAGGATGATCTAAGGACCACCAATTCACAGTTCTGCGTTCCTCTGGGGATCTCAATCCCTGTATAAATTGTTCTTTCAGCATTCTATTCTCGTCGATAGCATTTAAATGGTTAATTTGCTTGAGGGCTCTCAGGGCTCCCTGTAGTCGGCAAGCATAGTCCCGGATGCTGTCACCTGGCTGTTGTGAACAGTGATAGAAGGCCATCCGGAGATCCGTTTCTGTGCGGTCTTCAAATATGGCATGTAGCTTAAGGAAGATCGCAGGTACCGACTCCTGATCAACGGTATCCCAAGTCTCCACTTCCCTTTCAGCAGCGCCAGTTAGCTGCCCTATTAGCACAGCAGCTTTTTGTCTCTCAGGCATGGAGTACATTTCTAGGATGCTGCATAACTTCCGCTTGAAGCCTGCTAATGTGCCTGGCTCACCGCTGTATTGGGGAAGCCATTTCGCCCCAGGCATATATGGGAGCGTTAGTGGCATGATCGGGACTACCGGACTGGGTGCAGGGCCTGCGCCCCCATCTGGCGCTACAATACCAGACGGTGCGGGATTGGGGCCTCCGGCTGGGGCCGCACTGTCAGCCGGTTGTTGTGACATCTTAGCGCCCCCTTGGTTAAACGGAGCCTACCAGTTTCAGACGCTGCTACTTCACAGGCACCGCAGTGGGAACAGGACCTTCGTCGCAGGCGCTCTGATGTCAGAGCGTTCACTTCCTGTCGCAGGACCTGCCGCTCTATTTTGCGATGCAATTTGCGATGCGGATTGCAATGCAGATTGTGATGCAGTTTGCTATGCGGATTGTGATGCAGATTGCGATGCAGTTTGCGATGTGGTTTGCGATGCAGATTGCTATGCAGTTCGCGATGCGGTTTGCGATGCAGATTGCTATGCAGTTCGCGATGTGACTTGCGATGCAGTTTGGGGTGCAAGTTGGGGGCGTGTCCAAGACTTTGCGCGCTCTTTCAGGTACGCCCACCTTCTTCTCCAGCGCCTGAGGGCGCGAATATGGCGACAAAGATGGCGATTTTGGCGCCAAAAGTGCAAACAGTCCTTTTTCACAAAAACACTCCACAGGCACACAGGGCTCGCAATGCTGCAAGTTTCGTATCCTGTTCGTGACGCCAAGTTTTTGTGTCGACCCGCCACCACAATTGTGGGTTACCAGGGCAATGGGGTACTCAGAGCCGAGCCCGTAGAAGTCTATGGGGATGTCACAGGTAGCTGTGGCTCGGTCTGTGGCCCTGGCGGTCTGGCGTATGTTGGGGGAATATTTACAGGGGATATTTATATACAGTTCGTGACGCCACCTGTAGTCTTCTGGTAATTTATACCAGCGCTGCTGTAGATCTCTGAGGGGATGGTGATGCAGCTAGATGTCGGGTCCCCTACAGGTGGGACTGGTCCCTCAGATCGGGAGTTAGGTAGGGATTGTGCAGGCATGCAATAATAACTCAGTCTCACACGGTCAGCGTCTTTCCATACCTTTACTTGCAAGATGTTCAAGCAGGTCCCAGGGAGGCTGATGGGGTTGATGGAGGATGAGCTTTGAGGCAACGGCTAAGCAAGTTAGGGGCCTCCTTTACTGTCCAATGAAGATGAGTACGACCAGCCTGAAGCGTAGTCCCCTCTATGATTCCAGCTTTCCAAAGCTGTTCTGCCCAGTCAGATTTGTGTTAGGAGCCTTCCTATGAGGGAGCTGAATTCTTATTTTGTCCTGCAGAGACTCAAAGTCTTCACTTCCCCTGACCCCAGTTACGTACTGACTATAAGGGGCTTGTTTGCCGCGACCTAGGGTCCGGTAAATCTCTGGTTTTCTCTTCACTATGCTTGTAGCTAACAGTGATCCTTCGGTCCCCAGTAACCGGTAGCAATGTGCAGGACTTTTCCAAGCCAAACGCACTTTTCCAATAATCTTCCTTCCACTTTGCCCTTCGATTTGCTCGACTCTTAATAGATAGTTCAGTCTTTCTTCCAGTGGGGCACAGCTCTGACTAGACTAAGGTGAATTAGACCACCTGTACCAGCCTCCACGTTCTGAACTGATGACAGGCTCAAACTGGACACGTCTACTCTGTCCAAGGACAGGAAACTGACTGACTAGAAAATCACTCCCTTCCACACCCCTGCTGGGTGTGTCAGAAGTGTACATGATGTCATGAAGAGACCTTAACTGTTACCTCTCCACTCATCCTCCTGGTATTGTGTACCAGGGCTACACACATATATGCTTTGCAGATGGGCCTGTACTGGCATTACATGCAGCTTCAGCACATACAGAATCTTCCTCTACAGCTGTTTTAACCCTTTGATGACTGTTCTGCTTTTTAAGCAGACTCATTCTTACTTTCCAAATTCTGCAGTCTGCTTTAAGGTGGCCGGTGTTTTACAGACAAAACATTCACGAGTTTCTCTTAGATTGCTCTTATATTTAGGGAAATCCTGTGTCTTTAATGCTGCTTCTCCTCTGGATTCATTACTGCAGCTTACATGCTGCGTTTTTCTCTTGAATTCATTCACAAGTTTGCCTTTAACATACTCTTTTGTCAGCTCATCATCTGGCCATGCATCTAGTGCAGTCACGAGTGTGTCATAACTCTCTGGAAGGAAGACCACTTAATAGAAGTGCAGCAACATGAAAATCTTTAATTTATTCTCCAATACCACTGAGACGCTCCACAATCTCTAGGGTTTTTGTTAATTAGTCCTGCATATTCCGTCCTTCACTTAGCTTAGACTGATACAGTGTTCCGAGAAAATGGCCGCTGCATCCTCAGATTCAGATCTCATCTCAAGATCTCGAGAGACGAGATCTGAAACTGAGCATGCGCCGCACTCAGCGGCCATTTTATCGGAGGCTACAGCATCGCAGCAATGGAGCTGCCAGGGCCTCCGGGGATTGAGGAAATGCCGGCAGAGCCGCGACTCTGCACAAAGAGCCGCTGCCGTCCCCCAGCACAGCGCCCCCAACGCTGCACAAGGAGGAGCCGCCGCAGAGAGCACTGCTGATACGATGAGGTATCCAACACCTTCCTTCTGAGACACCCCCTCCCTTCATCTTCATTACCACTCCCCCCACCATATGTAGATTGGTCCATACCGGCGTATAAGATGACACCCGGCGTATAAGAAGACTCCCCCACTTTTAAGAAGATTTTATATTTTGACTGGAAATGTTGGGGGGTCGTCTTATACGCCCAGTCGTCTTATACGCCAGAAAATATGGTATCTGTGCAGCATCTACAGCAGGCTGCTTCTCTCATACACAGACATGGGAAAACAGGAAATACAGTCACATGCTATCCCTGTGTGAGCCTCTGGGAGGTTTTTTGTTCTAACTTTATACACAGCATACAAAACTAGCAACTAAACACTCAGAGACAGAAAGGGAGTTGTTGCACTAAACATATTCCAACAGTACTGGTCACATCACTGATTTTGTTTTGCTCGTTCGGCGAATGATGAGCAGTTTATTTATTCTGCAACACTCATTCATAATAAGGGTATGTGCACACGTTGCGGATTCTGTTGCGGATCCGCAGCGGATTTTGCCCTGCGGATCCGCAGCAGAACTGCAAGTGATGTACAGTACCATTCTAGTCAATGAAAATCAAAAAACGCACTGCACATGCTGCGGATTTTTCCACGCAGATTTGCTGCGGATTTAAAACTGCAGCATGACACTTCTTTTGTGCAGATCCGCAGCGTTTTGAGACCTGCTCCATTATAGGAATCCACAGGTCTCAAAACGCAGGGGAAATCCGCACAAAAACTGCAGTAAATCTGCACTAAATCCGCAGGTAAAACGCAGGTCATTTTACCTGCGGATTTAGCAAAATCTGCAGTTTTAAATCCGCAGCAAATCTGCGCGGATAAATCCGCAGTATGTGCACTGCGTTTTTTGATTTCCATTGACTAGAATGGTACTGTACATCACTTGCAGTTCTGCTGCGGATCCGCAGGGCCAATGTGTGCACATAGCCTAATTGTTCAGTGTAAATGCAACTTCAGAGTCTGCATTTGGTTCATCATATAGGTGACACTATTTTATGTCCTATTAACTCCAGCTGAACCTCCTGAATTGGAGGATGTAAATGACTGGTCCCGCACATCAATTTCCAATCATTCCTGACACGTGAACCCAACTGCTCCACTAAATCAAAACCTTCAGCACCTTATCAGTGCTGGAGCCTTTTTCAGGTGTCACATCACCAAGGCCAGGCACGTCGGTGGCACATCCACTATGTTCGGGACCAGTTGGTAACAAATGTCATCTTGTGGCTTGTCTAGAAAAGGAATCTGTCACCAGATTTTTGCCACCTAAAGGTACAGCAGCATAGTTTAGAGACAGAGACCCTAATTCCTGTGATGTGTCATTTACTGGCTGCTGTACTTTTCATAATAACACTATATTATCAGCAGGTGAGGACTGCTAGAGGACAAGTAAACCTTATGCCACTATATTCATGTGCCCCCACCATTGATTGGCAGCATTCTGCCTATGCACAGAACAGTACATCCACAGTACATGTACAGTACATGCAGTGTACACAGCTGTCAATCAGATAAAATATTGATTTTATTGATTGGTAGAAAACAACACAGTAAGTGTATGTCACTGTCATTAGGGTCTCTGCCCCTTTATCAGGCTGCTCTCAGATGGGGTAGCAAAAACCTGGTGACAAAATCCCTTTAATTACTTTTAATTTAATATGCAAACTGCCTCTTAAATTTAATATCCACTGTGAAAAATGTTGTGCCTCTATTTTTAGTAGTTTTAGGCCACGTTCCCATGTGCAAAAATGCTGCTTTTTTGGTTTCTCCTTTGATTTAGTTTTTTTTAAGGCTATGTGCCCACAATAGGTTTTTGTGTGTTTTGGGAGCTGCATATTTTCGTTGTGTCAAAAACGCAGCGTCTTACAGTTCCAGCAGAGTGGAGGGGATTTATAGATATCTCCTGCCCAATCAGCTTCTTTTACTCAGCGTAAACTGATCTGCGTTGCGTGTTTGAAATCTGTAACATGTCACTGTCTCTTGCAGGTACACTGAGTTTTATGTGCAGATTTTTCTCCTAGACTTGCAGTAGATGCAGAAAATCCGTGGCGGAGATGCATCAAAAATGATGTAATCCGCAAGTACCTGAAATAATAAAGTTTTTTAAAGCCAAATACCACGAAGTATAAAAGAAGGTTGGTTAAACCCCTTAACGACTGCCGATAAGCCTTTTAACGGCGGCAGTTAAGGGTACTTATTCCTCAGCTCCGCTTTTTAACAGCGCTGAGAAATAAGTGGATAGCACCCCCCATACTCAGAAAATCTCCTGGTGACTCACCTACCAGGAGTAGCTGAGACCTCTGAGAACATGATTCGGGTCAGTGTTTACCGACTCCAGTGTTGCGGAAAAAAGTCAGATTTCCTATTTAATTTCTCTCTTCTTGATGTGAGTGCACATCAGAGGAGAGAGTAATGGGGTCCCCCTATACCACCCAGTGCCTCCAGTGTCCCTGGACCCTTCTGTACCCCCCTGGCCATCGGCGTTTTCTTCTGGGAAGAAAATGGCGGGTGCATGCGCAGTGTGCCCTATGACATCTGCCAACCTGCACCCCGGAACAATAGGAAATTTTTCCTACTGGTTCATCTTGATCACTGTGATCACTGTGATAGACCCTATCAGAGTGATCAAAATAAAAAAAAAGTAAATCAAACCCCCCTTTTTCACCCCCTTAGTTGGGTAAAAATAATAAATTAAAATAAAGTATTTATTTCCATTCTTACATTATGGTTAGGGTAAGAGTTATGGTTGGGCTTATAGTTGGGGTTAGGGTTGAGCTAGGGTTAGGGTTATGGTTGGGGTTATAGCTAGGGTTAGGGTAGTGTTAGGGTTGGGGTGTTGGGGTTATGATGTGTTGGGGTTAGGGTTGTGGTTATGGTTGGTATTAGGGTTAGGGATGTGTTGGGGTTAGGGCTGTGTTAGGGTTGGAGTTAGAACTGGGGGGTTTCCACTGTTTAGGTACATCAAGGGGTCTCCAAAACAAAAATGGCACCCGCCATTGATTCCAGACAATTTTGTGTTCAAAAAGTCAAACGGTGCTCCTTCCCTTCTGAGCCTTGCCATGTGCCCAAACAGTTGCTTTCCCCCACATACGGTGTATCGGCGTACTCAGGAGAAATTGCACAACAAATTTTGTGGTCCATTTTCTCCGGATACCCTTGTGAAAATGAAAAAGTTTGGTTCCAAAGTAAATTTTTTGTGAAAAAAGTAAAATGTTCATCAATTCCTTCCACGTTGCTTTAGTTCTCGTGAAGCACCTGAAGGGTTAATAAACTTCTTGAATGTGGTTTTGCGCACCATGAGGGGTGCAGTGTTAAAATGGTGTCACTTTTGGGTGTTTTCTATCATATTGATCCTCCAAACTCACTTGAAACGTGAGGCGGTCCCTAAAAAAATGGTTTCGTGAATTTTGTTGGAAAAATTAGAAATCGCTGGTCAACTTTTAACCCTCATAACATCCTAACAAAAAAAGTTATGTTTCCAAAATTGTGCTGATGTAAAGTAGACATGTGGGAAATGTTATTTATTAACTATTTTGTGTGATATGACTGATTTAAGGGCACAAAAATTAAAAGTTTGAAAATTGCAAAATTTTCAAAATTTTTGCCAATTTCCTTTTTTTTCATAAATAAATGTAAGTCATATTGAATAAATTTTACCACTAACATGAAGTACAATATGTCACGAAAAAACACTCTCTGGCGGCGGTCCCAATGCAGCCTCCCTGTGCTCTGTGGTGCAGTGGTGTCGGGGCTCTGTAGTGTGGGTGCAGCGAGGCTCTGTGCTCTGTGGGGGCTCCGCTGGCGTTTCAAAGGCCGAAAGGCCCCCGCAGCTCCGTTGCTGCGACGCGGAGTCCTCCTGAAGCATGGCTGCCAGGGGCCTCCGGAAAGATACGACACGCAGTCCTTCTGAAGAATGGCCGCCAGGGGCCTTCGGAAAGATGGCCGCTGGAGGCGGCGCATGCTCCGATTCAAATCTCGGCAACGAAATCTCATCCCGAGATCTCGTTTCCTGAGATCTCGGGACAAGATCTCGTTGCCGAGATCTGAATCGGAGCATGCGCCGCCTCCAGCGGCCATCTTTCCGTAGGCCCCTGGTGGCCATTCTTCAGGAGGACTGCGCGTCGCATCTTTCCGGACGCCCCTGGAGGCCATGCTTCAGGAGGACTGCGTGTCGCATCTTTCCGGAGGCCCCTGGAGGCCATGCATCAGGAGGACTCCGCGTCGCAGCAATGGAGCTGCGGGGGGCTTTCGGCCTTTGACGAAATGCCGGTGGAGCCCCCCACGCAGCACAGACCCCCACTGCAGCCACACTACAGAGCCCAGACACCACCGCACCACAGAGCACAGGGAGGCTGCAGTGGGACCGCAGCCACCGGATTTGTGAGTATATTGCCACCCCACAGAGCACAGCCACCCCACGGAAACAGCCACCCCACAGAGCACAACCACCCCACCCCATGGACACAGCCACCCCACAGAGCACAGCCACCCCACGGACACAGCCACCCCAACAGAGCACAGCCACCCCCACGGACACAGCCACCCCACAGAGCACAGCCTCTCCACGGACACAGCCACCGCACCAGCCTGGACCACTGAACGACCCCTGTGACCACTCCTCTACCTGTGCTGATTCCTTCGCTGGTAAGCTGAATTCGGACTGTAAGACGAACTCCCATTTGACACAATATTTTTTTTCCCCTATTTTCCTTCTGAAAATTTGGGGTGCGTCTTATAGTCCGAAAAATACGGTAAATTGACAGTAATCAGAATTGGCCCGTTCATTAAGTACCAAATTGGCCCGTTCATTAAGTACCAAATTGGCTCTGTCACTAAGGGGTTAAAACACAGCGTCTAAAACGTGCTAAAAATGAATGTAAAAAAGCACAAGTAACCTAATTAGTGTAATGAGTGCAGAAAATCTGAAACATAAAAAACTTACCCAATGCTCATCGTGGGAACATAGCCTAATGCAGGTTTTAGCGCAGAGTCGGGATTCTGCACGGAAAAACACAATTGCGCTTTTTACACGCTTTTTTAATGTTTAGCCTGACAGTGGCCATGAGTTTTAATGAAGTCATATTTACTTTCTTTGAACTGTTACAGATTTTCTGCACCAAAAACACAGCAGAAAAAAACGCATTTACGCAACATGGGAACATGGCCTTAATATCTCCCCTTACTCCCCGTAACATCGCAGTATTATCCTATATATATATATTGTAACCAGTTCAGGGGGTATATAGCTCTGGGATCGCCGTCTCGGGTAGACGGAGTGGCATAAAGAGTCCAATCACCGACAGCAGCACTGGTGCAAACTGGCGTCAACCAGCTTTTATTAACCCCTTCACCCCCAAGGGTGGTTTGCACGTTAATGACCGGGCCAATTTTTACAATTCTGACCACTGTCTCTTTATGAGGTTATAACTCTGGAACGCTTCAACGGATCTTCGCGATTCTGAGATTGTTTTCTCGTGACATATTGTACTTCACATTAGAAGTAAAATTTCTTTGATATAACTTGCGTTTATTTTTGAAAAAAAACGCAAATATGGCGAAAATTTTTAAAATTTTGCAATTTTCAAACTTTGAATTTTTATTCCCTTAAAACAGAGAAATATGTCGCACAAAATAGTTAATAAATAACATTTCCCACATGTCTACTTTACATCAGCACAATTTTGGAACCAAAATTTTTTTTTGTTAGGAAGTTATAAGGGTTAAAAGTTGACCAGCGATTTCTCATTTTTACAACAAAATTTACAAAGCCATTTTTTTTAGGGACCACCTCTCATTTGAAGTCACTTTGAGGGGTCTATATGGCAGAAAATACCCAAAAGTGACACCATTCTAAAAACTGCACCCCTCAAGGTACTCAAAACCACATTCAAGAAGATTATTAACCCTTCAGGTGCTTCACAGGAACTAAAGCAACGTGGAAGGAAAAAATGAATATTTAACTTTTTAGCCACAAAAATGATCTTTTACAAACTTTTTTTTTATTTTCACTAGGGTAAAAGGAGAAAATGGGCAGATAAGGTTGTTATGCAATTTCTCATGAGTACGCCAATACCCAATATGTGGGGGAAAACCACTGTTTGGGCACACGGCACAGCTCGTAAGGGAAGGAGCGCCATTTGACTTTCTCAAACTAAAATTGGCTGGAATTGAGATTGGACGCCATGTCGTGTTTGGAGAGCCCCTGATGCGCCTAAACAGTGGAAACCCCCACAAGTGACACCATTTTGGAAACTAGACCCCCTAAGGTACTTATCTAGATCTGTTGTGAGCACTTTGAACTCCCAAGTGTTTCACAAAAGCTTATAATGCCTGGGTGTGAAAAAAAAAAAAAAAAACAATTTTCCACAAAAATGATTTTTTAGTCCCAAATTTTTGAATTTTCCCAAGGAAATTGGACCCCAAAAGTTGTTGTCCAATTTGTCCTGAGTACGCTGATACCCCATATGTGGGGAGGGGGGAACTGTTTGGGTGCACGGCAGGGCTTGGAAAGGAAGTAGTAACGTTTTGGAATGCAGACGTTGATGGGGGTCATGTTCCGTTTGCAGTGCCCCAGATGAGCCTAAACAGTGGAAACCCCCACAAGTGACCCCATTTTGGAAACTATACCCCCTAAGGAACTTATCTAGATCTTTGGTGAGCACTTTGAACCCCCAAGTGCTTCACACAAGTTTATAATGCCCGGGCATGAAAATAAAAAATCCTATTTTTTTCCCACAAAAATTATATTTTAGTCACTAATTTTTTATTTTCTCAAGGGTAACAGGAGAAATTGGACCACATAAGTTGTTGTCCAATTTGTCCTGAGTACGCTGATACCCCATATGTGGGTGGGAACCACTGTTTGGGCGCACCGCAGAGCTCGGAATGGAAGGAGCACCATTTGACTTTTTCCAACCAAAATTGGCTGGAATTGAGATTGGATGCCATGTTGCATTTGGAGAGCCCCTGATGTGCCTAAACAGTGGAAACCCCCCACAAATGACCCCATTTTGGAAACTAGACCCCCTAAGGAACTTTTCTAGATCTTTGGTGAGCAATTTGAACCCCCAAGTGCTTCACACAAGTTTATAACGTAGAGCCGTAAAATTTAAAAATCATATTTTTTCCACAAAAATGATCTTTTCACCCCAATTTTTATTTTTCCAAGGGTAACAAGACTCCAAAAGTTATTGTGCAATTTGTCCTGAGTGCGCTGATACCCCATATGTGGGGGTAAACCACTGTTTGGGTGCATGGCAGAGTTTGGAAGGGAAGGAGCGCCGTCTGACTTTTTCAACGCAGAATTGGCTGGACGCCATGTCTGTTTGGAGAGCTCCTGATCTGCCTAAACAGTGGAAACCCCCATAAATGACGCCATTTTGGAAACTAGACCCCTCAAGGAACTTATCTAGATGTGTGGTGAGAACTTTTAACCCCCAGGTGTTTCACTAAAGTTTATAACGTACAGCCGTAAAATAAAAAATCTTTTTTTTTTTACAAAAATGATTTTTTCGTCCCCAATATTTTATTTTCACAAGGGTAACAGAAGAAATTGGAACCCAAAAGTTGTTGTCCAATTTGTCCTGAGTACGCTGATACCCAATATGTGGGAGAAAACTACTGTATGGGCGCACGTCAGGGCTCGGAAGGGAAGTAGTGACGTTTTGGATTGCAGACTTTGATGGAATGGTCTGGGGCGTCATGTCACATTTGGAGAGCCCCTGATGCACCTATACAGTGGAAACCCCCCACAAGTGACCCCATTTTGGCAAATAGACCCCAAGGAACTTATCTAGATGTGTGGTGAGCACTTTGAACCCCGAAGTGCTTCACAGAAGTTTATAACGTACAGCCGTAAAAATAAAAAATCTTTTTTTTTTTTTTACAAAAATGATTTTTTCGCCCCAATATTTTATTTTCACAAGGGTAACAGAAGAAATTGGAACCCAAAAGTTGTTGTCCAATTTGTCCTGAGTACGCTGATACCCAATATGTGGGAGAAAACTACTGTATGGGCGCACGTCAGGGCTCGGAAGGGAAGTAGTGACGTTTTGGATTGCAGACTTTGATGGAATGGTCTGGGGGCGTCATGTCACATTTGGAGAGCCCCTGATGCACCTATACAGTGGAAACCCCCCACAAGTGACCCCATTTTGGCAAATAGACCCCACAAGGAACTTGTCTAGATGTGTGGTGAGCACTTTGAACCCCGAAGTGCTTCACAGAAGTTTATAACGCACAGCCGTAAAAATAAAAAATCCTTTTTTTTTTTGCAAAAATGATATTTTCGCCCCCAGTTTTTTATTTTCCCAAGGGTAGCAGAAGAAATAGGACAAATTGCACAATAACTCTTGGGGTCCAGAGTACGCTGATACCCCATATGTGGGGATAAACTACTGTTTGGACGCATGGCAGAGCTGAGAAGTGAAGGAGCACCGTTTGACTTTTTCAACGCAGAATTGGCTGGAATTGAGATCAGACGCCATGTCACATTTGGAGAGCCCCTGATGTGCCTAAACAGCGGAAACCCCCCAATTCTAACTCCAACCCTAACCCCAACACACCCCTAACCCTAGTCCCAACCCTAACCACAAACCTAACCCTAACACACCCCTAATCCCAACCCTAACCCTAATCCTAACTTTAGCGCCAACCCTAACCCTAACCCTAATGGGAAAATGGAAATAAATACTTTTTTTTAATTTTATTATTTTTCCCTTATTAAGGGGGTGATAAAGGGGGGTTTGATTTACTATTTATAGTGGGTTTTTATGATTGGCAGCTGTCACGCTAAAAGACGCTTTTTATTGCAAAAATAGTTTTTGCATCATCACATTTTGAGAGCTATAATTTTTGCATATTTTGGCCCACAGAGTCATGTGAGGTCTTATTTTTTGCGGGACGAGTTGACGTTTTTATTGGTACCATTTTTGAGCACGTGACGTTTTTTGATCGCTTTTTATTTCGATTTTTGGGAGGTTAGAATGAACAAAAATCAGCAATTCATGAATTTCTTTTGGGGGAGGCGTTTATACCGTTCCGCGTGTGGTAAAATTGATAAAGCAGTTTTATTCTTCGGGTCAGTACGATTATGGCGATACCTCATTTATATCATTTTTTCATGTTTTGGCGCTTTTATAGAATAAAAACAATTTTATATAAAAAATAATTATTTTTGCATCGCTTTATTCTGCGAGCTATAACTTTTTTATTTTTTCGCTGATGATGCTTTGTGATGGCTCGTTTTTTGCGGGACAAGATGACGTTTTCAGCGGTACCATGTTTTTTTATATCAGTCTTTTTGATCGCGCGTTATTCCACTTTTTATTCGGCGGTATGATGATAAAGCATTGATTTTTTCCTTCGTTTTTTTTTTTTTTTTTTAAGGGGTTCACTAAAGGGGTTAACTAGTGGGACAATTTTATAGGGGGGGTCGTTACGGACGCGGCGATACCAAATATGTGTACTTTTATTGTTTTTTTTTTTTTATTTACAGGAAGAAGTGAATTTATTGGGGAATATTTTTTTTTTTTTATCTATTTTGGATTTTTTTTTTACACATGTTTATTTTTACTTTTTTAAATTTTTTACTTTGTCCCAGGGTGGGACATCACAGTATTTTATCAGATCGCTGGTGTGACAGTGTGCACAGCACTCTGTCACACCAGCGATCGCACAGGCATAGATGCAGGCTTCTCAGTGCCTGCTCTCGGCAGGCACTGAGGTAGCCGCCTCCCTCCAGGACCCCGGCGCCATCTTGGATCCGGGTCCTGGGAGGGAGGAAGCCCTCAGAACAGCGCGATCACATCGCGCTGCTCTGAGGGTCTCAGGGGGGCGCGCAGGGAGCCCCCACCCTGCGCGATCCTCCCCTGTGCCCCCAGTACACCGCGATCATGTTTGATCGCGGTGTGCAAGGGGTTAATGTGCCGGGAGCGGTCCGTGACCGCTCCTGACACACAGTCATGGGTGTCAGCTGTGATAATCAGCTGACACCCGGCGGCGATTAGCTGCGCTCCCCTCAGGAGCGCAGCTGATCGCCTATGACGTACTATCCCGTCCCCGGTCATACGGGCCCAGGTACCATGGACGGGATAGTACGTCCGATGGCAGTAAGGGGTTAAAGTCCACAGCAACAGAACATAAAACAAAACCATAAACAAAATCCTAAGCTTGGCAGGCTGCTAACTAGACACGGTTAGTTCCCTCACTCCCGTGGTCTAGACTCTAACAGCCTGGCCACAACAACACAGATTTATAATTACCAGGACTTGGCTTGCAGGAGACTCCAGCAGCATCTGAAGCCAGATTCAGACTGAGAGCTCTGTCTGTGTAACTCTACCACCTATTTCTGGCTGCTTAATTAAGCAGCTGTGTGCACTCAGGGTTGAGCTGCAAGCCTGTACTGGATGAGGAGTGGAGTGAACGTCGTACTGCCATCCTACCTTCACTCCTATATTCCTTATGCGACCCAGCTAAGAAACCTGGGCGAGATATACACCCCGTCCAGTACGCACCCTTTCACTGGTTCACAATATATATACTGCTCAACAAAATAAAGGGAACACTCAAATAACACATCCTAGATCTGAATGAATGAAATATTCTCATTGAATACTTTTTTCAGTACAAAGTTGAATGTGCTGACAACAAAATCACACAAAAATCATCAATGGAAATAAAATTTATTAACCAATGGAGGCCTGGATTTGAGTCACACACAAAATTAAAGTGGAATGTAATCTCCTTAAAACAAGTCAAAATGATGCTCAGTAGTGTGTGTGGCCTCCACGTGCCTATATGACCTCCCTGCAACGACTGGACATGCTCCTGATGAGGTGGCGGATGGTCTCCTGA
This sequence comes from Oophaga sylvatica, assembly GCA_033576555.1. NCBI lineage: Eukaryota > Metazoa > Chordata > Amphibia > Anura > Dendrobatidae > Oophaga > Oophaga sylvatica. The sequence goes on from JARQOD010000002.1 coordinate 482,376,974, forward strand.
GACGTCTCCTCCCAGACCTGGACTAAAGCCTCTGCCAACTCCTGGACAGTCTGTGGTGCAACGTGACGTTGGTGGATGGAGCAAGACATGATGTCCCAGATGTGCTCAATCGGATTCAGGTCTGAGGAACGGGCGGGCCAGTCCATAGCTTCAATGCGTTCATCTTGCAGGAACTGCTGACACAATCCAGCCACATGAGGTCTGGCATTGTTCTGCGTTAGGAGAAACCCAGGGCCAACCGCACCAGCATATGGTCTCAAAAGGGGGTCTGAGGATCTCATCTCGGTACCTAATGGCAGTCAGGCTACATCTGGCGAGCACATGGAGGGCTGTGCGGCACTCCAAAGAAATGCCACCCCACACCATTACTGACCCACTGCCAAACCGGTCATGCTGAAGGATGTTGCAGGCAGCAGATCGCTCTCCACGGCATCTCCAGACTGTCACATCTGTCACCTGTGCTCAGTGTGAACCTGCTTTCATCTGTGAAGAGCACAGGGCGCCAGTGGCGAATTTGGCAATCCTGGTGTTCTGTGGCAAATGCCAAGCATCCTGCACGGTGTTGAGCTGTGAGCACAACCCCCATCTGTGGACGTCGGGCACTCAGACCATCCTCATGGAGTCGGTTTCTAATTGTTTGTGCAGACACATGCACATTTGTGGCCTGCTGGAGGTCATTTTGCAGGGCTCTGTCACTATACTGACAGACACAGCAAACCTTCTTGCCACAGCTCGCATTGATGTGCCATCTTGGATGAGCTGCACTACCTGAGCCACTTGTGTGGGATGTGGAGTCCGTCTCATGCTACTACGGTTGTGAAAGCACAACCAACATTCAAAAGTGACCAAAATAATCAGCCAGAAAACGTTGGTACTGAGATGTGGTCTGTGGTCCCCACCTGCAGAACCACTCCTTTACTGAGTGTGTCTTGATAATTGCCAATAATTTCCATCTGTTGTGCATTCCATTTGCACAACAGCATGTGAAATTGATTGTCAATCAGTGTTGCTTCCTAAGTGGACAGTTTGATTTCACAGAAGTTTGATTTACTTGGAGTTATATTCTGTTGTTTAAGTGTTCCCTTTATTTTTTGAGCCGTGTATAAAACAAGTAACACCAAAATAGTATTTTACATCATTTTTTTCTGAAATAAGATTCCTTCGATTTCTTTACAAGCTGGTATCATGCCTTCCAGTGATAGTAATTGGAGCCACCAGAAAGCATGCCTTTTTATATATTTTGCTTCAGGAAGATATTTGACTCTTTCTTTCTTGCACGTTGATCTGTACCATACAATGCATTTTTGTTTTAGATGGTTCATATTTCACGTTGACAGTAATCTCAGAAATGCAGAAACTGGTGTCCACTGCCATGCTTTCTAGTCTGGATTGTTATATCAAGTGTGTAACATTATGTGAATATATGCTTATACTGTATTTATCTCACCTTTTACACATTCAAAATGAATACTATGATCTGGGCATGTTAGATCCAGTCCATGTTAGAGTCAGGCATGGCTTAAAAGTGATGTGCGACTCGCTACAAATCTTACTCCAGTGAGAGACTAGAGTAAGATTTGTGGCATAATAGATGCCACAGCCCGTCATAAATTAGAAGAACGGGCATCGACAAGCCCTGTTCTGCCCATGCTCATCTCATTTTGGTGGTGCTGGCTGACACATGCTTGAAAATTTTGCAAAGCGCAAAAAATGTGACTTTTCAAAGTGTTTTACGCTAGTTTTCTGGCGTAAAAGCGTTGATGAATCAGGGCCTATAAGTGTAAATAACAATCTCTCTATTATCCAGATTTCATGTATTATTGTAACTGCATCATTAGCCGTCGCAGACTAAAGATCTGATAGACTGACTGTGTACTGTTGGCATTTACCCAAACTAACTAGTAGGAAATAATTTAAAAAGAAAAATATATACATTATAAAAAAGTGATATATCTTATTAATAATCCTATATATTTATGACTGATCATTCAATAGTATTCACAGTGCTCATACGAAACCCTTATAACAGAAATGTCCAAGCATGGCAAGTGGTTCATTGGGGGTCCAGCCATTGGGACCAGGGGCGGACACATAAATCATAGGGAAATTCAAAATGGTGCATTAAACATAATGTATTTGGCACAACTTGTCACATAGGAGACACACTTGCACCAACACATGATGGCTCCACACAAATGCCAATATTTTGCATCAGCCTCAAACATCAAAAGTTTTTTAATCTATGCCCCTTCTAATGCCATTAACTCTTTCAAAGAAAAAGATGAAAAAGTTAACAAGTCTTATATACTTCTGACTCAAATCCCTCTTATTTTATAAAATTCCTACAGTCTTCCAGGGCATACCAAAACCAGAAAAACCATGTCTGTACACCTGTGCTTATAATTAGGCATATTATGTTACTTAGTACTCCTAGACTGCCCATAGAAATGAGATGGAAACCGTCTATCAGATGGATCACCGACTGGACATCAGATAGGACTTTTACCTGACAGCATAACATTTTCTGACATACATAGGCAAATGAATTACTAAAACCTATTTTGGAGTGCAACTTTATTATCTCTGATGCAAATCACCTGTTTACAACACAAATCAGATTGCATCTAACTGCCTAATGGAAAATCCAACACGGCAGACTACTTGTTCCAACGGGCACTAAGTCAGGTTGATAAAAATTTGATTAATTTGTGACCAAGAATCGGTAAAATCCTATTGACTCACAATCACCACAAGTCGATGATAACGTTTCATCATTCCTCTATTGAACTCCTCTGAGGCATCTTTGCATGTATCGTTCAATCTTTTTGTTTTCTTTTCCTCCTGCGTTTCTGTATCATGCTGGGAACATAATTTTCCATGGAATTGTTCCCATTCATTTGACACATAATATGCAGTATTTTTTGACCCTATATGGGTCATCAGTTGTATCTGGCTCAGTACCTGAGTAGACACAGCTGATAAATAGAACCCTAGCATAATAGTGTAAATACACTCCTCAAAATTGAAATTGTGACACTGAAAAGGAAAAGCTGTGGAATTATAATCACAGGAACAATAGACAAAGTTTTAAAAATATCTACATTTAGTCAGTATCAAGTATGAGTGCCATGCGCAGAAATACCCACCCATACACTCATTGGTTGCTATTAATGAGGTTATTAACTGTTGTCTGAGAAATGTTTTGCTGTCAGCCTCCCGATGAAGCTCAGAATGGGAAACGTTCCATAGTAGTATCCATATTGTGGGAGTTTGCACCTCCCTTCCCCCTTTGATTTGATGCCATGTGCACGGCTTCTTGGGGATTTCTTTACTAATATGTGTATCCGCAAAGTTGGCTTTTTTCAAAGTTCACAGTAGCATGAGCAACATGTGGTCTGGCATTGTTGTGTTGAAAAATGGCTCCTGGGTCATATCGCTGTTTCCACAACCAAAAAAATGAAACGCTGAGCTGTTAGTTTACCAACAATGAAGCCTAAAGGGGTCCAGCCACAGTACATTATCCCATCTCACACCATATGAAGGCATCTTCATGGCGTTTCCTTATGAAGGCATCTTCATGGCGTTGCCCACATGATCTTGTCAGATTTAAAAAATGATGAGTAGCAGTGATCCATTTTGTACTGAAATCAGACATCACATACCAAACCTAAGGCTTCAAACAATGGTTACACAAAAAATTAGGCTTTTGTAGGACTTTGGGCTACATACCAGATATCTAGCTACAGGTGTTCGGTTGACCTTACCCACAGCTCACAAATGCTATCATGGCACAGAGCATTACAGTAATGGAGGTTGAAATGGAGGTCTGTCCTCTTCAGCCAGGAATCCTGCTTTTGTCTTGAATGGAATGATAACCGTATATTAGTTTGGACAATGCCATGAAGAGGTCTTCACCATATGAAGAAACCTCAGTGTCTAAAGAGCCATTTTTCAACATGACAATGCGAGGTCACATGTTGATCGTGCTTCTGTGAGAATGCGTGGCCAAAATATGCTACCATGGCCTGCAGCTTCCCAGACTTGATTCCCATTGACAAAATCCAAGAAAAAGACAAAATTAACATATACCCTGTAGCAAGTAAATAGTAATAGTACATGTAAAGAACATAGGGTACTTAGTTAACACTATTTTGATATAAAAAAAAAGCGTAAAAGACATCCTGTCGCAACAAGGTGTACCCAATTGGGACAGTCCTATCTCTAGTGTAAAACCTCTCTATGTACCAGCAGGGCTCAATAGACAGGGGCAGAGCAGGCCTGACTGTTAAGATACCAAATTAATTTATGGTACGGAACATTTATTTGTTTTTGCTGTAGTTTCTTGCACGCTGTCCAAACTGAGACATGGCTTCCCTTTTTTGGAGCTAGGCATTTAATCTACAGGGTGGGTCATGTATATTTATATACCTAAATAAAATGGGAATGGTTGGGGATATCAACTTCCTGTTTGTGGCACATTAGTATATGGGAGAGGGAAATCTTTTCAAGATGGGTGGTGACCATGGTGGCCATTTTGAAGTTGGCTATTTTGGATCCAACTTTATTTTTTCCAATGGGAAGAGGGTCATGTGACACATCAAACTTATTGAGAATTTCACAAGAAAAACAATGGTGTGCTTGGTTTTAACGTAACATTATTCTTTCATGAGTTATTTACAAGTTTCTCTTTGTTTACAGCCATTGACATGTCACAGAGGTTAACACGTGAGGAGCGGATAGAAATTGTGTTGATGTCTGGTGAACGCAGTACGCGGGTCATTGGAGCAGATTTCAATGCAAGACACCCTACGCAATAAATTCGGCGAGCTGAATTTGCAGAATGGGCAAAACAAAAATTGGAACAGGACCCTCAGTTTACACAGAACATTATGTTCAGTGATGAGGCAAACTTTTTTTGGTGGGCCATTTATATGGATACACCTAAATAAAATGGGAATGGTGACAGTTTTCTTGTGTAGGGTGTCTTGCATTGAAATCTGCTGCAATGACCTGGGTACTGCGTTTACCAGACATCAACACAATTTCTATTCACTCCTCATGTGTTAACCTCTGTAAACTTGTAAATAACTCATGAAAGAATAAAGTTACGATAAAACCAAGCACACCATTGTTTTTCTTGTGAAATTCTCAATAAGTTTGAGTCATATGATCCTCTTCCCATTTGAAAAATTATAAAAATGATGTGTATGTCACATACAAAATAATAATAAAAATAAAATACACGAAAAATTGGCATAAAAAATAATAAAATTAAATGTGACAAAACCACCAGAAGTGTAGATGGCAGACCATCCGGAAATGTGAACAGGAATATCCAGGAATTTCATCATATATGTACTCATTTTTTTGCCAAAACCATTTTCTGTAGGAAATTATTAGACATATGTGGCTATATGTATATATATTTAAGTGCTCATATTACATGTTTTGCAGCTTTTTCATCAATTATTGTCCATTGCCTCTTTTTATTTTTTGTATTTTATTACATACTAGCTGAAGAGCCCGCGCTGCCCGGGCATAGTACCTAACTACGGTTAGTTATAACAAATTGTAATGATTATATCTATATACAAGTATTCAGCTTTCTCCCCATTATGTAGATAGGGCCAAAATTGTTTGGCGATTTGGAACGTGCGGGGTTAAAATTTCCATTCAACACATAGCCTATGATGCTTCTGGGGTTGAGATGTGCGGGCATGCAAAATTTCATGCCCGTAAGTACAACGGTGCAGATTCCTATCCCGGGCCAAAATTATTTGCCGATTTGGAATGCGCGGGGTTAAAATTTCGACTCAAAACCTAGCCTATGACGCTCCCGGGGTCGAGACGTGCGGGTGTGCAAAATTTCATGCCCGTAAATGCAGATTCCTATGCCGGACATACACACAAGCATTCAGCTTTCTCCCCATTATGTAGATAGGGCCAAAATTGTTTGGCGATTTGGAATGTGCGGGGGTTAAAATTTCCATTCAACACATAGCCTATGATGCTCCTGGGGTTGAGATGTGCGGGCTATGCAAAATTTCATGCCCGTAAGTACAACGGTGCAGATTCCTATCCCGAGCCAAAATTATTTGCCGATTTGGAATGCGCGGGGTTAAAATTTCTACTCAAAACCTAGCCTATGACGCTCCCGGGGTCGAGACGTGCGGGTGTGCAAAATTTCATGCCCGTAAATGCAGATTCCTATGCCGGACATACACACAAGCATTCAGCTTTCTCCCCATTATGTAGATAGGGCCAAAATTGTTTGGCGATTTGGAACGCGCGGGGTTAAAATTTCGATTCAAAACATAGCCTAGGACTCTTTCGGGGTCGAGACGTGCGGGCGTGCAAAATTTCATGCCCGTAAGTGCGACGGTGCGGATTCCAATCCCGGACAAACATACCCACATACATACACACATACATACATTCAGCTTTATATTACATATACATTCTTTGTGCCAATTGATTAATAAAGGTTGTAATATTTTATTATTCACATTGTGTTGCATTGGTATTCTTTTTCTTGCTCTTGCCACTTGTTTTTTCCTCCATTCCTGGATATTCCTGTTTCCATTTGAAAAATTGAAGTCTCTTCCAAAATGGTGGACTTCAAAATAGCCACCATGGTCACCACCCATCTTGAAAAGTTTTCCCCTTTCCATATACTAATGTGCCACAAACAGGAAGTTGATATCACCAACCATTCCCATTTTATTTAGGTGTATCCATATACATGGCCCACCCTGTATATAGCTTCCCATGGGCAGGTGTCTGAACAGTCGGGCCTGTATCCTGCTCTACCCTTATCTATACTGAAGTCGACTGACACAAGGTGAGGTTTTAATACTAGAGATAGGATAGAACTGTCGTGATTGGGTACACTTTGGCATGGTGGGATGGCTTTTATAATATTTTGATTCAAACACTGTTAACTAAGTACCCTATGTTATTTACATGTACTATTACTATTTACTTACTACAGGGTATCGTGGTCGGCAGTGGTGCACGTGACTCGAGGACCCTCTGTGTCACAGGCCTTGCTTGTCTAGGAGGGGCGTAGCTTAGGGCCAGCTGGTGTTCATTAGAGCTCCTGAAGATGGAGTCAGGTTTGAGCTGCAGGTAGCCATTAGGTACCATTTCTGGGCAGTCTCCTGAACCTCAACTGCCAATACAAGGGGCGGGTTTGCTGGACGGGAGTGAAGTCACAGATAGGAAGGATTTTGGAGACTGACAGACAGACTGGACAGTGTGGACTTCAGGGATAGGTTTTTGATCAGACACACAGGTCTCAGGAAGCGGGTCAAGTACCGCCGACACAGCTACAGGGTTCAGGTACCATCAGAGTGACTTCAGGGTAACGTATAAACTATAGCAGACTAAAGGGACAACACTGGATAAGGGAATAACTATAAAAACTAAGGACAGGGCACCTGGCAACATACAGTTGCGCACACCAACTACCACTCTAACTATAGGGGTTACAGAGTTACCTCCATATTGGGAAGGTTGCCTTTCGTACAAGATGCCTCCCAGCTATTGTCTGGGAGTATCTTTGAGCGCGCTGCACTTTTAAGAATAGTGGGGCATGCGCACTCCTGGTGCGCCACTTGAAGCTTGTGCAACGTGGATAAGGGAGGAGTGCAAGGACGCTGCTGCAGACAGGGGGGTGAGTATGTCGGCGTCCCCACATGGAGACAGCAGGGGAACCATGCGGGGCGCCACATACCAACTTAATCTCTGGTTCTTTTTGTGGGTTTTGATTTCCCGTTGACCACATCTGGGACAACATTAGTTGGCAGTTCTCGGATCTCGGTGATTTGCTTGTCCAAGTGCATTCAGCATGGCAGAACGGTCTACAGACAACCATTATAGTAACCTCATTGATGGCAGCCAAGGCGTGTCAGGGTGAGTTTCCACGATCAGTAAACGCTGCGTGTTTGGCGCTGTGCGCTGGCGCAGCGCCAAACACGCAGCGTCCAGATGTTACAGCATAGTGGAGGGGATTTCAAGAAATCCCGTCTCCACTATGCGTAACAACACGCAGGCGGGAGACCTGCGTAAACGGACATGCGGCGCGTCTTTTCAGACCGCAGCATGTCCTCGCGTGTTGCGGCGACGGTGCGTCGCCGCAACAGAATTTAACACAGGGCTATGTAGCCCTGCGTTCTTTCCGGAGGTGTTCCGGAGGTGTCCTGAACACCTCCGGAAAGAACGCGCGTCAGAAAGGGGGCGGGGCTTAGACGGAGCGGAATTTCCGCTCCGTCCAAAGCGCTGTGGTTCCGGACCGTGGAACCACAGCCTAAGTGTTGCTGATATTTGATACTGAATAAATCGAGATGTTTTGAAAATGTAGTTTTAACTTTTTCTTCATTTCCCTATCATTTACATGATGTTGATCCTGTGATTTCCATAATTCCACAAGTTTTCCTTATTGATTTTTGCGATTTCAATGTTGAAAAGTATAAATGTTGTTTTATAATGCTTTGTTATGTTTAATCTGGTTTTTATGAAAAGAAATTTATAACAATTGAGTAACCAAGGATTCAACTACATAACGATTACTGAGTACAAAAAGAAATCTCATTTACAACTGTATATTAAGACCTGTAGCCAACAAGTCCGGAAATAATAGAAATTTCAGGTCAAAAGTCATTTTCAATCAAGTCCAACAAAATCTGAAAAGAAAAATAAATCCATGTGGATGTAGGAATCCCCTATCCAGGGATATAAAGCTTTGTTATATGTAGTACTAGCATGTTGTTTCTGCTTTTCTTGATTATGGTATGTGCTATACTGTAAGGCTATGTTCACATGTTGCATTTTTGCTGCGTTTTTCTCCAGAAGAAAACGCTGTTCTCTTGGCATTAAAAGAATTAGCTTCAAAAAAGCAGGTTTTGCTGAGTTTTTGCTGCGTTTTTTGATGTGTATTTGCTGTGTTTTTATTGTTTCTTGTACATGCTGATAAAGTTTAGTGCCCCCTCAAAATAAAGATGATGCAACTTCCTTAGGGTACATGCCCATGATCCGTAATTGCTGCTGGTTGGACGCTGCAGTGGCCAGATGTTACAGCATGCAGTGGCCAGATGTTACAGCATAGTGGATGGGATTTCTAGAAATCCCATTTCCACTATGTGTCCACAGACGCCCGCGGATCACCCACAGACATTGACATACGGTGCTTCTTTCAAGACAGCAGCATCTTAATCTCTGGTTTCCATAGGAGAAATTTCACCCTTAGAATGTATTGGATGTGGTAAATCCGCACAGATTAGTGATTCACCTGCTTTCAATAGAAGGCAGCACTTTGGACACAGCGAACATATGCTGTGTCGAAAGTGCTGCTAGTTCTGGAACGTGGGCACCTGTCCTGAAAGTTTTGGCACCAAAAACACAGCAAAACCTGATACTTGCATTTTTTGCACTTAACCATTGCTTTTCATGAGTAAAAAAACACTAAAAGAAGGGACATGCTACAGTTTGTAAAAATGCAGCAGTTTTCCAAATCAGTCAGGAAAAAAAAACAATGTGTGTGCTTGACATTTCTGAAATCTCATAGATTTTGCTAGTACTGTAAAACTCAGCTTAAAATTTTGCATTAAAAAAACGCACCAACAAAAGCGCAACTTGTGAACATAGCCTAACAGTTTCTCAGAGTTTTCCCCATAAAATATCTATGTGTGTAATTATCGCCTTACTGTGGCGCACATGTGTGTAAACTCAGCCTTATGCTTGTAAATGAAAACATACCGCTGATACTTTTCACCTAAGGCCGGCGTCACACTCACCGTAGAAAAATACGGACCGTATTGTACGAGCGTAATACGCCAAAATGTTGCCGGCACAACAATCCGTATTTCATCCGTTGTCAGGGTGTGGCTGCGTATTTTGCGCATGTAAGCATCCGTTTGCAATCCGTATGGCATCCTACAGCGTATTTTTCTCGCCGCCTTGCAAAATGGACATTTAACGGTTTTTAAGCCTGAAACTTATTCAAATCATCATCAGCAAGCCTATTTATTGGCTCTGCATCAGGTGGCAGCCCCCAATCTTGGCATTTTTGTGGTCTGCTTGTGTTGGAGTACTGCTGCGCTTGCTTGCCAACATGTCTGACACTCTTCAGTTCACCCCAACTGATCGAGTGTTGTACAACTGGGTTTTGTTCCGCCGCTTTGGGCAGCCTTACTCAGTGATCGTTAATCCGCGGAGGAGGAGGCGAATGTGGGTGCATCCGCATTTGAGGCAACGCCTCAATAAAGGCCATTTTCACCGGCTGTATGCATCTCTGCGGACTCATCCAGACAAGTTTTTCTGTTTTGTCGTATGACCATTCCCACATTTGATGTTTTGTTGGAGATTGTGCGCCCTGGGATCACCTACCAGGATACAGAAAGCTATCTCTGCGAGGAGCGACTTCTCCTTATGCTACGGTATGTATTCCTCACTCACATACTATCTATTGATGATGTGTTTTCTCACTAGTTTACCTTTACCCTTATGGCTGTAGCAGAAATATCCTTATAATATAGGCCATATATCACCTTGAAGTACCTGAACAATGATGTGTATGTTAAAATTAGTGAAAATGTTTACTTGTGGTAAATTGAACTTATGATTGTTTGGACATTAAATCATGCAAGGGTTATGTATAGTGCGTTTGTTAAACCTTTGTGCATGTGAATTGATTGTTCTCTGTACATTTGGTTACTTGTAGGTTCCTAACTATTGGCATATCCTATGCCGCACTCCATCAGGACTTTTTGATTGGGAGGTCCACCATCTCTGGCATTGTGCGTGATACCTGCTCACAACTCTGGGACAGACTTCATAAACTGGTCATGCCTGAGCAAAAGATGAAAGACTGGAAGAGGATTGCCAAGGGATTTGAGGAGCAATGCCACTTCCCAAATTGTATAGGAGCCCTTGATGGGAAGCACATCCGTGTGCGTAAGCTGCCGAACTCAGGGTACCAATTGTATAATTATAAACAATATTTTTCTGTGGTGCTGTTGGCTCTGGTTGACAGTAACTACAGGTTTATAATTGTAGACATTGGGGCCTATGGAAGAACTGGAGACTCTAGAGTCTTCAATTCTTCCATTATGGGTCGGCGGCTGCGCACTAACGAGTTGAACCTACCACCAGCACGGCAACTTCCAGGCTCCAATCTAGAAGCTGTCCCATTTGTTGTAGTTGGGGCTGAGGCCTTCCAGTTATCAAGGAATGTGATGAGTCCATATCCACAACGACATCTTGACCACCGTCGTCGAATCTTCAACTTACGCCTATCACGGGCCAGGCGCCTGGTGGAGTGTGACTTTAGCATTTTGTGTGCAAAATGGCGGGTCCTCCAGTCTGCTATTCAGCTGTGTGAAGCCAACGTCAATGAGGTCATCAAAGCCTGTGTTGTTCTGCATAATTTCACCAGAATGCATGATTGTGGCCCATCAGAGGTTGGTGAAAGTGTGGTGACCAATGGGTATATGCCTACGCCCCATGTCATCCCTTTACGTCGCCCACTCTCAGGGCTGAAAACCCGTGATAGCTTTACCCAATATTTTGTGTCACCTGAAGGTACTACAACATGGCAAGATGATGCATTATCTATGCTGTCATGTTTTTGTGTGTGTATCTAAAAGAAGTATTTTTTGTAGACATAGTCTCTGTCTGGTGTTAATGGTCATAACAGATGTGTTGGTGGTTGAGTTCAAACAACTTATGAAAAAAGACTCCAAACTTTTTATAAAAATAGATATTTATATGTGCAAATTGCCACTTGAGGTAGTGACTACCATATTTGCTTCATATGGTATATGTATTTACAGCACAATAGTGTAAGTGTGCATTCTTACACAAGTACCAAAATAAGGCATGACAAAATTACAAATGTTTCTATACATAATAGTATGTAAAGACAAAAACCAATAGTCAATATGGGTAGTGCTGATCATATGTGACCCATTTGTCAGATTGGTCACATTAGACAAGTGCAAAGATGCATTTGACAACTGTGAGTGAAATTAAATATAAAAAAATACAAACATTGCAGTAAATAATAGTATGTAAAGAAAATAACAAACGTTCACTATGTATAGGGAAGACCATATGTTACCGATATGTTTGGTTCACTAGATTATACTACTGCAAATATGCAATAGACAACATGGAGTAAATAAAATCTAAAAAAAATAACAAACTTTTCCATAAATAATAATAAATAAGCAAAATAACAAACTTTCACTATCACTAGTGAGCACCATATCTGCCCCATATGGTTGGGTTCTAAGACTAGACTAATGCAATGATGCATTAGCCAACAATGTGAATGGATGTGAAAAAAATAACAAACATTGATATAAATTAAGATATAAATAACCAAATAATTTTCACGTAGCCCATATCCCACCAGCTAAGTACCATATGCTCTTTGTAGGCATTCAGATGAGTGCAAATATGCTTTACACAACATGGTGTAAAAATAATATAAAAAAATAACAAACTTTTGTTTAAATCATAAGAGACAAACAAACGTTGAGTATGCCTACTCAAGAGCATATTGTTACCATATGTTTCTTACAGGCATCTAGATTAGTGCACATTTCTTTTGCACAACATGAGTCTAAAGTAAATATAAAAAAATAACAAACTACTTTTTAAATCATAATATCTAAGTAAAATAAAAAATCACAGCTGGTGGTATGTGGGTGGTGGGGTTGGCGGGTTACCAGCATCTCTATGTGGTTGGCTTGGATGACCACCTTGACCATCACCCTGTTGGGGTGGATTTTCTGGGCCCTGAGCTAACATCTGCCCATGGTCAGGTTGGTGTGTGGGTACATTGCCATACAGATAAGGGAGATTATATTCCTGTGTAAGATGATACCCACGAGAATCATACCCCACAATATGACCATGTTGAGCACATCCAGGTTGGGACCAGCCTCCAACACTGGATCTGTACTAGTGGCCATATTGGGAAGTTGGATTATAGCCAGCCATTTGACCCTGTTGTTGCCAAGGTTGGTTCGGCGGGTGAATGGGTTGAGGTGTAGGTGCCCGTGCAGGAAGATCATCAGATCCTAATTGAGCATGCACATTTTGGTGGGGGGCAAGGCACAGAAGGTTACGGGGTGAGAGCAGCCACCTCTCAAGGAATTCAAACACCTCATATGGTGTATTGGGGGGTGTGCATGCATCAATTAGTATGTGCATTGATCCTCGCACATGGAGCCTGAGCTCACGGGGTAGGGGACGAAGGTAGCGGGCAAGGCTACGGGCATAGGCCTCCTCACCCTCATCCACAGCTGCCCTTGAAATGTAATTGAGTACCCCAGTGTCCACATGCCTACGTGTGTCTGACCCAGTGATGTCTCGCCGTCTTCTCCCACGGCGGGATATTGCAGCAGGCTGGGGGGAGCCCCCCAGAGGTACAGTGGGGCTGCTGCTGTTTCCTGCTTCATCCCCAATGGTGGATGCTGCTGCAGCTGGTGCCTCTGGTACTGGTAGAGGAGGAGGGGGTTGCTGTGGTCCTTGTGATTGTGAACCTTGGGGGATGCTGATGGGAGGTTCAGACGATGGGCCAGCTACCTCTTCACCTCCCCCAACCGGGTCAATAATGGCCTCTGAGTCGGAGCCTGTCTCCCTCTCAGTGAGGTTGGATTGAGTTCTGTTGGGAAATGAAAGGGGATTAGAACATTTAGGAGGGGTGAGCCTAAACTGCATATGTGTTATGTGGTGTGATGTATGTACTTACGGTCTGAGATCCAGAATAGGTGCAAGAAAACCCAGCCTGTCAAAGTAAACGTATTTTCTTTTTGTGGGTGCTGATGACCCGCTCTTGGACCTCTGCTGCCGTTCCCGCCGGTATTGGTCGCGGATGCTTCTCCATCTTCTCATAACATCATCCACTGCAATGACACATATAATGTAATCAATTAGCTAGCTGCACAAAGCCAAATTCTTCTACATACACGTAATATAGTCATGGGGGCCTAGTGGGATGTAACTATACTAACATTTTTGCGCCACAAAAAAAAACAAAAAACTAATTTTTTTGGGCAAATTCTGCGCTACAAACACGCTCTGACCATTAAGAAGTTTGGAAAAAAATCAAGTAACTTACTGATTCGCTGCTGCTCCTCACGTGGGCTGTCGCCAAAGTGGGGAAAAATCTGCCCACAGATGCGTCTCCATGCCGCCTCTTTCCTTGCGCGGTCTGCATAATGTGCATCTCTTTGGTCTCAAATTTCGGGTCTCTCCTGCACCAACACAATGAGCATCTCAACATTTATGAGGGTGGACATCATGGCCGACTCCGTGGAGGCGTTCTTCCGAGATGTCTGGCGCTCTTTTTGAGCTAATTTGCATGTGTCAGCTTCCTGCTGCATGTGTTGCACCATTTCCTGTGAGCTGCAGAAGTCTTGCGTATTTCTCGCAAGTCACACGTGTGGTCCGTGTGTAATCCGTTGTTTTCTCGCACCCATAGACTTTCATTGGCGTACAACGGGCGTAATACGCGTACAATTGCAGCATGCCCATTCTTAGCTTTGAGTGTTTATCTACACGTTAATGCATTCTCTTGTGGCCTAGACTGTGTTTATTTATATTTATATTTGGAATGGTGTGGGAGGTCATTACCTATATATTTGTGGCTTGACCCATCATAGGTCCTCATTGTTTTTTGTGCATGTCTTTGTATTTATGTTTTTAAATTGTGTCTTGTTTGTATATATACACAGTTTTTTGCTGAATTCCTGTTAATAAAAAGTATTTCTACATTCTATATGCGTTGGAGATGTTCCCTTGGTATATGGGCATGTCTTTTTCTTTTTTCTTTATACATGCTGCGGGTGTCTCGCACTGAAAGATACGGCCGAGAAAAATACGCATGAGCAGAGCTGCCCCATAGAGAAATATTGGTCCGTGTGTAATGTGTGATTTTCACGCCTCTTACTCGTTCGTATTCCTCCTTAGTGTGATGCCGGCCTAAAGCATAAAGCATTCATGTTTTTGTTAGGGAGTGAACCATGGAGCATTTCGATAGCTGTTTTTGCTCTGTGCTGTGGTTTGGAGACAACCTCACCCTCTGGTTCCAATAGTAAGATAAAACAACAAGTAGCGTGGGACTGTACATGGTATGTTATTATGGACTTGGCAGGACTCGGGTGCTTTTTTGTTACCAGTATATTTTAAGACACAGTAGTGAGTGGATGTAAATTCTTTCTGTGTTGAGCTCACAGATCTGTATGCAATACACACATCTGGCTGCATGATTTAGGAACACTATTCGGGTGCGGTAGCCATGCTGCGATGCCAGTTATAAGTTATACTTACACAGCAGACTCAACTTTCTGATATTTTAAGTTGTTAGAACATTATTAAAGGGGTTTAACAAGACTTTGGTTAGAGGCAGTCTATCCTGTCGACTGGCTTCTAATATCAGTAAGAGTCCCGTTACACATAGCGACTCACCAGCGATCCCGACAACGATATGCACTTGTCAGGATCGCTGGTGTGTCGCTACATGATCACTTTCAGCGATAGAGATACCGGTGCGCTTGTGCAGGGAGCTGGTAACCAAGGTACACATCGGGATTCCAGGCGTCGCTCAGCGCTTAGTAACCGCTGTGTACCTTGGTTACCTGCTCCCCTGCACAAGTGCGCTGGTATCTAACGTACATATCGGGTTTCCAGGCGCCGCCCGACGCCTGGAAACCCGATGTTTACCTTGGTTACCAGCTCCAGCTTGCTTATCGCTGGTCTCCCGCCTGTCACATGCAGCAATGCATGCTGGCCAGCGGGAGACCAGCGATCAAAAAATGGTCCAGGACATTCAGCGACAATCAGTGACACCCAGCAGGGGGGCTGATCGTCGCTGAGTATCACACTAAGCGAGATCGCTGGCTAGGTCGCTGCTATGTGTAACAGGGCTTTAAGGGTCTGACCTCTGGCACCTCAGAGTCTGCGGTGCTCTGGCAAGCACTGCATGCCATTGTTTACCAGGCAAGCACAGAACATTTTGTTTAAAGGGAACCTGTGACTAGATTCAAGCTGCCCAAACTACGTGAAGCATGATTCAGAGTCTGACTGCGTGATTGCTGCCAGGCATGTTTTACTATGTAATGCAGTTGAGTTTCAGAGAAATCATCATTCGAAAAGCCGACTATAAGGAAAGACGTGATTATTTGGGCTCAACCCCCGGCCGGCTCCAAGTAATTGACAGGTCTCTTCCATATGTAAACATAAGGAGAAACTAAAATAGGCTGCACGGCGCCCTTATTAAGGACGGACAAATAGGATTCCACTCCACAATAAGTAAAAAATGAATTTGGCACTCCAGAATTGATGAAGAGATTATAGACTTTTAATTCACAGATTATCCACTGCAATATTTATTAATGTTTCGGCCAATTATATGGCCTTCTTCAGAACTAAGGATACAATATTGCATCCTTAGTGTACAGTCATGGCCAAAAGTTTTGAGAATGACACAAATATTATATTTTCACATGATCTGCTGCCCTCTGGTTTTTATGTGTGTGTTTGACAGATGTTTTTATCACAGACAGAAATATAATTGCAAACATATGAGTAACAAAAGCTTATATTGACAGTTAGAATGAGTTAATGCAGCAAGTCAATATTTGCAGTGTTAACCCTTCTTCTTCAGGACCTCTGCAATTCTCCCTGGCATGCTCTCAATCAACTTCTGGACCAAATCCTGACTGATAGCAGTCCATTCTTGCACAATCAATGCTTTCATTTTGTCAGAATTTTTAGGTTTTTGTTTGTCCACACGTCTCTTGATGATTGACCACAAGTTCTCAATGGGATTAAGATCTGGGGAGTTTCCAGGCCATGGACCCAAAATCTCTATGTTTTGTTCCTTGAGCCATTTAGTTATCACCTTTGCTTTATGGCAAGGTGCTCCATCATGCTGGAAAAGGCATTGTTGATCGCCAAACTGCTCTTGGAGGGTTGGGAGAAGTTGCTCTTGGAGGACATTCTGGTACCATTCTTTATTCATGGCGTTGTTTTTAGGCAAGACTGCGAGAGAGCCGATTACCTTGGTTGAGAAGCAACCCCACACATGAATGGTTTCAGGATGCTTAACAGTTGGCATGAGACAAGACTGGTGGTAGCGCTCACCTTGTCTTCTCCGAATGAGGCGTTTTCCTGATGTCCCAAACAATCGAAAAGGGGATTCATCAGAGAAAATAACTTTACCCCAGTCCTCAGCAGTCCACTGCCTGCACCTTTTGCAGAATATCAGTCTGTCCATGATGTTTTTTCTGGAGAGAAGTGGATTCTTTGCTGCCCTCCTTGAGACCAGGCCTTGCTCCAAGAGTCTCCGCCTCACAGTGCGTGCAGATGCACTCACACCTGCCTGCTGCCATTCCTGAGCAAGCTCTGCACTGCTGGTAGCCCGATCCCGCAGCTGAAACACTTTTAAGAGACGGTCCTGGCGCTTGCTGGTCTTTCTTGGGCGCCCTGGAGCCTTTTTGGCAACAATGGAACCTCTCTCCTTGAAGTTCTTGATGATGCGATAGATTGTTGACTGAGGTGCAATCTTTCTAGCTGCGATACTCTTCCCTGTTAGGCCATTTTTGTGCATTGCAATGATGACTGCACGTGTTTCTTTAGAGATAACCATGGTTAACAGAAGAGAAACAATGATGCCAAGCACCAGTCTCCTTTTAAAGTGTCCAGTGGTGTCATTCTTACTTAATCATGACAAATTGATCTCCAGCCATGTCCTCATCAACACCCACACCTGTGTTAATGGAGCAATCACTGAAAAGAGGTTAGCTGGTCTTTTAAGGCAGGGCTGCAATGATGTTGAAATGTGTTTTGGGGGATAAAGTTCATTTTCTAGCCAAATATTGACTTTGCAAGTAATTGCTGTTAAGCTGATCACTCTTTATAACATTCTGGAGTATATGCAAATTGCCATTAGAAAAAGTGAAGCAGTAGACTTGTAAAAATTAATATTTGTGTCATTCTCAAAACTTTTGTCCATGACTGTATACTATTGTATCCTTAGTTCTGAAGAAGGTTATATAATTGGCCAAAATGTTAATAATTATTTCAAAGTGAAATAAAAGTCTATAATCTCTACATCGATTCTGGAGGGTCAAATTCATTTTTTACTATACATAAGGAGAGGCATGTATGTGAGTCACTTGGAGTGTGATGTGGAGAAGCTGTCCAGGGGCCACGCCAGAGTAGTCAGGCCTCTCCCTATAGTCCCTAGCCAGCTTTTCAAACTAAGTTTTCACTGACATGCCACAGTATAAGGCTATACTTTTAGCATGCGTTCAGTGGCTCTGTCAGGGCTTACGTTCAAAGTAGCATAAAACAGGATTCAAGTGTATGCGCTCACAGGGCCATTGACCATAGCCGTCAGGCGCAGCAGAATGGTGTCACTATGCCCGACAGAGACCAGTGACATCACCTGCGGGGACGGCTCTACTCCTCATGCACATTGAGTATAGTGACACCGCTCTGCTGCCGGCTTATTACTATTCAACTAAGCAGACCAGACACTGCGCTCATCACACAGGGCACAGGGGAGACACTGCACAGAGGAGACACTCAAGGACAGAGCAGGGACCAGCCCCTGAAACGAGGGTCACTGATGATGCTTCATTTCAGGGTGGAAAGGGGAGTGACAGCAGTATCAGCCAGCACATGACAATTTGTTTGAGTATCCCATCATGCACTGGGATTCTGAAACGAATTGTCATAGGAAGTGGGTAATATAAACAGAACTCTAGGTTACAGTACAGAGTGAATGGTAGGGGATATTACCATGACTTAAATTACAAAAGTTATTCATTTTTAAAGATTTATTAATTGAAGTTTACTTTTGGGTTTCGAACTAACCCTTTAATGAAGGAGACACAGTGCTGCATATAATGCCACCGTTCCTTCATTCAGCTTTTGAATGGGTGCTTGGAGCTTGACTGATCTGATTTTGATTGGCTATACTAACAATATCATTGTAAAAGTCCTGGAAAATCCCTGTAAGGGCAGGTGCAGGCGAGTGTATTTTCAGTCCTAGTGTGATCCAACAAAACATCGGATCGCACCCAGACCAATGTTGGTCTATGGGGCCTTGCACACGGTGAAAAATCGCTGCATGCCCAAGTTTGATTTGACATTCGGACCTAACTTGCCCACGCAAGTCAATGAGAGTCATTTCTACATCTCAGTGCAATACAAGTGAATGCTTTTGCATTGAGGGTACTGCGACCGTGACAAGCAAGTAGCAAAAAGTTCATCCAGGGTCGCTGGGTAGCCCCAGCATTACTGGATTGTTTCTTTTCAAATATTAACAGTCCCTAGGTTGACAAACTTAAAAAGTAACAAAGTAAAAACTGAGCTGTTACTCATCCTTAACAGCCAGTGATGCCTCTTGGTGATGGCATGTCGACAGCGTTGCAGCCATTGCTGGCCCCAGGGAGGGTGAATAAGAGTTGGGTAGCTTTTATTATTACAGTCTGCAAGCCGATGGGCAGATAACATTTAAAGTGGGACAACTTCTTTAAGCGATATGGAAAAAAATAGCCAGGTACTTCACATTTACATTGTAGAATTACCATAAAATAACCATGGGGTAAATGGTTTGCGTTAGCTCCCATATACATGAATATATAACCCTGCCTTATATATTAATCTCAACTAAATTTGAATCAGATTAAATAAGTTTTTTATTTTTTTGCATAAAAAGGTAAAGTCCAGAGAATTACATTTGGCATATACAGTGGGGAAATAAGTATTTGATATACTGCCGATTTTGCAAGTTTTCCCACCTATAAAGATGGAGAGGTTTGTTATTTTTTATCGTAGGTACATTTCAACTGTGAGAGAATCTAAAAAAAATCCAGAAAATCACATTTTATTATTTTTAACTAGAGACGGGCTAGGCCGCTCCAGGACCTTGAAATGGTTCTTACAGAGCCACTCCTTAGTTGCCCTGGCTGTGTGTTTCAGGTCATTCTCATATTGGAAGACCCAGCCACGACCCAACTTCAATGTGCTTACTGAGGGAACGAGGTTGTTGGCCAAAATCTCACGATAGATGACCCTATTCATCCTCCATTCAATACAGTGCATCCTCCATTCAATACAATTATGTTTTCCCCACCATGCTTCACGGTTGGGATGGTGTTCTTGGGGTTGTACTCATTCTTCTTCCTCCAAACATGGCGAGTAGAGTTGATACCAAAAAGATCTATTTTGGTCTCATCTAACCACATGACCTTCTCCCGAGCCTCCTCTGGATTATCTAGATGGTCATTGGCGAACTTCAAACAGGCCTAGACATGTGCTTACGTGAGCATGGAGATCCACGATGGCGTAGTGTTACTAATGGTAATGTTTGAGACTGTGATCCCAGCTCTCTTCATGTCGTTAACCAGGTCATATTGTGTATTCCTGGGCTGATTCCTGACCTTTCTCAGAATCATCCTTACCCCATGAGATGAGATCGTGCTTGGAGACCCAGACCAAGGAAGATTGACAGTCATCCTGTGTTTCTTCCATTTTCTAATAATTGTGCCAACAGTTGTTGCCTTCTCACCAAGCTGCTTGCCTATTGTCCTATAACCCATCCCAGCCTTGTGCAGGTCTACAATTTTGTCCCTGGTGTCCTTTGGTCTTGGCCATGGTTGAGAGATTGGAGTGTGATTGAGTGTGTACAGGTGCCTTTTATACAGGTAATGTGTTCAAAAAGGTGCAATTAATACAGATAATAAGTGCAGAATGGGGGGATTCTTAAAAAAAAAAATCTAACAGGTCTGTGAAAGCTAATTCTTGCTGGTTGGTAGATGATCAAATACTTTTTCCTGCAATAAAATGTTAATTAATTATGTAAAAATCATGCAATGTGATTTTCAGGATTTTTTTTTGAAAGATTCTGTCTCTCACAGTTGGAGTGTACCTATAATAAAATTAAAGACCTCTCCATTCCATGGGAAAACTTGCAAAATCGACAGTGTATTAAATACTTATTTTCCCCACTGTAGGTCTTCTGGTTTCCAATCAGTGGAAAGGACACTCATCACTCAAGTGATTCTTTTGTGACTGCCTTGCTCCTTACATTATTAGTTTTCCTACAACTGCCATACAAGGGACACATCATGTGCGCATTTTTAGTGATTAAATTCTGTCTGCTCATAAGTGTGATGGTGCTGGTATGTGAGCAGAGTTACATGTATATGCAGGCTGTGCGTGAGATACAGAAATATGCTTTGGCTGATTGTTATCTAGGTGGCATGCTTATGGATGGAAATCAGGCATGCAGCGTTTATTAGTTTAATGACATAGCCGTCATATATCAGTGTGTCTATGCACGTTATCTATTGTGCTCTACTCCATTGTCATCCATGTCTTAAAATATATTCTGTATATACTTACATGGAGGAAGAACTGTTTTTATTAAAAATAAAAAAATTAACTAGCTGCACTGCTTTAACCTGCTATCTGTACGGTTGTTGAAGTGAAATTTTAGCAGACAGGATGATTTAGATGACATCTGCTCTATGGGGCACTTGGCATTCCTATAGTTTAATAATACTTTTTAGACACCACCATTAAGCTAAAGAACAATGAAATAGAGACATCCCTGTATCAGAAGCCAATCGACCGTCCAACATACCTTAAATGGGACAGTTTCCATCCAAAACACATAAAAAACTCTATAGTCTACAGCCAAGCCATCAGATACAACCGTATATGTTCCAACCCCATGGATAGAGATGAACACCTTGGTCGCCTCAGAAAGACTTTTTTGAACCAGGGCTACCATCCAAGAACAATTGAAAACCAAATTACAAGAGCCACCAGAATATCAAGGAATCACCTGCTACATTACAAAACTAAAGAAGAAAATAACCGGGTGCCTCTAGTGGTCACCTACAATCCAAATCTGGAGATGCTAAGGGAGCTGCACGGAAACTACAACCTTTACTACAAAAAGATGCCCGATTACAATCCATATTTCCAGACCCCCCACTACTATGTTTTAGGCAGCCCCCAAATCTAAGAAGCATCATTGTCAGAAGCTCCCTGTCCTCCCCAACAGCTGCAGGAACCTTTCCTTGAAAACAGAAGAAGTGTAAAACATGTGCATCTATAATGACCACGGACAAGATAAAGATACCCAACTCCCATCAGGACTACAAGATCCCAGGTACTTTCAGCTGCATCACATCTAATGTGGTGTACCTAATTATATGTACTAAATGTCCAACTGGGGGTCTGTATGTGGGGGAGACCGGGCAAAAACTGAGAACAAGGATGAATTCTCATCTCCACACGATAAGAGAAAAAAGAATGGATTTACCTGTGGCAAAACACTTTTGTATGCCCGGTCATAGCATAATGGATATGGAATTACTGGTATTAAAATCTAACTTCAAATCTGAGAAAGATAGAAAGGTTTGGGAATACAAACTTATGATGACCTTTGACACTCTTAGTGCTGGAATGAACGTGTCACATGGATTCATGTCATTCTATATCAATTAAGGAATCTGCGTCTCTGACCTTCTAGGGGCATCAAAACACAACACCAGACCCCAATCAGAGGGTAATAAAACTCTCTCCTTATCTATGATCTGTTCCAATATTTATGTTCATTCCTCTGCCATAATGACAGTTCTGCTTCACGTCACTTGTCTTACCTATTGCACTATTCCTGTGTCCTCTTGTGTATATATATATATGTGATTCTTCAGTTTTTGTTTTAGTCTTTGCCTGATGAAGAGACCGGAGTAGTCTCGAAAGCTTGCAATTTGTTACCATCTTTTCAGTTAGCCATTAAAAGGTATCAACCACTGAGGACTCTCAAGTCTAAATATTTTTCTTAATACTACAGAGCCATTGTGGATGAAGTTTCTTTACTTTTTGAAATGACTGATCTTTAGTTTGTTATTCACATAATATTGATATAGTTTACAAGTGCACACAATATATGCACAACCCTGACAGTGATTCTATGCCCGGGCTAATCCCTTTCCCTTTTGCCCTAACAATGCATATTGGCAGGTGTTGTCCTGTGCCAACAAGCCCTTTAATTTGAAGAGACCAAAACCAGTGTCACCTGCAACTACAAAGAGACAACTCTGAGATGCTTGCCTTATGGACAAGTACACAAAAAAAGCTAAAAGTGTAAATAGAATAGTACCAAGATGTTCCTAATTTACCATGGCTTCCCTACAAATCTGACATAGTGCTCACACTGTACGCAAAAGCTTGCTGGCCAACAGGGCATTTAGTTTTCCCCAAGATGAACAGCTCCATTTTTAGTTTGTATTGACACTCTTTTTAGTACTAGTGTATTCTCTAATAGACCAATTCTTTTGGCACTTGCTAATGACTTGTTTTACAAAGACGTCCTGCCCAACACATTACAAATATATAAGGAACATAAAGGGATTGTTGATTTGGCCGAATTAGATCTATACCTGCCCATTACCTGTGTCTGGTAGAGCAGCACATCCCTATTCAAGGTAATAGAGCTGAACTGCAGTACCAGATACAATCCATTGACATACATACAGGTGCTTCTCACAAAATTAGAATATCATGAAAAAGTTAATTTATTTCAGTTCAATACAAAAAGTGAAACTCTATTATATAGAGTCATTACAAACAGAGTGATCTATTTCAAGTGTTTATTTCTGTTAATGTTGATGATTATGGCTTACAACCAATGAAAACCCAAAAGTCATTTTCTCAGTAAATTAGAATACTTTATAACACCAGCTAGAAAAATGATTTTAAAATCCAAAATGTTGGTCTACTGAAATGTATGTTCAGTAAATGCACTCAATACTTGGTCAGGCTCCTTTTGCATCAATTGCTGCATCAATGCGGCATGACATGGAGGCGATCAGCCTGTGGCACTGCTGAAGTGTTATGGAAGCCCAGGTTGCTTTGATAGCAGCCTTCAGCTCGTCTGCATTGTTGGGTCTGGTGTCTGTCATCTTCCTCTTGACAATACTCCATAGATTCTCTATGGGGTTAAGGTCAGGTGAGTTTGCTGGCCAATCAAGCACAGTGATACTGCTGTTTTCTTCATTGCCTCATTGGGGGACACAGGACCATGGGTGTTATGCTGCTGCCACTAGGAGGACACTAAGCAGATATATATGAAAAAGATAACTCCTCCTTCTGCAGTATACACCCTCGGCTGGCTCCATCCTGAACCAGTTCTTGCTTAGTGTCTGTAGGAGGCACTAGGGTCTGACTTCAGACCCCAACTTTGTTATTTTATTTTTAACTTTTTCATTTTTATTTTTTTTACTCGGATTTGACGGGCGACGGGGCTTTTTCAAGGTCCTAATCTCCCAAAATCATCAACGCAGAGTGTCGCTTCCCCGTACACCCTCCTGCAACCTTTACGTCTGCCTGGGCTCTCTTTAGGGGCGACGGATCCTTTAATGGGTCCGATCTCCCCACACCGACAACGGACGGGAACATGGGGTGTCGCCCCCACGTACCCTCTTCCGGAGCCAGGCCTTCAGGCGCTACAGTCCCCGGACACTCGCCCTGCTCCATATGGGGTTAATCCAGCAGAGGTTCCCCTGCGGCATCTATGGGACCCCACTGCACCACCACTGTACCACCACTGTTTGAAAGCGGCTGGTGCCAGGAGGCAAAGAGCCCTCTCCACCTCCCTACCAAAGGGATGGTGGATTGAGGAAGAAAGGAGCAGAAAAGATCCTCCTTTTGTGGCCATGCAGCACTCCCGACTCTGCTACATTTCAGAGAAGCCAGTGTGAGTACAGCAGCGGGGGAGGGAGCGTTCTCTTCCTCCCTCCCCGGGATTCTGTGTTTGTGTACGGGCCCGATTCCTGTGCGTCGCCGCGGTTGCCAGGACAGGGCAAATGCTACCATTCTGCCCTAACCTCCGCGGCCATTCCCCCCACTGCGGCAGTCTCCTCTCCTCGGCCGCAGGCCAGCATGAGACACAGTCAAGGCCCGCGACTGCCTCCTTCTCCGTTGCAGCGATTGTCGCCGCGGCCGTCACCGCGGCCTCTAATTTAGCCCCCGGCTTCTGGCCACGCTGGGCCTAAAACCCGCCCTCCGACCTGGCTCCACCCCCTTTCAAACGGGCATTCCTGTCACGCTGTCTCTGCGTACCGGAGGTTAGGGGTCTAAGCTGACCCTAAGCTGGGGTCCTGACTAATCCCTCTACCTGGAGGTACTGTTAAAGGTACAGAAGTCCAGGCCGCCAGCGTAATCCCTACCTCCTGAGGATCCCTGAACCTCAGTAATCTAGTCCTGAGAAGGACCCCGATCACAACAACAGGGAACGGGATAAATATAAGCCCACACACAGTACTAGACGAACGAGACAGTACAAGGGGAAAATCAACAACCACCTTGCATACAAAACTACACCAAAACAACAGAGGGAACACCAACGGGTAAGGAGATAAATGATTAAGCGAGGAAGGGGAAAAACCACACACAAAGTACACTTCACTCCAAACTCCAAAATACCACAAGCCGCTCTGTTTGTCTGCCAGGAATGCTATCACCGACACTTCCCTAGCAGACTGGCAGGTATTTGAAGGAATCCCATTACAGCAACATTAATTAACTCCCTCACTGCCGAAAAACACCCAGCACCAGAAACTCAGCTGTGAGAAGTCAGGCTGTGCAATCGCGACGATCTTCGTAGCGACACACCCGTGACAGTACCCCCCCTTCTACGAGGGGCCTCCGGACCCTCAGGGCCAGGTTTATCTGGGTGAGTAGTGTGGAAGGCCCAAATTAATCGGTCTGCGTTAATATCCGACGCAGGAACCCACGTCCTCTCCTCAGGACCATACCCCCTCCAATGAACCAGGTACTGAAGGGACCGGCGATTCAGACGTGAATCGATGATTCTCGACACCTGAAACTCCAAGTTACCATTGACCACCACAGGAGGAGGAGGTAAAGGTGAAGGTATCACCGGCGCCACATACCTCTTAAGCAACGATCTGTGGAACACATTGTGAATTTTAAATGTAGGAGGGAGGTCAAGACGGAATGCCACCGGATTAATTATAGAACTGATCTTGTATGGCCCGATGAACCTGGGACCCAGTTTCCAGGAGGGAACCTTAAGTTTTATATTCTTGGTAGACAACCATACCAGATCGTTCACACTTAGGTCCGGACCAGACACTCTCCTCCTATCAGCCATACGTTTGTATCGGTTCCCCATAGTACTCAGATTATTCAGCACTCCTCTCCACACTGAAGCAAGTGACGACGAAAATCGTTCCTCCTCAGGAACCCCAGAAGAGCCCCCCCTATTGAAAGTACAAAACTGGGGGTGAAAACCATATGCCCCAAAAAACGGGGACTTACCAGTGGACTCGCTCCGCCTATTATTAAGAGCAAACTCCGCCAGAGGCAAGAAAGAAGCCCAGTCCTCCTGGTTCTCTGACACAAAACACCGGAGATATGTCTCCAAGCTCTGGTTCAGACGCTCTGTCTGACCATTGGTCTGCGGATGAAAAGGCGATGAAAATGACAACTGCATCCCCCGGCGTGTACAAAATGCCTTCCAGAATTTGGACACAAACTGAGACCCCCGCTCCGACACCACATCGGAGGGTACCCCGTGAAGCCTTACAATCTCCCCAATGAACACCTGCGCAAGAGTTTTAGCATTAGGAAGAGCGATAAAATGTGCCACCTTGCTGAACCTGTCCACTACAACGAGTATGACTGTTTTACCCGAAGATGGCGGGAGGTCCGTAATGAAGTCCATAGACAGATGAGTCCACGGACGCTCCGGGATCTTCAAAGGTAAGAGGGCCCCAGACGGACGGGTATGTGGGGTCTTAGAGCACGCACAAACCTCGCAGGACGCGACAAAAGTTACCACCTCCCTATGTAAGATAGGCCACCAAAACCGACGCGAGAGGAGATCCTCAGTTGCTTTACTCCCTGGGTGTCCTGCCAAAGCTGAATTATGGTGTGCCTCGATCACCTTTTGTCGCAACTGATTTGGAACAAACAGTCTCCCTGGAGGTCCTACAGGGGCGTCCCCCTGAGCCTCCAATACCTCCTCCTCAAGCTCAGAGCATACTGCCGACACCACCACCCCCTCCTGAAGGATAGGAACCGGGTCCTCCGTATTCCCGGCCCCAGGGAAACTACGAGATAAGGCATCCGCCTTTACATTTTTTGACCCAGGACGATATGTGACGACAAAATTAAACCTGGTAAAAAATAATGACCACCTAGCTTGTCTGGGATTCAGACGTTTTACAGACTCCAGATATAGCAGGTTCTTGTGATCGGTGATGACAGTGACCGGATGGACTGCCCCCTCCAAAAAATGGCGCCACTCCTCAAAAGCCAACTTAATGGCCAAGAGTTCCCTATTGCCGACATCGTAATTCCTCTCAGCGGACGACAGTTTTTTAGAGAAAAATGCGCACGGATGCCACTTACCAGGGGATGAACCTTGTGACAATACTGCTCCCACCCCTACCTCGGAAGCGTCCACCTCTACAATGAACGGCTGTGACGCATCAGGTTGAATAAGTATGGGTGCCGAGGCAAAGCATTTTTTCAAGGAGGAGAATGCTTGACAAGCCTTGTCAGACCACCTAGAAAAATCAGTCCCCTTTTTTGTCATGTCTGTGAGAGGTTTAACCATGGACGAGAAATTACGAATAAATTTCCGGTAATAATTAGCAAACCCCAGGAAACGTTGTAGAGCCTTAAGATTCTCTGGCAGATCCCACTCAAGAACTGCCCGTACTTTCCCAGGGTCCATACGAAAACCGGACGCTGAAACCAGAAAGCCTAAAAACTGGAGTTCCTGTACGGCGAACACACACTTTTCCCATTTGGCGTACAGTTTATTATCCCGCAAGATCTGTAACACCTGCCTAACATGCTCCTGATGAGACACAAGATCCGGCGAGTAAATTAAAATATCATCCAGATATATGACCACAAACTGTCCCACCAGGTGGCGAAAAATGTCATTTACAAAGTGTTGGAACACCGCCGGGGCGTTAGTCAGACCGAATGGCATGACAAGGTTCTCATAATGCCCCTCTGGAGTGTTAAATGCCGTCTTCCACTCATCCCCCTCCTTCATCCTAATCAGATTGTACGCCCCCCTGAGATCCAACTTAGAGAACCATTTGGCACCCACGATCTGATTGAAGAGATCGGGAATAAGTGGGAGCGGATACGGATCTCGGACCGTAATCCGATTAAGTTCACGGAAATCCAGGCAAGGGCGTAGGCCTCCATCTTTCTTCTTCACAAAGAAGAACCCCGCTGCCACCGGGGAAGATGAAGGTCTAATATGCCCCTTTGCCAGACTTTCAGCAATATAATCCTTCATGGCCTGCCTCTCAGGACTAGATAGGTTATACAACCTAGATTTAGGTAACTTGGCCTCAGGGAGCAGTTTTACAGAACAGTCATACACGTGATGAGGAGGTAGTTCCTGACACCCTTTCTCCGAGAATACATCCTCAAAGTCTGCCAGAAATGGAGGTAAGACCCTAGGAGTGACCGCACCGATGACCGTATTCATGCAGTTTTTATTACAGAATTTACTCCATTGGCTTATCTCTCTGGATTGCCAATCAATAACTGGGTTATGCTTAGTTAACCAAGGAAGGCCCAACACTATAGGAGTGGGAAGACCCTCCAACACGTAACAAGACAACAGTTCTTTATGTATTGCCCCCACTTGAAGTTTTACGTTATGCACAGCTTGCAAAAAACTTCCCTGACCGAAAGGTCTGGCGTCGATCGAGAATATGGGGATGGGTTTAGCCAACACACTCAATTGCATACCTTGAACCCGGGCAAACCGAGCGTCCACCAGATTAGCCCCGGCCCCACTATCCAGAAGAACAGATATCCTCTCAGTTCTCGTACCCACCACCACCTCCGCCGGTACGAGAAACTGAGACGAACTTAGGGACGAAATACTTACTCCCAGATTGCCGTCCACCACACAACCTGGGATCAATAGTTTTCCGACGACCCTTTACTCTGCAAAGGACGGGATGGACACCCCCCAATAAAATGTCCCTTTTTCCCACAGAAGAAACAACTTCCGGTTTTGTGGCGCCCCGCCGGTCCCCTCCCCCGGAATGATGTCCCTCCTAATTGCATAGGCTCCTCTGGACTGACCAGGGGAACCTCCACATAAGGGACCCTTGAGGAAGGTGGAGTCATCACAGGGGGCGGAGTTACCCCGCACCTCTCCCGAAGCCGTCTGTCAATACGAATAGCAAGGGCCATAGCGGCTTCCGGTGACGCGGGAGGGTCATACTGTGCCAATACATCCTTTAATTTGTCAGATAAACTTTGACAAAACTGGCTCCTAAGAGCCGGGTCATTCCACTGGGTGTCCGTGGCCCACCTACGGAACTCCGAACAGAATTCCTCCGCCGGACGATCTCCCTGCTGGATCCTACGTAACTTAGATTCATTAAGGGAGATCCGATCCGGGTCATCATATACAAGACCCAGAGCTGCAAAAAACCTATCCACTGACTGGAGAGCCGGGAGCCCGGGGGAAGGGAGAACGCCCATGATTGTGGGTCCCCTTGTAGGAGCGAGATGACAATTCCCACCCTTTGCTCATCACTCCCCGATGACTGTGGCCGCAGCCGAAAGTACAATTTACATGCCTCCCGGAAAACAAAAAACTTGTCCCGCCCCCCAGTGAACCTGTCAGGGAGAGCTACTTTAGGTTCTGGTCCGGCTTGCTCCGGGGGGTACAAAACCTTGGACTTAACGTCCGCCAGCTCCATGGACAAACTCTGCAACTGCCGAGCAAGACTGGCTACTGGATCCATGGTAGCTGGAGAGAATCTTTTGTCGGTCGGTGAAAATGTCACGCTGTCTCTGCGTGCCGGAGGTTAGGGGTCTAAGCTGACCCTAAGCTGGGGCCCTGACTAATCCCTCTACCTGGAGGTACTGTTAAAGGTACAAAGGTCCAGGCCGCCAGCGTAATCCCTACCTCCTGAGGATCCCTGAACCTCAGTGATCTAGTCCTGAGAAGGACCCCAATCACAACAACAGGGAACGGGATAATATAAGACCACACACAGTACTAGACGAACGAGACAGTACAAGGGAAAATCAACAACCACCTTGCATACAAAACTACACCAAAACAACAGAGGGAACACCAACGGGTAAGGAGATAAATGATTAAGCGAGGAAGGGGAAAAAACACACACAAAGTACACTTCACTCCAAACTCCAAAATACCACAAGCCGCTCTGTTTGTCTGCCAGGAATGCTATCACCGACACTTCCCTAGCAGACTGGCAGGTATTTGAAGGAATCCCATTACAGCAACATTAATTGCAGCTGGGCGAGGCTGGCCTCGTCTAGCACAGAGAGAGGGAGAATTAACTCCCTCACTGCCGAAAAACACCCAGCACCAGAAACTCAGCTGTGAGGAGTCAGGCTGTGCAATCGCGACGATCTTCGTAGCGACACACCCGTGACAATTCCAGAGCCAGCGCTGGGTACAGGAGGAGGCTGTACATGCATCGCCTCCCTCCACCTCCCCCCCGGCCTTTACTCCGCCCTCCCCTTCTCCCTGGCGCTTCTTACGAGAAGCACCAGTTTTCTTCTCGGGCTTCACTTCCTGGCGCGCTGCAAAATCAGGAAGAGGGGGGAAACACCATTTTCTGCGCCTCTGACTTCGGGCACCAGCAGCACAAGCCATTCATCTGGGGGCACGGACACAGGACCTGGGTAAGCCAGCACAAGCCGCTTAACCCATTGTCTGCACTTAACCCCTCCGCTGCAGACACACTGTAACCACTTCCCTGCGGTCCTCTAGCAGTCATAAGTAGCTCTCAACAGACTTCTGCAATATGTCTCAGTCAAAAGCTACTAAGAAGGCAGAAAAGACACACACAGTGATCTATGCCTCATGTACCGCATGCAACGTCTCTCTGCCTCGGAGACACCCTAACCCTCTTTGCATGGCCTGTGAGGCCTCATGCTCTCAGGAGCCCCCCGCGACGGTTGCGCTCAGAGGTGCCAGTCCCCTGGAGTGGGCTAACTCCTTGGCCCAGTCCATGGATTCTCTTACTAAGGCTTTAGAGTTCTTTCGTGATTCCTCCTCAAGCCAGGGCATCTTTGTACCTTTTATGGAGGGCCCTACATCAGCCACACGAGAGTCTTCCTCAGACAGGGCCCGGATGTCGCACAGCGCACGTTCTTCTAGGAAACGTACCCGTGACCTGTCTCCATGGAACTCAGATGTCTCTGCATCCACTAACTCTGTGTCTTGATGCCCCTCACCAGGGCCCACAGCGAACACGACTCGGAATACGAGTCAGATGTAGCCGCAAACTCGGACTCCCCTGAGTTCCAGGAATCTATAAATTCTTTCATCGAGGCAGTTAATCAGGCCCTCAAAGTAGATGAAGAACCTGGTTCTAATCCGGACCACCCCATGTCTTTCAAAAGAGCAAAACGCCCTCACAGGGTTTTTGCTAACCATCCCGAGTTTACGGACATCATGCAGAGACATAGAAGTCGCCCTGACATGGGCGTACCCAGGATCAAAACTAGGGAGGGGGCAAGCCATGGTTGTTCAGGTTGTAAAATTTTAGAACAAAAAAGGTGAATGAAACGAAAATGAACAAATGACCGCTAGTGATGAGCGAGTATACTCGTTGCTCGGGTTTTCCCGAGCATGCTCGGGTGGTCTCAGAGTATTTGGAAGTGCTCGGAGATTTAGTTTCTGTTGCCGCAGCTGCATGATTTATGGCTGCTGGATAGCTTGAATACATGTGAGGAATGCCTGTTTGTTAAGGAATCCCCTTATGTATTCAGGCAGTCAAATAGCCACAAATCATGCAGCTACGGCAACAGAAACTAAATCTCTGAGCACTTCCAAATACTCGGAGACCACCTGAGCGTGATCGGGAAAACCCAAGCAACGAGTATACTCGCTCATCACTAATGACCGCCATACACAACACAATCCCCTATACCAAGACCAATAATACCACATACAAGGAGAAATACCGCCATGATCAATTCTATTATGTAAACAATTCATTGATTTTAAACTTAAGGTACTGCCACACTACACAATCCCGCTAGCGATCTCGTTAGCGTCGCATACTAATGAGATCGCTAGCGGGATTGTTTCTATATCGCTAGTAGCTACCTATTTTAGCGATGTCGTTAGGACGCTATCGCGGTTAGCGATCTCCTTAACGACTTTAGCGGTACAAAAGTACCGCTAAATCGCTAAAAAAGGTGCCACACTCAGCGATTAGATACTTACCAGCGGGGCGCCAGCGACGAAAATAGGGTCCGGAACGATCGCTGTGATGAACGAGATCACAGCAGGGGCCTCGTCGCTGGTAGATGCCGCACACAACAACATCGCTAACGGGATCGCTAAATAGTGACATTTTTTAGCGATCCCGTTAGCGAT
The DNA here is from genome assembly GCA_033576555.1 of Oophaga sylvatica. Taxonomy (NCBI): domain Eukaryota; kingdom Metazoa; phylum Chordata; class Amphibia; order Anura; family Dendrobatidae; genus Oophaga; species Oophaga sylvatica. The sequence goes on from JARQOD010000002.1 coordinate 482,409,450, forward strand.
GTTGTTTAGTGTGGCATACCCTTTACCTTTGCAGTCTTCTCTTATGTTCAGCAGGGGGCTTCAAGCTCATGCGTGCTTATCACACACTGACACTGAGCCACTCACACTGCCCTTTCCAGACACAGCAATTGGATTAATCTTTAGGGAAAAAAATGCAGAAAATTAGATAGATAGATAGATAGAAATCCAGAGAAACTGGAGGCAGCACACCGCGTTTGTAATGAAAAAAAAGCTACAGTATTTAATAAGGCCAAAAGGCGACATTTCGGTCCAAACAACAGGAACCTTTCTCAAGCCTACACTACAAACTACACTACACTACAAACGGTGTGCTGCCTCCAATTTCTCTTTTTTTCTTTTTATAATTGAGGTTTGGTATTTGCCTGGGGGGCTCTGCACCAGGACTCTTTCTTTGTGCTGCTCTAATTTTCTTCTATTTAGATAGATAGATTTTAGCATGGAATGCAAGCAGATTCCACCCTGAAATATGCCCCATTCTTGTAGAAATATGCCCCATAATTTTCCCCTTCTTTTAATAATGTGCCTAATCATGGGCCCCTTCTTGTAGTAATGTCCCATAATGATCCCCTCCATGTAGAAATGTGCCCCATCCTGATCACCTTCATGCAGAATTTGCCCATTCCACCACCTTCATCATTTCCTCCTCCTCTATCACCCCCATAATTGCCCTCTCCGTCACCCCCATCATTGCCTTCTCCATCACTCCCATCATTGCTTTCTCCATCACTCCTATCATTGCCTTCTCCATCACTCCCATCATCCCCTTCTCCATCCCTCCCATCATTGCCTTCTCCATTACTCCCATCATCGCCTTCTCCATCACTCCCATCATCCCCTTCTTCATCACTCCCATCATTCCCTTTTCCATCACTCCCATCATCCCCATCATTGCCTTCTCCATCACTCCCATCATCCCCTTCTCCATCACTCCCATCATTGCCTTCTACATCACTCCCATCATCCCCTTCTCCATCACTCCCATCATCCCCTTCTCCATCACTCCCATCATCCCCTTCTCCATCACTCCCATCATCCCCTTCTCCATCACTCCCATCATCCCCTTCTCCATCACTCCCATCATCCCCTTCTCCATCCCTCCCATCATTGCCTTCTCCATTACTGCCATCATTGCCTTCTCCATCACTCCCATCATTGCCTTCTCCATCACTCCCATCATCCCCTTCTCCATCACTCCCATCATCCCCTTCTCCATCACTCCCATCATCCCCTTCTCCATCACTCCCATCATCCCCTTCTCCATCACTCCCATCATCCCCTTCTCCATCACTCCCATCATCGCCTTCTCCATCACTCCCATCATCGCCTTCTCCATCACTCCCATCATCCCCTTCTCCATTCCTCCCATCATTGCCTTCTCCATCACTCCCATCATTGCCTTCTCCATCACTCCCATCATCCCCTTCTCCATCACTCCCATCATCCCCTTCTCCATCACTCCCATCATCCCCTTCTCCATCACTCCCATCATCCCCTTCTCCATCACTCCCATCATCCCCTTCTCCATCACTCCCATCATTGCCTTCTCCATCACTCCCATCATTGCCTTCTCCATCACTCCCATCATCCCCTTCTCCATCACTCCCATCATTGCCTTCTCCATCACTTCCATCATTGCCTTCTCCATTACTCCCATCATCCCCTTCTCCATCACTCCCATCATCCCCTTCTCCATCACTCCCATCATTACCTTCTCCATTACTCCCATCATCCCCTTCTCCATCACTCCCATCACCCCCTTCTCCATCACTCCCATCATTGCCTTCTCCATCACTCCCATCATCCCCTTCTCCATCATTCCCATCATCTCCTTCTCCATCACTCCCATCATCATTGCCTTCATCACTCCCATGATCCCCTTCTCTATCACTCCCATCATCCTCTTCTCCATCACTCCCATCATTGCCTTCTCCATCACTCTCATCATTGGCTTCTCCATTACTCCCATCACACACACACATACACTTCTCCATCACTCCCTTCACACACACACACACACATATACACACTTCTCCATCACTCCCTTCACACGCACACACACACACTTCATCACTCCCTTCACACACACACACACTTCTCCATCACTCCCTTCACACACACACATACACACTTCTCCATTACTACCTTCACACACACTTCTCCATCATTCCCTTCACATACACACACTTCTCCATCACTCCCATCACACACACACCTCACTGCTGCTCTGAGCTCTCCGCCACTGGCAGCTTCCTCCCACGCTTCCTCCTCTCTTCCCGTGCTTCCTCTCACTGGCTCACAGCGGCACGGAGCTGATTGATGATGTCATCCAGCCGCACCGCTGAATGCCATGTGAGGAAGGACGGAGCATGTTAGGGCCAGCGATGCCGTGTGCCAGCAGAAAGGGCTCTGCGTGCCCTCTCTGGCACATGTGCAGGTTCGCCATCGCTGATCTAGGGGGCAGCTGCCCCCCTTCGCCCCACGGTGGGTACGCCCATGCGCCCAGATAAGCGATTCACAGGCCAAAAGCCGCTAGAGACATGGTATCCCTTTGCGTCTACTCTAAGCAAAGAGTGGACTGAGTCCCCTGCTGTTGATCCACCCATATCAAGGCTCGCTTCTAAAACTCTCCTGTCTCTGTCTGATGGATCTTCCATCAAAAATCCCACCGATCGCCAGATTGACAACCTTGCTAGGTCAGTGTTCGAGGCTGCTGGGGCAACTGTTGTGAATGGACTTGAAATGAGTTCTGAGCAGAGGCTCCCTCTGGTGGTTACAAGCGGTACTGGACTGTCCAGTGAAGATTGTGAGGATTGGGAATCAGGTGTTACTGACTGGTCTTATATAAGGGAGTCGCCTTCCCATCAGGGTTGCCGGTGATCAATTGTTCTGGTCCCAATCCCTGATTCCTGTTTCCTTTGTAGCCTGCTGTGTCGTGTCTGCATCTCCTGCTAACAGATAAGACATTTTCTTCTTTTTGTTTTTGTGCTTGATTTTTGCATTTTGTCCTGCACTTCTGTGGGGGCCTTCAGGGTCCCCTCCGGGGGCTTTTGCCCTCTCAGTTTAGTTCAGCCACTGATGTTTGTACATTTGCTTTTTCCAGTTTTTTCAGTGACTGCTGTTTTGATTTTGTTACACCAGAGAACTAATTTAGGTGGTAGAGGTCGTGTGATCTCAGGTGTTTTTGAAATTAGTAGAGTTGGTGCTTTTCAGGGTTTTTTGGGATTGCAGTAAGTGCCCTTCCTATCCTTTTCTATTTAGGTAGTTTGGGCCCCAACGTTTGCTCATACTATTTTCTGTCTGTGTCAGTATTTCTTCTTGTCTAACCGCCATTACATGTTTGGGGGCTTTCTATATTCTTTGGGAATCTGCTCCGGGGCAGATAGCTTTCCTCTTTCTATCTTTAGGTGTAGTTAGTTTCTCAGGCTGTGACGAGGCGTCTAGGACCAACGTAGGAACGCTCCACGGCTGCCTCTAGTTGTGGTGGTTAGTCAGGATACTGCAATCTCATAGATTCCAACTGCTCTGGTGTATTGCCTTTTTTACCTGCACTCCTCAGCTACCGAAACATAACAGGCAACACTTTTCCCCTCCTTTGCCACCACTTGGGTGGCCAGAGCTATAGTAGCCTGGGCAGAGGCCTTAACAGGTATCATTCGGGACAATAGCCTACCTTCTGAGGTGACCAGTCTCACCTATCACATCGCCCGGGCCGGGAATTACATTTTCATGCCTCCCTAGATGCGGCTAATTGCGCTGCACAGGCAGCCGCAAACGCTGTTACCATCAGAAGAGCCCTTTGGCTCCGAGAATGGCATGCAGACTCCGCTTCAAAGAAATCTTTGACTTCCCTGCCATATCAAGGCGGGCGTTTGTTTGGAGAGAAACTAGATCAGATTATCTCTGATGCTACTGGAGGGAAAAGCAAATTTCTCCCGCAAAGCAGACCTACTCTGCCCTTTCGGAACCAATCCCAGGTTTGCTCCCTACCTTTTCGCGGTACCACAAGCTGGTCTTCCTCAGCCGCTTCCGCTGGATCGGCCCATCCCCCACGCAGGGACAGAGGTTCACATCCCTCATTCAAACCCTCTAACTCCTGGAGAAACATATCTCCCCGGTCCAGACCCAAGAGCACCCGGTCTCGCAAGTTCTCTTCCCAATGGCTTCTTGCTGTGTCCGGAAGACACGGACAGGGTAGGCGGCAGTCTGCTCTAGTTTCGTCAAGTCTGGCTCGCGGTCGTCCACGACCAATGGGTCAGAGACCTCGTGTCTTTCGGATACAAAATCGAATTTCAGTCCCTTCCGCCAACGTGGTTCTTCCAGTCTCGTCTTCCAAAGACAAGGGCACTTGCAGCCCCTTTTTATCAGGCCATACAGGCCCTCCGCAAAAGCCCAGTCATCGTTCCAGTTCCTCCCACAGAAAGGTTCAAAGGTTTTTACTCAAATCTGTTTGTGGTCCCAAAAAAGTACAGGACCATGCGCCCCATCCTAGATCTAAAGCCGTTGAACAAGTTTGTCAGAGTACGCCACTTCAGGATGGAATCCCTCCGTTCAGTCATTGCCTCTCTGGAAAAAGGGGAATACCTTGTGTCCATCGACATCAAAGACGCATATCTCCACATTCCGATCTTCCTAAGTCACCAAAGATTTCTACGCTTTGCGATCGGAGACGAACATTTTCATTTTACTGCTCTGCCCTTCTGGCTTGCCACCGCCCCCAGAGTGTTCACAAAGGTCATGGCGGCTGTCATGTCCATCCTACACGCTCAGGGCATGGTGATTCTACCCTACCTGGACGATCTTCTCGTCAAGGGCCCGTCCCATCGGACTTGTGCAGAGAGTGTCAGTGTCGCCATCGACACTCTGTCTCGCCTAGGGTGGCTAGTGAACCTAGAAAAATCCTCCCCAGTCCCTTCCCAACAAATTCCCTTTTTTGGGGATGATCCTGGACACTTCCCGAGGGTTGGTAACTCTCCCTCCGGAAAAGATATCCTCTCTGTCCTGGGTAGTCCAGTTGCTAATTCTTGCAAGGTCTCCCTCCCTGCGGTTTGCCATGCAGGTCCTGGGAAAGATGGTAGCATCCATCGAGGCAGTGCCGTTTGCCCAATTTCGCCTCCGTCCCCTCCAGCAGGCGTTGATTGCAGCCTTGGACAAGAATCCAGCCTCCCTGGGTCACCGCTTTCGTCTGACAGCCAGGATCAGTCTCTCAAGTGGTGGACGGTAATGTCGTCGCTGGATCAGGGAAAGTCCTTTCTCCCTGTACACTGGCTAGTAGTGACCACCGACGCCAGTCTCCTCGGATGGGGAGCGATCTTTCGTCACGACACGGCTCAGGGACGTTGGTCTACTCAGGAAGCCAACCTCCCAATCAATATCCTTCGAGATCCGTAAGATCACCTCTTAGCAGGACATCCCATCCGGATCCAATCAGACAATGCCACGGCCGTGGCATACATCAATAGCCAGGGAGGCACGCGAAGCAGAAGAGCAATGCTCGAAGTGACGCACATCCTGCAATGGGCCGAGACAAACCACTCGCTCATCTCTGCAGTTCACATTCCGGGAGTAGAGAATTAGGCGGTGGACTTTCTCAGCCGCCAGGGTATAGCATCAGGAGAGTGGTCTCTTCATCCGGAAGTCTTCCTTCAGATTTTCCAGCGTTGGGGCACTCCGGATGTGGACCTCATTGCCTCCAGAACGAATGCCAAGGTCCCAGCATTCATAGCCCGGTCACGCGACATCAGCTCGGATGCGCTGGTTCTACCATGGAGCCAATTCCGTCTTCCCTACATCTTTCCTCCACTTCCGCTGATCCCTCGGGTCATCCGAAAAATCAAAGCGGAAGGCATTCCAGTAATCCTCGTCGCTCCAGACTGGCCACGCCGAGCCTGGTATGCGGAGCTGGTACATCTGATCGCCGACGTCCCTTGGCGGTTACCAAATCGTCCAGACTTCCTCTCCCAGGGACCCATTTACCACCAGAACTCGACAGTGCTGAGTTTAACACCCTGGCCATTAAATTCTGGATCCTAGCTCAGGCCGGATTCTCGCGGCGAGTGGTCTCTACCATGATCAACGCTAGGAAACCCGTTTCCATGCGCGTTTATCATCGTGTTTGGAAAACATTTTTCTCATGGTGTAAAGAAAAGGGTCGGTCTCAGTTGGTGTTCTCCACCATCTCCATTTTGGAGTTCCTTCAGGCAGGATTAGACTCAGGCCTAGCGCTGGCCTCTCTCAAAGGCCAAATTTCAGCTCTATCCGTCCTTTTCCAACGAAGGATAGCTTTAAAGCCGCAGGTTAAGACCTTCATGCAAGGAGTGTCACATCTTGTCCCTCCATACAAGATGCCCTTGGAACCTTGGGACCTTAACTTGGTCCTCGGTGCCTTACAAGAGATTCCCTTCGAGCCCATACTAGATGCTTCTCTCTCTCTTCTTTCGTGGAAAGTTGCCTTTCTTGTGGCAATAACGTCCATCAGACGGGTCTCGGAGCTGGCGGCTTTGTCTTGCAAACCTCTGTTTTTGATCTTCCACCAGGACAAGGTAGTGCTCAGGACGTCTCTGTCCTTTTTGCCTAAAGTCGTCACGGCCTTTCATCTGAACGAAGACATAGTTCTGCCCTTGTTCTGTCCGGCCCCAGCCCATCGTACTGAGAAAGTTCTTCACTATTTGGACTTGGTTAAGGCCCTCAGAAAGTACATTTCCAGAACAACGTCTTTCCGCAAATCGGATGCCCTGTTTGTGCTTCCGGAGGGACACAGGAAAGGTCTGCCTGCTTTTAAGGCCACGATTGCCAGATGGATTAGCTCAGCGATTCAAGAAGCTTACCGTGTCAAAGGTCAGCCTATCCCAGCAGGGATTAAGGCTCACTCCACTCGTTCAGTGTGGGCCTCCTGGGCCATTCGGCACCAGGCTTCCGCTCAGCTGGTGTGCAGAGCTGCGACTTGGTCCAGTCTTCACACGTTTGCTAAGCATTACAACATTCATTCTCTAGCCTCTTCAGATGTGGCCCTTGGCAGACAAATTCTGCAATCAGCAGTTTTGCATCTGTAGGCATCCTTCTACTCACTAATCTTTTAAAGCATTGAGTACGTGAGGTTTCACTTGTTGTGATGGTTTTCCCACCTATGGACTGCTTTAGGATGCCCCATGGTCCTGTGTCCCCCAATGAGGCGATGGAGAAACAGGGATTTTTGTGTGTACTCACCGTAAAATCCTTTTCTCCGAGCCAATCATTGGGGGACACATCACCCACCCTGTTAGCCCGTTGGCTTGTTGGTATTGGCATATTGCACTTATGTTTGTGAGCTCCTACTGCTTTGGCACCGAACTGGTTCACGAGGGAGCCAGCCGAGGGTGTATACTGCAGAAGGAGGAGTTATCTTTTTCTTATGTATCTGCTTAGTGTCCTCCTAGTGGCAGCAGCATAACACCCATGGTCCTGTGTCCCCCAGTGATTGGTTCAGAGAAAAGGATTTTACGGTGAGCACACACAAAAATCTCTGTTTTAAACCATTTATTGCAGTGGTTCTCAACCTTTCAAATGCCGTGACCCCGCAATACAGTTCCTCATGTTGCGGTGACCCCCAAACCAAAAAATAATTACAGTCCTCCATACAATATTATGGGCACCACATAGTCCTCCATACAGTATTATGGGCCAAATATAATGCTCCATAAAGAATACTGGTCCCCATATAATGCTCCATACAAAATATGGAGCTCTCCTCTGTACTGTGCTGCGTTCTGCACTGTTACGGCTCAGGAAAGGGCACTGTGGAAAGACTTCCCATTATCATCATCATTGCCTCCCCATCATCATCATCGCCTCCCCATCATCATTATCATTGCCTACCCATCATCATCATCATCATCATTGTCTACCCATCATAATTGGCTCCCCATCATCATCGCCTTCCCATCATCATTGGCTCCCCATCATCATCGCCTCCCCATCATCATCGCCTCCCCATCATTATTGGCTCCCCATCATCATCATTGCCTTCCCATCATCATTGGCTCCCCATCAACATCATCATTGCCTGCCCGTCATCATTGGCTCCCCATCATCATCATTGCCTGCTCATCATCATTGGCTCCCCATCATCATGATCATTGCCTGCTCATCATCATTGGCTCCCCATCATCATCGCCTCCCCATCATCATCATCATTGCCTGCCCATCATCATCTCCTCCCCATCATCATCATCTTTGCCTGCCCATCATCATTGGCTCCCCATCATCATCATCGCCTCCCCATCATCATCATCGCCTCCCCATCATCATTATCATTGCCTACCCATCATCATCATCATCATTGTCTACCCATCATAATTGGCTCCCCATCATCATCGCCTTCCCATCATCATTGGCTCCCCATCATCATCGCCTCCCCATCATCATCGCCTCCCCATCATTATCATTGCCTGCCCATCATCATTGGCTCCCCATCATCATCATTGCCTTCCCATCATCATTGGCTCCCCATCAACATCATCATTGCCTGCCCATCATCATTGGCTCCCCATCATCATCATTGCCTGCCCATCATCATTGGCTCCCCATCATCATGATCATTGCCTGCTCATCATCATTGGCTCCCCATCATCATCGCCTCCCCATCATCATCATCATTGCCTGCCCATCATCATCTCCTCCCCATCATCATCATCTTTGCCTGCCCATCATCATTGGCTCCCCATCATCATCGTTGCCTCCTCACCACCATCACTGCCTCCCCCCATCACCATCACACATACAGCACCACACACAGACAGCACCGCAGCACTCTCTCACATAGACACACACACACTGATACACACAGACACATACACCTCACATCTCACCTGTCCGGCGCCCGCACTCTCTGCCACAGTCGGCCGCTGAATGATGATGTCATCCAGCGGCGCTGCTGTGACAGGAAGCGTGGGCGCCCTGCAGGCGCCCCCTGGAGCCCGGAGCTACGGAGGCACGGGGAGAAGTAAGTATTGCGCCGCCTGCTCAGGCCGGGTCCCCCCTCTCCCCACACAGTGGACTCACCGACCCGCCGCTCAGCTTCGGAGGGTCCCGGGCCGCTGCACTGTGACTCCGTGGGAGGAGGAATTGCTGCTGCTGCCACGCCGCCCCACACACGTGCTGCCTGGGGCGGACCGCCCCACACACGTGCTGCCTGGGGCGGACAGCCCCCCGCCCGCCCACGCTACGCCCGCGCCCGCCCACGCTACGCCACTGGGCTAAAGCCATCGGAAATATGCTGTATATATGGCTCCGCTCCCATCCTGTATATATGGCTCCTCTCCCCCCCCATCCTGTATACATGGCTCCGCTCCCATCCTCCCATCCAGTATATATGGCTCCGCTCCCCTCCTCCCATCCAGTATATATGGCTCCGCTCCCCCTCCCATCCTGTATACATGGCTCCGCTTCCCCTCCCATCCTGTATACATGGCTCCGCTCCCATCCTCCCATCCTGTATATATGGCTCCGCTCCCCCTCCCATCCTGTATACATGGCTCCGCTCCCCCTCCCATCCTATATATATGGTTCCGCTCCCATCCTCCCATCCTGTATACATGGCTCCGCTCCCATCCTGTATATATGGCTCCGCTCCCATCCTGTATACATGGCTCCGCTCCCCCTCCCATCCTGTATACATGGCTCCGCTCCACCTCCCATCCTGTATACATGGCTCCGCTCCCATCCTCTCATCCTGTATATATGGCTCTGCTCCCTCTCCCATCCTGTATACATGGCTCCGCTCCCATCCTGTATATATGGCTTCGCTCCCCCTCCCATCCTGTATATATGGCTCTGCTCCCCCCTCCCATCCTGTATACATGGTTCCACTCCCACCCTCCCATCCTATATACATGGCTCCGCTCCCATCCTGTATACATGGCTCCGCTCCCATCCTCCCATCCTGTATATATGGCTCCGCTCCCATCCTCCCATCCTGTATACATGGCTCCGCTCCCCCTCCCATCCTGTATACATGGCTCCGCTCCCCCTCCCATCCTGTATACATGGCTCCGCTCCCATCCTCCCATCCTGTATATATGGCTCTGCTCCCTCTCCCATCCTGTATATATGGCTCCGCTCCCTCTCCCATCCTGTATACATGGCTCCGCTCCCATCCTCCCATCCTGTATATATGGCTTCGCTCCCCCTCCCATCCTGTATACATGGCTTCGTTCCCCCTCCCATCCTGTATACATGGCTCCGCTCCCATCCTCCCATCCTGTATATATGGCTCCGCTCCCCCCTCCCATCCTGTATACATGGCTCTGCTCCCACCCTATATACATGGCTCCGCTCCCTTCCTCCCATCCTGTATATATGGCTCCGCTCCCCCTCCCATCCTGTATACATGGCTCTGCTCCCCCCTCCCATCCTATATACATGGCTCCGCTCCCATCCTCCCATCCTATATACATGCCGCTCCATCTCCATCTGTATACAGGCTCCGCTCCCACCCTATCATCCTATATACATGGCTCCGCTCCCATCCTCCCATCCTGTATATATGGCTCCGCTTCACCCTCCCATCCTGTATATATGGCTCCGCTCCCCCGTCCTCCCCCCCTATATACATGGCTCTGCTCCCCGTCCTCCCCCCATCATACTTACCCTCCTCGATCCGACGCTGCAGGTCCCTGCCTCCCTGTCGGCCGCGTCAGCTTCCTCCTGTGCGCAGCGGTGACGTAAAACCGCTCATTAAGGACATGAATATGGACGCCACGCCTATGGGAGTGGCGTCACGTCCATATTCATTACCATAATGAGCGGTACTACGTCACCGCTGCGCACAGGAGGAAGCTGACGCGGCCGACAGGGACATGGATGTCTTCTTGAAGCCGGCGGCTGCAGCTGTCACTACAGTGCTGCAGCCGCCGGCTCCTTTAAGCGACCCCTGTGTTTTGGTCGTTCGACCCCCGCGGGGGTCGCGACCCACAGGTTGAGAACCGCTGATTTATTGGTACTTTTGGCAGTACCAATAACTGGTTTAAAAAACTGTGGAAACTTCACACTAGACCTTGGAAATCAAGGTCCCAGAGTCTGGAGGAAGAGTGGAGAGGCACACCAGCCAAGCTGCTTGAGGTCTAATGTGAAGTTTCCACAATCAGTGATGGTTTGGGGAGCCATGTCATCTGCTGGTGTAGGTCCACTGTGTTTTATCAAGACCAAAGTCAGCGCAGCCGTCTACCAGGAAATTTTAGAGAACTTCATGCTTCCCTCTGCCGGCAAGCTTTTTGGAGATGGAAATTTCATTCTCCAGCAGGACTTGGCACCTGTCCACACTGCCAAAAGTACCAATGCCTGGTTTAAAAATAACAGTACCGCTGTGCTTGATTGGCCAGCAAACTTGCCTGACCTTAACCCCATAGAGTATCTATGGGGTATTGTCAAGACAAAGATGAGACACCAGACCCAACAATGCAGATGAGCTGAAGGCTGCTATCAAAGCAACCTGGGATTCCATAACACCTCAGCAGTGCCACAAGCTGATCGCCTCCATGCCACGCCGCATTGATGCAGTAATTGATGCAAAAGGAGCCCTAACAAGTATTGAGTGCATTTACTGAGCATACATTTCAGTAGACCAACATTTAGGATTTTAAAATCATTTTTCTAGCTGGTGTAATAAAGCATTCTAATTTACTGAGATAATGACTTTTGGGTTTTCATTGACTGTAATCCATAATCATCAACATTAACAGAAATAAACACTTGAAATAGATCACAATAACTCTATATTATATATGAGTTTCACTTTTTGTATTGAAGAACTGAAATAAATTAACTTTTTGATGATATTCTAATTTTGAGAAGCACCTATAATGCTATTTCTTAAAAGGGTTGTCGGATCAAAAGCGGTAAGTCTGCAGTCTTATGTGCACTGCGGGAATTTGATGGTTTTAGACACGGGACTGGAGGGTATGTATGAGTTATATATACTCCTGGCCGTCCACGTCACTGGTCAAGGCGTGGCCTCGGCTCAATACAAGTGAATGGAGCGAAGCCGCGCCCACTGGCTGGGTGTATGTAGAACTCATACATACCCTCCGGTCCTGGGTCTGAAACTGACGAATCCCCGCAGCACACAGTGCGTGCACTAGGCGGATTCATAAGTCTGCAGTCACACAGAGTGACTGCAGACTTTTCAGTTTTGACTGGACAACCCCTTTAAAGAAAGGAGATGCTTTTTACTCATTTGGAAAAATTCCCTTTAATAGTGTATATATATGATTACTTTTATTTCCCTTATGAGTGTGTAATCTGACTTTGTCTGTTTGTTCCTAGGACACTTACAACCTTTCTAATGTTAATAATTTTCAGTTCTTCCTAGAATTCATGTTTTAGCTTGCGCCAGTCACACAAAAGTTGTACACCCTTTGTTAGTCAATAGGAATCCTTATTATTGCTGCACTGTCACACCCAGGAGAAATGGGCTCTCAGTGTATGTCACACACAACCTAAAAGTGGGGCTGTTACACAAATATCAGAGAAGACTGCACCATAGTCTAGAACGTTGGTGCAACCATAATAGCACACATAATGCCACAGTGCAATGAGCTGCTGCATCACGTGTCATTGCAGGCTTTTAGTGCGTGACATGGATGGGGCATTTTGGTAGAAGTTATTTTCACGCTGTCATTCTTCTCTATATGTAAAGATCAGACTGCTGACAAAAAAATATAAGGAATAGTTTTACAGTATTGTTAGTGAAGGGTATGTGAGGAATCTGGAATCCTACCGCCACCATCGTCCATACCTAGTTGCACTATTTATATCATGTGAGGATGAACATGTGAAATATGACCATTGTCTGAGAATGTTGTATATTGGAAGATAATTCTGAAAGATTGGATTACAGTACAGGTAACAAGACCTCAGCACACATACCTTATATGTTGTTGCCTCATAAAATGCACAGTTATACAATAAAGACCTACAGCAAGTCTTTACTAACAGCTTTTGGTGTTTTCACAACTGTTTCTTTTAGGCCGGTTTCACACATCCTGATATTTCCGGTACCGGAAAAACTAGTACCGGAGATATCAGTGTCTGTGTAATACTTGTGGCATATGTGTGGCAACCATATGCCGCCCGTGTGCCACATCAGTACCACACATACCGGCGCCTGAGAGAGAAGAAGCGATAGAGTTAGCACTGCTCCCCGGCGCCAAGTGCTGAAGATGACTCATCATTCTCCCCTATTCTGCTGGCGATCAGCGCGAGCAGAAGAGAATGATGACAGTTATATTCAACTGATAACAGCAAGAGCAGGTGGCGGCTGATGGGACTATTACTCCTATCAGCCTACACCTGCTGACGCTAATAACAATGAGAGCAGGCGGTGGCTAATGGGAGTATTCATAAGCTGCTGCCCGCGCCATAAATAAATAAATGAAAAAAATGACATGGGGACCCATATTCTTGATAACCAGCCTCGCTAAAGCTGACAGCTGAGGGTTGCAGCCCCACAGCTGATAGTTTTGCCTTGTTGGTTATCAAAAATACAGGGGAACTCACGCCGGTTTTTAAATTAATTAACTTACAGCGCAGGTGGCGGTTGATGAATACTCCCATCATGCACCACCTGTTCTCAAGGTTGTTAGCAGCAGCAGGTATAGGCTGATAGGAGTAATAGTCCCATAAGCTGCCACCTAGTCTTGCTGTTATCAGTTGAATATAACTCGACATTCTCTCCTGTTCGCGCTGGTCACTGGCAGAGCAGGGGAGAATGATATGAGCTGTCTTCAGTACCCGGCGTCAAGGAACAGCACTAACTGTATCGCTGCTTCCCAGGCACTGGTACGTTTCATACCGATGACACACAGATGTCAACAATGTGCACGTGGCTGGGATGTTTTGCGTCCGGTGCTGCTCTTAAAAAACGGACATGTCAGTGTATTTTGCCCACAGACTGTGCGTCTGTGGAAACACACTAACGTGCACAGACCCATTCACTTGGATGGGACTGTCACCACCCGTACCGGACACACGTCTGAAAGAGGGCCTTGTAGCGGAGCTTCAATGGAATGGAGGCATGGCAGAGGGATCATGCCAGAGCTCACCTAATTCATCACTAAGGTCTAAGGGATAACGTCTCTCCTTGTGGAGAGTGACATGCTTGGCATGCCAGTGGTCTCTCATACAGCCAAATCAGATCTCATGCTTTGCACTGAGGAGGGGCAACTCCCCGAAACAGGTGTCTGTAAATTAAAGTTCTGGTTTGGCTTTTCTCCTAAGGCCTCTTTCACACATCAGTTTTTTTACGTCAGGCGCGATCCGGCGTGTTGTTAAAAAAACGGATCCGGTACCGGATGCGTTTTTTTGTAATTGACTTTCATTAGCGCCGGATCGCGCCTGATGTTGTTGCGTTGCATCCGTTTTTGGCCGGATCCGGCAGAAATGTACATTCTGGCGGCCGGACAAGACGTCACTGCAACGTTTTTTTTTTTTCCGGACCCCCCTGATAGTGCCTGAAGAGGAGCATCAGGCGGCCGGAAATAATAGAAGTGTATGGAACCGGACCAGTCTTTTGTGCAATCCATCAAAAGACTGACCCGGATTCTGGAAACCAAGGTCTCTCTCTTTCTCCTCCGTGCCAGACATGCGTACCTGCATTTTCCGGGTTGAAAAGGTCAGGTCGGATCCGGCAAGAAAACTGATCCGTTGCATCAGTTTTTTCAAAATCAGCGCCGGATCCGTCCTATCAGGTATACGACGGATTAGGCCTGACACAAAAAACCTGATGTGTGAAAGTAGCCTTAGTCATATGGCAAGGTTTGTTAAAGGTTTGATATTGACTTTTAAGATTTCTATTTCCAATAGGTGGCACTAGAGTTCAAGTTCTGTTCCTCTCTGAAGAGGCAATTTGCATATTTAATTTTCCAGAGGAGCATTACATGGTCTTTAAGTCTCATTACACATCACTCTCCACAACGAGATGTTAACCTTTTAGACCTATATGAGACAGGCACTGCCAGACATGTATGTCGTTATCTATCTCCGAAAGAACAAAAGCATCAGCAGTCTGAAATCAGAAATTCCGGATCTTTAACTTGACCAACAATCAATTTATTGGTGCCCCCATACACATTAGAATGTTAACTGAACCTGCCAATATCTGTGGGTTCAGCTGACATTAGGCTAATATGTAGGAGGCTTCCGGACAGTACCCTAAATATGCCTTGGCCATTACAGTGTATAGTAACAGTCTATATATGCATTGGGTGACAGATATCCATTGTCTTTTGTGATGTACTTTTGTCACAATGATATTATCTAATTTCAATTTGTTTCCAGAGGATGACATATGACCATAGCTATACAATGTTCTATCACCTCCCCACAAAGGAGCGTTACCCCTTCAAAGCTGTGACTTGGTGCCAAGTAAGCATGCTACCCATCAGCTTGGTTACAAAAGTTATTGCTGTGGATCTAAATTACATTGCCACTAACACAATTCCATAGGTGGAGGAGGAGGTGACTCCACATTACCAGATGAGGAGCACCATTGTTGCTAGGGACTTCTCTTGTGAACGTCCTGCAGCCAGCGGCACTGTTGCCAAAAGAAGCATGTAATCAGCAGCAACAATAATTTAATTGTTCACTTTCACTTTCTTCAAATTGGCAAATTATTGTTCCAATTCATCAGAAACATAAACACTTTATCACTAGGGCCATCGCATTACTATGATTAACATGGCTTTCTAAGAGCTTAATGAACAAAAGAGAATAAATACTTATCCACTCCCATATTTCTGATCCCACTTGAATTTTCAAACTTTAGTGTGAAATGCTTTCTATATGAAGTGGTATTAATCTGCCAAAGCAGTGACTTACCGAGCAGTACTGACTAGATGTGGATGTGGTGCATTTTCTATTCCACTGGAATACTCTGTAACAAGCTGTGCACTGTGTCAAGTGACCTAGAAGTAAACAGCGAAGGTTCTCCCCTAAATGACCACTAAGTTGCCTTTTACAGTCAATAAACGGCTTTATTTTACAGCAACCTTTTTTGTGGTGATTGAAACAAAAAGCTATTAGCTATGAGCATGCATATAACAACCTGAAGAATTAAATAAAAATGCAAAAAAGTTATATAAATGGCATTCTAAGGGGTAAAGTTTCTCCTTGTGGAGAATGACATACCAGCTCTGGTTTGTCAAGGTAAGGAGGTATATTCACTTACTTCCAACAGGTGGCGCTATAGAGTTCAAGTCCTCTTTTTCTCTGAAAAGGCAATTTGCATATAAATGGCAGTGTAATTTATATATATTCCAAATAGCAAAAAACCTTCTACGTCATAAAACAAGGCTTTATAGTCAATGAGCCACTACTGCACCAATGAGGCCCAAACAAGCCTCTAATTAGGGATGAGGAGGGGAGAGCAAATATTTGAGTCTCTGGAGTCCCTTCCTCAATTTTTGTCCATACTCTAGTAAATTATGGCACTTTTTTGCACCACAGTCTGTGTGCTGTAAAGATGTGTTTTAGTTTTCTAATTTTATAAGACTAGCGATAACTAGCACTCAACAGCAATTATCAGACAAGTCATGCTAACAAAAACATTTGTGCAACTTGTCTGCAATTTTCTGCCGGCAACTATTTTATAGCTGCAATATTGTCCAGGTTATCAGTTAATTCTGAAGGAGAAAAGAGTGAAATAGCGGCTGATTGGCTGCAGAGCTTGTGACATAAAAATGCCATGTGAGCCCCGGGAGAGCTGTTGGAACAGTGTCCGCACTGGGGGTGAGTTTAGCTATTGTTATTTTAAAAGGGGGGGACATTATTATTTTTAAAGGGGTTTTCTACTACTTTGACAACTCTTTCTCAATCATCTTGTCACAGTTGCAGTCTCTTCATTATCTACTGTACCTTCTCTAAAAATTGAATGAAAAGTCACTAAAAAGTAATCTGTACTTCAAAAGGATGTCAATGAAAGCTTGAACTCATCCTGCAAAAAATAAGCTCTTGAAAAGCTCTGTCAATGGCAAAAAAAGGTATGGCTCCTAAACGATGATAACATAAAACATGATTATATTTAAAAAGCGTTTTTATGGTGTAAAAGCACTATGAGCTTAAAAATAAAAATACATTTGGTAGTGCCATAATCATAGTGACCTGCAGAATAAACATGTCACTTACGGTATATCGAATTGTGAATGCTATAAAGACAAAACACTACAAAACCCCTGACCATTTCAGTCTGTGGCTCTACTTTTGAGTATCTTATTTTGCAATTTTCAGATTCATTAAAAAGATGCAGAGATCATAATGTTAAATATGAATAGCGCCCTATATACAGTACATCTCTCATCATAAATTGAAGTAACAATAAGCCTACTAACTCATGTTATACTCCTGGATGAAAATCCTTACAGGATGTAATTTCCAAAATGGAAAACTTTTCAGGGGTTTAAACTGTACTAGAAGCTCGGGGCCCTACAAAAGTGACATTGCAGCTGAAAATCAATCCAGCAACATGGAAGCACAAAAAGCCAAATGGTGGCTCTACTGTTCTGAGCCCTGCAGTGTGCCCAAATAGCACTATTTGTCCACATATATGGCATTGCTGATCAGAGTTTGATCAGAGGGTGATTAGCATAATCGGCCCGATTTTCTCAGATGAGAGAAAAACGATTATGTGACCATAGCCTTACGCTGTAATAGACAGACTACACATAGATTGCATCCGTGAGCTGGCAATGATTCTTCACAGACATTTTGATCTGTTACTCGGATCAGATAGATATGTATCTGTTATTTTTGTTTTGCAGACACAGTCCGCAAGCAACATCAAACCCTCACCAAAAACTCATCGTAGGAACTTAACCTAAACCGTTTCAGCATTCTGCATTGTTTCATTGAATTAAAAATATTTAAGTATTTTGCTTACTTTTATCATAGTCTACAATGTTTTAAATAGAAATAGCCAATATTAACCCTTCTTGGGTAAAATGCTGCATCTCCTCTGCTGCACTGGTGATTGCATACACAACAGCGCAGCAGGAAATCACTACATCCGGGCAGCCGCTAAGTTCAGTGATTGGCTGTAGAGCTGCTGACATACTGGCGATAGCAAAGGAACGCTGATGGCGAGCAGAATGCTGGAAGAGGAAAACTCCTTAATTACAGATTAAATAAAAGTATGACCCATTTCTTCATCTCACACATCTCTAATTGTGGGAATATTCACAAAGGTTGCAGTAACTGTGTGATCGTTCTTTTTATAAGCTTTCCTCTTTTAGCTTGCTTTAAACACCATGTTTTATAAAGACTTGTTGGCTGTCAATTTTATTGTCTCAGTATATTTTATATGTTCAATACTATCCTGCCATTACGGAGGTTAAACTTAAATGATTAATGCTTAAGCACAAGCCCGTCCAATGAATTGCTGACCTCTGAGATCATTAAGCCCTAGGGCACATAGGGGGAGGGGATACCTGCACATGCTGCTCTTCTAACTCCCTTGCTAGCAAGAACCTGCATAACCATTCCAGTTCTTCATATGAGCATGTTAGCCCTAGAGGATTGGGCAGTTCTAAGGCACTAACCTTTCAATTGATTACTATGTACTAATATTGATCATTGAAATGACATATCCCGGATCCCTTTATTTTATGTACATCATTAGGGAAAGGCTAATTTGACATAAGCGTAACATAATTGAACTCCTATACATGTATTTCGGCTGCAAATCCCGGTCCAACGAGAAATCTGGTCACCCAAACTCTATTGTGCTTGTGTAAAACTGGCTTGTATCCAAATGTGGCTAATTATTAGCAAAAAATTCTAATATTGAATTTTCTGTAACCAGTCATCTTATTTTCCCACTCCATTCTGTCAATCTGTATGATGAGGCTTTTACTACTGCTTTTAAATAGAGTACTATACTATGGTTTATATTAACTATCTTTAGTTGCTGTCCAGGATTTTAAAATAATTGCTTCAAAATACAGAATGTGGCCAAATTATAAAAACTTCTACTCACCTGTAAAGTACCCACTACTGTGCTTTTTTAGGGTATGTGCAAACTTTTTCAGGCGGATTATGCCTGGAACCCAACTGAAAAAGCACTAAAATATCCAAAAAGAATGAACATTTGCTCAGCAATGTAAAACCGGCTTTCTGAGCATGTGTTCCTACTTTTGTAACTTTGAAAGCCGTGAAGTGGCCTGAAGAGGTCACTGGTACAATTTTCTGGAAGCTTCTGCTTGGAAACCATCAGTATCATATACACACACACCCCCTGGACAAAGCTGAGTGCGAAACGCGAGTCAGGGTGCCTGCCGCTTTCAGGTATATATTATAACCTCCATTAGCACATGTACTGAATTGAGCAATTCGGCTTTATTTATCTCATTAACCAGCTATTACACATGCATCTTTTTATAGGATTTTTCCTTTAATTAAGCCAATATCAAGTTACCTCTCCCTTTTGCACATGCACTTTATATAGCTATATTTGGTGGTCCATGAGACACACATTCTCTTTCATTCAGGTTTTTGAGAACATATGATACTATTATTCTGGGAAGGTTTTTCTGCCCCCCCAATCTCTTTTGCCAATTGTAAACTTTTTTGTGCAATAAATTAATTTTACTAATTTATACCATGAATACTCTGCGGCCTCTATTTGTAATATTGTCCCAACTCATACTATTTTGCATTGTTGCTTTATATTGATTGAAATAAACATTTGAAATATTTTATGGTGAAAAAACTTCCGTGATTTGTATTGTTATTTTGGAAGTGCCAACTGCTAGGCAAAAAATATATATAATCTGACTTATATCATATATATGAAATTTGCAGCTAATCAGTCAAACTTCGCTAGTTCCTTAGAAATGAATGGGAATTATGGAAAAAGCGCAGCACAGTGAGCCATTCTACACGAGTTAGTGAGTTATTCCCATCTCAAACCCTATAGCTCTCCTGCAGTACATGACCACTGCAGCCAATCACTGGCCTCACCAGTCACATCGTACATACAAGCATCATTGCTGAAGATGGTGAATGGTCCGGGTGCCTTGAAGAAATCCATTTTGTTGTGTCACTACTAAGTTTCCTCTGATTTATTCAGTATTTGTATAACTTTATTTTAATTTGTTCTGTTCAATATACAAACACCCTCATTAATTTGCTTTTCACTGTTCAAAACCATATATTTACTCTATTTCAAAAGAACAAAATCCCTGCCAGTTCTAAAATCTTTTTGGATGCACTTTACAGTGTTTTTATCCCATTAATGCTGTGTTCCCAGTATGAGTTTTTGACGCTGCATATTTTCGCTGTCTGAAAAACGCAGCGTCTTACAGTTCTAGCAGAGTAGATGGGATTTACAGAAATCTCTTGCCCGCTGTGCTTCTTTTAACGCAGCGCAAACTGACCTGCAGAGCGTTTCAAATCTGAAACAGCAATTTATCTTGTGGGTACGCTGAGATTTATGTGCAAATTTTCCCCACAGAATTGCATTACATGTGGAAAAATCGCATATGCGGAAACGCACTAAAAACATGTAATCCGCACAGTACTGTGTCAATAACGTTTTGGCAAAGCCAAATACCAGGAAATACTAAAACCAAAGTAGTTTTAAGACATGACGCACCAACGAGAGACCAAAGTTTCCAAAACACAATCAAAACGCATGTAAAAAAACACTCAAAAATGTAATGTCGAAACACAAGTAACCTAATTTAATTATTAGGTACAGAAATGCTGCAACATCAAAAACTCAACAAAAGCTCATAGTGGGAACATAGCCTAACAAGGCAGCCAGTTTTTGTTATTGCGTTTTTGTTTTTCCTCCTCTTCTTCCAAGAGTCATAACTTTTTTACTCTTCTGTCAACATAACCAAATGAGGGTTTGTTTATTTTTCTGCAGCACGAGTTGTAGTTTCGATGTACACTATTCATTTTAGCATGAACTCAAAATCGGGATAGAAATTCCAAGAGAGGTGATAAAAATGTATTTTCACAGTGTTCCTTGTGCAATAAATGTGTCCTGACAACTTGATTTTTCAGGTATAATAACTGTGATACTAAACATATATATATATATATATATATATATATATATATATATATATATATATATATATTTGCATTATCTTAGTTGTTTAAAAAAATGTCAAACTTAGTAAAACAACGTTTTTCTTATTCCATCAACAGAGTTGTGTCAGGGCTTTGTTTTTACATGCCAATCTGTCCTTTTATTGATACTACGATACTTTGGGGTACATGGGATGAGTTAAACACCTTTTTCTTCCTTTTTTTGGGGAGAGGTGAAAAACGGGAATTTTAATTCTAGAGTTCAGATTTTTTTGCGACTTTTAATTTATTGGTTAAATTATTTTATAATATAAAATAATGGACCTTTTATGATTCCAAATATATATATTTTTTCTATATTTTGGACGAGGAAAATGAGGTTAATTTAATACTTATTAGAATTCAGCAAAAAGATTTGCAGAGCGGTTTAGTGACCAAGTTAGAAGACCGTGTTTTTTGCTTTTGTTTTTTTTTCTCTCTATCATTTGAGCCATGCTTTTTTTTTTTATCTCTGACACAGCTGTTTGAGGGCTTGTTTTTTTGCTGGAGTTGTTTTTTTCAATGGCACCGCTAAGATTACCATATAATTTGGTGAAAAAAAAATATTGGTGTGCAGAAATATAAAAAAAGAAAATCAAAACAGTAACTCATCCTTTCGGGAAAGGGGGTAGGGGTATGGTTAGCTTTTACAGTGTTCACTGTACAGAAAAAAATTACAACTTTACAAACTTTATTCTGCGAGTCAATTTAGGAATACATAAAACTTGTGATTGCTTTCTACTCTTATTATTTGTTGGGAGGCAAGATGACCAAACTGCAGCAATTCTGGCATTTCAGATTTGCTTTTATTCTTTTCACTGTGGTGGATAAATAACCTAGTATTGTAATAGTTTGAACTTTTTATCGATGGGACTAAACCAATTTTTTTTTACAATTCCATCACTGAAACAATACATTAGGCTTTGTGGTTTTAGAAGTGTTATAGTCCGAAACGCATCAAACTAAAACCACATATTATTTCTTGGTATCGGATGTCTTCAATCCTGAGCAGCGCAGTAAAACTCCACAAATCCCCCATCTTATATCTGAAACAATACTTTGCAATACTTGTGTCCTGTCTGTGATTTCCTAGACAGCAGTAGGGGCCTTCATTAGGCCCTCAACTACCATGACAACTATGATGCCTCATGTAATGCTGCATAAGGGCGCAGTCAGATGGTCGTATTTCTCATGCGAGGATCACATCGCAGTGCAGCGTCCCGGCACCTCTCCTGACCTGAGCATAACGTGATCAGGAGCGTACAGAAGTTCTAATTGAGGTCCCCCCCCAAAAAAAAAAAAAAGAAAAAAAAATAACAATTAATTGCCAGTGTCACAGAAGAGCATATCTCACAACTTTAAGGCCTTTACATGGTAATTTTCCTCCTGCTGAAATCCTAGATTCCTCTTTCATTGCCCTAATAAAATTTGATGCCAAAAAAAGTGCCCCCAAACACAGTATAATACCCCCATAATGAAGTCCTCCACATTAGCCTCTACATGCACAGTATAATGACCCTACTGTACTCCCAAGGCAAAGTATGGTGATCCCAACACAGTATGATCCCCCAACTGTGATCCCCACACAGCCCCCAAGCAGTATAATGGATCTACATACAGTATAATAGCCCCACACTGTATAATGGGCCACACTATCCCTCCACAAAGTATGATGGACCTCACACAAACCTTCATACTGTATAATTGCTTGCATACAGTATAATGCACCATAGCACTTCAGATATTATAATGGCCCCCACATAACCATCTGCATATATAATGCACCCTCCATAACCCTTCATATAGTATAATGCGCCCCTCATAATACTCCATATAGTATAATGCCCTCCCCATAGTCCTCCATAGAATATAATGCATCCCCATGATCCCCCATATAGGATAATGCACCCCTCCAAATAGTATAATGCACTCCCTCCATGGCCCTCTATACAATATAAGGCACCCCTTCCATGGTTCACTATACAGTATAATGCACCCCATGATCCCCAATACAGTATAATGCACCCTCCATATAATATAATGAACCTCTTATGGTCCTCTATACAATATAATGCACCCCCATGGTCCTCCATACTGTAAACGGCAGCCCCTCATGGTCCTCTATGTAATATTATGCACCCCCATATAGTATAATGCACCCCATACAGTATAATGGACCCCTCCATGGTCCTCTATACAATACAATGCACCCCTCCATGGCCCTCTATACAGTATAATGCACCCCCATGATGTCCAATACAGTATAATGCACCCTCCATATAATATAATGAACCTCTTATGGTCCTCTATACAAAATAATGCACTCCCCATGGTCCTCTGTTGTGGATGTGCTAGAGATGGTTTCAGAGCAGAGGCTCCCTCTGGTGGTTACAGACAGTACTGAACCTTTCAGCGAGGAGTGGCAATCTGGGTTCACTGACTGGTCTGATATAAGGGAGGTTCCCTCTCATGATGGTTGCCGGTGATCAATTGTTCTTGTCTCAATTGTGGTTCCTGGTTAATTTGGAAGTTTGCTGGAGTCTTGCCTGCATCTCCTGCTTTCAGATAAGATATTTTTGCTTTTCTTTTTGTGCTTGCTTTTTGCATTGTTTTATGCACTTTTGTGGAGGTCAGCCAGGTCCCCTCCTGGGGCCAGAGCTCCTCACAGTTTATCTGCAGCCACTGTTATTTGCTCATTTGCTTTTTCCTGTTTTTTCAGCGGCTGCGGCTTGGTTTTTGTTCACACTGAGATCTGATTTAGTGGGTGGCGAGATCGTGTGATCTCAGTATTTTTGTAATCAGAATTGTTGGATTTTTGTAGGGTTTTCTGGGTTGCAGAAAGTAATCTCTCCTGTCCTATCCTATTTAGTCAGCTTGTGGCCCCAGCGTTTGCTCAGTCTATTTTCTGCCTATGTTTGTATTTTCATCTTGTCTAACCGCCATTATATGTTTGGGGGCTTCCTATTTTCTTTGGGGATCTGCTCCGGGGCAGATAGCTTTCATCTTTCTGCCTTTTGGTGTAGTTATCTCTCAGGCTGTGATGAGGCGTCTAGGATCAACGTAGGAATGCTCCACGGCTACCTCTAGTTTTGTCGTTAGTTTAGGAATCTGCAACCCATCAGTTACCAACATCTCAGGTGTTCGGCTGCCCTGCTGTTGTTCCTGTCCTCCTCAGCTACCGAAACATAACAGTATCACCAGCCATAACTGAAAATTATATGGTACTCACAGAAGGGAAAAATAGTGTGGAAATAAAAAGGTTGTCAGAGATTTTGTTTTTTTCTGTCTGTTGCATTTTTTCCCTTTTTCTCTGGGTGCTGAGGAGGATTTTTTTTTCTCTCAATGGAGTTTGCACAGTTGTCTGGCAGTGTGGATCAGCTTGCCACTGAGGTTCGGAGTATTGCTACCTATCTTGCTGGGTTGCCGGTTGTGGAACCTAGGATTCCCATGCCAGATTTTTTTTTGGGGGATCGGGCTAAATTTCTGAATTTCAAAAATAACTGTAAGTTGTTTTTTGCCTTAAAGCCTAAGTCCTCAGGTAACGCAGCACAGCAGGTTCAAATTGTCATCTCTCTCCTGCGCGGCGATCCTCAGGATTGGGCTTTTTCCCTGACACCTGGGGATCCTGTTTTGAATGATATTGATGCATTTTTTCTGGCTCTGGGGTTATTGTACAATGAACCTAGTGTCACTGATCAAGCTGAAAAAACCTTGTTGGCATTAAATCAGGGTCTTGAAGGCGCTGAGTTGTACTGTCAGAAATTCCGAAAGTGGGCAGTCCTGACCAAATGGTATGATGATGCTTTGGCAGCCCTTTTTCGGAAGGGGCTGTCAGAGAATGAAAATGATGTTATGGTGGGATTCCCTGCTCCCTCTGGTCTCAATGATTCTATGTCAATGGCTATTCAAATTGACAGACGTTTGCGTGAGCGCAGAGGTATGCGTGAGATAGTGTTGCCTTGTGAGCCAGCTTCTGAGCCCATGCAGTGTGATAGAGTGACTTCTGGGGCTCAGCGTCATGAGTTTCGAAAGCGCAATGGGTTATGTTTCTACTGTGGTGATGCCTCTCATGCTATTTCAGTCTGCCCTAAGCGGGGAAGACATTTTGCACGCTCAGTTGTCTTGGGTAGTGTTCAGACCAAGTTTCTGTTGACTGTTACCCTGATTTGCTCCCTGTCCACATTTTCTGCTCAGGCTTTTGTTGATTCAGGAGCAGCTATTAACCTAATGGATTTTGACTTTGCCAAATGTTGTGGGTTTCCCTTGATACCCCTGCGGAAGTCTATTCCCCTACTGGGCATTGATTCCACCCCTTTGGCGGAGAATAAACCCCAGTTTTCTACTCAGGTGATAATGAGGGTTGAACCAGATCATCAGGAGAGTTGCAAATTTCTGGTGCTGTATAATCTGCATGACATTATTGTACTAGGTTTCCCTTGGTTACAGTCTCATAATCCTGTTTTGGATTGGAAATCTGTGTCTGTGACAAGTTGGGGCTGCCAATGTGTTAATGCCGACACTCCTGTTTTTCTGCCTCTCCCAAGTCTCAGGATGTTCCTGACTTTTTGACAGATTTTTCGGATGTATTTAGTGAAAGTAAATCTGCATATTTGCCCCCTCACAGGAGCTACGATTGCGCTATTGAATTAGTGCCTGGTGGTAAATTTCCTAAAGGTCGCCTTTTTAACTTGTCTGTACCTGAACACGATGCTATACGATCTTATATCAAGGAGTCATTGGAGAAGGGTCATATCAGACCATCCTCTTCACCCTTGGGTGCCGGTTTTTTCTTTGTGGCCAAAAAGGATGGTTCATTGAGGCCGTGTATTGATTATTGTCTCTTGAATAAGATCACTGTGAAGTATCAATATCCGTTACCGTTGATTTCTGACCTGTTTTCCAGGGTGAAAAGTGCTAGTTGGTTTACCAAGCTTGACCTCAGGGGGGCGTATAACCTTATTCGCATTAAGCACGGGGATGAATGGAAGACGGCGTTTAATACCCCAGAGGGGCATTTTGAGTACCTAGTGATGCCCTTTGGGCTCACTAATGCTCCTTCCGTTTTCCAATCCTTCATGAATGATATTTTCAGGGATTTTGTGGATAAATTTCTGATTGTTTATTTGGATGATATCTTGATTTTTCCAATGACTGGGACTCTCATGTGAAACATGTTCGGACTGTGTTCCAGATTTTGAGAGAGAATGCACTGTATGTGAAGGGATCAAAGTGTCTTTTTGGTGTACAGAAGGTCTCATTTCTGGGATTCATTTTGTCTCCGTCTGTTATTGAAATGGACCCGGTCAAGGTTAAGCCATCTGTGATTGGGTCCAACCTACTTCATTAAAGGCTCTTCAGAGATTCTTGGGTTTTGCCAATTTTTATCGTAAATTTATTGGTAATTTCTCCGGTATTGTTAAACCATTGACTGATTTGACCAAAAAGGGTTCTGATGTGGTGAATTGGCCTTCTGAGGCAGTCTCTGCGTTTCAGGAACTTAAGCAGAGATTCACTTCTGCTCCTGTTCTACGGCAGCCTGATGTTTCTCTACCGTTTCAGGTGGAGGTTGATGCCTCTGAAATTGGGGCAGGTGCCGTTTTGTCCCAAAGAGATCCAGAGACCTCTAAGAGTAACCCTTGTGCCTTTTTCTCTCGAAAATTTTCTCCAACTGAACGTAATTATGACGTGGGTAATCGGGAGTTATTGGCCATGAAGTGGGCCTTTGAAGAGTGGAGACATTGGCTGGAAGGAGCCAAACATCAGGTGGTGGTCCTCACGGACCATAAGAATCTGGTTTATCTCGAATCAGCCAAGCGACTTAATCCTAGACAGGCCAGGTGGGCCTTGTTTTTCACACGTTTTAATTTTGTGGTTTCTTTTCTTCCTAGCACTAAGAATTTAAGGCGGATGCCCTCTCGAGGAGTTTCTTTGCGGACTCTCCTGAGTTATCTGATCCTACTGTTATTTTGAAAGAGGGTGTAGTTCTTTCCGCCATCTCGCCCAATTTGAGACTGGCCTTGGAAGGGTGTCAGGAGGATAAACCTGAGTGCTGCCCTATTGGGAAATTGTTTGTCCCAGACCAGTGGAAGAAGAGTGTGATGTCTGAGATTCATTGTTCCGCGTTGGCTGGTCATCCCGGGATTTTTGGTACCAGAGACTTGGTGAGTCGGTCCTTTTGGTGGCCTACTTTGTCTCGTGACGTCAGGGAATTTGTGCAGTCCTGTGGGACTTGCTCTCGCTCCAAGCCTTGCTCTCGCTCTAGTGGTTTGTTATGCCATTACCTGTGCCCAAGAGGCCATGGACCCATATCTCTATGGATTTTATTTCCGACCTCTCTGTTTCTCAGAGAATGACCGTTATCTGGGTAATCTGTGATAGGTTTTCCAAGATGATACATCTTGTGCCATTACCTAAGTTGCCTTCCTCCTCCGAATTGGTGCCTTTGTTCCTTCAGCACGTGGTTTGGCTACATGGCATTCCGGAGAACATTGTGTCTGACAGAGGAGTCCAGTTTGTTTCCAGATTTTGGAGGACATTTTGTTCTAAACTGGTGTTCAATTATCTTTCTCCTCTGCTTTTCGTCCTCAGACCAATGGACAAACCGAGAGAACAAACCAGACCTTGGAGACTTATTTGAGATGTTTTGTGTCTGCTGATCAAGATGACTGGGTCTCTTATTTGCCTTTGGCTGAGTTTGCTCTTAATAATAGGGCTAGCTCTGCCACTTTGATGTCTCCATTTTTCTGCAATTTTGGGTTTCACCCTCGATTTTCTTCGGGACAGGTGGAGGCTTCTGTCTGTCCGGGTGTTGACTCTGTTGTGGAGCGAATGCAGCAGATTTGGGACCAGGTAGTGGAGAGGTTGTCTCTCTCTCAGGAGAAGGCCCAACGGTTTGCCAGCCGGCATAGGACTGATGGTCCTCAGTTTAAAGTGGGGGACTTGGTTTGGTTGTCCTCAAGAAATATCCCTATGAGGGTTGCATCTCCAAAGTTTAAGCCCAGGTTCATTGGACCTTATAAGATCATGGAGATTCTTAATCCTGTTTCCTTCCGTTTGCTTCTTCCAGGGACATTTAAGATCCATAACTTGTTCCACAAGTCCTTATTTAAGAGGTTTGTCGAGCCAGTGGTTCCTATGGCTGCGCCTCCTGACCCTGTTTTGGTTGAGGGCAATCTGGAGTATGTGGTTGAGAAAATATTGGATTCTCGTTTTTCTAGACAGAAACTCCAGTATTTGGTTAAGTGGAGAGGTTATGGTCAGGATGACAATTCTTGGGTGTTTGCTTCGGACATCCATGCTAGGAGACTGATCCGTGCCTATCACCGAGCTCATCCTGATCGGCCTGGTTGCACAAGTGAGGGTTCGGTGACCCCTCCTCAAGGGGGGGGTACTGTTGTGGATGTGCTAGAGATGGTTTCTGAGCAGAGGCTCCCTCTGGTGGTTACAGACAGTACTGAACCTTACAGCGAGGAGTGGCAATCTGGGTTCACTGACTGGTCTGATATAAGGGAGGTTCCCTCCCATGATGGTTGCCGGTGATCAATTGTTCTTGTCTCAATTGTGGTTCCTGGTTCATTTGGAAGTTTGCTGGAGTCTTCCCTGCATCTCCTGCTTTCAGATAAGATATTTTTTGCTTTTCTTTTTGTGCTTGCTTTTTGCATTGTTTTATGCACTTTTGTGGAGGTCAGCCAGGTCCCCTCCTGGGGCCTGAGCTCCTCACAGATTATCTGCAGCCACTGTTATTTGCTCATTTGCTTTTTCCTGTTTTTTCAGTGGCTGCGGCTTGGTTTTTGTTCACACTGAGATCTGATTTAGTGGGTGGCGAGATCGTGTGATCTCAGTATTTTTGTAATCAGAATTGTTGGATTTTTGTAGAGTTTTCTGGGTTGCAGAAAGTAATCTCTCCTGTCCTATCCTATTTAGTCAGCTTGTGGCCCCAGCGTTTGCTCAGTCTATTTTCTGCCTATGTTTGTATTTTCATCTTGTCTAACCGCCATTATATGTTTGGGGGCTTCCTATTTTCTTTGGGAATCTGCTCCGGGGCAGATAGCTTTCATCTTTCTGCCTTTAGGTGTAGTTATCTCTCAGGCTGTGGCGAGGCGTCTAGGACAAACGTAGGAACGCTCCACGGCTACCTTTAGTTGTGTCGTTAGTTTAGGAATCTGCAACCCATCAGTTACAAACATCTCAGGTGTTCGGCTGCCCTGCTGTTGTTCCTGTCCTCCTCAGCTACCGAAACATAACAGTCCTCCATACTGTATAATGCACCCCCTCATGGTCCTCTATGTAATATTATGCACCCCCATACAGTATAATGCAGCCCCCCTCCATACGTTATTATGGCCACCAGTTACAGATTTTAAATAAATACAATGCTCACCTCTCCTAGTTCCATCTGAAGCTCCGGTCTGCTGAGTCTGTGATGTGCCGGATATGTCAGAACCGTGGGTGCGTTGTAATTACATCATCGTGCCCACTGATCTGACACGTCAGATGCCGACAAAAAATAATGTGGGGTGGAAATGTCTACTGATGCTCCTTGTGCCGGTGGGGTGGCCCAGCTATCAGCACAAGCAATGATGATGGAGAAGGGATGCTTCCACCCCTATCATTCAGTGCTGACGGGCGGACTCAGTGTGGGCGCTGACACTGGGCCCTCCAGACTCTCGGGCCCCATAGCAGTGGCTTGGACTGCCACCATAGGCGGCGGTAACCCCACTGAGCGTGATGTATTTCTATGCAGTGGTCATGATCATGTCAGTCTGAGGATTGCAATGCGATCCCCGCATGAGAAATATGGCTGTCTGTCTGCCCCGAGAATCATCGGGATCTCCCCTCTTTGCAACCTCTTAGCTACCATGGTTACCATTGTCTGCAGCATATAAAAGGGTAAGCTTATGTTGTCCTTAGATGCTGCCCGATTGCAGCAAGTGTTGGCGGGTGCTGTGAAAAAGAAATAAATACCAGTATTTTTTTCCTGACGCATCTTTTTCTCATTCTCTGAGCACTTTTGTGACCTCTGGTAGAATATTTTTCGCAATATTCGAGCATTTTTGCGCCGTTTTTTTCTCCATTCAACAATGAAGAACCTTCTAGCGTTTTTTCAAGCAAAAAAGATAAAAACGACTCCGGTGCGTCTTTTGAGCCTTCTCATTGACTTCTATTACAAAAAAAAGTACAGCGCGTCTTCAGAGCTGAAACCGGCTGAGGAACGGTCAGGTCACTCTTTTTTTTTTGAAAAACCTGAAGGGGTTAACCGATGCTGAACCGCATTTTTACATAGTGTTCAGTGTTTTGAGCGTTTTTCAGGTGGGTTTTGGAATGAAATCCGCCTCTTAAAACCGTTGTGTGCACATACCCGAGACCTTTGGCTCCCTTCACTGAGTCCCACTGCCCTGTCTGTGGGAGTGTGAGGGGATTATTACAAGCCAGCAGCTTCTTTCTTGTCTGAGGTGAAGGGGTGAACAATATTTGGTGAATATCCTGTATCTGAGATGGGGGGGTGAGGCGAGCAGGGAGCAGACATGGCGCTGAGGCGGGGGACATGAGGTGTACTGTGCGGTCACTGAGCACCTGGGCCGCGGCTGAGGAGTGTCACTGATAAGAGTGGGTGGTGAGGAGGAGGACATGAGGCGGAGCCCGGGAGAGGAGCTGCTCGGGCTGTTCTCACAGTCGGTGTGAGGAGCTCGGTTGTCACTGTCCAGGGCACAGGTGACATGGCCGCTGCGGGGCTGTGGGCTCTATGGACTTGGGGGATGTGAGTGCTGCCAGCCGTAGGACCGCTCCTGGAGACCGCCACGCCTGGGACTAGTAAGTGCAGAGTTCTGTGTCCGGCTACCTGGCTGCTATGGGGCATAGTATGGGGGCAGTGGTGCCTTCTCCATGATGCCATGCATGCCTACTATACACGCTTCATAATGGAGATCTCTGCTTGCTGTCTGTGAATGGGACTATCCAAAAGATTAAAACCAGTACTGATCATATCTGACAGCAAGCAGCCATGTCAGTGGAAATCACAGCATGTCCTGATTGTGGCAGTGTTTTCCTATGGGGAAAAATGCAGGAAGACTAGAAAAAATGATGAATCCAAATAGAAACATCGCCAATAACACCTGTAAACAAACTCTAGAAGCTCTTGAATTTCAGGATGTTTTGTTTTTGTTTTTGCAAACATTGAAAAATGCCAAATAGTGTTACCTGATCCCATCGACACCGCACCATAGATATAAAAAGCCAATATTGTGGGATCTGCGGCATCGCCCAGTGTGTATTGCGCCTGATCACGTGTAAACAAAACCAATGAACAATAGCCATTGTTACAGCTCTGATGCCCATCAGCAATCAGAGTGGGGTAGTGGGGTCCAGATAACAGGGTTGCTTTACTTACCTGTCCCTGTATTCAAAGGCTCCTGCCATGTCACCTATCCTGATTTATGTAAAGGTGACCCGTCTTGTGATTCTTTCTGCCCAAACCACAGACACCATGAATTGGTAATTGGGCACAGGCTTCCTCATTGTAGGCATCTGTTCAGCAGACAAGGACTAAAGACAAGGCAGGAACATGGAGAACAGTCATCTGGGCAGCTTCCCACTCGCTTTCCCCATTTCTTACTTTTATTTTTGTAGTCTGTATGTAATTCCTGCTACTTATGGCTTAAGGGATCCTCACAGCAGGTTTTTATGTATTGAAGTATTGGTATGGCTGTGTAAGCGCTTGTCCCCCAACAAAAATGATACCGAACTGATGTTCTAGTCATTAGAAATTTAGTGTCCAAGCCATATGCTAATTAGGCTGGAAATGCACTGGAGATGGGTCAGGGCACCCCAAATGCGTTGACATACCCCTAGCCTGACTTACATATTGCTTCTACCCTACATCAGCTGTCTATAAAATAAGTATCATTTATATTGGGGGGCAAGTGCCTACACCGCCATGTCACTGCTTCCATATGTAAAAATGTGCTGACAGGTTCATTTTAAAGACTATTAAGAGGGTTATCCCACAAAGCGTTATTATCACCTATTCACAGGTTAGGTAGTAAAAATGAATGGTGGGCATCTGACCACTAAGGCCCTCACCGATCACAAGAATGGAAATCCTGTGTCATCCATGCGAATATGTGCATTGGAATGATGCAGGCTCCATTTGATGTCTGTGGGAGCCGCTACATACAAATATAAACAGAGCAATGGTTGCTTCATTCACACGGCAGTCATGTTCTCGGGACCAGTGGTGGTCCAAACTGTAGGACCTGAGGATAGAAATGCTGTTTGTAGGACAAATGGTCATTTTGCAGTTTTTACATTGGTCACTGGGGCTTTTTAGACCCATACTTTCTGACCATTACAGCTCTATACACTGATATCGCAGGATCCACCGATCACAATTGGAGTTGTCAATGCTGACCCTGCTCCCCTTCCTCCACAATGACCATTGTACATGCTCATTAGATGCTTCAATACAAAAGATAGGGTTGGGGGTCTGAATATTGTGGCTATGTATATGGGTTGTTTCCTGAAACAGGAAATTAGAGTCTAAAAAATCTGATTGCAGAATGTAAAAAAAAAAAAAACATTGCCAAAATTTTGTAAACAGAAAATACAAACAAATCCTGGACAATTTCACACTAAAACATACATATTATCTCATCTGGTGACAGGTCCTCTTAAATTTTTATATATAGATTGGCACAAAATTGACTTAAAAAAGACATTTCAATCTGATGGCTACAAAAAAGTCATATTTTGAGAATAAACACCACCCTAAATTCTCCGGCTGATCATTCATTCTTTGGGAGAGAGTTTCCATATGCAGGACCCCACTGGTGTGACTCCGGTCCGATTGGCTTGCACTTTACATGGTTACACAATAGTCTTTTCTCCCAGCATTCCCAATATGAGCCCATATGTTACCCTTATTGCTATCTTCAACAAACCCAAGGAAGTGTAACGTCGGTGCACGCCATGCAAAACCCAATGGACGTCTGAGTAGTATGTAAAGTGGGTGGTGGCACCACTGTGGCTATTAAATAGTTAATAGGACAGTCAACAAGTGCCTGTTTGTTTTCCTCTGCAAACATTGTTCCAAGGTCCCTGGTCCTGAAGAAGTGAATGGAGCCTGTGATAGGGCTCAGTACAGCTGCTGGCAGCTCTGGGTGCCCGCTCTGTGCGGGCCACTGTTTACCCCACTATATTATAGCCTGTGCGTAAACGTTTACACCGTATTTGTTGATATTGTTACATTTTGTTATGTGGGTTTTATGACATAGTAAATATTAGATTTGTCTACAATGAGAAATGTTGGAATTTTTCTGCAGGATGGACGGAGTGTGTTTGGCCTGGGACCTGCAGCCCTTGGCATCCCCTTGGTATGTCAGGAATGGGTCAGTGTGGTGGGATGTAACATGACACACTGAGCAATGGATCTGACACACAGGTATCATTCTTGTACTCGAGTACATAACTTGTGGCTTGCCGTACAGTCACTTATACATTGCTCCATTCTGAAGTCACACTGGCTCATTTATTACATCACTATCTGTATTTTTTGTTCCCCATGGCATGAAGTGTAAACCTAGGGACACACACAGCAACCTTTGTAGGGATGCTGCCTGTAAACTGCAATGAAAACACAGTGACAAAGGTTTATAATTCTAAGGGGTTCATTAAATATAATGATGTGATTCCTAAAGTATTTTACTTAATTGGTCACTTTAGATCCATGTTCTGCTGTTCCCAATTAGCTTTTTTGCAAACGAAAATCCATGTGTTGCAAAGCAGATAAATGATATTATAACGGGATTCAGCCGAGAAAATAATTTCAATTGTTCCCCAAAATGTGTATGGCTTTAAAAGGGTTTACAGAGAGTTATTTTTTGCATTTTATACCCTTGCCCCCTTTTAAAATTAGAAAATAACAGCAAATGCATCTTCGCTGTTGTCCCCTGGTCTTGGTTGACAGGCTGCAGCTCACTTGACCGCTATATGACCGCCGGTGCAGACCAGTGATGGCTGCAGTGGTCACAGGAGCTATAGTCGTGACGTAACCGCTGCAGCCTGTCAACAAAGACTGGTGGCAGTGGAAGCAAGGCATCTCTGCACCTGCAGTGGGTTAATATAGGATATTTTTATATTGATTACAGTAATTGTATGTAAGAGAAAAAAAATAAAACTTGGGAAACACCTTTAACTGCCTTGCATACAGAGGTTTAGGGATAAGTTTCCGAAAACCTGAATTATAAAATAAAAAGCCAGGTCCAACCACATACGGTAATCATAGATTTCTCTATGATGTGTAATGGCCACCTAGCCTCATATTCAAATTTACGGTAGTTGTGTATCACCTCCTAAAAAAATGTTCAAGAGTTCACACATGCCACCACATGCACATGGCTTCCCCAAAATATCATAACTGAAGACACCAACAATCTCTAGTAATCCCTTAGGGTATGTTGCTACATACTGAAAATGCAGCAGATTTTCCATCTGGAATTTTCATATTATATTTGGAATTTTAAGAAACCTCACGCACACAATGAAAAAATATCGCAGTGTTAATTGCCGGAGCAGTAAACTTGAATGCCAAATTCTGCTTCCAATAGCAATGCATATTTCACCCGGGATGAAGCTTCACAGCAATTTCCACAGTTGTATACCTTTTAAAATGCTAAATTGGCAAATACTAGAATTAGGCCCATAGGCCAGTTTTACTGCTCTTCCAGCAGCAGGTCTGGCTGCTATGTCCCAGGTCAGCCTGACTTTTGAAACTCGTCCCTGACCCAGCTCTTCTTCGTGGCAACATTGGGAGATCATTGCAAGCAGATTCCAAAATTACTTGGCTCCTTATAAATTATGAGGCAGTGACAGCCTTTTCCTGGTAGTATCACAGATCATACCTCAAGTTATTTTCATTCCATTAGAGGAGTAGTCCACGCTGCTCTAATTATATTCTAATTATAAGGATTTTCAGGGATCAGCTAACCAGTGGCCAAGGAGCGGAATATTCCATAAATAGGATTTCCTACATCCTCCGCTGCTCCAGCACTCCCCACTGGACCTTGTTTAGCTGCTGCAGGTCATACACCGATGGATCAATAGGACTGCTTGCAGTGTGCCAAAGATTAACTAATTCCCCTTATTTTTCACTCTAGAGTTTCAAAGTGATGATGAGCTCCCATCTTCTTTCTTTATGAAGAGGCTATTTGCATATCGAATTCCAAGAGGAACGTTGCATGGCCTACAAGTCTCTTTATGTCAACTTGGCACTCTCTACAAGGAGAAACTATACCTCTTAGCCCCCCCTGTCAGAGGCTTCTCACCCAGCCAAATTAGATCTCCTGCTTTGCACTGATGAGGGACAAACAACCAAAGCACATATCTTCAAATGCAGTTTCTGGTTTGGCTTCTTATCTAAAGTCATGTGGCCAGACCTTTTAAATGGTCAATATTGACTTTTAGGATTGCTGCTTCCAATAGGTGGCACTAGAGTTCTCTTTCTCTATGTAGAGGCTGTTTGCATAGTCAGGGGTGTCACATGTGATGACATCATAAGAGGTGCTGGGTCTCACATAGCGATACACCATCGATCCCGACAACGATCAGGATCGCTGGTGTATCGCTACATTATCGCTGCTGAGCTGCCAAACAGGCAGCGATCAGTACAAGCGACACTGCGGGTAACATCGCTTAGTTACCCGCAGTGTACCTTGGATACCAGCGCCCTGATGCAGGGAGCTGGTAACCAAGGTACACATCGGGTTTCCAGGCGCTGCGTGGTGCCTGGAAACCCGCAGTGTACCTTGGTTACCAGCTCCCTGCTTCAGGGAGCTGGTATCCAAGGTACACAGCGGGTTTCTAGGCACAGCCCCGCGCCTGGAAACCCGCTGTGTACCTTGGTTACCAGCGGATCGCTGGTCTCCCTCCTGTCACACGCAGCGATGCGTGCCTGTCAGCGGGAGACCAGCGATCAAAAAAATGTCCAGGACATTCAGCGACGATCAGCGATACCCAGCAGGGGGGCTGATCGTTGCTGAATGTCACACACAGCGATATCGCTGGTGAGCTCGCTGCTCCGTCACAAAACTAGTGACTCAGCAGCGATCTCACTAGCAATATGCTATGTGAGACGGGGGCTTTACAGAGGAGGAGAGGGCTTTGAAAACTCCTGACTTGCAGAGACTAGGAGTCAGAGTGCACCTGCAGCCACATTGGGTGTGCAGTCAGTGTCCGTGCGCCAGTGCAGAAATGGGAATTGCCTAGACTGCCCCTGCTCTTTCTGTGATGTTGTTACTATATCTGTGATTGGTTTGCTGTTATCCTTGTTTCAGTTTCTGCCTAGTAACGATGATGTAATGGGGAGGAGGAGACAAGGCAGGAGCGGGGAGTCCTGGGTAAGGGGAGCGAGGGAGAGGAATGGAAAATAAAGTATGACTGTTTAAACCTACCATCCAGCATCTCTGTGTGGCCTTCTGGAGTTCCCCTCATCTGCACCACAACACTACAACTGGCGACGAGGAAGCGTTCATCAGCTAAAGGTATTTCAGCTCTACAACAATGGCCTGTTTACCTGCCTTCCCTGCTTTTGATGTGCATCAGTCCCCAGCTAACCTAGCAGCATGTTGGGAGAAATGGCTGAAGCGTTTTGATATATTCCTACAAGCCATGAACATATCAGATGATACCAGGAAGAAAGCCATGCTATTACATTATGCAGGGGAACAAGTCTATGATATCTTCACTACTCTGCCTAATACAGGAGAAGACAAAGACTATGAGCTCAGTAAGGCAGCATTAAGCAAGTATTTCTCCCCACACAGAAATGCAGCATTTGAAATCTTCAAGTTTAGACAATTAAAGCAGTCTGCAACAGAAAGCATTGATGAATATCATGTCCGACTACGGCACCTTGCAGCTTACTGTGAATTTGCAGATGTCGACAAAGAGATCCAAATGCAGATTTTACAAGGCTGCATCTCCTCTAAGTTACGGAGACAAGCACTCAGAGATCCCACCATGACTTTAGCAAAACTGCTTGAAACAGCACGTGTAATTGATACCGCCGAAAACAAGCTAAACTCATAGAGAACATTGAGTGTGAGGCGGAAGCACCATCTTGTATAGCAAAGCTGATACAGAGACCGCCTGTGCCTCGTATGCAGGGGGCAACTTGCTACAACTGCGGAGGGTCGTATCCTCACCAGAATGTCTGCCCAGCAAAAGGGGGGACCTGCCATAATTGTGGAAAACAAAACCATTTTGCAAAAGTGTGTAGATCCAAACCACAATCCCCTCATCCCACAGTACAACCCAGGTCACAGAAAATCCAAACGCTGCAGCTTACTGACGAGCCTCACAGTACTTATCTATTCTCAGTGACTGCAGAGGGATCTCAAACACTGCACGCACTTACCAGTCCAAGGCGACTTATCCTGATAAATGGTAGTCCGGTGGAAGCCCTAGTAGACACGGGGGCATCAGTAAACGTCATCAGCCGTGCAGTCTATAGTCGACTCCCGAACAGACCTGCTCTACTAAGCACTAGCCTAAAGATTTTCCTTATGGTTCAGCATCTGCACTACCCCTGTGTGGCAAATTTCAGTCAGAACTTGCAGCTGACGGGAAGTCCATCACCGACACTGTATATGTAGTAGAGTGCTCCGCAGACACGCTTCTCAGCTGCAGGAGTGCTATATCTCTGGGTCTGGTCAACCTGGTCATAGCGTCACAGGTCCTTCGGCCCAACACATCATGCAGAGATACCCCAATCTCTTTAAAGGTCTCGGTAAGCTAAAAGACGTTCAGATAAAATTGCATATTGACCAGTCAATACAGCCGTCTGTTCAACCTCACAGGCGCATCCCATTTCATGTCCGCAAACTTGTGGAGCAAGAACTGCAAGATCTGGAAGCGTCTGATGTTGTTGAACGAGTTGAAGGCCCGACTCCTTGGGTATCGCCCATTGTTGTTGCACCAAAACCAAAGCAGCCTGGTAAAATCCGGCTATGTGTGGATATGCGGCATGCCAATTTGGCTATTCAAAGAGAAAGGCACATCACCCCACTATTGATGACATTATCACAGACCTGAATGGTGCAAAAGTATTTTCTAAAATTGATTTAAAATCAGGTTATCATCAACTTGAGTTGCATCCAGATTCCAGGTACATTACAACTTTTAGTACCCATGTGGGCTTACGACGATTCAAGAGGTTGAACTTTGGTATCTCATCTGCGGCAGAAATATTTCAGAACGTTATCAGTCAGGTTCTATCTGGAATAGCAGGAGTTCTAAACGTCAGTGATGACATTCTTATATATGGTACCACCCAAGAGGAGCATGACAGTCACGTAGAGCAAGTGTTTCAGAGACTGCAAGCCTGCAATCTAACTGTCAATCCGTCAAAATGTGAGTTTAACCAAAAGTCATTAAGCTTCTTTGGATATATCTTTTCGGAGC
Organism: Oophaga sylvatica; assembly: GCA_033576555.1. Lineage (NCBI taxonomy): Eukaryota > Metazoa > Chordata > Amphibia > Anura > Dendrobatidae > Oophaga > Oophaga sylvatica. Next base: position 482,448,024 of record JARQOD010000002.1, read on the forward strand.
AAGGAGTTTCAGCAGATCCTCAGAAAGTTTCTGCCATAAAGTCAGCTAGCCAAACTCAAAATGTGTCAGAGGTTCGCAGTTTTCTAGGACTAGTCATGTACTGTGGGCGATTTATGCCTGATCTGGCCACGGTCTCCGAACCCCTGCGACTACTCACGAAAAAAGACACTCCTTGGACATGGAATACGAACACCAAGCAGCATTTGACTCCATGAAGTCCGGTCTGACTGGCGACACCGTCATGGCCTATTTTGACCCTCTAAAGTCCACAGAGCTGATCGTGGACGCTATCCGGTGGGCCTGGGTGCAATTCTCACACAAGAAGGCAACGTTTCTACCATTTCCTATGCAAGCAAAGCCTTAACAGAGACAGAACAACGCTATTCACAAACTGAAAGGGAAGCTCTTGCGGTTGTGTGGGGATGCCTTCATTTTCATCTGTACCTTATGGGACATAAATTCACAGTGATAAGTGACCACAAACCGCTCATTCCGCTTTTCAACAAACATTCTTCAAAACCTCCCCCACGACTTGAACGCTGGTTGCTCCGCCTACAGAACTACCAGTTTCGTGTTATGATTTGGTAGCTGAGGAGAGCAGGCAAAAAGGAAATACACCAGAGCAGTTGGAATCTATGAGATTGCAGTACCCTGACTAACCACCACAACTAGAGGCAGCCTGGAGCGTTCCTACGTTGGTCCTAGACGCCTCGTCACAGCCTGAGAAACTAACTACACCTAAAGATAGAAAGAGGAAAGCTATCTGCCCCGGAGCAGATCCCCAAAGAACATAGAAAAGCCCCCAAACATGTAAAGGCGGTTAGACAAGAAGAAATACTGACACAGACAGAAAATAGTATGAGCAAACGTTGGGGCCCAAACTTAGTAAATAGAAAAGGATAGGAAGGGCACTTACTGCAATCCCAAAAAACCCTGAAAAGCACCAACTCTACTAATTTCAAAAACACCTGAGATCACACGACCTCTACCACCTAAATTAGTTCTCTGGTGTAACCAAAAACAAAACAGCAGCCACTGAAAAAACTGGAAAAAGCAAATGTACAACATCAGTGGCTGAACTGAACTGAGAGGGCAAAAGCCCCCTGAGGGGACCCTGAAGGCCCCCACAGAAGTGCAGGACAAAATGCAAAAATCAAGCACAAAAACAAAAAGAAGAAAATGTCTTATCTGTTAGCAGGAGATTCAGACACGACACAGCAGGCTACCAAGGAAACAGGAATCAAGGATTGAGACCAGAACAATTGATCACCGGCAACCCTGATGGGAAGGTGACTCCCTTATATAAGACCAGTCAGTAACACGTGATTCCCAATCCTCACAATCTTCACTGGACAGTCCAGTACCATTTGTAACCACCAGAGGGAGCTTCTGCTCAGAACTCATTTCCAGCCTATTCACAACAGTACCCCCCCCTTGAGGAGGGGTCACCGAACCCTCATTTGAGCAACCAGGTCGGTCAGGATGAGTTCTATGATACGCACGGATGAGTCTCCTAGCATGGATGTCCGAAGCAAACACCCAAGAATTGTCTTCCTGACCATAACCTCTCCATTTAACAAATACTGGAGTTTCCGTCTAGAAAAACGAGAATTCAATATTTTCTCAACCACATACTCCAGATTGCCCTCAACCAAAACAGGGTCAGGAGGCACAGTAGTAGGAACCACTGGCTCAACAAACCTCTTCAACAAGGACTTGTGGAACACGTTATGGATCTTAAATGTCCCTGGAAGAAGCAACGAAAAGAAACAGGATTAAGAATCTCCATGATCTTATAAGGTCCAATGAACCTAGGCTTAAATTTAGGAGATGCCACTCTCATAGGAATATTTCTTGAGGACAACCAGACCAAGTCCCCCACTTTAAACCGAGGACCATCAGTCCTATGCCGGTTAGCAAACCGCTGGGCCCTCTCCTGAGAGAGGGACAACCTCTCCACTACCTGGTCCCAAATCTGCTGCATACGCTCTACAACAGAGTCAACACCTGGACAGACAGAAGCCTCCGTCTGTCCTGAAGAAAATCGAGGGTGAAACCCAGAATTACAGAAAAATGGAGACATCAAAGTGGCAGAGCTAGCCCTATTATTAAGAGCAAACTCAGCCAAAGGCAAAAAAGAGACCCAGTCATCCTGATCAGCAGACACAAAGCATCTTAGATAAGTCTCCAATGTCTGGTTTGTTCTCTCAGTTTGACCATTGGTCTGAGGATGAAACGCCGAGGAGAAAGACAATTGAACACCAATTTTATTACAAAAGGTCCTCCAAAATCTGGAAACAAACTGGACTCCTCTGTCAGACACAATGTTCTCAGGAATGCCGTGTAAACGAACCACGTGCTGAAGAAAAAAAAGGCACCAATTCAGAGGAGGAAGGCAACTTAGGTAATGGCACAAGATGTATCATCTTGGAAAACCTATCGCAAATCACCCAGATGACGGTCATTCTCTGAGAAACAGGGAGGTCGGAAATGAAATCCATAGAGATATGGGTCCATGGTCTCTTGGGCACAGGTAATGGCATCAACAAACCACTAGAACGAGAGCAAGGCTTGGAGCGAGAGCAAGTCCCGCAGGACTGCACAAACTGCCTGACATCAGAGACAAGGTAGACCACCAAAAGGACCGACTAACCAAGTCTCTGGTACCAAAAATTCCGGGATGACCGGCCAACGTGGAACAATGAATCTCAGACATTACACTCTTTTTCCACTGGTCCGGGACAAACAATTTCCCAACAGGGCAGCGCTCGGGCTTGTCCTCCTGACACCCCTCCAGAGCCAGTCTCAAATTGGGCGAGATGGCGGAAAGAACTACACCCTCTTTCAAAATAACAGAAGGATCAGATAACTCAGGAGAGTCCGCCAGGAAACTCCTCGAGAGGGCATCCGCCTTAACATTTTTAGTGCCAGGAGAAATGAAACCACAAAATTAAAACGTGTGAAAAACAAGGCCCACCTGGCCTGTCTAGGATTAAGTCGCTTGGCAGATTCCAGATAAACTAGATTCTTATGGTCCGTAAGGACCACCACCTGATGTTTGGCTCCCTCCAGCCAATGTCTCCACTCTTCAAAAGCCCACTTCATGGCTAATAACTCCCGATTACCCACGTCATAATTACGTTCAGTGGGAGAAAATTTTCGAGAGAAAAAGGCACAAGGGTTACTTTTAGAGGTCTCTGGATCTCTTTGGGACAAAACGGCACCTGCCCCAATTTCAGAGGCATCAACCTCCACCTGAAATGGTAGAGAAACATCAGGCTGCCGTAGAACAGGAGCAGAAGTGAATCTCTGCTTAAGTTCCTGAAATGCAGAGACTGCCTCAGGAGGCCAATTCACCACATCAGAACCCTTCTTGGTCAAATCAGTTAATGGTTTAACAATAACAGAGAAATTACCAATAAATTTACGATAAAAATTGGCAAAACCCAAGAATCTTTGAAGAGCCTTTAATGAAGTAGGTTGGACCCAATCACAGATGGCCTGAACTTTGACCGGGTCCATTTCAATAACAGATGGGGACAAAATGAATCCCAGAAATGAGATCCTCTGAACGCCAAAAAGACACTTTGATCCCTTCACATACAGAGCATTCTCTCTCAAAATCTGGAACACAGTCCGAACATGTTTTACATGAGAGTCCCAGTCATTGGAAAAAATCAAGATATCATCCAAATAAACAATCAGAAATTTATCCACAAAATCCCTGAAAATGTCATTCATGAAGGACTGGAAGACAGAAGGAGCATTAGTGAGCCCAAAGGGCATCACAAGGTACTCAAAATGCCCTTCAGGGGTATTAAATGCCGTCTTCCATTCATCCCCGTGCTTAATGCGAATAAGGTTATATGCCCTCCTGAGGTCAAGCTTGGTAAACCAAGTAGCGTTTTTCACCCTGGAAAACAGATCAGAGATCAAGGGTAAAGGATATTGATATTTCACAGTAATATTGTTCAAGAGACGATAATCAATACACGGCCTTAATGAACCATCCTTTTTGGCCACAAAGAAAAAACTGGCACCTAAGGGTGAAGAGGATGGTTTGATATGACCCTTCTCCAATGACTCCTTGATATAAGACCGCATAGCGTCATGTTCAGGTACAGACAGGTTAAAAAGGCGACCTTTAGGGAATTTACTACCAGGCACTAATTCAATAGCGCAGTCATAGCTCCTATGGGGAGGTAAAGATGCAGATTTACTTTCGCTAAACACATCAGAAAAATCAATCAAAAAGTCAGGAACATCCTGAGCCTGGGGGGAGGCAGAAAAAACAGGAGTGTTGGTATTAACACATTGGCAGCCCCAACTGGTAACAGACACAGATTTCCAATCCAAAACAGGATTATGAGACTGTAACCAAGGGAAACCCAGTACGATAATGTCATGCAGATTATACAGAACCAAAAATTTGCAACTCTCCTGATGATCAGGTTCTACCCTCATTATCACCTGAGTAGAGAACTGAGGTTTATTCTCAGCCAAAGGGGTAGAATCGATCCCCAGTAGGGGAATAGACTTCCGTAGGGGTATCAAGGGAAACCCACAACGTTTAGCAAAATCAAAATCCATCAGGTTAATAGCTGCTCCAGAATCAACAAAAGCCTGAGCAGAAAATGAGGACAGAGGCATATCAGGGTAACAGTTAATAAAAACTTAGTCTGAACACTACCCAAGACAACTGAGCGTGCAAAACGTCTTCCCCGCTTAGGGCAGACTGAAATAGCATGAGAGGCATCACCACAGTAGAAACATAACCCATTGCGCTTTCGAAATTCATGACGCTGTGCCCCAGAAACCACTCTATCACACTGCATGGATTCAGAAGCAGGTTCACAAGGCAACATTATTCCACGCATACCTTTCCGCTCACGCAAACGTCTGTCAATTTGAATCGCTAATGACATAGAATCATTGAGACCAGAGGAAACAGGGAATCCCACCATAACATCCTTTACATTATCTGACAGTCCCTTCCGAAAAAGAGCTGCCAAAGCGTCGTCATTCCATTTGGTCAGGACTGCCCACCTACGGAATCTCTGACAGTATAACTCAGCGTCCTCAAGCCCCTGACTTAATGCCAACAAAGTTTTTTCAGCTTGATCAGTGACATTAGGCTCATCGTACAATAACCCCAAAGCCTGAAAAAACGCATCAACATCACTCAAAACAGGATCCCCAGGTGTCAGGGAAAAAGCCCAATCCTGAGGGTCGCCACGCAGGAGAGAGATGACAATTTGAACCTGCTGCGCAGCATTCCCTGAGGACTTAGATTTTAAGGCAAAAAACAATTTACAGTTATTTTTGAAATTCTGAAATTTAGCTCGATCCCCTAAAAACAAATCTGGCATGGGAATCCTAGGTTCCACAACAGGCAACCTAGCAAGATAGGTAGCAATACTCCGAACTTCAGTGGCAAGCTGATCCACACGGCCAGACAACTGTGCAAACTCGATTGAGAGAGAAAAAAAAATCCTCCTCAGCACCCAGAGATACAGAGGGAAAAAAAAAAATGAAAAACAGAAAAAAAAAAAAAATATCTCTGACAACTCTGACAACTTTTTTTTTTTTTTTCCACAATATTTTTCCCTTCTGTGAGTACCATATAATTTTCAGTTTAGGCCGGTGATACTGTTATGATTTGGTAGCTGAGGAGAGCAGGCAAAAAGGAAATACACCAGAGCAGTTGGAATCTATGAGATTGCAGTACCCTGACTAACCACCACAACTAGAGGCAGCCGTGGAGCGTTCCTACGTTGGTCCTAGAGCCTCGTCACAGCCTGAGAAACTAACTACACCTAAAGATAGAAAGAGGAAAGCTATCTGCCCCGGAGCAGATCCCCAAAGAACATAGAAAAGCCCCCAAACATGTAATGGCGGTTAGACAAGAAGAAATACTGACACAGACAGAAAATAGTATGAGCAAACGTTGGGGCCCAAACTTACTAAATAGGAAAGGATAGGAAGGGCACTTACTGCAATCCCAAAAAACCCTGAAAAGCACCAACTCTACTAATTTCAAAAACACCTGAGATCACACGACCTCTACCACCTAAATTAGTTCTCTGGTGTAACCAAAAACAAAACAGCAGCCACTGAAAAAACTGGAAAAAGCAAATGTACAAACATCAGTGGCTGAACTGAACTGAGAGGGCAAAAGCCCCCTGAGGGGACCCTGAAGGCCCCCACAGAAGTGCAGGACAAAATGCAAAAATCAAGCACAAAAACAAAAAGAAGAAAATGTCTTATCTGTTAGCAGGAGATTCAGACACGACACAGCAGGCTACCAAGGAAACAGGAATCAAGGATTGAGACCAGAACAATTGATCACCGGCAACCCTGATGGGAAGGTGACTCCCTTATATAAGACCAGTCAGTAACACCTGATTCCCAATCCTCACAATCTTCACTGGACAGTCCAGTACCGTTTGTAACCACCAGAGGGAGCTTCTGCTCAGAACTCATTTCCAGCCTATTCACAACAGTTTCGGTTGAGATACGAGCCAGGAGCTGGTAATCCGGCAGACTACTTTTCGAGACACCCAACACCACAAACTACCAAGGACGACATCCCAGCAACTATCCTTGCAGAGGAACATATCAATTTTATTGTTGCACATTCTGTGCCAAAAGCTATGACTATGGAGGAAATACAACAAACGGTGGATTCCAATCACCAACTTCAGCTAGTTATAGAGACTGTCCGATCTAAAAATTGGAGCAATTTTCTTGCTGAAGCCCGCCTCCAAACACCGGATCAAACAACCTACTTGACAGCCTTCTTTAATGCACGACATGATCTCTCCGTGTCTGATTCAAATCTACTGTTGCGTAACAATCGGCTGGTGATACCCCAGAAACTTCAAAGCAGAGTACTGGATCTGGCCCACGAGGCTCATCAAGGGGTGGTGAAAACAAAGCAATTACTGAGAGAGAAAGTCTGGTTTCCAGGACTAGACAAAAAAGTAGAGGCACTCATTGAAACTTGCATACCTTGCCAAGCAACTACAATTGACCATAGACGCGCACCCTTACAAATGACACCCCTGCCAGAGGGCCCGTGGTCTGCTGTTAGTGTTGACTTCTGTGTTTTACCGGATCACTCCTATCTGCTGGTTGTCATGGATGACTATTCGAGGTTCCCAGTCATTGAACATGTTTCGACAACCTCTGCCAGGGCTGTTATACCAAAATTAGACAAGATCTTCTCGGCATATGGCATACCGGAAACAGTGAAGTCCGACAATGGACCACCTTTTAATAGCACAGACTTTCGATCATTCGCAACCTATCTTGGTTTCACTCACAGGAAAATAACTCCTTACTGGCCTCAGGCCAATGGTGAAGTGGAACGGTTCATGCAATCAATCAACAAAACTTTGAGGATCGCTACCATGGAGCACAAGGATTTACTGCAAGAGTTACACAGATTTCTTAGACAGTACAGAGCTACACCCCATTCTACTACTGGGATACCACCTGCCACTGCGCTGTTCAACAGGCCTATGCGTGTCAAACTCCCAAGCGTTCCGCTGAGCCCTGTTCAAACCCCAATTGCTACTAAGGATGCCATATCCAAACAGAAGATGAAGAGGTATGCAGATGAGAGCAGTCATCGTTGCAAGCCACCGGAAGTATTGGTGGGAGATTGGGTCCTGGTAAAAAGGCTAAGACCTAGTGACAAGTTTGCATCACAATACTATCCTGAACCCTTTCAGGTCACACAAGTCAAAGGCACCATGGTTACTGCTCAAGATCACGGTCGCCAGGTCACAAGGAACGTGTCCCATTTTAAAAAACTTTGCGACTATGTCCCAGAAACAGACGAGGCAGATAGTGATGACGTCCTGCCGGATCCCCAGATCAGCAGTTCCAAGGGAAGATACCTCAGGGGACTCAGAAAGTTCATCTGGGACTGTGATGTCTCACCGCTATCCAGCGAGGGCAAATCGTAGACCGCCAGCCCACCTCTTGGACTATGTTCTGCAGTAAAAAGAAAAAAACAAAACAAAAAAAACCTTCGTACTAATGTGAACTTTTGGACCGTTATCCAGTTCTAATGTTGTTTTGTTTGGTGAGAAGAGGAGAGATGTGATGTTGTTACTATATCTGTGATTGGTTTGCTGTTATCCTTGTTTCAGTTTCTGCCTAGTAACGATGATGTAATGGGGAGGAGGAGACAAGGCAGGAGCGGGGAGTCCTGGGTAAGGGGAGCGAGGGAGAGGAACGGAAAATAAAGTATGGCTGTTTAAACCTACCATCCAGCATCTCTGTGTGGCCTTCTGGAGTTCCCTTCATCTGCACCACAACACTACACTTTCTAAGCAAGAGCTGTCCATCAAGATAAGGGACTGGCCTTAATAAACAAATGTTAGGGTGCCACAAAGCCTCCTCATTTGCATATTAAAGGTTTTTTTCTGCAAATATGTTAAAATGTATTTGAATGGTGTGATCATTATTGGTGCAAAGTTCCTATATACAAGTGTGTAAGCAGTTTAATTTGCACTTTTAGGGTAACAGACTCCTTTTAGGTGGTCTGAATTTTTCTGTCCTTGAGATGTTATTCTGTGGAATCTATGGACAGTTCTATGGTTCTGTGACATAAGTACTCCCATTAAGGGGACATCCCAGTACACAGCCCTCATATTCCTCATAGTGTGCATTCCCTCTCAGTCACTCTCTGCTATTGCAGCATTACCTTTGGTTGGGCTGCTTTTTACGGCTTCAGTCATTATGCAGTCACTGTTCCCATTCCCAGCTCGGTTATATACTTGTGATTTGCCGTCAGCTATTTATGATTTTGCTGCCAATGTGTGTGTTTGCTTTGTATGTGGTGGTAATTGAAATCAGATATTTACCAGCAGAATGTAGGGACCGTCCGACTCTGGTCTGACATGTGATGTTGGGGAAAATAAACTGGACTTGAAATTGAGTTGTCCAGTACTGCTGATTCCCATAGATTAAAGCAAATCTGTTTGCCGGTCTGATAGGATCATAATGTAGGGGCAGAGACCCTGACTCAATTGATGTATCACTTACTGTTCTGCTTGGTGCAGTGTTGATAGAATCCGTGTCTTCTCTGCTGTAGATGTAGCAGTGGTCAAAATGCTGAGCTGTGTATAACCCCGCACATACCCTGATTGGCAGCTTCTTGTGTACAGTATGACTTGTCAGCAAGCTGCCAATCATTGGTGGGGGCGGGATTACGCAAGTTAGCCTGACTGGCTTGCACGTGACACCTAGTCAGGCAGTTATAATCTGCTGATTGTATTGAAACTACAACACAAGGCCTAGTATGTGACATCCCTGGGATCAGGCTCTCTTGCCCGATGCAATTGTGGAAAAAAAAGGAAGGAAATCCAGCGTTGGTTGGAAAGAATAAAAAATGTATATTTTATTAACTGGTCACTTTAAAATGGAAAAACATCTTCCAATAATAATTTGAGGCAGATACAGCTCCATGTGGATAAGGTGAAACCGAGTAACGCGTTTTGACATGAGTATCAAGATCTTGATAAAGACTGATGTCGAAACGCGTTGATCTGTTTTAAAGTGACCAGTTAATAAAATATACATTTTTATACATTTTTTATTCTTTCCAACCAAAGCTGGATTTCCTTCCTTTTTTCCCACGATTGTCTGGTTGCTCTGCCCGGATCCATGCGGGGAGTTGGACTGACCTCTATTTCTCTAGAGTGGGGTAAGCTGACTGCTTTCTTTTTTGCCATATTTTTCTCTTGCCCTATGTTATGCTGCTCTCAGACTAAATAGCAAAAACTTGCTGACAGTTTCCCTTTAAGTAGTTACAGCTGGTCGCCCTTACTGCCACTACAACATCCGAGGCTCTATAAACACATAATCTTAAAGCTACAGCAGACTAGATAACAGCAAGTGGCATAAATGAAATAAACAATTATTGTCACTTCCATAACAAAGTTACCACTGGCACACATGAGTTAGTAACACAATACACTTAACATAATGAAAATAATTTCCACAATAAAGCAATCTCCTTTTAATTGTTTTGTGTCCTCGTTCATAATAAATCAATAAGCATTGCCATATTTAGTCCCAACAATTATACTACATTTAGCTACCGTAATTAATTGTATGCTGCTGAATATTTAGATATTGTATTAATAATAAATGTAATAATACAGAAATGAGGAGCATCGGAAAAGATGTACTAACCTTAATAAAATGTACCCAACCTCAATATTAGATTACATTGCAAGGGAAACTGACATTAACCCCCGCTGGTCTGAAAGGAACAAAGCTACATTTGAGGCTATGTGCACACGTTGCGGAATTGCCGCAGAAATTTCCGTGGCAATCCCGCACCTCCCTGCCGCGTGAAATACACATTTTTATTGGTATGCGTATTCCCGCCAGAAACTAGCGTTTTGCAAGCGTAATTAGCTTGCAGAATGCTAGCGTTTTCCAAGGAATCTGTAGCGTCGCTTGGAAAACTGACTGACAGGTTGGTCACAAGAGTCAAACATAGTGTTTGACAAGTGTGAGCAACTTTTTACTATTGATGCTGCCTATGCCGCATCAATAGTAAAAAGATCTAATGTTAAAAATAATAAAAAAAATAAAAAATCGTGCTATTCTCACCTTCCGGCGGCCCCCGCAGCTTTCCCGCCTCTCAGCGACGCTCCCGGCCAATCCCGTTCCCAGGCGTTCTTAGCGACAATGACCCCAGATGGCGTAGCGGTCTCGCGTGATGCTACGTCATCTGGGGTCATTGTCGCTAAGGACTCCGGAAGGTGAGAATATCTCTATTTTTTATTTTAATTATTATTTTAACAGGAATATGGTACCCAGGGCCTGGAGGAGAGTCTCCTCTCCTCCAGACTCTGGGTACCATCCGCACTTGAACCGCTTACTTTGCGCATGGTGGGCATAGCCACATGCGGAAAGTAAGCTGTTCAATGCATTCCTATGGCCGTGGAATCGCCGCGATTCCGCAAAAAGAATGAGCATGCTGCGTATTTTTCCGCGATGCGATTTGGCCGCGGAATAACACGCAGCATGTGCACAGCATTGCGGAATCCCATAGGATATAATGAGTTGCGTTGGGTAAGCGTTTTTGCAGCGTTTTCGCTGCATTTTCCCAGCGAAACACTTGGCAAAAACGCTAACAATCAGCAACGTGTGCACATAGCCTGAATCATAGTGGAATCAGAGCTGCCACAAATCCAAAAATGGATCGTGACAGTCACCAAGTTTTTGCTATGTAATCTGAGAGCAGCATGTTGTAGTGGGGGAGGCACTGATTCCAGTGATGTCATTTGCTGGTCCGCATGCTGTCATTTTGATACAATCACTATATTATCTGCTGCAGATCTAGCAGTGCTCAAATGCTGAGCTCTGTATAACCCCACACACACCACTGATTGGCAGCTCCTCTGGTAATCATCAAAAACCCTAAAGATAGCGGACTAAAAATCCAAAATTCAAGAAAAACACCTGAAGCAACAGAAAAGGCAGGGGATGCTACCTGTCTAAAAAGGTCCTTAATACCGTAAATGCACTAACATGGTGGCAGCAGACCCAAGTAAAATGGCAACTACACAGGTGCATTAATACCAAATGAAACAGTCAGCCTTCAATCAGGGATTGGCTGTGTGGCACACCAGTGCACAAAGATACAATCTGTATGTGGCGATGTTACACTAGAATGCAGAGCATCTGGTTCACAGCCTATTAATGACACCTTATGCGGGCTGCCCAGTGCTAACTATAATGCATCCAGTGTGAACAGAGGCCACATGACAGAACCATTAGGGTCCAACTGCACCCTGCAAAAATATAATGTGCAAAAAAACATATCAATATATGTAAAGTATTGGTTGATATTCTGGCCAAAATATGGAAGCTGGCAACCCACTTCATGGATCCTTACGCTTGCCAGTCCTACTCTAACATCAAAACCTCAGACAGCGGACTAAAAATCCAAAATTCAAGAAAACATCAGAAGCAACAGAAACAGGCAGAGATGCTTACCTGTCTAAAAAGGCCTCAATACTAATGCACTGACAGGGTGCAGAAGACCCAAGTATTAATGCAATTGTGTAGTTGCCATTTTACTTGGGTCTGCTGCACCCTGTCAGTGCATTAGTATTGAGACCTTTTTAGACAGGTAAGCATCTCTGCCTGTTTTTGTTGCTTCTGGTGTTTCCAGCTCTCTGTGTACACACTTCTATTGACAGAATGCTAATCAGTGGTGTGAGTAGGGTTATACAGAGCATTTGTGTATAAAGCATGAGACACCAATATTGTAGTGATAATCTCCTGCTGATAAAACACTGATTTTATTTAAACAGCTACACACAGTCTAATAAGTGACACATTGCTGGAATCAGGGTCTCAGACCCTACCTCATGCTGGTCTCAGATGACTTAGCAAAAACCTTGTGACATATTCCCTTTAAGAAGTGAATTTATCTCACATTATGAGCCCTTATTTTGTTTGAATTCACTATGAGGCCGATGCATCAAGACTGGCGTTGTTCTTCATTAATCAAGAGCTTCGGAAGAGTGACATACACTTTTGTGCGCGTCTTGCCACAAATCCTAACTCAGCCCCTGCTGGAGTAAGATTTGTGGCATAGCGAACTCCACTGTTCGTCATGAATTTGATAAACTGATGTCAGAATTCGCAAAATTTAGGCTTAGCTCTGAGTTGCGTCTAAGTTTTAAGACTTGCCAAAGCTTTTACAGTAGAATTCTGGTATAAAAGCTTTGATGCATCACGTCCAATGAAGATACTGAGCATGCCTTTTATGTCTAAGAGTGAATTCATATGTGGCAGAAACAACCCCATTCAGATGGATGTAGCAAATCTGCCGTATGTTGGTATATCATAAATCACACACATTTCTCATTTTACAGGCAGAAGTTTTTGACAAATATTACTCAGCTGTGTACTTGATATGCAGCAGGCAGTGGCGCTGGCACAATGTCAGACAGCTTAATACTATCAGTGCTTTATCCATTCACAGAATACAGGCACTGTAGAAAAGAAGTTCTGTTCTGTTTTTGGGTGATAGAGATATAGTGCTCAGATTTGAAAGTTAAAATTGTAATCAATATCTCACTGAACACAAGAACAATTTCCAAAATTTTGACAAGACTCAGTTTCATAGAACATTTTTTTTAACCCATAACATAAAACTAAGGTTTATAATACTGTATTGTAGACACCACACATTTTTCTAAATACATGGTTCCTACAGTGAAACATGGTGGTGGCATTGTCCTTATGTGCTGCTGGTGTTGTGGAGCTACATTTCATTGATGGCATCATGAATTCACTGATGTACTGCTCTATATTAAAGAAGTTGCTCAAGCATCACTCTCCATCCAGCATCCAGGCTCTAAAAGAAGTCTTTCTTGAAGAATTGAAAAAGATAGATGATGCAGTATGTCACCAACTTGTTCATTCCATTTTCATTAACTAATTTGAGTAAAACTGAAGATTTTGTAATGAAAGTTTTATTATTGATCTTACTTTCATATTATGGATTAAAAAAATGTTCTATCAAACTCACTCTTGTCAAATTTTTGGAAATTGTTCTTGTATTTAGTGAGCTATTGATTAACATCTTACTTTTCAAAAGGGTGTAGTCATTTATGCTGAGCACTGTATATTCGGGTTTGCTGATAATTTTAACAGCACTCTAGTATGTCATGGAGTATAAGGCCGGGTGCCCACGATCCACAGCGCTTTGGACGCAGCACATGTTTGCTGCATCCAAAACACTGCCGTCCATTGAGCGCAGGTGAATCCACATGTGTTCACTGAACTGTGCGGAGTCACCGCGTCAAATACATTCTATTGGTGCAAGTCTCCGCAAGAGAAATTGACATGCTGTGGTCTGGAGAGACACGCTGCATATCAGTGATCCGCGGGCGTCTGTGGACGCATAGTGGACATGGGATTTCTAGAAATCCCATCCACTATGCTGTAACATTTGGCTGCTGCGGGTTTGATGCTGCATAAGTACGCAGCATCAAACCAGCAGAAACTCCGGTTTGTGGTCACATACCCTCACTCAATCTGAAGGTATAAAAAAATTACGTGCTCTTGTTCTATTTTATAGCATTAAACTCATAGGCATAACAAACAGGAAGAACGGGTGATCTACAGTGAACACTAGAGTATAGGTATTAATAAAATCTCACTATAGGTAGTAACCATTGTATAGTACAATTATACCTTCTGATGACAATCTGCTGGTTCGATCTACATAAAATGTTCCTAGACCTTGCTTTAAAGGAATTCACGCCTAGAGTGTATTAACCCCTTGTGGTAGATTGGCTCACTCGGCTGCAAACGGAGGTAGTAACGCAAACACTGCAGCTTTAAAGATGCACTTGGTTTATTAGACATTGCATAAACAAAGTTTAAGCACAAAATAAACACGGCCCTCTGGGCAAAACAGCAAAACAAAACAGTAGCACTAGATACAGTTATTGCATTAGCGGGGATCAGTCCACTCAGGGTTAGCAAGACCCACGGTTCAGGCATAAACAGACACAAACCACTTCTCTGGAGTGTTCCTCTCCAGCCACTGACTCCCTCCTGCCTTTGGAGGCCAGCTACTTAAGCCCCAGACCTTGTGACTTCTCAGCCCATGTGACTGGTCGCATGACTGTGACACCACACAGGTCCTGTCACCACACGGCGGTTTTGGCTCTGCAGGTGGAGATAAGGTGGACACCTTCCCACCCACTCTATGGATGTCCCCAAAAAACCCCAGCCCATTATGCAATTTAGCTTAAACCTCACAGCACATAATGTGCTAGAGGAAAATACTCTGAGTTTTACATCACTGACGCCATTAAGCATAGTGACACATATCTCCCCTCCAGTACTTTACCAGTGACTTTGTCTCACCCTCTATGACCTTCCATTTTTCTATTATTGCACTTTCGTTTTTTCCTCCCTTTATTCCAAGAGCAATAACTTTTTATTTTTACGTACGCAAAGCCATATGAGGGTTTGTCTTTTGCGGGACAAGATCTACTTTTGAACAACACTATTTATTTTATCATGTGATGCACTAGAAAGCGGTAAAATAATCCAGTTGCGTTGAAATTGCAAATAAAGTGCTATTCCACAATTGTTTTTTATTTTATTTACTATGGTCAGTATATGGTAAAACTGAGCTGTCAATATGATTCTCGCGGTCAGTACGATTACACAGATGCCAAACATGTATAGGTTGTTTTTTTTTTCTAAGAAAATAATTTTTTTTGCCTATGTTGCCATTTTCTGAGACCTGTAGTGTTTTAACTTTTCGGGATATAGGGTTGGGTTAGGGCTTATTTTTTGTACCCTGAGCTGATGTTTTTATTCATAGCATTTTGGGGTAGATACAATGTTTTGATCTCCTCTTATTGCATTTTATTGCAATGTTGCGGTGGCCAAAAAACAGTAATTCTAGCATTCTGTTTTTTCTTGTTACACTGTTTGCCGATCAGATTAATTTATTTTATATTTTGGTATATCAGACTTTTATGAATGCAGCAATACAAAATGTGTATTTTTTAATAATTGTTTTGTTTTAAATGGGGCAAAAGTGGGGTGATTTGAACTTTGTTTTTTTTCATATTTTTAAAAACCTTTTTATTTACCGTATATACTCGTGTATAAGCCGACCCGTGTATAAGCCGACCCCCCTAATTTTGCCACAAA
Organism: Oophaga sylvatica; assembly: GCA_033576555.1. Classification (NCBI taxonomy): domain Eukaryota; kingdom Metazoa; phylum Chordata; class Amphibia; order Anura; family Dendrobatidae; genus Oophaga; species Oophaga sylvatica. Next base: position 482,463,747 of record JARQOD010000002.1, read on the forward strand.
AAACTGGGAAAACTTATTGACTCGTGTATAAGCCGGGTGTATAAACTGCCGTCCTGCTCTGTGCTGCCCCCGTCCTGCTCCTTGCTCCCCCATCCAGCTCTGTGCTCCCCCATTCTACTCTGTACTCCCCTCCTCCTGCTCCATCCTCCGCTGTGCTCCCCATTCCTTCTCCGTCCTCCTGTGTCCCCCCCGTCCTGCTCCGTGCTCCTCTGTGCCCTCCATCCTCTGCCCCCCGTCCTGCTCCGTGCTCCTCTGTGCCCTCCATCCTCCCCCCGTCCTGCTCCGTGCTCATTGTCCTCCTCCATGCTTCCCCCGTCCTCCGTTCTCCCCCCGTCCTGCTCCGTGCTCATTGTCCTCCTCCATGCTTCCCCCGTCCACCGTTCTCCCCCCCACCCGTCCTGCTCCGTGCTCCTTGTCCTCTCCTCCATGCTCCTCCCATCCTCCTCCGTCATACTCACCCTCCCCGTGCCATCGCTGAACGTCCCTGCAATCCTGCGTTCTCCCCGACTTCCTGCAGCTCTCCAGCGCTGAGCGGTGACGTAATACCGCTCATTAAGGCCATGAATATGGACGCCACGCCTATGGGAGTGGCGTCGTGTCCATATTACATGACCTTAATGAGCGGGTATTACGTCACCGCTCAGCGCTGGAGAGCTGCAGGAAGCCGGGGAGAACGCAGGATTGCAGGGACGTTCAGCGATGGCACGGGGAAGGGTGAGTATAATGTCCCAGCCACCGGCTCCTGCCGCGGCACCCCCTCCCCCGCTGGTTTCTGCCCAATGACTTGTGTATAAGCCGAGGGGGCATTTTCAGCACGAAAAAAGGTGCTGAAAATCTCGGATTATACACGAGTATATACGGTACATTTAACTGTATTTAACTGTCCCCTTAGTAGACTCGAAGCTGCTGTCACCCGATCACTTGTGCTGTGCATAGCAGTCCCTCAGCACTGCTATGTATTAGCAGAAATCACGGGCCAGCGTTCACAGTAGGATTGTAATGAAAGGTGAAGGGATCATCAGCAGATATCCGGCTGTCACGAGAACCCATCGGTGCCCCGCGATCACGTGATGGGGCGGGATGATTGACGTGCTTCCATCCGGTGCATGTTAAATCCTGCTTTCTGTGATTGATAGCGGCATTTAACTGGTTAACAGCAGTGGGTGGAGCTGTTAAAGGCACATGATGGCTTTAAATCAGTCATCATTTGCTGGAGGGATATGGGATCAGCGTGCAAGTCCACATTAAAGGCATGGATACGTTCTTTGACGTAAATATAAGTCAAAGGTCATGAAGGAGTTAAGAGCACTCTATCAGCCTCCTAATAACATTTTTAATGATGTCTTTATCACAACTAAGTGATGCTGCAGTATTATTGTGTAACCCTGGGGTGTGTACCTGCATTTATCCCTGCAGTTGACTGCTATCGAGCCCACAGCGGTGTGATTGACACACCAACGTGAGCTGGGAGGAGCAAAAGAGGACTTCTCCTCCTCCTTGCTCTCCTTACGCAACAATTCTGAATTTAACCTTGGGGTCTCTTCACATTTTTAGGTTTCCCTAAAGGTATATGTTAGGTTTATTTCTGATTTCTACTTGGGATGGAAGCCTTTAATATATGTTACTGTATAGGCATTAAGTGAAATATGTTGGAGAAAAAAAGGATTTTGTTCCCACACTGTACTTTTCTATACACTGAAGAGAAGGTCTGCCAACACGTACCTGGACACTTTTTGCACATACTCTGGGTACTAAGGGCATGCATTCTGCCAGCACATACACAGATAGTAGACATGAATGAAGCAGAGAACATTGTGGGAGATATGACAAGAGATCAATTTACAAAGTTATTCATGTAGGGTTTTTATGGAAATTTTATCTATGGAATGTTGTAAATTACTGATGAAAAGCCGAGTTTCCTTTGCCTGTCAATGAAGATAGACCACATCTAGATGAGGCAAGCTCGTACAAGCACCTTCTGATCTCAGTCTGCTTTCTGAATTTTTCTATGGGTATATTCCCATATGAGATATTCGTAAACCACCACAGATTTACTGTTTGAATGCTGCAAATTTGCAAGATATTTTGTTAATTTATGCTGTGAATTTCGTAAAATCTCATCCACAATGCTGCTGTTGCAGTACGCAATGGATTTTCCATCTGGAAAATCCAAATGAGAAATCTCTTGAATCTACTGCCTTTGGGAGCATGCCCTATAACTTCTAATATTCTATTTTTCTGGCTCATTTGTTACCATGTTGGCTTGTGGCACAGATGCCAACCATTGACATAAAAACTGTAATTTGATTCTGGCAAAATTAGATTGAGTAATAGTCGATCAAAATCTATGGTACCTTAGAGGGAATGTCAGCCTTTATACATCATTTTGTTTAATAAAAAAGTGAGAAATTCTGTTTTGTTGTCATAAGAAATCTTTATTGGGGTGCTTGCAGGTAAGCAATTCTGACTGCCTGTAGTCCGCACTAGTGTAAGATTGTGAGCTACCTGCATACTTCTCATTCTCCTAATGAAAAGGTATACAAATATCAAAAGACAGGTGTGTACAGGTGGAAACTAAGAGTAGCCATCTCCATATGCTACCTACAAGTAAAGTTGCACTCTGTAGCGCTATAGCATGCAAACATGAAATATATGACATATGAATTGCATTACTGCTCCAGAAAATTGGAAATACTTATCGCATAAATTGGCAAATTCACGTGTACCCAGCAGCCATGATAAGGCGATTCTCGTTGCTGGGTACCTATCTAATGTGAATCCTCTCCTAGGCTGAAGCCTTCATTTTTCCTATATTCTGGACTTCGGCCCTCCACCTCTATTAGGATCAACATAGGTGTGTTGCAGTCTTTGGCTCTTTTGCATATATTCATCCAGCTGGGAAGATTCTAGGAATAAATAATATGTAGATTTATGAGCAGGCGGCTCATAGTTAATGGAGCGATACTTTGTATGATTGCTTAGCATGCTCCTATGCTTTGTCTCAGCTGCAGAGGTGGAGGGGGAGAGTGGCTGGCAGGGTGTGGTTGGAATTTGGCTGGATGAAAAAAGATTCAGAAATACAACATCTGTCTCCAGCTGTGTAAATTAAAGAACTGTTCTAGAGCTCGGGTCACAATCGGGTATTTTACTCACTGAATTCCTTAAGACATTGTGTTGCAAACTGATTAATGTGTTGAAATGAAAACTTTGTGCTAGATAAAGAATGCTCTTCGGGTGACCACTGACGATGATGTTTACCTTCTGTCTGATACGTGAAGGTGATACATGTGCTTCTGCCCCAGGGTGATTTTTATTCCTATGGTTGTTTTTTCTAAATCATACTTTAACTCTGTCACTGAGGAAACGTTTAACACCCTTAAAAGAACTCCAGACTTTAAAAAACTTGTCTTTGCTTCTGCCAAGCCAGAAAACTAGCCAGAAATGCTTGTTACCCTACATCTTATGGCTATTCCCCCTTTCCAGGAACATCCAAGCTGCGGAGCCCCCAGTGGCTCATGCGGCATTTAATTGATTAGCTCAGCCAACCCACCTTTCTGTCACAGCTGCTGCAGAAAGTCTTCAAGCACGTCACTAGTCAAAGGGAGCAGCTCTGTATTCTCCTATGTGGATGCCACGTAGAGCGCCATTCTAACTCTTCGAGGGGCAGGCTTGAAGCAAACAAGTAATTAACGATTTAGGGAATGACTCTGGTTCCCACTGCAGGTGATCCCAGGGAGCGCCAAGCTTTGTGGCCACAAGCATGAGATGCCACCATAGGTACTCAGTTGATTAGCAGTGTCAGCCCCCTTCTTCATCATGGCTGATGCAGAAAGAAATCAGACCAGCTTAGGATATGAACGGAGCCAGACAGCTGTGCCAAGCTAAGAGAGTAGGGGATGGAGCTCCCTTTCTGTGCCAGTGCGAAATTGGTAGTAGAGTGAATTGGCACTGAAACCAAGATAGCTATCATAATTTAAGTATGTTAATTCATTTAATTTCATACATATTGAAATAACGTTTTAGACAGCTAGACAACACCTTTAAGTGTGGCTGTATGAGATAGGTAAAACATGGTTACGTTCTTCAAGAAACACCACCACCCTAGCCCATGCGCAAGGTTTGGTAGTAGAGAGGTCCTTCAAGAACAGTTTGTACTACAGGTACTAGAACCAGGTTTTAGTTACAGTGCCTTGCAAAAGTATTCGGCCCCCTGGAATTTTTCAACCTTTTCCCACATATCATGCTTCAAACATAAAGATACCAAATGTAAATTTTTGGTGAAGAATCAACAACAAGTGGGACACAATTGTGAAGTGGAACGAAATTTATTGGTTATTTTAAATTTTTGTGGAAATACAAAAACTGAAAAGTGGGGCGTGCAATATCATTCGGCCCCTTTACTTTCAGTGCAACAAGCTCACTCCAGAAGTTCATTGTGGATCTCTAAATGAGCCAATGTTGTCCTAAATGACTAATGCTGATAAATATAATCCACCTGTGTGTAATCAAGTCTTCGTATAAATTCACCTGCTCTGTGATAGTCTCAAGGTTCTATTTGAAGCACAGAGAGCATCATGAAGACCAAGGAACATAACAGGCAGGTTCGTGATACTGTTGTGAAGAAGTTTAAAGCCGGATTTGGATACAAAATGATTTCCAAAACTTTAAACATCCCAAGGAGCACTGTTCATGTGATCATATTGAAATGGAAGGAGTATCATACCACTGCAAATCTACCAAGACCCGGCCGTCCCTCTAAACTTTCATCTCAAACAAGTAGAAGACTGATCAGAGTTGCAGCCAAGAGGCCCATGTTTACTCTGGATGAACTTCAGAGATCTACAGCTGAGGTGGGACAGTCTGTCCATAGGACAACAATCAGTCGAACACTGCACAAATCTGGCCTTTATAAAAGAGTGGCAAGAAGAAAGCCATTTCTCAAAGATATCCATAAAAAGTGTCATTTAAAGCTTGCAACAAGCCACCTGGGAGACACACCAAACATGTGGAAGAAGGTGCTCTGGTCAGATGAAACCAAAATCGTACTTTTTGGCAACAACGCCAAACGATATGTTTGGCGTAAAGGCATCACAGCTCATCACCCTGAACACACCATCCCCATTGTCAAATATGGTGGTAGCAGCATCATGGTTTGGACCTGCTTTTCTTCAGCAGGGACAGGGAAGATGATTTAAATTGATGGGAAGATGGATGGAGCCAAGTACAGGACCATTCTTGAAGAAAACCTGTTGGAGTCTGCAAAAGACCTGAGACTGGGACGGAGATTTGTCTTCCAACAAGACAATGATCCCAAACATAAAGCAAAATCTACAATGGAATGGATCACAAATAAACGTATCCAGGTGTTAGAATGGCCAAGTCAAAGTCCAGACCTGAATCCAATCGAGAATCTGTGGAAAGAGCTGAAAACTGCTGTTCACAAACAATCTCCATCCAACCTCACTGAGCTCAAGCTGTTTGCCAAGGAAGAATGGGCAAGAATTTCAGTCTCTCAATGTACAAAACTGATAGAGACATACCCCAAGCGACTTGCAGCTGTAACTGCAGCTAAAGGTGGCACAACAAAGTATTAAGTTATAGGGCCGAATAATATTGCACGCTCCACTATTCAGTTTTTGTATTTCCACAAAAATTTAAAATAACCAATAAATTTCGTTCAACTTCACAATTGTGTCCCACTTGTTGTTGATTCTTCACCAAAAAACTTACATTTGGTATCTTTATTTTTGAAGCATGATATGTGGGAAAAGGTTGAAAAGTTCCAGGGGGCCGAATACTTTCACAAGGCACTGTATATTGCTCTTAAGGGTATGCCACACTAAACAGCGTCGCTAATGAGATTGCTAAAATACGTCACTATTTAGCGATCTCGTTCGTGACGCTAACGTGTGTGGCATGTAGCAACGACGTGGCCCCTGCTGTGATCTCGCTGATCGTTCACTAGAGTTCTGGACCGTATTTAGATCGTTGGCGTCCCGCTGGTGACGCTATATCGCTGTGTCTGGCACCTTTTGTGAGCGATGTGCGCTGTTTTTTACATCGCAATGACCGTTAAAGTCGTTAATGAGATCGCTAACCGCTTTTGAGTCGTTAACGAGATCACTAAGTGTGGCAGCTACTAGAGACATTAAAACGATCACAAAAACGATCTCATTAGCTTGCGTCGTTATTGAGATCGCTAACGAGATCACTAAGTGTGGCAGTACGTTTAGCCTAGTCTAGTTTATATTTAACTAGTAACAGCTCACAGATCTGGAAGTTCACCTTGAGAAGGTGTGGTTGGGATCTGGTTCTGTATAGACCCTCAGCTATAGGCACTATCAGTGTGCTGCTCTCCAACATAACACTGGATTTCTCAATATTTGTGACCTTTTGAGCATTTATAGATGACTATTGCATCATTTTACCAAGTTGTGGGATATAATAAAATGGTAAATGATTGTAGCGTTCTGACTACCAAGTCTGACAAATTTCAATAGTAGTGTTTCAAGAAAAAATGGTTAGTAGCAAGAAACCTGTGGTTGCATAAGATGTACCGTATTAAAGGATGATTCAATGCAATGGCTTTACCACTAGGTTGATCAGCAAGTTTGCACAAAGGACAGCTGCTCCATGCTTTCTTTATACACCGCATGTAAAATGTCAATTTCTTGAGTTTGCCTGGTATTTTGAGTTTGGATGTCCCAATCTAATTCCAGCAATAAATACACTTTGTCTAACCCTATGACCCTGTGCTGTTTTTACCTTAGTGATAAGATAAGAACATATAAGTGGAGAACAGAATGTGTCTGGCAGGCTGTCCACATGTGTGTTCTGTCAAGATACCTTTGTCACTTACTATGTGGACTAAAACAATGCTGAAAGAAAACAAATGAAGGCTTGAGTTGTTTCATGCCCACCTTGAAGCTTGATGGACTTTTTAAAAAAACGGCCATACAACTTTAAAGTTGATGAAAATCTGTAGTTTCATCAAATGATTTTGTCGTGTAAAATTTAACAACAAGCAATTATTTTAGACGACTGATGGAAGACCATCATTGTCATTTGTTTTAAGTCACCAGTCCGGATTGAATGATTGTAGCAGCTAATGGGGACTAAAATGTGTATGATCACATAGTGGACATGCCAACATCTATTCTAAAGCAAATCATGGGCAGCTGGTGCAGGTGGTTTAGCTTCTTAGCTTTTGGATATTTGCTCATGATGAGTGATTTTTCTGTACCAAAAAGTAGAGAGTTGGCAGGAAAACTGCTGTGTATACTGCTTGTGTTTTTACATGTATTTATGATGCTTTTTTACGTGCTTTTAATTTCACATTCATTTGTTTGGGTGAAAAATGCTGCAAAAATGCTCAAAGAATTATCATGCAGCAGATTTAATCAAATCCACAAAGAATAAAATGCAAAAATGTGAGATTTCTGATATCTCATTCACTTTGCTGCTACACTATAGTGCAGCGAAACGCAAGAAACTTGCCCTTGAAAAAATGCAGCAGAAGTGCAGCATGTCAACAAGCTCTTAAGGTACTGTCACACTAGGCGAGATCGCTAGCGATATCGCTTAAGCGACACCGATTTTATGACGCAGCAGCGACATTGTCAGCGATGTCACTGTGTGTGACATGTAGCAGCGATGTGGCCCCTGCTGCGATGTCGCTGATCGTGCACGAACGTTCTGGGCCGTATTTTGATCGTTGGCGTCCCGCTGGTGAGCCTGAATCGCTGAGTTTGACACCCTTTATGAACGACGAGCGACCTCGTTGGCGACTCATATGTCAGCGGCGCAGGCGGGATTAGGTTTTCTTTAGTAACGCCCCTCGGCTCCGATTGGTGACCACAACGTCACCTCAGCAATAGATGAAAACGGAAAACTGCGCCCCCATCCATTGTTCCAGAGCGCTTTGTGGATTACTCCAACGTTCTAGTCCGGGGCAAACGCAATAGCGGCACAGACTGGATCGCAGTACCCACTTGCGCTCGAGAACAATGGAGGGGAGCGCTAATACGTCGTCTTTTATGAGGCGGTCGTCCAATCACAAAGCGAGAGCTGTGACATAAACAGTCATGACATACAGTGACCACCAATCTGTGCTGAGGGGCGTGGAAAAGGTTGCGCTCAATCACGCCTATCGAGGTCGGGATCTTTAACAATACATGCTGTGTGACAGGTCCCAACGACCGCCGAGGTCGTTATACAGATCGCTGATCTCTGATGTATCGTTTATGAGATCTTCCTGTTTGGAAGCTAACTAGCGACCATATAGCGATGTACAAACGATCTCTGCCAGGTCGTGTCGTTGTCTTGATTGCTAGTGCGATCGCTTAGTGTGACAGTACCTTTAAAGTTGAAGGAAGGCACAAGGCCACTGAGTTCAGCCTCCTAAAACCCATGAGGCAGATGCTAATTGCTCCATATTAAGGGAAAAATTCCTTTGTGGCTTCAGATGTGGCCATCAGACTAGTTTCCTGTGTCAACAGCCTATCACCTGTAATATTATATTTTTTAAGAAAGGCATCCAGATGCTCCTTTTAACTTTTAGTGAAGCAACTGTTACAGCATCATGTAGCAGAGTTCAGTACTCACACAGCTCTTACAGTAAAGAATCGCCATCTGTGATTATAATTAAACCCTTTTTAATTTAGACTTAGATTTAGACTTGGGATGCCCTTTATCACTTTAGCAGGCTTAGTTCGAATAAGACCGCCTCTAAACCTATGTTATTTCATATTGAATAACACTGGCTAATCATCTGGTCAGAAAACTTCTGCTTGTTCATCTATCTACATCTACTTTCTGTCTCAGTCCTGCAGTTAACCATTCGTCTGTAAACATAAACTCTTCTCTTATAAAAACGATTCCGAATTATCAATGAGAAAAAACAAAGCGATCCATAAAATTACCTAATTTTTATTTAAACATATTTTTTAAAAAAATATACAAAAAATTTCAGCAGAGTGTCTCACATAAAGAGACGTGTATGGCTCAAAATTACAAAGACAAAAAACTTGTCATAATAATGGTTTATATATGTGATCGACTACACATTAACCTAGTTGAAAATAGCAATAAATAAAACACTTATGCCTAAAAAGGGTTAAATACCCCTAACTCCTGATTAATAAATCTACAGGCCAATGAGAAAGTGCTGACAATAAATTAAATGATGTTACTATTGTATAAACAAATCCATATAAATAGCAAGCTATGTAGGTTAGCAGGAGCAGTAAACACCAGAAAACACAGATCCCAGAGTGGAAAGATACACGGCTTCCATTTATAGCGCTAATTTGGCGCTTATCACTTGTGCACTTTAATGTTATGTACCCCTCGGTAAAATGTCCATATGACGACTGATCATATCCACTGTGATGTTTCAGTTTTCCTAGGGGTTTGCAGATTATATGGTCAGTCATAGCAAAACACTGCCTTAAAATCACCTTATATTTATTTCAGGTTCGCTGAGCATTTTGGCTGGTTTAATTATAATCACTGTATTTATATGGATTTGTTTATACAATAGTAACATCATTTAATTTATTGTCAGCACTTTCTCATTGGCCTGTAGATTTATTAATCAGGAGTTAGGGGTATTTAACCCTTTTTAGGCATAAGTGTTTTATTTATTGCTATTTTCAACTAGGTTAAATGTGTAGTCAATCACATACCGTATATAAACCATTATTATGACAAGTTTTTTGTCTTTGTAATTTTGAGCCATACACGTCTCTTCATGTGAGACACTCTGCTGAAATTTTATTGTATATTTTTTAAAAAATATGTTTAAATAAAAATTAGGTAATTTTATGGATCGCTTTGTTTTTTCTCATTGATAATTGGGAATCGTTGTTATAACTTAAGGTGAAGTGCCATAGTTTAATTCTTTTTGGACAAAATATTTATTTGTGATAAACTCTTCTCTGCCACATTGGTTCAGTTCACACTACATCAATGCTGCTACAACAGTGTTAAGTCATCTATGCCAGCAAGTATTCAGCTGCCTGTTAATTGCTGACCAATGCTGATTCTTTTGTTTGCTATTATCACAACATATTTTTCTTTGCTGTATTGGTGCTTTTCACATTGCAAAATAGCTGTAACAGTATAGAGCAAATATCCAATTTACCTTTTCATAATTTCTGCCTGCTGTTAACTACTTGGTTGCTGATAACTTACATTTCTGCCATTGACCAACTATCTGTTGATAGCATTAGGGTATGTTTCCACGTTCAGTATTTACTGCGGATTGGATGCTGCGTACAGCCGCAGTGTCCAATCTGCAGCGACCAGATGTTATAGCATAGTGGATGGGATTTTATGAAATCCCATGTCCACTATGCATTCAAAGACGCAGATGGCAGACCTGCGTATGCGCACATGTGGCTCGTCTTCCTAGACTGCAGCATGTCTATTTATGTATCTTGCGGAGACGCTCCGTCTCCGCAAGATAAATAGCACCGTCCTATGTATAGGATGCGGTGATTCCGCATGTGTTCAATGAACACATGCGGATTCTATGCGCGGACAAAAGACGGCAGAGCTTTGGACGGAGTGAGCATGTGCTGCCAATACTGACCATGAATACATACCCTTACTACTCTGCCATCAAACCAGTTGATGGTGCAAGTCCTTGACTGATTATATATCTACTGTGTATCTTTCCACTCTGGGATCTGTGTTTTCTGGTGTTTACTGCTACAGCTAACCTACATAGCTTGCTATCCTGGTCCTTGCTGATCCATTGCTTTTGGTCTGTGTTGCTTACCTTGACCCTCAGTTTAGAAAATCCACCTCACCAGGTGAACCAGCTTGACAACCTGACTTGGTACAGCACCCCACCCATTCCCTTACTAATATTTTCATTATCCTCTGGACCAGCTTTTGTTCAGTTATGTTCCAATTATACACTGGACCCAAAATACACTTTTCCTAGTGTGGCATATAGAGGCAAAATTATGTTATCAGTTTTCACGTCTATGCCTTTAAATATATCACTTGATTCTGTTTGCTTTGGCAGCAGGTGTTTGGTCACTCAACTTCAGTTTACTCTCCAACCAAGTCTTTTTCAGTTTTTCATTGATAATTTTACCCAGTGTTATACCATTTAGTACATAAATTATAATTTTTTTTCCGCAGTCCAAGTGCCTGACCTTGTAATTATCAAATTCTGGCTTACTTAAATTTCTCTGTACTATTAAATTATCTTCATCTGTGTTATCTTGCAGAACTTAATATCAGATACTAATATTGAAATTCTATTCTGTATAACCTTTACAAGATCAGTACGACATATTTTAAAAAAGATGGCCCAATACTGACCCATGTAGTACACCTCTGTTAACCCCTTCACTACGAGCCCACATCTTTCCCGGCAGATGATAGCTGATTTAATCAACCATCATGTGCCTTTAACAGCTCTACCCGCTGCTGTTAACCTGTTAAATCCCACTATCAATCTCTGACAGCGGCATTTAACACGTGCCAGCAGGAGGCTCGTCATTCAACTGAGACGTGATTGTGAGGAGTCAATGGGTTGCCATGACAGCTGGATGTCTTCTAAAGAGCTCCATGCTTGTCATGACAATCTCTCATACACCAATGGTCATGCTGGCTTATAAGGTTATTTTTATTGAGAAACTCCAGAGTGGCATCTCTTAGAAAAACCTCAAAGATTTTCTGACATCCGAGTTTAAACTTGCTGGTCTATGGTTTCCAGGTTAGGTTTTTGACCTCTTTTTGTCCTGACAGTCTCCACTGTCAGGAATTGGTACCAACAGAAGACACTAAGGGTGAGTTTCCACGATCAGTAAACGCTGCGTGTTTGGCGCTGTGCGCTGGCGCAGCGCCAAACACGCAGCGTCCAGATGTTACAGCATAGTGGAGGGGATTTCAAGAAATCCCGTCTCCACTATGCGTAACAACACGCAGGTGGCAGACCTGCGTAAACGGACATGCGGCGCGTCTTTTCAGACCGCAGCATGTCCTCGCGTGTTGCGGCGACGGTGCGTCGCCGCAACAGAATTTCACACAGGGCTATGTAGCCCTGCGTTCTTTCCGGAGGTGTTCCGGAGGTGTCCTGAACACCTCCGGAAAGAGCGCGCGTCAGAAAGGGGGCGGGGCTTAGACTGAGCGGAATTTCCGCTCCGTCCAAAGCGCTGTGGTTCCGGACCGTGGAACCACAGCCTCAGGAGAAGATTTTAATAAATCTGAGGTTGTCCAGAAACAGAGAAGCATTGCAGCTTTCTTTTCGAAACAGCACCACACCTGTCTAAATTATTAATAAACACCGAATACCTTGTCCATGATAAAACAAGACAAAAGGAGCAAACTAAATTAATGAAAATATACTTTTATTTATCAAAATGTTAAGACATATTACTTCTCCAATAGTTAGTATCACAAGAAAGTGCAGGATAAAAGAGAGACGGTATAAGCTTTCTAAATAGTCAATTAAGCTGCATGGTAAAGACTCAATAACTCCCAAATCAAAATTGGTTTGGGCAAAATACAAAATGCAATCAATTTTACTGACAAGCTGATGCCTATAGCAGATCCAACAAACTTACACAAAAAGTGCATAGTCACACATTTCAGGACAATATGCCCACTGGGTGCTAACAATATATCCCTTGTATGTCATTCAGAGATATGATCTGAACTCCCTCATAATCAATAAACATCTGACGACCAGGTTATGTAGAGCCCCATTGATCACATATCTAATCGACAAAGGCTAAGTACAGCCCATAAACAATATGAGAGTTACTGAAAGTCGTTACCTGGATCCCAGCAGCGTTAGGTCGAGTGGTATGAGCTTCCGTCCCTCTGCCCCAGAAGACACTAAGGAGAAGATTTTAATAAATCTGAGGTTGTCCAGAAACAGAGAAGCATTGCAGCTTTCTTTTCGAAACAGCACCACACCTGTCTAAATTATGTATTATGCTTGCCTTTACATACAATATCATCACTGTCCCCATTGGGGCTCACAATCTATATTTTTTATCAGTATGTCTTTGAAGTGTGGGAGAAAACCGGAGAACCCGGAGGAAACCCACACAAACATGGGGAGAACATACAAACTCCTCAAACCACAGAGCAATCATTTGTGTATGATTTTGCAGCTTCCCCCATGCACTTCAATGGAACTGAGCTGCAATACTGCACATAAACCATAGACACGTGTGGTGCTGCTTTTGAAATAAAGCTGCAACATTGTTTCTAATCCATGACAATCTTTTAAGACATATACTTCTTTCTTTGCAACGTGCACACATTGAGTATTTGGTCAGTATTTTACCTCAGTATTTGTAACCCAAAACCTGGAGTGGGTGATAAATGGAGAAGTGGTGATGTGTTTCTATTATACTTTTCCTCTCATTGTTCCACTCCTGGTTTCATCTTACAAATACTGAGGTAAAATACTGACTAAATGCTGAACGTGTTCCCGTGGCTTAAGGGCCTGTGCACACATTGCGGATTCCTAGCGGTCTTGCCGCGGTTTTTCGCGGCGGAAACGCCGCGAAACCGCGGCAAAACCGCTTACACAATACAACACATTATGGCCTATGAGATTCCGCAATGCTGTGCACATGCTGCGGGTTTTTCCGCGGCGGAATCGCATCGCGGGAGAATCCGCAGCATGCTCATTTTTTTTTGCGGAACCGCGGCGATTCCGCCACCATAGGAATGCATTGAACCAATTACTTTCCGCATGTGGCTGTGCCCACCATGCGCAAAGTAAGCTGTTCATGTGCGGATGGTACCCAGGGTCTGGAGGAGAGGAGACTCTCCTCCAGGCCCTGGGTACCATATCCATGTAAAAATAATAATTAAAATAAAAAATAATGATATTCTCACCTTCCGGCGTCCCCCGCAGCTTTCCCGCCTCTCAGCGACGCTCCCGCCAATCCCGTTCCCAGTAATGCATTGCGAGATCACCCCAGATGACGTAGCGTTCTCGCGAGACCGCTACGTCATCGGGGTGATTGTCGCAAAGGACGCCTGGGAACGCGATTGTCCGGGAGCGTCGCTGAGAGGCAGGAAAGCTGCGGGGGACGCCGGAAGGTGAGAATATCATTATTTATTATTTTTTTTATTATTTTTACATTAGATCTTTTTACTATTGATGCGACATAGGCGGCATCAATAGTAAAAAGTTGGTCACACGTGTCAAACACTTGTTTGACTCGTGTGACCTACCTGTCAGATCGCCTGTAAAACGCTAGTTTTTAGCGGGAATACGCATACCTATAATATGCGTATTTCCCGCGGCAGGGAGGTGCGGAATTGCCGCGGAAATTTCCATGGCAATTCCGCAACTTGTGCACATAGCCTAAAACTGAAGTTTGTTAGAGTGCCATGTTTAAAATGTCCAGTCACAGTCTTAATAGATTTGTTTGCATCTGACACTCTTCTAAAGACAGCAAATTAAGTCTGCACTTGCTATGAGCACTACTGATTTTACTCTACAGCTTGTATTATTTTCTGTCAAAAATCACAATTCATTTGTAAATTTGTCAGAAAAGCTCCAGGAATTGAAAAAAATTTAAAAAAAATGTGCAAATGTGACTGCTCAAAATTGGCTACTTTTCAACATCAAAATAGATGTTATTAAATCTCACTCCCCTTCTAAGGCCACGTTTACACGTTCAGTATTTGGTCAGTATTTTACCTCAGTATCTGTAAGGCCACGTGCACTCGTTCAGTATTTGGTCAGTATTTTGCCTCAGTATCTGTAAGGCCACGTGCACTCGTTCAGTCTTTGGTCAGTATTTTACCTCAGTATCTGTAAGGCCACGTGCACTCGTTCAGTATTTGGTCAGTATTTTACCTCAGTATCTGTAAGGCCACGTGCACTCGTTCAGTATTTGGTCAGTATTTTACCTCAGTATCTGTAAGGCCACGTGCACTCGTTCAGTATTTGGTCAGTATTTTACCTCAGTATCTGTAAGGCCACGTGCACTCGTTCAGTATTTGGTCAGTATTTTACCTCAGTATCTGTAAGGCCACGTGCACTCGTTCAGTCTTTGGTCAGTATTTTACCTCAGTATCTGTAAGGCCACGTGCACTCGTTCAGTATTTTGGTTAGTGTTTTACCTCAGTATCTGTAAGGCCACGTGCACACTTTCAGTATTTGGTCAGTATTTTACCTCAGTATCTGTAAGGCCACGTGCACACGTTCAGTATTTGGTCAGTGTTTTACCTCAGTATCTGTAAGCCAAAACGAGGAGTGGGTGATAAATGCAGAAGTGTTGACGTGTTTCTATTAGGCTATGTTCACACGGTCAGTAAACGCTGCGGGTTGGACTCTGCGTACTTGCGCATCGTCCAACCCAGAGCCTCCACAGCATAGTGGATGAGATTTCAAGAAATCCCATGTCCACTGTGCGTGCATTGGCGCCCGTGGCTCACCTTGTTATGTTTCGGTAGCTGAGGAGTGCAGGTAAAAAAGGCAATACACCAGAGCAGTTGGAATCTATGAGATTGCAGTACCCTGACTAACCACCACAACTAGAGGCAGCCGTGGAGCGTTCCTACGTTGGTCCTAGACGCCTCGTCACAGCCTGAGAAACTAACTACACCTAAAGATAGAAATAGGAAAGCTATCTGCCCCGGAGCAGAACCCCAAAGATAACAGAAAGCCCCCAAACATGTAATGGCGGTTAGACAAGAGGAAATACTGACACAGAAAGAAAATAGTATGAGCAAACGCTGGGGCCCAAACTATCTAAATAGAAAAGGATAGGAAGGGTACTTACTGCAATCCCAGAAAACCCTGAAAAGCACCAACTCTACTAATTTCAAAATCACCTGAGATCACACGACCTCTACCACCTAAATTAGTTCTCTGGTGTAACAAAATCAAACAGCAGCCACTGAAAAAACTGGAAAAAGCAAAAGAACAAAACTCAGTGGCTGAACCAAACTGAGAGGGCAGAAGCCCGGAGGGGACCCAGAAGGCCCCCAAAGAAGTGCAGGACAAAAAGCAAAAACACAGCAAAAACACAAAAGAAGCAAAAGTCTTATCTGTAAGCAGGAGATGCAGACACGACACAGCAGGCTACAAGGGAAACTGGAATGAAGGATTCAGACCAGAACAATTGATCACCGGCAACCCTGATGGGAAAATGACTCCCTTATATAAGACCAGTCAGTAACACCTGATTCCCAGTCCTCACAATCCTCACTAGCACCGCTTGTAACCACCAGAGGGAGCCTCTGCTCAGAACTCATCTCAAACCCATTCACAACATCACCTGCTGAGACGGACTGGTAGTGCATCTTTCCAGACCACAGCATGTCAGTTTATCTTGTGGAGATGCGAGTCTCCGCAAGATAAATCTCACCCGTAGAATGCATTGGACGTTTTTTCAGTGATCACATGCGGCATCACCTGCGTTCAATAGTCGGCAGCTCTTTGGATGCAGCGGACATGTGCTGCATCCAAAGCCCTACCGATAACTGAACATGTGCACATACCCTTAGACAGGGGTCACACTTGCATCTGCAATGCGAGAAACTCGCCTCAATACCAGCACTGCCGCCGGCACTCGGGACCGCAGTGTGCGGCTGCATGTATTTCTATGCAGTTGAACGCTTTAGTCTGAGTGCCGGCGGCAGTGCCGGGTATTGAGGCGAGAGACTCGCGCGAGTTTCTCGCATTGCCGTTGCAAGTGTTAGGGCTCATACTCACTGGCGACGAAAACGGATGATATTCAGCCGATAAAAAATCGGATTAAAACCTGACCAATGTTATTCAATAGGTGAGTTCTCATTTGCGATTTTTTTCTCAGCCGAAATCGGTGTGAGAAAAAATCGCAACATGCTGCGATTTGATGTGAATTTGGCATGATAATCGCCAATGCAAGTCAATGGGTGCGAGAAATCATCGCACAGCACTCGCACCATGCAAGTGCTGTCCGATTTATACGCACCAGTCTCCTTTGAAAAGCCGGCAATTCGTCCCCAGCTTCTGTAAAATCACACTGACAGCTCACAAAACACTAGATACATACACATAGAATACATATATATTTATATACATGTCATTGTGACACATACATATATATATATTTATAGTTCATACACTTCTACATAGTATAATAGCCGCTAATTCATCCCCGGCTATACTGTAAAATCACACTGACAGCTTTAATAAAGAATAGAAACAATACATATACACACATCGAATATATATATATAGATATAAATATGTCATTGTGACATATATATATATATATACATATATTTATAGTTCATACACTTCTACATACTGTAATAGCCGCTAATTCAATAGACAACTATCAATTATTAATCCTATTGTATGAAAGAAAATCAAACACACACACTTTAATAAAAAATATATATATATTTTTTTTTCAATATGATTTATTGATTTTAAAAGTATTACAATAAATTTTTACTTGTACAAGTCATGAAGTAACAATCTGAAATGACATATTTAAAACTTGATGTGATGAAATATGGAACATTACCACAAAGTCAGTCATGCAAATTCAAAGATGTCAAACTTGTCACATAAGTATAATAATCATAATAATCATAAATGTCCCCCCCCACTGCCCTCCACCCTCCCATCCCCCCAACATGTAAACCTCAATAATTTCCCTGCATTCAATTGACAATCATCAAAATTTTAAGGAATAGGATCATGTCCACTAATTTTCTGAAGAAGATACCACTGAGTATTTTCAAAATTTGACCTTAATTTGTCCCTGGTGTCTTGAGTCAGAGATGGGATGAAGAATGACCATGTGGTTAAAAATTTCCCGGTCAATTTCTCTTTATTTGTTAGGGTAGCCAGCCAGTCCATTCGAAAAATATACAATATTTTGGAATAAATGAGAGATTTGGGTGGTGGCAATGGATCCAGCCAGTGCTGCAATAGACTTTTCCTGGCAGCTGAGGCCTATATTATCAACATGGCCTTAACATGTTTGGGGAGTTTATGTTGAGAGCTATCAAGTATATTAAATATTGCCCATTGCGGAGTCAGAGGGAATGCTATCCCGCCAAGATTCTGTAGTTCAGCATGAATAGATTGCCATAATTTTTGTACTTTGGGACAACCCCACATGTGATGAAATATGTCTGTATTTCCTGTCCCGCATTTGGAACATGTGAATGTGCCCCCTGGAGACATTCTAGACTTAATATGTGGGGTAATATAAGCTCTATGGAGGAGCAATAAAGACATGTCTGCATAACTGCTGGAGGGGATCACCTTCCGTTGCATCAAAGTGGCGTCTAAGATTTCCCCAACTGTGATGTTCTGTATGTCATTGATCCATCGTGCTGGACCTGTCTTTTTGCCCTCCTATGACCACTGCTTACGCAATAGTATATGAATACTACTTGTTGAGGCTATCTGCACCCTGGCGGTTCTAAGAAAGCCATCTAAAGCGTTCCTCCCTCTTTCCCCACCCCCAGCCGCCATGCCTTTCAGGATTAAGCTCCTTGCTTGAAGAAAAAGAAAAGGCCTATTCACAAATGCTGAGAAACGCCGTGCTGCCATGTCAAATGTGAGCATAGAAAAGCTATCATCTAATAGGTCAGCCGCCAGGATGCAACCCTGCCCAGCCAGCTCAATATAGGATAAGGGTGGTTTACCTCCTATAAAGCCCGGGTTACCTAGAAAGGGCATAAAGGGAGAGAGATCACCTCTCAAATGACATAGTCTCCGACATTTCCTCCACGTCTGTATAGTTTGCCATAAGGTGGGGTGATCTCTTATTTCTGCAATAAAGTCCTCGTTAGTCATATGTAATAATGCTGGTAGAGAGACATGGGGACTTAATTGTTGGTCTAATAGTACTTTTGTGAAATGTGAACTACCTCTCAACCAGTCAATGGCGTATCTGAGATTTGCTGCTATAAAAAATAATTTTAATGAAATAATCAAACAGTTTTTGACCATCTTTTATTTTCCTGCTAAAACCATTTCCTGTAATAAAAATAAAATAAAAAAGCAAAATGATTCTTACCTATCCGATGCACAGTCAGGTCCCACGCTGTAATCCATCAGAAAGGGTTAACAGGTTACAGCTAGCAGGCAGCTAATGCTGCCTGCTGAGCTGTTATCCCCTGAATGAATAAGTTCCTCTCCCGGCGAAAGGAGAGGAAGTGATTAATGTGTGAAGCTTAATTGATTTATTCCCACTTTCACTTCAGGTCAGGTCACCCTGACCTGACCTGAAGTGAAAGTGGGAAGCAATCAATTAAGCTTCACACACTAATCACTTCCTCTCCTGTTGCCGGGAGATGAACTGATTCATTCAGGGGATTACAGCTGAGCAATAAAATATGGTCCAAAACGGTGTCTTTATTTCATTAAAAGGATTAATAATTAATGTGTGTGTTTTTTTTCCTTTCATACAATAGGATTAATAATTGATAGTTGTTTAATTGACAGCTCTCAATTATTAACCTGGCTTAAAGTCACCTTTCAATTGCAAGGTGGCTTTAACCCCTTATTAACCCATTCGCCACCGCTACAGGGCAATGGGAATAGACGGGCAAAGTGCCAGAAAGGGCTAATCTAATTATAGATTTGCCTTTTCTGGGGTGTCTGGGGGCAGATGTTAGTAGCCAGGGGGGGCACAAAATAAATGCACCCTCCCTAGGCTATTATTATTTGCCCCCACTCGCTTGCTTTGTCTGTCTGGTGGAGAAAATACAGCGGGAGCCCACACATTTTTTTTCAACGAATTACACCTTTAATTAACCCCTACATGTATGAAATTTAGCACACATACACTCATGTAATTGTAAGTTAAAACCATATATCAAAATACATGAAATGACATGGTTAACTGTATCTAAACCATGTGTCATTTCATGTCGGGTTCTGTGATTTCACAAAAGCCGGCAATTGAATTAGCGGATATTACAGTATGTAGAAGTGTATGAACTATAAATATATGTATATATGTCACAGACATATATATATATGTATTCTATGTGTGTATATGTATTGTTTCTATCCTTTATTAAAGCTGTCAGTGTGATTTTACAGTATAGCCAGGGATGAATTAACAGCTATTATACTATATAGAAGTGTATGACCTATATATATATTATACATATATAATATATATATATATATATATATATATACATATATATATATATATGTATATATATATATATATATATATAATTATTTGCTTTTTGTGTACATTTTTTTTTACAATGTGATTTTTACATGACTTTTTACATAGAGATAACTGCTCTATGTAAAACGTCATGTTAAAATCGCATTGCATACAGATGGAAAACTGATGGAGCAATTAAAAATCGCATACAAATCGCATGACAATCGCATGACAATTGTATATATTCGGAACGTTTTTTTTTCCCATCCAGAAAACGGACCGTTTTTTTTTTCCACAAATGGGTATGAGCCCTTACCCCGGCCTTATACTTTTCCTCTGATTGTTCCACTCCTGGTTCTGGCTTACAAATACTGAGGTAAAAAACTCATCATATACTCAATATGTTAATGTTTCCTGAGTATGCAAATTTGCGTCTTCAGAGAGGAAGAGGACTAGAACTCTAGTGCCACCTATTTCCCTAAATGTCATCATCAATTTACTTGTTCTTCAAATGAATGGTAGCCTGTTTAACACTGCAAGATTTTCATGAATTGAGCAATTTTTAGGAATGCTCATTCACGATAATCTTGCAGTGTAAATTAACTTTAAGGCTACATTCACACAATGAGTTTTTGGTGTTTTTTTATGTTGCATATTTTTGAAAAATTGCAAGTAACCTATTTTACGTAAGCTATGTTCACACTGGGCTTTTTGCTGAGTTTTTTAAATGCTTTTTTATGCTAATTTTCAGCTGCATTTGGCAGTACTAGTTATGTCTATGAGATTTCAGAAATCTCATGCACACATTGGTTTTTGTCATCAGTATTTTGCGCTTTGCTTGGTTTTTTGAACATAGAGCGTTTTACTTCTTTCAGCGTTTTCTCAGCGTTTTTTCACCCACTGAATTGAATTAAAAAAACGCACCAAAAACGCTGCGAAAAACGCAGCAAAACCTGCGTTTTTGCTGCAGCTTCTTTCCTGCCAAGCACTCATGTTTTGTTACAGTAAAAGCAAAAATGCCCAGTGTGAACTTAGCCTTAATGGGTACAGAAATGGTGCAGAAAATCTGCAACATCAAAAACTCCCCAAAAGCTCATAGTGGGAACTTAGCCTAAGGCCGGGATCAGTCCAATGAAGAATAGGTTTTAATAAGATCGGATTTGTTCAAGTATAGAAAACTATATATATATATATATATATATATATATATATATATATATATATATATACACATATATATATATGTGTATATATATATATATATTTCAATTTCATATAATTATTATTATTATTATTATACATTATTCCAGATATGAGGAAGTGAGGTAACATGCAGAATGAGTTTGTTTTACACTCTGCTAGCATTTAGCATTCTGGAGTTTGTTCATTTGGAGTCAATTTGAATGTGTTGGATTTGATATGTTGGATTAATGGGCTCTTGAATCGGGAAGATATGGAGAGATAGATTAATAATTACATATGTGGTAATAATACTATGTTTCTCGTGACACTAGAATGTAAATGCTATTCCTGTAGTAGGCAAAGCGTTAAACTGTTATATGTCTCCTCCAGTTCTAATTCTCAGTAGTCTTTAAGCCCCTTTCCATGGATATTGAGGGGCTACAGATCCTTGTATTGTGTGTCTGGAGGGGATGAACATTCCTGGAGCTATTATTAACTCCAGATGTTTCTTCTCGCAGACTCTGGAATCCGGGAAACACCTTATCTGCTGCAGTGTGTTCCAAAAAATACACTTTGGCTGGTCCTGATGTGAGTGCAACCCGGATAAAAGAGGAGGAGGAGTGTAGAAAAAAGAAACTTTGTATACAGAGTCCCATACCTATATGTAGCAACGATGGCTGTTTGTATGTACTAATCTTATGAAATGTGTGTCACATTGGAAATATAGTGCATACACAGAATCCTAGTGACAATACAGTAGATCAAGATCTTGAAAAACTTTTCTTGGGAAACATGTAGCACAGCTAGCGTATAATATGACAGAATATATAATAAATCATAATCAGCATAGCTTATAACCTAAGCTATGCTGATTATGATTTATTATATATTCTGTCATATTATACGCTAGCTGTGCTACATGTTTCCCAAGAAAAGTTTTTCAAGATCTTGATCTACTTACACTTTTATATGATCTTAATTCATAATATATTCACAGGTCTCATGTCCATTGTAGAGAATACACCATATAAAGCAGATTCATGCAGAGTTTTCTGTTACTGTCCATCTATGCCCTTTATCTTAAAGGTCATGTATGTTCACATCTGACCTCCATATAGAAGAGAATATGGTGAACGACGTACAGATGCTTGTTTAAGCTGTTTATGTGAAGCAGAGCATAGCCTGATCCATGATCAGTGAGGATTTTCTTGTTTCTAGCACATGATTTTAGTTTAGGGTGGAACATGTTAATTGAGGCTATCCTAACGCAACCCTATAATGAAAAGATTAAGGTCACAGAAGCCTCAGGATGTGATGGAAATCTACCCCCTGCTGGTAAGCCAGTGACTACACACCAGCTCAACTTTATCAGACTGATAACTGAATTGGAGTTGACTGAAAAGCTCACATCTGTGTTTTGTTGTGTTTTTTTTTTTACATTATAGAGACAAAAGTATTGAGACATACGATTTAATCATTGAATTTAGATTCTTCAGTCAGTCCCATTGACGAAGATGTATAAAATTTTTCACCTAGCTCTGCAGTCTTCCTTTACAAACATTGGTGAAAGAATGGGTGGTCCTAAAGAACTCAACAAATTTCTGTGCGGTATTGTAAAAGGATAGTTTGTAGAATCCCCCCTCTAAATGTTCCATGAGTTACTGAGTGTTATGGAAAAGTATAATTGTTTAGGAACCACAGCAATTCCGCCACTGACCCCATAAAGAGCAAGGTTGCTGATTGCTCAAGGAAAGAGGCCTTGATTCAACAAGATTGGCAATTTTATCCCCGGTCTTGATGAGTAGCCAGGTTGTACCAGACACTCCAGGTTCATTAAGAGGCGCATGCATGCGCCTGCGTAGTGGCATGCACCAGTTCCAGCTGGAGTAAGATTTGTGATTTAGCGAACTCCGCTGGTAATGAATTTGTTGGGCGGTCAACACCCCCTAGCTCTGTCGTAGTTCAACCCACTTTGTCAGAGCTGAGCGAAAATGGAGTGAAAACGCCAAATGTTGCAAAAAAGTGCCCTGGGAACTGCATGGCACAGGTTCCCATGGCTGAGCAACTGGATACAAATCTTACATCATGCAGCACAATGCCAAAGAGTGGGATGGACTAGCATCTAAAGTGGACTTTGGAGCAGTGAAAATGTGTTTGCAGAGTGACAAATCACTATTTTGCCTGGCAATCTGATGGACGAGCCTGAGTTTTGTAAATGCCAGGAGGACATTCTTTGCCTGACTGCATTGTGCCAACTGTAAGGTTTGATAGAGGAGACATAATGCCATGGGATCATCTTTCAGGTGTTGGCTTAGGCCCTTTCATTCCAGTGAAGGGAAATGTTAATGCTTCAGCATACGAATACATTTTAAACAATTGTATGCCTACAACTTTGTGGGAACATTTTGGGTAAGGTTCTTTTCAATTTCAGGAAAACTGAGCCCCCATACACAAAGCAAGGAATATGAATGCATAGTTGGGTGAGATTGATGTTGAAGAACTTGACAGGTCCACACAGTGCCCTGACCAAAACCCCACCAAATACCTTTCGGATGAACTGCAATGGAAATTGCAAGCCAGGCCTTATCATCCAACATATTGTCTCCAAAATCTTGTAGAAGGCCTTTCCAGACAAGTGGACGTTGTTTTAGCTGTAAAGGGGGGCTGACTCCTATGGATATAGAATTGGATGTCATAAAAGCTCCTGTAGGTGTGACATCTAGGTGTCCTAATTCATTTGTCCATATAGTGAATAGCATAATATTGGATTGTTTACAGGATATGGTACATGGAAAATTATTTTAGTACATTGAGTTGAAATGTCCTTCTAACTGGAACCCATAGTCTTCTCCATTTGCAGAAAAACTTACTGCAGACTACGGGGCACATGGCAGACTGGTATCTGTTTAGCACTGAAAACTGACTGCCAAAGCTTATTTCACCTTTCAACTATTTAGCTGCTTATCCCCTACATCAAATGACCTGCCCTGCTCTTATTTATCCCCTGCTTCGTCTTCTTATGTCCATGACACAAGCATGTGCTTTCTTTTCATTTTCCACCTCCAATTCTTTAAGGCAGGCGACAGCTAAAACATGCTTAAGTTTCGTGTTGGCGGAAGGGACGGGTATGTAAAAATTTCCCTTTAACCCTTTCCATTCTTATATACATATCAAAGACACTTGACCAGCTGGGTTTTTAAGTTTTCATTTATCTGTTTTTTTCCATTATTTATTCAGCACCCCTGACAACGTATGAGGAAAGTAGTGCTGCATTGCAGTATCTACTCCTAAAGAAACAGAACCTCTGATGTATAGCTTTAGAGAATATTATATTTTTGTTCTGTACCTCTGCAGTTAAATATTTAATATATGTACTTTGGTTTTCACATTGCTTTATGCTTAGAGAGTTCTCATTATCATTCACCATATTGGCATGAGTTAAGGCCATATCAGCCACATGCCTTTTTATTCCTAGCTTTGAAGTGAAAGACGCACATAGATCAGATACAAAGCAGTCAGGAAACAACGGAAATGGAAAATTCAGAATGGACAAATCATGCTTATTGTCAGATATATTTAGTCAACTGCTCATTGCGAGGACCTGCTCACCAATAACACAGAAAGGTGATGACATGTCAGACACCAGCGGTTTTTAACTTGCAGATCCTGTTGTTCCCTGACATGTGCAGATTGCGTATAGACTTCCAACCACAATTATATGGTGCTCACAAAGTAAAACGATTGAGGGATCAGCCTTGGTTGCATCATTAAAGCAGCTGTAAAGATATATAATATATAAGGGTGTACTAGGTGTTGATCTAGTGTGAGAGGTCTTCATTACAACTGAAGAACATGCACAATGCACATCTTGTTCATTAGTGGTAAGAACTGGGATAATGATTCATCCCAGGTGTTGTTCTTGTTTGTTACATTCCTGCCGATTAGAATTTTAATGATCCCGTAAGTTATGATCATGTAATCTGTTCATTTAGAAGAGTGCATAAATGACTATGAAGCTGCTAAAAGACTCTGGTCTATAATATTTATTGCAAGGAAACAGAGAGATCTTAAATGGGTTATCTGACTTCATTACAGGGGTGGTCTGAAAGTAACGATGTCTATTTAATGGCATAATCTAATATCTTTTCTCATGTACTTAAATTAAAACGTCCCTACCGTTCTCTCACTATCTAACTGCTTTATTTTATTTTTTACTATTTCCAGTTTGATGACTCTTCGTTTGACAATCCAAGTGCATGCTGAAATACTCAAGTTGTCATCAGGGTCAGGGGCTGCACAGCCTCTGCCCCCACCTTGAAACGAAGCATCATCAGTGATGTCCATTTCAAGGGCTGGGCAAGTCCATACTCTACTGAGCATACGTTGGTTGTCAATTCCAACGTATGCTCAGTTACTTGTCACTGTGCAAAATGCTCTTTAAAGGGAACCTGTCAGCAGGCTTGTGCACAGTAACCTACAGACAGTGTCAGGTCGGCGCCGTTATAATGATTACAGGGCAGGTCAGTGAGGGATCAGTGACCTGTCAGCAGTCTGCATTATGAATACCTAATCAGAGCGCCACATGTAGCCCCCCCACAGGCCGCTCCAGAGCACGGGCATATCATTAACTCAAAACTGAAAATAAAGATTAAACAACAGCCACGAGACAGATTTCATCAACCAAGGTATCATTGTAATCAGTATAACGGCACCGACCTGACACTGTCTGTAGGTTACTGTGCACAATCCTGCTGATAGGTTCCCTTTCAGGGATCATACTGTATTGGGGTCACCATATTTTCCTGGGGGAGTTGAGATGGGTACGGTAGGGTCACCATACTGTGCATGTGGAGAGTACTGTGGTAGAATTCACTGTGGGGGTATCATACAGTATTTGTGGAGCACTTTTGTTGGAATCCTACTTTATGGGTTCACTGAAAGGGGAATCTAGGGCTTCAGTAGGAGGAAAATTACTTTGTAAAGCTGCAAAGTTGTGAGATATTCTCTTCTATCACACTGCTGAATATTATGGTAATTATTTTTTTATGTTGGGGAGCCCAATTAGAACTTCTGCCATGGCGAACCATGATTTCTATGTACCCCCTGCTCCTAGGATTCATTGCTTCTGCAGACTCTTTAAAGAACTAGTTTCCAGGACTGAGCAATCAAGCAGCCTGCATTACATATTATGACCATCTTAACTATACATTTTTTTTATTTTCAGTTGATATAACTACATGAGGACTTATTTTTTGCGGAGCGAGATGAGGAGAACATAATTTTACCTCTATACAAGTCACTAGTGCGACCACACTTAGAATACTGTGTACAGTTCTGGTCTCCGGTGTATAAGAAAGACATAGCTGAACTAAAGCAGGTGCAGAGAAGAGCGACCAAGGTTATTAGAGCACTGGGGGTCTGCAATACCAAAACAGGTTATTACACTTGGGGTTATTTAGTTTGGAAAAACGAAGGCTTAGGGGTGATCTTGTTATAATGTATAAATATATGAGGGGACAGTACAAAGACCTTTCTAAATATCTTTTTACTCTTAGACCGGAGACGGGGACATGGGGGCATCCTCTACGTCTGGAGGAAAGAAGGTTTAGTCATAATCACAGACGCAGAATCTTTACTGTAAGAGCAGTGAGACTATGGAACTCTCTGCCGTTTAATGTTGTAATGAGTGATTCCTTACTAAAATTTAAGAAGGGCCTGGATGCCGTTCTTGAAAAGTATAATATTGGAGGTTATATATACTAGTTTCCTTGATGGGCTGTTGATCCAGGGAGCTAGTCTGATTGCCGTATGTGGAATCGGGATGGAATTTTTTTCCCCAATGTGGAGCTTACTGTTTGCCACATGGGTTTTTTTTTTTGCCTTCCTCTGGATCAACATGTTAGGCTATGGGTTGAACTAGATGGACTTAAAGTCTCCCTTCAACCTTACATACTATGATACTATGATGTATATTTGAATGGCTCCCTTCATTTTCCCAACGTTGTTCTAAAAAATGGAAAACAAAAACACATCTAAGTGGTGTGAAATGGTGAACAAAATGCAGTTCCAACATTTTTTTTTGTTTTTGTTTTTACAGCTATTCAGTGTGCAGTAAATTCAGTTAATGATTTGACAATATGATTCTCCTGGTCAATATGGTTATGGCTCCATCAAACTTTAACTCATATACAGTACAGACCAAAAGTTTGGACACACCTTCTCATTTAAAGATTTTTCATGACTGAAAATTGTACATTTACACTGAAGGCATCAAAACTATGAATTAACACATGTGGAATTATATAAAGTGTGAAACAACTGAAAATATGTCTTATATTCTAGGTTCTTC
Source organism: Oophaga sylvatica (assembly GCA_033576555.1). Taxonomy (NCBI): domain Eukaryota; kingdom Metazoa; phylum Chordata; class Amphibia; order Anura; family Dendrobatidae; genus Oophaga; species Oophaga sylvatica. Next base: position 482,491,410 of record JARQOD010000002.1, read on the forward strand.
AAAGTAGCCACCTTTTGCTTTGCACACTCTTGGCATTCTCTTGATGAGCTTCAAGAGGTAGTCACCGGAAATGGTCTTCCAACAATCTTGAAGGAGTTCCCAGAGATGCTTAGCACTTGTTGGCCCTTTTGCCTTCACTCTGCGGTCCAGCTCACCCCAAACCATTTCGATTGGATTCAGGTCTGGTGACTGTGGAGGCCAGGTCATCTGGCGTAGCACCCCATCACTCTCCTTCTTGGTCAAATAGCCCTCACACAGCCTGGAGGTGTGTTTGGGGTCATTGTCCTGTTGAAAAATAAATGATGGTCCAACTAAACGCTAACCGGATGGAATAGCATGCTGCTGCAAGATGCTGTGGTAGCCATGCTGGTTCAGTATGCCTTCAATTTTGAATAAATCCCCAACAGTGTCACCAGCAAAGCACCCCCACACCATCACACCTCCTTCTCCATGCTTCACGGTGGGAACCAGGCATGTAGAGTCCATCCGTTCACCTTTTCTGTGTCGCACAAAGACACGGTGGTTGGAACCAAAGATCTCAAATTTGGACTCATCAGACCAAAGCACAGATTTCCACTGGTCTAATGTCCATTCCTTGTGTTCTTTAGCCCAAACAAGTCTCTTCTGCTTGTTGCCTGTCCTTAGCAGTGGTTTCCTAGCAGCTATTTTACCATGAAGGCCTGCTGCACAAAGTCTCCTCTTAACAGTTGTTGCAGAGCTGTGTCTGCTACTAGAACTCTGTGTGGCATTGAGCTGGTCTCCAATCTGAGCTGCTATAAACCTGCGATTTCTGAGGCTGGTGACTCGGATAAACTTATCCTCAGAAGCAGAGGTGACTCTTGGTCTTCCTTTCCTGGGGCGGTCCTCATGTGAGCCAGTTTCTTTGTCGTGCTTGATGGTTTTTGCAACTGCACTTGGGGACACTTTCAAAGTTTTCCCAATTTTTCGGACTGACTGACCTTCATTTCTTAAAGTAATGATGGCCACTCGCTTTTCTTTACTTAGCTGCTTTTTTCTTGCCATAATACAAATTCTAACAGTCTGTTCAGTAGGACTATCAGCTGTGTATCCACCAGACTTCTGCACAACACAACTGATGGTCCCAACCCCATTTATAAGGCCAGAAATCCCACTTATTAAACCTGACAGATCACACCCGTGAAGTGAAAACCATTCCCAGTGACTACCTCTTGAAGCTCATCAAGAGAATGCCAAGAGTGTGCAAAGCAGTCATCAAAGCAAAAGGTGGCTACTTTGAAGAACGTAGAATATAAGACATAATTTCAGTTGTTACACACTTTTTTGTTAAGTATATAATTCCACATGTGTTAATTCATAGTTTTGATGCCTTCAGTGTGAATTTACAATTTTCAGAGTCATGAAAATACAGAAAAATCTTTAAATGAGAAGGTGTGTCCAAACTGTTGGTCTGTACTGTATAGTAGTGGTCAAAATTATTTTTAACCCCTTTCCGACATCGGGTGTATGTTTACGCCGATGTCGGACTCCCTCCCTTTGATGTGGGCTCCGGCGGTGAACCCACATCTTTCCCGGGAAATGTCAGCTGTTTTGAACAGCTGACATGTGCCCACAAAAGCTGCGGTGGAATAACGATCGACCCGCAGCTATTAACAAGTTAAATGCCGCTGTCAAACGCTGACAGCAGCATTTAAGTGGCGCTTCCGGCAATCACGCCGGAAATACGCACACCGGTGACCCCTATCACGTGATCGCGGGTCACCGGTATGTCAGCAAGACATCCCGAGGTCTCCTGGAGATCTCTATGGTTGTCAGTGCCGGATTGCTGTGAGCGCCACCCAGTGGTCGGCACTCATAGCAAGTCAGCAATTGTACTACATAGAGGCGACCGGACCATCGCCTCTATGTAGCAGAGCCGATCAGGCTATGGCAGCTTCTAGTATCCCATGGAGACTATTGAAGCATGCCAAAAGTAAAGAAAAATGTGTTTAAAAATATTAAAAAAATTAAAAAAAATAAAAGTTCAAATCACCCCCCCTTTCGCCCCATTCAAAATAAAGCAATAAAAATAAATCAAACATGCACATATTCGGTGTTGCTGCGTTCAGAATCGCCCAATCTCTCAATAAAAAAAAGATTAACCTGATCGCTGAACAGCGTAGTGAGAAAAAAGTCAAAACGCCAGAATTACCTTTTTTGATCACGATATTGCATGAAAATTTAATAACGGGCGATCAAAATATCGTATCTGCAACAAAATGGTATCATTTAAAACATCAGCTCGGCACGCAAAAAATAAGCCCTCACCCATCCCAAGATCTTGAAAAATGGAGACGCTACTGGTATCGGAAAATGACACCATTTTTTTTTTTTTT
>JARQOD010000002.1:482493863-482599946 GCA_033576555.1 Oophaga sylvatica
TTTTTTTTTAGCAAAGTTTGAAATTATTTTTTACCGCTTAGATAACAAAGAAGGTAGACATGTTTGGTGTCTTTGAACTCAAAATTACCTGAAGAATCATAAAGGCAGGTCAGTTTTAGCTTTTAGTGAACCTAGCAAAAAAGCCAAACAGAAAACAAGTGTGGGATTGCACTTTTTTTTAGCAATTTCACCGCACTTGGAATTTTTTCCTGTTTTATAGTACACGACATGGAAAAACCAGTGGTGTCGTTCAAAAGTACAACTTGTCCCTTCAAGAATCAAGCCCTCACATGACCATATTGATGGAAAAATAAAAAAGTTATGGCTCTGGGAAGGAGGGGAGCGAAAAACAAAAACTCAAAAACGAAAAAAGCTCCAGGATTAAGGGGTTAAACTCTGAAAAAAAATGTTTGTTTCATTGTTTTCTGAGACTTGTAACTTCTATATTTCATTGTTGATGGAGTTGTGTGCAGGCTTGATTTTTGCTCACTGAGCTGTCGTTTTAATTGATACCATTTTGGGGTACAAATGTCCTTTTGATCTCCATTTATTGCATGTGTTTGGGGGCTGACTGTAAGAAGGCCATTTGGGCGTTTCAATTTTTTTTCTTAATGACGTTTAATGAACAGTTTAAATAATTGTTTAAATTTCGCTGTTAGGGAATTGACATCAGCATCTATGTGGTTAAACAGCAGCGATCAGATGCTGACTTTAAGAACATGCAGTCAGACAATATCACCATTTCTATTGCTCTGATTTGTATAATTTTCTAACTTGCCTAAACATTTTTGTCTGCAATCATTATTCCTATTACAATTGTAGTGTGCAAACGGTGATATGGAAAGATATTAAACACATCACCGTTATATACAACCAAAGGGTTTATTTTTTAAAAAATGAATGGGGTTGTCAAGTTCTATAAAGAGCCTTTCTAACGATCAATATATCCAGCGAGCTTCTTTTACTAATATAATTTGATTACTCCCAGTATTCTGTTTGCCTAAATCAGCCACAGGTCACACAACTGCACCATTTCGATCTCCTGACACGTCTGCTGACATTCAGGTGCCTCATGAGTCTCAGTCGCATCCTATATCTGAGCTTTGCATATGAAATCCAGCTTTTTTTTAAAGGGACTGTATGATAAGATACTAGTACTTGCAGTTTTAATTTTTTTTTTTAATTTTTACTTTTTGAACGTGATTATGACCATCTTGTCCTAGTTTTTGTTGACAGTATGTACAGATTTGCTTTATGGCAGCCATAGTGATATGAGCAGCAAAGTCTGGAGCTGACTCTTTAGGGCTCAATTCATTATTCCTTACCATATTCATCTTTCCATTTGCGGCTTTTGTTTAATCTATTTTATATATGTTGGCTTGTTTTTTTCCTGTTTCTTAGTTCACTATTGTGTGTGGCGTTTAGGATTTGTAGATGTTTTGATTCATCATTTTGTGCAAAAACTTTTGCGAAACGTGTGACTTTTTGCACTAATAGGTCGCAAAAAAGGTTAAAGGGAACCTGTCACAACTTTTCTGTCCTACCAGGTAAAAAAATCATTTTTTTCAGTGTCCCCCTGACTCCCCATGTATCACCCATAAAAACCTTATATTTCTCCCGCGATGTATGCTAATAGGGTCCATCACGTCCGATGGGCGTGGCTTCGGTTCACTCACTCCACCCCTCTCCTATTAGCATATATTGCGGGAGAAATATAAAAGGTTTTTATGGGTGATACATGGGGAGTCAGGGGGTTACATACAGGGCTTGGACAAAATAATGGAAACACCTAACGTTTTGGCATCATAATCTTCGAACATGTTATAAACATGCAAACCGTGACATATGGTAATGTTTGTTTTGTAGTTGATTATTTGTGTTATGTGATATGTGTATGTAAATTAAGTGTTTGTGTGCATAATTGTAAGAACATTGATGAGAACCTGATACCAATGGCTGACCTCTCGGATTTTCAAAGAGGCCAAATTGTTGGTGCTGGTATGGCAGACGCTAGTGTAACCGAAAGTGCCCGAATGCTTGGCGTGTCAAGAGGTACTGTCTCCAAAGTAATGACTGTGTTTAAAAGAGAAGGAAAAACGTCCACAGCAAAGCACAGGTCCGGCCGAAAGTCGAAGTTGACTGAGAGAGACCGTCGGACTCTAAAGCGAATTGTGAGAGAGGATCGCAAGACCACGGCTCTGAAAATCACTGCTGAGCCCAATGAACACCTACAGAACCCAGTTTCCACGAAAACTGTTCGTCGGGAGCTGAACAAATCTGGATTCCATGGAAGAGCTGAAATTCGAAAACCGCTGCTCTCAATGACAAATGTTTCCAAGCGTTTAGAGTGGTGAAGAAACCTCCAGAATTGGTCCCTCGAGCCGTGGAAACATGTGATATTCTCAGACGAATCATCGTTTACCCTATTTCCGACCTCCGGCCGCGTGTACGTTTGGAGACATCCGAAAGAAGCATTCCATCCAGACTGCCTTCTCCCTACCGTAAAACATGGCGGAGGTTCTGTGATGATCTGGGGTGCTATTTCATGGAGATCCGCCGGGCCAATGATATCCCTTCATGGAAGAATTAACAGCCGCGATTATTTAGGCATTTTGGGCGACCAAGTGCATCCTATGGTTCAAGCACTGTTCCCGGAGGGGAACGCCATCTTTCAGGATGATAATGCACCAATTCATACAGCTAGAATCGTTAAAGCATGGCACGAGGAACATACTAATGAAGTTGAGCATCTCATCTGCCCCCACAATCCCCAGACCTCAACATTATTGAGCATTTATGGTTGATTTTAGAGATTCAAGTTAGACGTCGATTTCCGCCGCCATCGTCGCTCAAAGAACTGGAGGGTGTTTTCACTGAAGAATGGGCTAAAATTCCTTTGGAAACAATTCACACCTTGTATAAATCCATACCTCGGAGAATTAAGACTATAATCGCCGCAAAAGGTGGACCTACACCATATTAAACTAACTTTTGGTGATGTTTCCAGGTGTTTCCATTATTTTGTCCAACCCCTGTAAGTATTTAGGGAATGCATAGGTGACACTGAATAAAATGATATTTTTAGCTGATAGGACAGAAAAGTGGTGACAGGTTCCCTTGTATTGCTTCTGGACTGCACATAGACTTGGCAGTCCTTCTTAGACTCTGCAGGAATGTGCTAAAACGTCTCTGCATGAGAGCGCAGTTATACACGATCACGTAACTGCGGAAGAGATGGTGCAGATGGTTTATTAAGCCTTTTTTAATGTAGATTGTGATATGGCACATAAATGTGTTTTTGTTTTTTTTGATTCAGGTTTTTTTTTCAACATAAAAACTTGATATAAACATTAGGTAATTCCATAACACATTCCCGTTAATTTATAGTTAATGTAGTATTTATAAAACAAATGAAACAAAGCTAAAATGAAGTCTTAGCAATACTTGATTTTAAGGCCCTACAGTACACTAAAGAGAAGTGCAAGGGGCTTTATGTGGATTAATGTATGGGGGTACAGAGATGTCCTTCTGCAATTTTATAGATTTCCTGTTATGTAGAATTCTGTGACTTCATGCCACTCTCCTGTGATTAAGCTTAGTTTTTTATGTAAGATATGTTTATTCATTGACTTTCTTTATTCCTACAGACACAATGCGCACCTCCGCACCCTCCTGCACCCAGTGACTGGACTAATCCCAAAGAAAACTGGGCGACTGGGGTGAGTTTTTAATCTGCATTTGCAGGACTCTGCATGTAAGATGTCGGGTTGCAATCCTTGAACTCTCTGTTTCTCTGCAGATCTGAGATGAGCTCAGAGGCAGGAGGAAAGCGAACTACCAGCGTATCCAACGAGAATTCCTCATTCAGCATGGTTTCTGACACCATTCAAGATGGTCCCACCATAAGGGTGAGCTTATTATTTTATAAACCATACGATGGTCGTAATGTAAGAAGCCGTACTGTAAAGGGGTTGTCGGGTCCATTGATTTACATAACTAAAATTTTTGAATGTTTTAAAATAACAAACTGAGTAGACCTCACTTTATTGACCCTTGTTGCACTTTGTTCTCTCTCTTACCGGGTCTCTTTTCTTGGTTTCCAGCAATATCGTGCTGCAGCCCATCACTTGATTTAGCAGCTACTTCATTGGTGCATGCTGCAGTCAGTGGTTGGTTGCAGTGGTCACTTGCATGGTACCCTGGTAGCAGTAACTTGGGTTTGGTAAGGTAGATATTAGGGCTCATTTAGATGTCTGTTTTTTTCACATACAAGAACTATCCAAGTTTCATCCAAGTTTGGTCCGAATTTTTCTTGGTTGAGAAAAACAAAAAGGTTTCTCTACCTTCTCCTAGATAGCAGTCCTTGAAAGCAAGACAGCACTCGAATGGCATCCGAGTGCTGTCTGATTTTTTCTACAGAGCCTTAGATTTGCATTGCCAATTTAGATCTGACAATCAGATTAAAATTGGATGTGTTTCCATAATTTTCCGCTGGCTATTCAGTTCGCAAACAAAAAAAAATAGATGTGTGAACAGGTCCATAGACTATATTAGGTACAAGTGCTATCCTTGAAAAACACCGATAAGAACTCATACGTGAAAAACAGACATCTGAATCGGTTTCTTAATTTATTTCATTCTAAGTTTTTGGTAAAAAATGTCAATATGTATCAACATACAGTACAGACCAAAAGTTTGGACACACCTTCTCATTTAAAGATTTTTCTGTATTTTCATGACTATGAAAATTGTAGAATCACACTGAAGGCATCAAAACAATGAATTAACACATGTGGAATTATACATTACACTTTACAAAAAAGTGTGAAACACCTGAAATTATGTCTTATATTCTAGGTTCTTTAAAGTAGTCACCTTTTGCTTTGATTACTGCTTTGCACGCAGAAAAGGTGAACGGATGAACTCTACATGCCTGGTTCCCACCGTGAAGCATGGAGGAGGTGGTGTGATGATGTGGGGGTGCTTTGCTGGTGACACTGTTAGGGATTTATTCAAAATTGAAGGCATAGTGAACCAGCATGGCTACCACATCATCTTGCAGCAGCATGCTATTCCATCCAGTTTGTGTTTAGTTGGACCATCATTTATTTTTCAACAGGACAATGACCCGAAACACACCTCCAGGCTGTGTAAGGGCTATTTGACCAAGAAGGAGAGTGTTGGGGTGCTACGCCAGATGACCTGGCCTCCACAGTCACCAGACCTGAACCCAATCGAGATGGTTTGGGGTGAGCTGGACCGTTCACCGCTTCAATTTTGAATAAATCCCCAACAGCGTCACCAGCAAAGCACCCCCACATCATCACACCTCCTCCTCCATGCTTCACGGTGGGAACCAGGCATGTAGAGTCCAGCCGTTCACCTTTTCTGCGTGCAAATTAGTAATCATAGCAAAAGGTGGCTACTTTGAAGAACCTAGAATATAAGACATATTTTCACTTGTTTCACACTTTTTTGTAAAGTGTAATGTATAACTCCACATGTGTTAATTCATAGTTTTGATGCCTTCAGTGTGATTCTACAATTTTCACAGTCATGAAAATACAGAAAAATCTTTGAATGAGAAGGTGTGTCCAAACTTTTGGTCTGTACTGTACCTTCAGTATGAAATTCTGAAAATAATAGGATAGTTATTAAAGGAGAAAAATAGAATAAAATTAATTATCATTTCCATAATAATATATATCACAATAATAATACTGCTTTTCTTACTGGGGGCTTAGTTATCATGTGTTTTTTTTTTTATCTTTGTACTCATATATTGCAGATTAGCTCATGCAGTGGGGGTCTTCTGCTTATATCTGCAGAGCTGCAGTGTATGATATGGAGTGATACAGATCAGGGGCTTGAACCTCTGATGAGATAGGAGGCCGATTTGACACTACCTTAAGGTACTGCCACACTAAACAATCCCGCTAGCGATCACAATAACGACGCATACTAATGCGATCGCTAGCGGGATTGTTTCTATATCGCTAAATGCTACCGCATTTAGCGATATAGTTAAGGACGCTATCGCCGTTAGCGATCTTTTTAACGACTTTAGCGGTACAAAAGTACCGCTAAATCGCTAAGAAAAGGTGCCACACAGCGATAAGATACTTACCCAGCGGGAGCGCCGACGAGAAAATAGGGTCCGGAGCGATTCCAGCGACGAGCGAGATCACAGCAGGAAGCTCGTCGCTGGAAGCTGCCGCACTGAACAATATCGCTAACGAGATCGCTAAATAGTGACGTTTTTTAGCGATCCCGTTAGCGATATTGTTTAGTGTGGCATACCCTTTAGACTCTCTGTAAAGACTATATTTGTAGCTATGGCTTCAAGCTAAACATGTTCTAACCTACCAATACTGAAGAAAATAAATAGCAGATAAACCTTTACATCTTTTTATTTAATAGTATCTAAAAGTCAAATGTAAATCCGTAGCCATTTACCACTTAAATATTATTTTTTCACTAATTGTACAGTAAGTACATTAATAGATATCCTGCTATTTAGTTAGGTGATAAATGGAATAGTTTGTGCTGTTGTTTTTTTTCTCTGCGTTGATAAGTATTTTTTACTTTTTGTACTTGATTTGTAAATTTGTAGAAACTAAGATCTCACTGCAGTTGGGCAATACTTTTCTGTGTGCTATTTCATAAGCATAGACTGTTAAAAAGGAAAAAGACTCATTGTTTTTTGGGTTCTGAAAAGCATAGCAGTCAGTACCTATGTGTAAAACCTAACGAATATTTGTATACTTTGTAATACATCTGTACAGTCTTGGCTAAAAGTTTTGAGACACAAATTTTGGTTTTCACAAAGTTTGCTACTTCCGTTTTTATAGTGGGAATTTGCATTAACTCTAGATTGTTTTGAAGAGTAATCAGATAAATTGCAAATGTAAATCAATCATTTATTAGATCATCAAGAACTTCAAAGATTGAAGGCTTCATGGTACCTAAGAAAGTCCACAACGTGCCAGGACCGTCTCCTAAGGAGGATTTATTTTATTTATTTAACTCGCTTTTATAGCACCATTAATTTCACAGCGCTTTACAGACATCATCACTGTCTGCATTGGGGATCACAATCTAAATACCTAATCAGTATATCCTCAGAGTGTGGGATGAAACTTGGGTGTCCGGAGGAAACCGATGCAAACACAGGGAGAACGTACAAATCTGCTTGCAGATGTTGTCCTTGATGGAATTTGAACTCAGGACCTTATTCAGCTACAGAATTGTTACAACGCTAGTGCTGAGTTTGCTCCAGAATGGCAGCAGGCAAGTGTCACGGTACGGTGACACTGACATTCTGTAGGAAGTTCAGGGATTCTGACTATTTGGGACAGCTGACAGAAGAAAAGGTGAGCACTACTATTAGTCCCATCTTATGCCAATAGTAAAGCCTCCTGAGACCATCCATGTGTGCCGTTGCTTTTCATCCAAGGGAGTATGCTCACTCACAATTTTGTCTCAGAATACTAACATGAATAAAAAATGGGATCTAAATATCCTTCAAGAGCAACTTCTCCCAACAATGCATGAGCAATTTGGTGATGACCAATGCTTATTCCAGCATGATGGAGAACATGTCACAAGGCAGAAGGAATAACTAAGTGGCTCGATGAACTAATCTTTGAAATATTGGGTCATTGGTCAGGAAACTCCCCAGATCTCAATCCTATTGAGAGCCTGTGTCCAACCCGCAAATAATTCAATGAGTTTAAAAACTTTTGAAATGCTTCTAACTGTACTCCTATAACCATGGAAACCTCCAACTAAAAGATTGAAATACACTGGAGAAGGAAACTGTGTGAAAACCAAAATTTGTGCCAGTTAAAAGTTTTGTCCATAACTAAATAATAAACGCTTTTGATGACATTTCACTGTATGTTCTATTTTAAGTACATATTGATACTAAACCTTGCCTAAGTGTTTCTAATGTGTCGGAAACCAATGGGATCTAAAGCCATGGCACTTTTTGGCCTTATCTCGTAGTTTGCATTTTATGTTTTGGTTTTTCCACGATAGAGGAAGACCCTACTTTCTTGTAACTACCATAAAAATTAGCCCAAGATAAAAAGGCCATATCCCAGGAAGTGTATAGCGTATTTTTTTAAAAACACACCAAAAAACTAAATACGCAGGAGAACTATGGGAATAAAAGAAGAGCAAAACCTGGCCACTTTTGACCTGATGACAAGTTTTTTTCTCCCATACCTTCTTTTTAGCACGTCATGTTTACACAACCCTGCTGAGTTGCATTCACGTTTGGCAGGTATCATGCACATTTCCCTTTCATTAGAAAATCTTTTCGACCCTGATGGCTGCAAGAAGTGTATCGAGAGCGTAATGTTAAAACAGAAATAATTACAAAAAAAAAATCCATTTTCATTATAATGCAGTTGTGCAACTTTTACTGTATATTTCCTAGCACCAGGACATTATGTATGCCGAACTGCATATACAGACTGTGTAGAGGTAGTGTAGTGCAGGTGATTTGTTTTTCAGTGTGATATTGTGGTGATCACTAAGAAGATTATGACACAGGATTTCTTGTTTTATGAAGTCTCGACCGTCCAAGAAAGGAATCGCTTTTGGGAAACGCTCTAATTCCATGAAGAGGAATCCAAATGCTGAGGTCACGAAGATAGGCTGGCTATATAAGCAGGTGGGTACATTGTGTGGGCAAGCTATACAAAATTAGCTTGATATTATGGCATGAAGTGAAAATATAGTCAATTACTGACCATTTTAGCTAAGTTCCCACAATATGGTGTATCTTTCATGTCACAAATTTTTATCCATATTTTTTATGTTTTTTTTTCATTGCGTTTTGAGTATGTGTTTTTTTACATGTGTTTTTCTGTTGCGATTTTTGTCTCTTTTTTTAGTATATCAAGTTTTAAATAAAATTGATTTGTTTTGGAAGTTTCCTGTTTCTTAGCTTTGATAACGCTTTATTGGTTCATATACAGATGACAAGTGGTTTTACTACATTTCTGCAGCAGGAATGCAATGTAAGCGCTTATGCGTTCTTGAATGCAGATTTTCGGCATCTCATTCAAGTCTGTGGGTAAAATCTGCAGTTAAAATGCATATTAACTGCATGAGAAATTGACATGAGGATTTTAAAATCACACCGCTAGTCAGTTCTCGCGGCATTAAAATCAAGCACATTGGGCATAAGATTTCTATAAATCCCATCCACTTAGCTGGAACTGTAATACATTGCGCATGAAAATGCACAGTGAAAAAAACTTACCAATTACTCAAGGTAGGAAATTGGCCGAAGGAAACTTTTGAAAGTAGTAAGCAAATACTCCATTTGAAAGGGATTTGTTTTATTTCACAAGTTCTTATGTTTCTAAAACTTAATTTAATTTTTGTAAACAATGGCTCTCTGACCAGACTTTGTTATCCTTAAGGCTACTTTCACACTTCAGGCTTTTTGTATCAGGCGCGATCCGGCGTGTTTTTAAAAAAACGGATCCGGTACCGGATGCGTTTTTTTACCATTGACTTACATTAGCGCCGAATTGCGCCTGATGGCACTGCGTTGCATCCGTTTTTGGCCGGATCCGTCGGAAATGTACATTCCGGCGGCCGGACAAGACGCTGGCTGCAACGTTTTTTTTTTTTCCCGGAGCTGCCTGATAGTGCCTGAATCGGCACTTCAGGCGGCCGGAAACAATGCAAACCTATGGAGCCGGACCAGTATTTTGACAGATCCGTCAGAAAACTGATCCGGAATCCAAGGGTTTCTCTCTCTCTCTCTCTCTCTCTCCTCTCTCTCTCTCTCTCTCTCCTCGGTCCGGACATTAAAGGCTGCATTTTCAACATAGAAAATTTTCTCTTTCCGGGTTGAAAAAGTCAGGACGGATCCGTCAAAAAAACTGATCAGTTGCATCAGTTTTTTAAAATCAGCGCCGGATCCGTCCTGTCTAGCATAGGACGGATTATGCCTGATTCAAAAAACCTGATGTGTGAAAGTAGCCTAAGCTACTCATTTGTATAATATTTTTCTTTTTTCTTTCTCTTTGCTTGTCCGTGTTGTCTGCAGGCCAGTTCTGGAGTGAAGCAGTGGAACAAGCGCTGGTTTGTCCTTGTGGATCGTTGCCTCTTCTATTACAAAGGTACACAGCAAATGTCGAAATCCCACTGCCAGGCTATTTTTTTTTCTACGACACCCTCCTGCCAGAGCAGATGGATTGAGGACCTCTGCTCCCATCTGTTGCCAGGTCCCAATTCACCTGTGCTTAGGCTGGGAACAGGTGGAGTGTGAATAATTTATCAGTGCCCTATTGTGTTATGTGTGCATGAGAAAAGCCTCCCACACATTATTATCACTGGCAGGCATACATGTACTAGGATTATCTCCGTGGGGAACATATTTACTATAGCAGGGTCTGTGAAAACAGAATTGCTTTTGGAAAATAGCCTGGCAGAGAAAGAGTTACATCAGGTGTATAATCCTGACATGTCCTACTCCCGCCGTCACTGCCTAGTAGGTGTCTTCCTTTCTCCTGCGTATTGTTTTGCAGCAGGTTTTTTTTGTTTTCTTGTCACGGGTTATTTAATGCCTTTTGCCCTGCGTCCACATTTTCGTGTTATATGTCCCCTCTACACACCACTTCTGTGTCTTCCTGACGCATCACGGTCATCTTTTCCTTTCTCCCCTCTTTGCCTCTTTCTTTCAAGATTCTCACTGTTTTCTTAAATTCAGATGAAAAAGAAGAGGGGATTTTAGGAAGCATTCCCCTGCTGAGTTTTCGCATTGCCCCTGTCCAACCGTCGGATAATATCAGTCGGAAGCACACCTTTAAGGTCAGTAGGATGGCAGAAGATAAATTTGATGTGTATTTTTCTGCATAGTTAGAAAATGTCCACATGGCTACCATTTGTCAAGATGGTTTCCTGATAATTAAGGTGACCCAATTGATTTAGGACTAATATCATCCAATACTTATGACTCTGTTGAAGGATTGCTCTTTCTTAGGGCAAATACTTACTGATGACAGTGACATGTTTAAAATGGGGAAAAAAGAACCAATTTTAATACAAAAAGTAATATACCAATTCTTAGATTTCCTGGAGATTTATTATTTGAAACCTAACAAGAATGAAATCATGTCTATAAATGTACTTATTTCTGAGTGTATTTGATGATTTGGAAATCTTTAAACATGAAGCTGTCTTTAGTATATTTTATTCCTAAGATATCCATATTTTTTATTTTATGTTCCGACAAGTCATATAAGTCGTTCAGTTCATCTGAGCCACATTTGGGGGTTTCTGCTTTGAGTGATGCAAGCCCCCAGTGTATGCTGCCTCTTTCACCTGTTCTGTCTTCCCTCCTGTGCTGGTGAGAGGATTCCATGGAACGTACCCCTGCCAAGAGCCTGCCCCCTGCAGAGTCGCTGTGCTAGGTAGTAAGTCCTGCTGTACCTGCTGCATGCTCACATCACCACTCCCTGCTTGGCACAGGCCAGGCCTGCATGTTCCATACGCACTGGTGTCACATACAGACTCATGCATGCCGCCAGTTGGCGTCTAAGCTGTGCCATTTGCTTGAGGATGGCTGATTGATTCAGAAACCTTTTTTACTCTGTACTGGGAATTCATGCATGGGGAACCATCTTTCACTATCTTACAACATTAATAAGTATTTGGTGACTGTGATACAAAATAAAAGTGATGTGTTTTAGTGTCATCTAAAGTCTTCTTTGAAGTGGTTGGCCCCTCCTAAGGTGGTTTCACACACACACAGCATTTTTTTGGGAAAAACGCCAATGTTTTTAATGCAGTTTTTTGATGCGTCTATTTCCCGCAGTCGAAAATTTCCTTTTTTCAAGTAGATCACTCTTTTAGAGTCGCTCCTTTTTTTTTTAGCATTCTTCTGTTGTTTTCTGTGCGCTTTGTCAACAAATTTGTTTTGCAATTTTTATTTTTTAACATTTTTTTTGTCTGTCTCATTACCGGCGTTTTCCGGACATTTTTTTTACCTATTAAAGAGTAGTCGTCGTTTTTAATTTTTATTTCATAAATAAATAGTTCACATGAAAATAAGAAACTTTGTAATATATCTTATTAGAGAAATCTGCTTCTTTCTCCACCAGGACTGCTCGGTCATTCTCAAAAAATTCTGAATTCACAGGTAAAATCTGTATTCAGTGAAGACACCTTTTTACATTACTCAGCACCTGTCAAAATCTTATTAGTAGTAACTGTCATCTCTTTTGTAAAGGGGCAGCACGGTGGCTCAGTGAATAGCACTGTTTCTTTGCAGCGCTGGAGTCCTGGGTTCAAAAATCCCACCAAGGACAACATCTGCAAGGAGTTTGTATGTTCTCCCCGTGTTTTCGTGGGTTTCCTCCAAGTACTCCGGTCTCCTCCCACACTCCAAAGACATACTGATAGGGAATGCAGATTGTGAGCCTCATTAGGGACAGCGATGATAATGTGTGCAAACTGTAAAGCGCTGCGGAATATGTTAGCGCTATATAAAAATAAAGATTATTATTATTATTATTATTAAAGCAGAGCGGAAATGGAGGACAAGGGCAGAGAGCTAGAGACAGAACTCCTCTACTAGTACCTGCCTTCTCCTATCTCAGTAATGGGAAAGTCTGTCTCCACTAAATACAGATTTCACCTCTGAATTGAGAATTTTTAGACTGAATGATCAGCCCTAGCAGAGAAAGATATTTGAAATAAAATTAAAACAGTTACTCTTTAAATAATGAAGTAAAAATGCTGACAAAAAAAATCCAAAATGGCCATTGACTTCAGTTGAAAAGTTTTGTTTGTCTTTTTAGCGGAAAATGGCAGAATAATGACATGTTACTTCTTATATATGTTTGGTGTTGTAGAAAGCCTTAAAGGGGTATTCTCAAGTTCTTAAATTGCTTTATTTAGCTAGACACCATGAAAATAAGCATGTTTGCAATTTATTTGCCTTTTATATCCGCTGTCATTCTCTTGCAACCAGAGCTTTTATCTTTTCTAGTGTACAGCTTGTTTCCATGGATCAAGAGTGTGCTGTAATTAACATCCCAGTCAGATCTCTCCAGTCCAGTGATTACCATACAGTGGTAGCTGCTCATCACTTTCCCTTCCCCTCAGCTTCTGAAGAGATGCAATTATAAATCACCAGACCCTCAGTTTTCCCTGAAATGATGCCCTGTGATTTCTGTGTATAGAGTAATAATAGTGTAAACTCAGTACAAATCACTAATGGCTGAATGTCTTATAGCAGAACTTCTGCTGAGCTTTATAGTTCTACTAATACCTTAGTTCTACTATTCAACAGTTGTCACACAAGGGGGAGAGCCTGTCCTTAAAGATACTAGAAAGTGAAAGACACCAGAAAGCTGTGGGCTGCTCAAGACAGAACTTGAAAATACCTTCTTGAAGGGTTGAAAAGAAATTCAAAAGCCTGAAGAGCAAAACCTTTTTCCATACAAATTAATAGGACCATCCTGATAATAGTTTTGTTAGGCTTTTTTCCATCATTTCTTTTGAGCGAACTACGTAGTGTGAACATACACTTATGCTTCTTGATGGATTCACTTTTGTCTTTGGCTTAAAAAACTCAAAAACTGCTTTGGTGTTTTTCCCAATAAAACTATGTGGAAATTTCACCCCGTTGACAATAAAGATTAATCATGCTATAATGCACTCTTATGCTTCTTTCTAATAAACTCCGCCTTTCAATTCCTCATTATTTTCAATGAGTGGAAACATTATTGTGTACACTTGCAGACTAAAAACCAATCCTGGCCTATTACAGCTTTCATAACTGCAGTTTGTAACAGTGTTTCACTGTATGAAAGCACTGAAGATCTGGTGGAGGATTAGGCCGTGCTTGGTATTAAGTTTGTATGAGTTTTCATGCTCTAGTTATACGCAAGAATGCTACCATTCATTGACACCAAACTTAGATCTATAAAATGGTGAGAGTGAAACACAAAGTTTAATAGAAAGTTGCAAAACTTTTAATTTTTCAGTGTCTAAACTTAATCAGACTGGACAAAGCTTTTGTGTATTGTTCAATAATAATACATAATTTAATGATATAATAATGAAATGTTATATAGACAAAGAATGGCACAAACTAGAAGACACAAGACATAAATACAAGTTTGTGTGATAGTCTAATAAATACATGGCTTCTCAGGTCTTGGGATTCTTACTGGTTCCTGTCTTTGCATGTGTAACTACTGATGTCTATTCATGATTTTCTCCTTTTATATTTGCTTTTGTATCTTTTCCAACAGGTGACTGTGTGCTGGGTTGGGGATGATTTTCTCCATAATGAAGCCCAAATGTCTCGACAGGCGGAACACGCTGGCATTCGCACTTACTACTTTAGTGCAGAAAGCAAAGAAGAACAGGAGGCTTGGATACGAGCAATGGGAGAGGCATCACAAGTACAGAACCCTGCCACCCCTAGGTCAGTAAATTAATTGCATACATTAGGACATCTTTATCAATACTGTCTAGGCTAGACAGACTAAAGGGTATGCCACACTGAACAATATCGCTAACGGGATCGCTAAAAAACGTCACTATTTAGCGATCCCGTTAGCGATGTTGTTCAGTGCGGCAGCTGCCAGCGACGAGCTTCCTGCTGTGATCTCGCTCGTCGCTGGAATCGTTCCGGACCCTATTTTCTCGTCGGCGCTCCCGCTGGGTAAGTATATATCGCTAGTGTGGCACCTTTTCTTAGCGATTTAGCGGTACTTTTGTACCGCTAAAGTCGTTAAGAAGATCGCTAACGGCGATAGCGTCGTTAACTATATCGCTAAATGTGGCCGCACTTAGCGATATAGAAACAATCCCGCTAGCGATCGCATTAGTATGCGTCTTTATCGTGATCGCTAGCGGGATTGTTTAGTGTGGCAGTACCTTTAAGGGAAGCTATCAGTATGATCAACCTTCCAAACTGCATACATGGGCATGCAGGTCTTTGTAATGTAAATCTTTACATCATCATCTTTACATAATCTTTACACCTTTACATCATGTATCAGTTGCTGCACTGATGAGTAATTAACATTTTTATTCATATGCAAATTAGATAATAATTTCTCTGGGTGTGACAGAGCACTTTAGGAGCCACTGCCTCCCAAGGTTGTTTTCCCACCTAACAGCTTCTCTAACTTGATTGATGGCTGAGTAATGTCAGGATAGAAATGAGACAATGAGCTTACAGTCAAGCTAAAGAGGCTAGTGCTGGATAGGGAAACAATCTCAGGAGACAATGGCTCCATAAGTGCTCTGGGAATGCAGCAATAGAAAGAAAATATAAAGGTGTTTATTGATTTACATTTCAAAGACCTGAATGGTAAAATATGAAGTTTGGGTGGTTGATCTCACTGACGTGCTCCCTTTATTTATTTTGTGTAAGCTTATTCCATCTATTAGTTGGTTTACTTTGTGACAGAAAACCCTGCTACGCTACACCCCTTTTTTTGATTAAACATGCCCCTTTTAGCAAGTCCATGCCCGCTTATTAGAAGGAGCACAAAAAGTATTTAAAATACATGGTACATACGGTGCAAGTCATGAAAGAGAGTTTTGGGCGCATATTACGCCAGAATTGTGGCACATGTAGCTTGAAAAATATGCTCCATTAAGTATATGCCTGATGTACCCTTCTGCACAGAATTACTTGCAATGAAAATATCTGCTCACATTCTTCCAGTTTGCTAAAAACTTTAACTTGATACAAAGCAAAATAAATGTAAAACTGAGAATGAGGAAAGATTTAGCAAACATCTAAAAATGTCCTATTGTAGCTTCCATACTAAAGATTAGATTTTCAGCATAAGGTAATGAATGCTATTTCTTGCTAAAGTTGATAATGCTGCATCAAAATATAATTGAATAAGCACACTTTAAGAAAAACTGGCCTGGTTTTCAAACATTTTGACAAGTTTTGCTTCTCAGAGGAAGTCGGAAACTCTGGCCAAAAAATTTAAAACTCTGCAGGTACAATGAATCACGAGAGCATTAGAGCATATTAATATTTGTTCCTTAATAAACGTCTGTGGGTTTTCATTCTTTTGGTATTTATTGTGCTTTGGTAACAGAACAGACGAATCGTTACAATTGTGTAATTAAGTAAAAAAGGAGGACATCCTCCACCTTGCATAAAGCTAAACTCAGAAAGACCTGTACACACTGGACTGAAAAGTTGTAACTTACATGAGTGAATAAAGTCCATTTTGTTCGCTGAGTTTAGACTGGAGTGCTTCCTCTCTTTGTACTTTGGTTTATGCTGGATTGGGATTACAACCTAGAGAAATGAACTCACACTATTATTTTTTCTGCTGCTTTGTAATTTTATTCTAGATAGATGTGGGCTATATACATGGATAAATATGGGATATATACAGTGGGTATGGAAAGTATTCAGACCCCTTAAAATTTTTCACTCTTTGTTTCATTGCAGCCATTTGGTAAATTCAAAAATGTTCATTTTTTTCTCATTAGTGTACACTCTGCACCCCATCTTGACTGAAAAAAGCAGAAATGTAGAAATTTTTGCAAATTTATTAAAAAAGAAAAACTGAAATATCACATGGTCATAAGTATTCAGACCCTTTGCTCAGTATTGAGTAGAAGCACCCTTTTGAGCTAGTACAGCCATGAGTCTTCTTGGGAATGATGCAACAAGTTTTTCACACCTGGATTTGGGGATCCTACGCCATTCTTCCTTGCAGATCCTCTCCAGTTCCGTCAGGGTAGATGGTGGACAGCCATTTTCAGGGTCTCTCCAGAGATGCTCAATTGGGTTTAGGTCAGGGCTTTGGCTGAGCCAGTCAAGAATGGTCACAGAGTTGTTCTGAAGCCACTCCTTTGTTATTTTAGCGGTGTGCTTAGGGTCATTGTCTTGTTGGAAGGTGAACCTTCGGCACTCTGGAAGAGGTTTTCATAAAGGATATCTCTGTACATGGCCGCAATTATGTTTGCATCCATTGCAACCAGTCATCCTGTCCCTGCAGCTGGAAAACGCCCCCATAGAATGATTCTGCCGCCACCATGTTTCACTGTTGGGATTGTCTTGGGCAGGTGATGAGCAGTGCCTGGTTTTCTCCACACATACTGCTTAGAATTATCACCAAAAAGTTCTATCTTCGTCTCATCAGACCAGACAATCTTATATCTTATAGTCCTTCATGTGTTTTTTTTAGAAAACTCTATGCGGGCTTTCATATGTCTGGCACTGAGGAGAGACTTCCGTCAGGCTACTTTGCCATAAAGGCCCGACTGGTGGAGGGCTGCAGTGATAGTTGACTTTGTGGAACTTTCTCCCATCTCCCTACTGCATCTGTGGAGCTCAGCCACAGTGATCTTGGAGTTCTTCTTTACCTCTCTCACCAAGACTCTTCTCCCACGATTGCTCAGTTTGGCTGGATGGCCAGGTCTAGGAAGACTTCTGGTGGTTCCAAACTTCTTCCATTAAGGATTATGGAGGCCACTGTGCTCTTAGGAACCTTGAGTACAGCATAAATTCTTTTGTAACCTTGGCCAGATGTGTGCCTTGCCACAATTTTGTCTCTGAGCTCCTTGGCCAGTTCCTTTGACCTCATGATTCTCATTTGGTCTGACATGCACTGTGAGCTGTGGGGTCTCATATAGACAGGTGTGTGCCTTTACAAATCAAGTCCTATCAGTTTAATTAAACACAGCTGGACCCAATGAAGGAGTAGAACATCTCAAGAAGGATCACAAGGAAATTGCAGCATGTGACTTAAATATGAGTGTCTGAGCAAAGGGTCTAAATACTTATGACCATGTGATTTTTCAGTTTTTCTTTTTTTAATAAATTTGCAAAAATTTCTACATTTCTGATTCTGTTTTTTTCAGTCAAGATGGGGTGCAAAGTGTACATTAATGAGAAAAAAATTAACTTTTTTGAATTTACCAAATGGCTGCAATGAAACAAAGAGTGAAAAATTTAAAGGGGTCTGAATACTTTCCGTACCCACTGTAGATGGCTAGACATATACAGTCATGGCCAAAAGTGTTGGCACTCTTGAAATTGTTCCAGAAAATGAAGTATTTCTCAGAGAAAATTATTACAATTACGGTATACATGTTTTGCTATGCTCTGTGTGTATTGGAACAACACAGAAAAAAAACAGAAAAAAGGCAAATTGGACAAATATTCACACGAAACCTTCAAAATGGGCCAGTTGACTCAATCTGTAATGTATGTAGTACAGTTCATATAGCGTCTTGTGCTTGGGTGCGATGAAAACACAGGAGTCACAGGTTTGATATAGAAAAGTCCTGTATTACTTCATACAAGTTGGCAGAAATAGTCACACAGTTTGCAGACACAGAAACAGGAGACACAGCAGGCCAGAGTAATCCAAGCTCAGCAATCACTCTCCAATACAGATTCAGGATCTTCTTCTCTGTTACCGTAAGTCCATGCAAACGTGGGTCTTTCAAAGAGCAGGGTTCAGAGTCCACAAGTGCTTCAGAGTTCCTCAGTAGGAATAGCTGGAGTACAAGGTCCAAGGCTTACAGGAGTCAAGTCACAGGTTCACTGCAGGCTAGATTCTGAAGCACTGATTGCTCAGCTGTGGCTGCTTAAGAAGCAAAGGAGAGAATCAGGGCGGGAACATGCAAGCTGGAAACTCCATTTTGACTGAGGGCAAGATAGCTGCAGCAAGACAGAAAGTAAAATGGCTGACGAACAAACTGAGTTTCAGGAATATATACATAGAACCTTACATTACTCCCCCCTTAAGGACAACCTCCGGATGACCTCAGACCAGGCTTGTGTGGGTACCTTTGATGAAACTGACGGAGCAAGCGAGGAGCATTAACGTTATTGACCGGTTCCCATGAGTTGTCCTCCACTGGGTAGCCCTGCCATTTAATCAGATATTGTAACTGATTTCTATACAACCTGGAATCTAAAATCCTTTCCACCACAAATTCTTCCTGACCATCGATTAGCACTGGGTCAGGGCAAGGAGAGGAACGTCCAGGAAACGTATTGGGTGTCGCAGCCTTTAGTAGGGATACATGAAAGACAGGGTGGATTCTCATAGTTCTGGGCAGTTGAAGACGACAAGCAACGGCACTTATAATTTTACTGATTTTATAGGGTCCAATGTACTTATGTCCCAACTTAGACGATGGAATCCTTAACTTAAGATTTCTGGTTGACAGCCAGACCAAGTCTCCTACCTTGAAAGCTGGTGCAGGTTTACGAAATTTATCTGCTGCTTTCTTGTACCTTTCTTGAGCCGATTCCAGATTTTCCTTTAGAAGATCCATATTCTTCTGTAAAGACGTGATTCTTTCAGCCACTGCTGGTAAAGGCGTTTCTATGGGAAATCGTGGTAGAATGTTAGGATGATAACCTAGATTAGAGTAAAAAGGAGACTGTTTAGTGGAGGCACTCTGAGAGTTGTTATACGAGAACTCAGCTAATGGAAGTAGATCCACCCAATCATCCTGTAGGTGGCAGATAAAGCAGCGGAGATACTGCTCCAGGGTTTGATTGGTTCGTTCGGTCTGTCCATTAGTCTGGGGATGAAAAGCAGAAGAAAGGTTTACTTTAATGTCCAATGCTGCACAGAAATTTTGCCAAAACCTAGAAGTGAATTGCACCCCTCGATCCGAAATAACCTCATCCGGTACTCCATGTAAGCGAAACACATCTTTAATCATCAAATCTGATGTCTGTTTTGCAGTGGGTAAGCCGACACAAGGGATAAAATGAGCTGCCTTTGTTAGACGGTCAACCACCACTAGAATGGTGTTCTTCCCCTGAGAGGTTGGTAACTCCACAATGAAGTCCATAGAAATGGATCCCCACAGGCGGGACGGGGTGGGAAGAGGCTGTAACAGACCAGTTGGTGAGGAGCGAGGTGTTTTGCATCTTGCACAGACCTCACATGAAGTGACATAATTCAAAACATCCTTCCTGCAAGTGGGCCACCAAAAGAAACGAGAAAGAAATTCCTGTGTCTTTAGAATTCCTCTATGCCCAGCTATCTTGGAATCGTGAATGAGTTGCAATACTCTTAATCTGACTGTTTCAGGAATATACAGACGTTGTCCCTGAATCCACACACCATTCTTAAAGACAAGACTTACGTCCCTTGGGGGTTGTGCCAAAAAGGAATCCGCATGGTATGCTTCCTTGATGTCCTTAAGTAGGTCTTGATTATGAATTACTCCTAGGAATCTAGAGTCAGGAAGAATAGTCTTAGGAGGAGTAATTGGACGTGTCTCTGCTGAGTAAATCCTAGAGAGTGCATCAGCCTTTCCATTGCGCGATCCTGGTCTATAAGAGATGATAAAATTAAATTGGTTTAAGAAAAGATTCCAGCGAGCCTGGCGAGGAGTCAGGCACTTAGCCGACCTGATAAACTCAAGGTTACGATGGTCTGTCAGGACGACTATTTGCTGTGCAGCTCCCTGAAGAAGGTGTCTCCATTCTTTGAAGGCGGCAATAATGGCCAACAACTCTCTATTGCCCACATCGTAGTTCCTCTCAGCCGAAGACAACTGCTGGGAAAAGAAGGCACAGGGATGCAAGACATTCTTCTCACCTGTTCTCTGAGAGAGTATAGCTCCAACGGCACAGTCTGAAGCATCCACCTCTATTATGAAGGCAAGCTCGGGGTTGGGATGTACTAGGATAGGTGCAGTGGTAAATTTATCTTTTAGACGGGAAAATGCTTCCTGGGCTTGGGGAGTCCAGGAAAACCTAGACTCTTTCCGGGTAAGTTGAGTGATAGGTGACACTACCTCAGAGAAATTTCTAATGAAACGTCTATAGAAGTTGGCAAACCCGATGAAGCGCTGTACCTCCTTCACATTTCTAGGACTTGGCCAATCCTTGATGGCTTGCGTTTTGCTTCCATCCATACTAATTCCTTGTGTAGACAGTACATACCCCAGAAATTGAATTTCGGTCCTATGGAATTCACACTTTTCAAGTTTGATGTAAAGATGATTTTGTCTTAGACGTTCCAAGACCATTCTCACATGTCCATGATGTTCCTCTGTGGAGTTAGAAAAAATTAGAATATCATCCAAATAAATTACCACGAATGTATCTAGGAGATCCCTGAAGATGTCATTCACCAAGTGTTGGAAAGTGGCTGGGGCGGTACTCAGACCAAAAGGCATAACTAGATATTCAAAGTGTCCATAGCGTGACCTGAATGCAGTCTTCCATTCATCCCCAGGTCTAATACGGACTAAGTTATAGGCCCCACGAAGATCTAGTTTAGAAAAAATTTTGGCATGTCGCACTCTCTCCAATAACTCAGGGATTAAAGGCAATGCATAACGGTTTCTAATAGTAACCTTATTGAGTTCCCTATAGTCTACGCATGGTCTCAGAGATCCATCTTTCTTTTTACAAAGAAGATGGGTGCACCTGCAGGAGATGAAGAGGGGCGTATGAAGCCCTTGGCTAGATTTTCATCTATGTAATCCTTTAAAGCCTTTAGCTCGGGCCCCGCCAGGGGGTAGATCTTACCAAAAGGTATCTCTGCTCCAGGCAATAATTCAATTGGACAATCATATGGACGGTGAGGAGGAAGCTGGTCAGCGTTCTTCTTGTCACATAAATCCACATAGTCCTGGTATACAGCTGGTAGTTCAGGGACTGACATGATTCCTTTAGGAACAGAGCAAGCTGAAACTTTTGGACTCATCTGTTTCTCTGGAAAGTGTAATTCCTTGGTCTCCCAGTTAATGGTAGGATTCTGAGCCTGCAGCCATGGTAGCCCTAGAATAATGGGAAAGTGGGGAGAAGAGATAAGCATAAAGGACAGTTTCTCTTGATGATCTTTACCCATAAGAACCCTCAAAGGCTCTGTTTCCTGATCCACTGGTCCAGAGGTCAGCAGGGAGCCATCCACAGTTTCCATCTGTACTGGAGTAGCCTTCTTCACTGAACGTATTCCCTGTTTCAGAGCAAAGGAGACATCCATAAAATTTCCACTTGCCCCTGAGTCGATCATAGCAGAGCTAGACACCCAAGCTGAGTCAACCCAGAGTTTGATGGAAAGAAAGCAATGAGAATTGTTTTTCTTACAACTCAGCTGGGACACCGCTGAGGAAACTTGAAAAATGGCAGCGTTTACACAGTCAACGTCCTCAGAGGTAACGGAGTTTAAGTCCGAGAAATCAAGATCTGTTGCTGCAGATCTCTCTGGAGCCTGAGGCTCGGACCTGACAGATCCCCTCTCGCAACACTCACAATGAATGAGTGCTGCAGTAGTCTTACGAGAACGGCTGGGGCAGTTTATAATGAAGTGCCCTGACTTACCACAATAGAAACATAGATTCTCCTTAAAACGATGTTCCTTGCGTGCATCACTAACCCGTCGTTGTAAAGAGTCTACCTGCATGGGTTCAGGTTCAGGTTCCCGTGTAATCCTACTCAAAGGTTCCTTAGCTGGAGAGGAAGGTAGGAAAAGGTTAGTACGATTGCTTTCGAACCATCTCTCTTGCCTGCGTTCAGTCAGACGAGTATCAATACGGATGCAGTAGTTAATAAAGTCACCTAACGCAGTGGGAGGGTCGGCACGAGCAAGTTCATCCTTAATCAGTGGAGATAACCCCTTTCGAAAAATAGATTTTTTGGCGGAACTGTCCCAGGTGGTATCAAGGGCCCATCTCCTGAAATCCAAGGCATATTCAGCTACCGAGTGCTTACCTTGGCGCAAAGCTAACATGGCTGCTTCAGCTGTTGCACCTCGATTGGGGTCATCAAACACCTGCCCCATGGCTGAAATAAAATCATCAAGGTGATTCAAACAATCATCCTCAGTCTCAATCAGAGGGTTTGCCCACATTAAAGCCTTGTTGGTAAGCAACATAATTATAGTAAGCACCTTAGATCGTTCAGTGGGAAATTGTGAAGCATGTGCAGAAAAAAAAAGATTGCATTGATTAATAAATCCCCTGAATTTCTCACGTTCACCGCCAAAACGAAAAGGGGGCAACTTGGGAATCCCAGCACTCGGGGCTACGGCAGGAGCCTGGACTCGCCCCTCTAGAACCTCAATCCTGGCTCGCAAATCCTGGGTAGTCTGTCCAACCACTTGCAAATTGTGATTATTGAGGTCCTGTAGATTTGTAAAACGGGTCTTTATATTCTGCAAATCTGCAAGGATATTATCAGTCACTCCGCAAAGTTCCTTTATGCGGGCCTCCATTTTCCAGATCTTTTAAGACAGGATTACTGGAAGAAGAGGAGAGAAAAAAAACAATAGTGTTCACCTGTGGCAACACTGCAGAGAGAAAAAAAAATTAAGGGAACTGCTCACCTGGAATGGTTGTGAGAAGTCACAACCACTATCATCACAGAAAGTTTCAACCAGACATCTGATATCCAGAGTTACAGCAGACAAAAAAGAGAAAAGAAAGGGAAAAAAAAAAAAACAATAGTGTTTACCTGTGGTAACACTGCAAAAAGAAAAAAACTTAAGGGAATTGCTCACCTGGAATGGTTGTGAGAAGTCACAACCACTGTCATCACAGAAAGTACAACCGGACGTCTGATATCCACAGTACAGCAGACACAGCCTTCCAGACCCAGCAGACACTAATGTTTTGGCTTCAGAATCTTGTAATGTATGTAGTACAGTTCATATAGCGTCTTGTGCTTGGGTGCGATGAAAACACAGGAGTCACAGGTTTAATATAGAAAAGTCCTGTATTACTTCATACAAGTTGGCAGAAATAGTCACACAGTTTGCAGACACAGAAACAGGAGACACAGCAGGCCAGAGTAATCCAAGCTCAGCAATCACTTCCAATACAGATTCAGGATCTTCTTCTCTGTTACCGTAAGTCCATGCAAACGTGGGTCTTTCAAAGAGCAGGGTTCAGAGTCCACAAGTGCTTCAGAGTTCCTCAGTAGGAATAGCTGGAGTACAAGGTCCAAGGCTTACAGGAGTCAAGTCACAGGTTCACTGCAGGCTAGATTCTGAAGCACTGATTGCTCAGCTGTGGCTGCTTAAGAAGCAAAGGAGAGAATCAGGGCGGGAACATGCAAGCTGAAAACTCCATTTTGACTGAGGGCAAGATAGCTGCAGCAAGACAGAAAGTAAAATGGCTGACGAACAAACTGAGTTTCAGGAATATATACATAGAACCTTACACTATCTTTGCATTGGGTGTCTGTGTATGCCACACTAAATATGGAGAACAGAATGAGGAGAAAAGAACTGTCTTGAGGACTTGAGAAACAAAATTGTTGGAAAATATCAACAATCACAAGGTTACAAGTCCATCTTCCGAGATCTTGATGTTCCTTCAATGCGCAACATAATCAAAAAGTTTTCAACCCATGGCACTGTAGCTCATCTCCTTTTTTTTTTTTTTTTAAACTCTTTTTATTGAAAGATTCCGCAGAATAAGATAACAAACATATGACAATGTAGTCTAAAGTCAAAATAATCCATATAATCACCGTTCACAGTGACATAGATATGATATCACACTTTCAATAATAAAGTAAACAAATGAAACATAGCATTCCACATAATGTACTCCACCAAGCATTGCACCTCCTAACCATCAGGTTCTTTATAAGAGTTTTGAGCTCGTACTAGGTCAGATTATAATAGACACATATTCTTAAGCCTACACAAATCACTTTCATGGTCTGGAAGGGATATACATCAGGGACTGTATAGGAGATCGAGGAGACCATAGCATTAGAAGCCAAGTGCGTCAAGGGTGAGTTACACCACCTTTCCCAAATTCTATGGAACTTCCGGGGTAAACCTCTGTTTCTATATAATATGTTTTCGTAAGGAATTATATCATTCACTAATTTCTTCCACTGATTAATCGAAGGAGATTTCCCCCTCCATCCACCTCAACGCTACCGCTTTCCTAGCCATAAATAGAACCTCCCGAAGAAATATTCTATCATGGTGGACCCACATCTCTTCATCCACGGCACCCAGGATGCAGCTTATCTCCTTGAGCAGAGGAGAAAAATTGATGAAAGGTTGAAACCCAGGATAGTCCAGAGGGTGGGTAAGCAGCCTCAATCAAGTTCCAAAGAAATTCAAGCTGTCCTGCATGCTCAGGGTGCATCAGTGTTAACGCAAACTATCTGTCGAAGTATGAATGAAATGAATCGCTATTTCAGGAGACCCAGGAGGACTCCACTTCTGACACAGATATAAAAAAGCTAGACTGCAGTGTCACAAAATGTACTTGAGTAAGCCAAAATCCTTTTACGAAAGCATTTTATGGACAGATGAGACTAAGCTAGAGTTTTTTATTAAAGCACATCATTCTACTGTTTACCAAAAAATGGAATGGGGCCTACAAAGAAAAGAAAACAGTGACTACAGTCAAATATGTGGACGTTCAAAGATGTTTTGGGGTGGTTTTGCTGCCTCTGGCACTGGTAGCCTTGTCTGTGTGCAAGACATTATAAAATATGAAGATTGTCAAAGGATTTTGTGTTGCAATATAGTGCACAGTGTCAGAAAGCTGGGTTTGCGTCCTTGTTCATGGGTCGTCCAGCAGGACTATGACCCCAAACATACTTCAAGAAGCATCCAGAAATGGATGGAAGCAAAGCGCTGGAGAGTTCTGAAGTGGCCAGCAATGAGTCCGGATCTATATCCCATTGAACACATGTGGATAGAGTTTAAAATTGCTGTTGGCAGAAGGCACCCTTCCCTTCAAATATGAGAGACCTAGAGCCGTTTGCAAAAGAAGAATGATCCAAAATTCCAGTTAAGAGGTGTAAGAAACTTGTTGATGGTTATAGGAAGTAATTGATGGCAGTTTTTTATGCCAAAGGGAGTGCAAACAAATATTAAGTTGAGGGTGCCAACAAATTTGTACGGCCCATTTTTGAGGTTTTGTTTGAAACAATGTTCAGTTTGCCTTTTTGTCTTGTTTTTTTATGTGTTCCAATACGAGCAAAGGAGATAAACATGTGTATAACAAAACCTGTGTAATTGCAGTAATTTTTTGGGAGAATTACTTCATTTTCTGAACAATTTCAAGGATGCCAACACTTTTGGCCATGACACTAATGGATACATGCATACATAAATATGGGATTTATAGATAGATATGTGTTGTATAGATAATGTCCCTTTTTTGAATATGCTGCTCAGTGTCCCAATTTGCCCTTTGCCAGTCTCCATGCAAAATAAGTATTTTACCATAAAAGTTTGCATTCATAATTTTAACTTCTGCACATGGTGCCAAAGGTCTCCCTAAACCCACACCTGGCACACATGACCCTCTGGCTTCTGCAACTTAGCTCTGAAATCTGTATGTATGTTACTCATACATAGGATTATTTTCTCCATTGTAGTCTGGTTATTGCTATGTAATAGCTTTCTGACTTTATGTGTGTGATTTTGCTAGGAAATTGTTTGTATGTTCTAATAGTGTGGTTTTCGTAATAATATATCCCAATGTTTAATTTACACATATTTATGAACGGCATTGAAGTTGCAAGTTAAGTGAGCAAAACAAATACCTGAGGAATGAGTCCTGTTCCAGCAGCATTCAATATGGAGCTCTATGAACCCCATATTACTGTCTGAGTAAATTTGCATTCTAGGCAAATAGATTCTAAAGGTAGCTAAAAAGGATTGCTCTTTGTAACCTTGAACGCAATTATTTATATGCATGTTTTGTAGATTGGAGAGGCAAGACAGTGAAAACATTCCTCCTGTGAGGGACCGTGATCCAGAAACCAGAAGTCGTGGCGAAGGAGACGGCAGAGGTTCTGAAAAGCTAGAAAGGAGGTCTGAGTGCAGAAAGGAGCCTCTAACAAAAGTAAACGGGACGGGGACTCCTTCTGAAAGGCTTCCCGACTTGGAGCCTCCCAGACATTTTCCAGAAGGAGAACGTCCCCCACAACCCAATGGTTGGGGTTTTGTTCCTTCTCCGGGCCGTCCAGCCAGTACTGCTTTTCCAGAGGATAATGGGCAGCGAAGGATGAACTTGCCACGCACCCACCCAGAGAAAATGGCACAGAGACAAAACTCAATGTCACAGCTACAGCAGTGGGTCAACCTGCGTAGGGCAGCAGCTCCTACAGAAGACATGCAAAGGTAGGTCTGCAGCAACATAGTGTGCTAAAAACTAGACTAAATAATATGGGCATATTAGAGAAGATGTGCTATGTTCTTATGTCAAGGTAATACATGCTGCACCAGCGATATCATTATTCACTGTACTCTTTCTCTATATATTGTATCTCCGTTTATGTACATGTACCCATACAGAACATTATAATACCTTATGAATTGATGGTCTGTGGTAACACGCTTTATTTTATCACAGCCCCAGCAGATACTTTCCAGGATCACACCACATGCCCGAATACTATCCACAGTACGGGTCCCAGTATCCCGAAGGTTATCAGTATTACACCCCTGCAGGATCTCGACCAGACAGCATTTGCTCTATGTCAGCTTTTCCACAATGGGCTTTGGAGGAAAAACATCATGTTCTTCGCAATGGAGTACCTTACCAGCCTCGGGACTGGAAGGAGCCTGGTGTTTTTGGACGCCCAGCAGAGTTATGGGGCCCTCGTCCAGCTATGTATTATCAGGAGGTAGATGCTGCCTGTGGATCTCTCAGACGCCTTTCCCTGCAGCCTCGCTCACGTTCTGTTCCACGCTCTCCTAGTCAGGGGGCTTACAGTACTCGTCCAAGGGTCTACTCTCCTGTGCGATCCCCCAGTGCCCGGTTTGAAAGCATGTCACGGGATGAAAGCTATGCAGAACCAACTGCATACACCATGAGGCGTTCAATTAGCTCTCCTAAAGTAAGTGTGTAAATGTGACATGAGCTACTGGTTACTATGGGCATGACACTGTGATTAGGAATAAATATTGTGACTCATTACAAATCGACTTCTATGTTATTTTTATATCATGGTACAGCTGTTAAAGTTGGGATATAGCAGCTCAGAAGCCTGCAGAATTATAAATGCAGCTCTGAATTATAATTGTAACTCTGGATCAGTCTATTATAAATAATAACATATATTTCCAAAATGACTCAACTTACACTATATGGGCAAAAGTATTGGGACACCAATGCATTACACCTACGGGAGCTTTTATGACATCACCTTCTAAATCTATAGACACTGGCACTCTGGACCGGAGTGTGCGACTGGATGTATTTCTATGCAGCTGAACTTTCCGGTCCGAGTGCCGGTGGCAGTGCCGGTGGCAGTGCCGGGTATTGACGTGAGAGACTCGCGCGAGTTTCTCGCAAATGTGACCCCAGGCCTTAGAGGGAATCTGTCCGCAGGTCTTTGCTATTTAAAGGGGTTGTTCCACGAACAAAGTACACTTTAATCAATAGATCTTGGAATAAAAATAGGTTTCACAACTGGATGTGTTAAAAAAAATGTTCCTATTTTTATGTTTCAGACTATGTTTTTTGGGTGGATTGATGAGAGATGGTTTTTGGTGAAAGCATTATTACTGTGACCCTATTTTTGATCCAAATAAGTGACAGATCTGTTACTTATCACATATGCCGAGCTAAGGATAGAAGCCTCTGTTTAGAACTTTGGGGCCCTGTATCTAATAGATAGCTGTTATCTAAGCAATGGTTCAGCCGATCATTTGGCCAGCAGCTATCTCCTGACTCTTCCAGACACAGGCAGAAGCCTAAAGGATTGGCAGTCTGAAATCGGACATGCTGGATCCTTGTCTCCCTCGACATCGCCTGTCTGGGAAGAGTCAGGAGGCCCCATACAAATAAGGGTGCTTTCACACTGCGTTCAGGAATCCGTTCAGTGGCCCCATCGGGGCTTACTTCCAAACCCCCTGCAAAACGGGATTCGGGTGTATGTGCCGGCAGGGCCATAGACTATAATCTGAAAAATATAGAAAAATAAGCAAAGTCCTGGATAACTCCTTTATCTGAAACAGAAACTGCTTTGTAGGAAGCATAAAACTGGGTGAGGAACAGCTAAACTGCTGCAAAGGTGAGGTTGTGGAAGACAGTTTCATGTCACAGTTCAAACCCCATAGCAAATAATGATTTGATTTAGATTCCTCTTTTGTTCACTCACATTGCACGTTTGCACTGCTGTATATTCGCTAAATAAATGCCAAAGGGATACGCTTAGTCCGTGTGCCTGTCTGTACACCAATAGATTTATATGCCAGCATGCAAAATCAGCCTACTCGGCCTCTGTTATGCACACATATTGGATATATCCTGTAGCAAATGAACTCCCCAAAAAATAAAGAAGGCACTGCCAGCTAGCTGCCTTTGGTTTTAGATAGTGGGAAAAAGTTGTAGCGAACATTACTTTTTCCATAAAATAACATTTGCAGGATGGTTCATTTATTAAAGTTCTCTATTTCTCTCCTCAGTATGACTATTTGGGTGACCGTCGACCGATGCCAGCTGGAGTGTACTCTTACAGCTACCCATCATCTCCTCCTCTCATGACAAAATGGTAAGCCTATATGGAAGAAAGTAAGGCAGAGACCAGTCAGCTCATTGGATATGAGTGTGCATTGTGATGGGATAGGACACCTTGTCTTTTCCAAACATTTCCTTTGTATTTGCCCTGTCCTTGTGATGTGTCTCTGTGCCAGCAGCATCTCAGATTTGGGTTCTTCCCTGTTTTTTTTTTTCCTATTTCTTCTATATACGGTAATTAAAAAGAAACTGTTCATTGTGTTTTTATAATTTTTTTTGCAATAGTGATCTTCTTTAGCTGCTGAATAGTTACTTGTTATGACATAATTTCTAAATTTATACTGGTAGATAGGGTGTGAATAATACATTGTGCACATATAAAATCCACTCACTTGTGCTGTCTGTACATGAGATCCCCAAATTACAGCCTAGTGTTGGACAATTCATTGGCTCAAGGGGCCACATGAGAAACTGTGAATGTTATGGAAGGCCAAACTAACAGGCTGAAACTAATTCTGTTCAATATTACTATTAACTTATTATTATTTTATATTAGTTTTGGTTTTATAATTTAATATTGAAAATAATGAAGTTTGTTGACTAGGTGCTACTGCTCATACATGATACAGTAGGGCTATTTGTAACATGTACTCTTACCTACAGCAGTGAATGAACCCTATATCATTTACTGCTCTTTATAAAGTTTAGAAATTTTAATGCTGCTGTTATTCATCTCTTGTACCTTGATCAGCAGCTCTCTCCACACAATATAATGTCTTTATAATATTCCCCCACATATAGTATGATACCCCGTGGCCCACACAGCCACCCTCACAGTATCATGGTCCCGCCACACACAGTATGATGACCCAAACAACCCTCCACACAGTATGATGGACCCCTAACTCCAGCACAAAGTATGATCATGCACAGCTACTCACACCATATGAACTCCCTCAGCCCCCCAAATACAGAATGTTGGTCGCACCGCCTCCCCCACACAGTATGATGGACCTGATAGCTCCCCAAACAAAATGATGTCCTCCACGACCCTCCCCACACACAGTATGATGTCTCCCACAGTCCCCAACACAATATGATGCCCACAGCTCCCCACACACAGTATGATGCCACCACAGTTTCTACTCACAGTATGATGAACTCAATAGCCCCTACACACAGTATAATGCCCCAACAGCTCCCCCATATAGTATAATGGGTCCCACAGCTCCCAACACACAGTATGATGGTCCCATAGCACCTGCCACACATAATCACGGTATCATGGCCCCACAGCCCACCAAATGGTATGATGGGTCACACACAGCGTGGTGTCCTCACATATTCCCCCCACATGTAACTGACAATAAAAAAGGAAGAAAAAACTCCCCTTGTCCCCCTTCCCCAGGCATGCTGCTCCGGTCTTTGTTGTGGGCAGACTGAGGTTCAACAGGTGCAATCTAGTGAGGCCATCACACCTGCTGGACTGAGTCTCACAGGCTGAGTAATAGAAGTGGGTGCTGACGACTCCTTATCCTAGCTTTGTATCCAATGCTGTCTGCGCCCTGAGGATGCAGTTACCGTTGAAATTGGGACGTCGGGGAGGGGGGGCGATTTATTTGGTACTGGATTCCAGGGTGATAAAAATCATGATTTTTTAAAAAAGTCAAAAAAATCGGATTTTTTGATTAAATCGATTTTTTGTTTAAATCGGGTTTTTTTGATTTAAATTGGATTTTTCAATAACTCTTTTTGAGGAAAATCTTGTACCATCCAAGTTACTTCCATCATGAGATAAAGCTGAGTGTTTAACTCAGTAGAATAAAGGCTGTATATGTGTAACATTACCAAATGCCATGCTCTTCAGAGTTTCTGTAGGATTAGTGGCAGTTTCTCTCCTATGTATCAAGACGCTCGCTTACTTACGCATTCCAAAGCGATTTGACTCCAGCCTCTTCTTCACGGCAAAATGTTCACAGAACAAGTTGAGAAAAAGACCTTAATCCTATTGTTCTACAAACTATGAATACAGAATCAACCCCTTCAGTGCCAAGTCCAAGAAGTTAGACAATATGTTTCTGATTGTTTGGAGTGTAATAGATCTGCACAACACAAGAAGAATGTGAATCTAAGTGTGAGGAGGAGGAAGGGCAAGCAGACAAGAAAATGATCACGTGTGACTTCTCTCCTCCGTTACTAGGTGTTTGTAATAACAGAGGATGTAGTTTAGGCTCACAGAGCGGAGCCATTTTGTTGGGGACTGCCAGTGATACTGACAAGTAGGCTGTCACTGAGGACGACCGGCAGCATCTATTCTGTTAGTCCATGCTGCTCGCTGTATTATAAACTGAGCACAGATACGTGGAGAGTATCACACACTGGGATTATTCACAGCACATGACACACTGCATGTATCTAGATACAGGGCTGAGTGTAGTGTATCGCATTATGGGATTAGATACACCGGTCTGGGGCATATCGCACTTGATGAAATTAGATACACCAGTCTGGGGCGTATCACACATGATGAAATTAGATATACCGGTCTGGTAGAAACTTTGATTTAAATCACTGATTTAAATCAAGCCTTACTGACTAGTGATTTAAATCGTGATTTAAATCGTGATTTAAATCAGTTTGATTTAAATCAAATCCACCCTGCTGGATTCCCCTAACAGGCAGTACACCATTGCGCCATTGTTTCAGTATAGCTTCTTCTAGGTCTAAAAAACAGTCCATCTTGTGCTCCAAGTCATTGCTTAAGAATATACTGCTGTCAGACATCATTTTGTATGTGGGCGTAGAAACCTGTAGGCACAGTTAATGACACTTATCTGTATTTCCAAAATAGCTCAGAATTAATTGGCCAAACATATGAGTTACTCCAAAAGTGAAGTTTAATTTGCAGTCCGATGTAGCTCTGCATGGGTGGAGTAGGCTAACCCCATTACGATTTCCTGCCCTTCCAGGTTAGATGCCAGGAGTTCAGTCACACACGTGACCTGTAATAACACTTATTTTCCATGTTGTCTGGGCTAGAGCTGAACACCTCATTTAGTCACCATGATTTAATTAATCACGGTGACCTCATGTTGGTCTGAAATTATTTTGTCATGATTCCATCAAGATTGGAGTTACCCTAAATCCGTTTATTCATGTAGAATAGGTACTCTTCATGTTGATAACCAATAAATTGTAATTGTGCATGAAAATTCTTCATAGTTTATGTTGAATCCTGCCCTTGGGTGGAAGAATGGAGTCTATAAAGATTTTCTAAAAGCTTTTTCTTCACTTCCACATGGAACTGAAGGATGTAAGCCTCGGGGAAGTGCAAACAGTACAGACACATAAAAAGAGCAGAGCAGTTGTATCCACACCGGTGTCTTAAGACGTAGAAGTGAAGAAAGTCATTCGTGGGTGGTGATATTGGTGGGGGATTTTTAAATGAAGATATAGATATTATAAAATAGGAGCCATGTAAAGGTGGATGGGAGAAGTAGACAGCCATCTTATAGATATATATTGTACAGCTTCCAATGGGCCTGTCCAGCTGTATCACTGGGTAATAATTTATATTTCCCATAGCTATTATGCATAGTGAATGATATTACGTGCATGGTTCCATCTCTTCCTTTACCAATCCTGTGGGGTGGTCTTCAATAAAATCATAGCAGATGCAGACCAGTGGAGAAAACGTCTGGCACTCTTTGCCCATTTCTAAACTGGAATGTTAATCCAAATTGTTTCTAATATTAAAAATAATAATTTAAAATATAGATGTTAAACAGAATTTGTTAAAGCCTGATGAAGATCCATATCCAAGACTGAAAATGTCTTTGCAATTTAATATTTTTGCTGTAATTTTTAACATTAGTGATTTGGATTTTGTGATTCCAGTATGAAATTGTGTAATACGGTCCAAAATAGCCAGATAATCTCTTTCTGGTCTGTATATAACACAGATGTGGAGACCAGGAGACTCCTGTGAGACATGCTATCTATAGCATAATACATTGTAACAACCCAGCAGCCTTGTAAAGGGGACTAGGCCAGAGCTGCTCCCTGGTAGTCAGCAAATTCCCATTCATTATCATTAAGCAGACTGGTAAGGAGTTCAATAAATATTCATTATACGGTATCATTATATAATATCCAAAATGCTTTTAACAAATAAGTGAGAAGAGCTGGTGAAATATTCTTTTCTCTATCGCTTCATTGGGGGACACAGAAACCATGGGTGTATGCTGCTGCCACTAGGAGGCGCTGACACTATGCATATGCAAAAAAAGGTTGGCTCCTCCTCTGCAGTATACATCCCACCACTGGTAACAAGCAAATCAGTTTTAGCTTGTGTCAGTAGGAGGTGGACACGGGTCTCTATTGAGACCCATATCTACCTAATGTGCGTAGTTCCTTTTCAGGTTTTCCGGAGGGATACAGTGTGAACAGTCACTACTGTACTCCCACACAGAGACTATGAGTACAGCGTGTACTGCCACCCCGTATCCTCATATGTCTGTCTCTTGGCAGGATCCCTCCACCCTAATCCCTATCACGGACGGGTGTTTAGGTGATCAGGGTGAAGCAGAAGACCTGGGCCTGCCTTCGTCTCCCACCTACTCGCCCACCAGAGCCTGTCGGATGAGGAGACGCGGACATCCCCACAGCCAGCCTCCGGACGTCCGACTTTTTGTCAGAGGTATTGTCCCTCTTTCCCAACAAGATGGAAGAAAGAAGACAACAGAAAAAAAGAGAAGATGTGCAGGAATAGCGTTCACTTGTACCTCACTCTCTGGAGTTCCGAGACCCCTTTCCCGCTCTGGACACCCGCTGCGTTGTGGCACTCTCCCGGGGAGGCCCCCTTTTTTGGGTCCCCATACGGCACTTATTCTTCATTAGGGCCACCTGTTAGCCCTTTCTGGCCTGTGGCGCCGCGGCGATTCATTCGGGGGTTTGGCGTCCTCCGCGCCACCCCTCTCCCACGGCGGCCGCAGGCTCAAATTGAGGTCCCGGCTTCATTCCGGGCCTACATCCTACGCTGGCTCCGCCCCCCGCTTTTCAGGCTTCCGGGCGGGCTTTTCTCCCGCCCGTCCTTGCTCCGCCCTCAGCGTTCCTGTGGGCTGCAGCTGTCACCATTTTGGCCCCTCCAGACCCTGCGCCCAACGCCGCCCCCTTCCTGCGTTCGCTAAGACGGCGTTCCCTTCAGCAAGCCAGGTCCTCAGCTAGATCCGCAGCCTCTGATCGCTGGCTCGTGACAGACAACCTCTTGCAGGACGACTCCTACAACCTCTGCTATCATCTCCGGGCAGCAGCACACAGGATCCGTGAGTAAGCTCTGCACTGCAGAGCTGACACTCTCCTCTGTCTTTTCTCTGTCCCCCAAGCTTCTGGCTCCAGTTAGTGGGACTGCTCAACCATGCCTAAGCATAAAGGAGAGCCTGCTCGTCCTCCCCCTTCCTTTGGGGCTCCCCCGGGGGATCAGAGGGAGCATTTTGTATGGGCCCGAGCTCCAGGCGCCCTGTAGCGCCTCTGCGCGCCCTTATGGGGGCCCCTGCGTTGCGGCTCCTTCTGGGGGGTCCTTTCGGAGCTATCGGGTGTCCTCCGTGCCGTCCCCCCTCCGTCGGCGGCCGCGCTTTTCTAATTAAGGCCCCGGCTTCATCTGGGGCCTACCTTTTCTGCCGGCTCTGTCTCCCTCCCCTCTTGCAGCTCCAGGTGCTGTGTTGCACCGCTGCTCTTTTCCGGTAGATCCCACCTCTTTATTTCACTCTCTTGGTCGCAGTTTGTTGCGGTTTTCACCAGGGTGGCAGACCCCAGCGTCCATAATCGGCAGTTTTGCCTCTTCCAGCTCCCGCAGTCACCAGTGGATCATAAGTTTCTTGACGGGGCCCTTCCAACTCAGGCCGCAAGTGGCCCAGACAGGAGCACCCAGCCAAGGCATCTTCGGACGCGCCTTAAGAACATGAGTCGGACCTGGATCGTGACAGGCCTCCAGCATACAGACATGGTGCAGTGCTTGATTACTGCGATCCGCCAGACCCTAGGCATCTAAGATACCTCTACGAAACTCGCAGATCAGGCTTTTTCGTTTAGACGGTCTAAAACTACCTTCCAGGGTCTTTGCCCACAAGCTGATTTTGTGGAGATACTCAAGAGGGAAAGGGACAATTCGACCAGATGCTTTCAAACAGGGAAGCGCCTCAGCATCTTATACCCCTCCTCCCCTGAGCTCACCGCTATCTGGACTCCTTACCCGGCTGTGGACCCGCCAGTCTCCAGACTGGCCACCAACACGGTCCTCCTACCTTCTAACACAGCTTCCCGCAAGGATTCCAATGATAAAGTTATAGGATCGCTGAAAAAAATCAGCCTTGGGAATGACGGCTTCTACATTATGCCCGGCCTCTGCCTCTACCAAAGGCCATAGCCAGATGGGCCAAAACAACTTCGGGAGGGCATTATTGCGGGAGTCCCGCCGAGGCAGCTTGCCGTCCTTGCAGACCAGACTCCCTATGCAGGGACATGTTTGGCAATGTGGAGGCCATCTGTAGGAACATTTGGTTCAAGGCATGGCAAGCAGTCCTTTCATCAGAGAGGTCGCTTACCTGTCTCCCCTTCCAGGGAGACCGCCGTTCTGGCTCCACAATTGGACTAGATCATTAAGGAGGCATCTGGAGCCACCAGTTCCCTCCTTCCTCAGTCCAAACCTCGCAGGCCTCCTCTGTAGCGAAGCAGCAGTTCCGCTCCTTTCGGCCTTTTCACCGTGTGACGGCGACGGAGGATCCCTTCGGTCAGCGCATTCCGCAGACCTGTCAAGTCAGGAAGAAGGCTTCTTTTAGTCTTTCTCCCTGGCATCCTCATAGCTTCCACGTTAGCCACACCAGGTCTGGACCTGGCAAGTCCTCCTCGGCATCTCTTGGATCCAGAGCCAGGTGGTTGTATCCTCAGGATTCAAGGTAGAGTTTACTTTGCGCCCCTGAGATTGGTTATTCGAATCCCGTCCTCCAGAAGGCATCCCGTTCTGGTCAAAGTATCCAGGATTCTTCACTGAGTGGAGACGACGTGTCTTCCATCAGATCTGTCTTCGATGGAGAACTCCGGACGTGGATCTCATGCCTTTTCCCGGCTGTACAGGAAGGTTCCACGGTTCGTCTTCAGGTCCCACGACCTCCTCGCGGTGGTCGCCGATGCTCTGGCCATTGCCTGTTCACACTTCGCGCTCCCCTTACCTTTCTTCCCAGGCTTTTGAAGGAAATCAAAGTGGAAGGGGTGCCGGTCTTTCTGATCGCATCAGATGGCCCAGTAGGTCTTGGTTCGCAGAGATCGTCAATCTCCTGGCGGACACTCCTGGAGGCTCCCAGACGGGCCAGATCTTCTGTCACAAGGACTGATCTTCCACCACCAGAGTTCTTAGTTGATCATTTGGCAGCGTGGCTGTTGAAACCTCGGTACTAAGAGCGTCCGTCTTGTCCGATTGGGAGTTACGCACCATGACCCAGGCTAGAAAACCCTCGGTTTTCTAGGGTTCATTATCTGACCTGGAAGGCCTATTTCCTCTTTCAGAGTCCTTTGTCCCGTTCTCTAGTCAGAACTTTCCCTCTGGGTTTTTTTTCTCCAGGATAGGGTGGTATTGCGGCTCCACCTTCTTTCCTTCCCAAAGTGGTATCCACTTTTCACCTGATTGAGGACTTTGTCCTCCCTTCCTTCTGTCCAGCTCCGACTCATTCTCCGGATCATTTACTAAACAGGCTAGACCTGGTCAGGGCAGTGAGGATCTATCTCACTAAGGCCGCTTCCCTTAGGAAGTCGGATCTCCTATTCGTCATCCAGATGATGCACGCCTACAAGGCTACGATTGCACGCTGGATCAGGTCTGCAAGTTTGGAAGTTTACTGGTTAAGAAGAGAGCGCCCCCCCCACTGGATGAAGGCTCACTCTACCCGGGCAGTGGGCGCCTCCTGGGCGGTACTCCATGGGGCATCCGCCCTACAACTTTGCAAGCGGCAACCCGGTCTTCCATCCACAAGTTTGCCAAATTTTACCGGGTCCATACCTACGCTTCGGTGGACGCTAGCCTAGGCAGAAGTATCTTGCAGGCGGCAGTGGTAAGCTCTTTAATCAGAATAGAGTTTTTCTGCTGTTTCCCTCCCCATGAACTGCTGTGGGACGTCCCATGGTTTCTGTGTCCCCAATGAAGCGATAGAGAAAACAGGATTTTGGTTGCTTACCGTAAAATCCGTTTCTCGGAAGCCTTCATTGGGGGACACAGCACCCTCCCATGTTTTTTTCTACAACTCCTGTTCCTTCTTCGGTGTGCTATGGTTACAGTTGGGTTGTCTGTTTGTTATTCTATCATGTTGTTCTCCTACTGCTTTCTCACTAACTGATTTGCTTGTTACCAGTCGGTGGGATGTATACTGCAGAGGAGGAGCCAACTTTTTTTGCATATGCATAGTGTCAGCGCCTCCTAGTGGCAGCAGCATACACCCATGGTGTTTCTGTGTCCCCCAATGAAGGTAAAATCCGAGAAACGGATTTTACGGTAAGCAACCAAAATCCTGTTTTCTTATATAAGTATATGTTCATTATCTGTTTATCAAGAGAAAAATGGACCGCTCATTTTCTGTACTGGTTACCCAATGTGTGTATCGTATTGGGTAAATACCCATGACCTGGGTTGCTGCCTTTGGCAAATTTGTTAATTGTCTCCTCTCGAAAGCCGTCTTTTTTGTGGCTACAGTTTTCCTGAGTTCCTTGGCATAATCAAGATTGTAGTATCCAGATGAATATTCCTTGTCAATCTGAGCATTGCTATACAGCAGGGTTCCCCAACTCCAGTCCTCAAGGCCCACCAACAGGTCATGTTTTCAGGATTTCCTTAGTATTGCCCAGGTGATAATTGCATCACCTGTGCAATACAAAGGAAATCCTGAAAACATGACCTGTTGGTGGGCCTTGAGGACTGGAGTTGGGGAACCCTGCTATACAGGGTATCTTAGAAATGGATTTGGGATTGGTAATGTGTATCGTCCTCAAATTCTATATTGCAATAAAGGAGCCCATCCATTTTTATGGGGGGGGGAGGATTTCAAAATGTATTATAAATGGTTGTGTCCTGTGTGTGTCATGTTTTTGGGTCTACCATGTTTAGTGTTCAGGCTACTTCATACACGTTGCATGCATTGTCACGTGTGCTAAAACTCCTGCTGTGTGTAGTGTGGATTGCCATATGCACGGCATGGCAAATTATCTTCCCTTCCCTGCTTTAGCGCTTTTTGCACTTTTTAGCTTGCCAGTTTTCTGTTCCTCCAGGCATTGCCTAATAGCACTTTATTATTCAGTATATGTGGGGTTGGA
Source organism: Oophaga sylvatica (assembly GCA_033576555.1). Classification (NCBI taxonomy): domain Eukaryota; kingdom Metazoa; phylum Chordata; class Amphibia; order Anura; family Dendrobatidae; genus Oophaga; species Oophaga sylvatica. The sequence continues at coordinate 482,532,672 of JARQOD010000002.1, forward strand.
GGCGCCCAGCTTTTGCTCTGCTTTGCCTTTTTAACCCTGTGTTTGTCTCCTGCCGCTGCTTCCCCTTCCCCACAGGATGAAATGTTAGATCTTCAGTTACAGAGGCATCTTGATTTTTTGGATCAGCAGGTAGGAAGCCACAAAGCTATGTCCATTTCTGCCTAAAGTGTGTTGGTGTCCCTGTGACCCAGTGTCTGATCTTTTTTCCCTCTGTTTCTTAGCTTGTGTGATACATAGCCCTTTTAACAATGCATCCCTGCTTGAAAGAATTAGTTGCTTTGTCAGTGTAACAAGTGTGAATGAAACAAACAATCAGACAACAGTAAAAGTATCAGATAATAATGCATAAGTTAAAACCAGGTTTTTGCCACTTAATCTGAGAGCAGCACAATATAAGGATGGAAGCCCAGACTACAGCGATGTGTCACTTACTGAGCTGCTTGCTGTAGTTTTCATAATCTCTTGCTGATAAAACACCTCTGTATAACCCCAACCACTGATTGGCAGCTTTCTGCTTATGCACAGTGCACAGAGAAAGCTGCCAATCGATGGTGTTGGCATAGTTGTACAAAGCTCAGCATTCAGAGAACTGGAATATCTGCAGCAGATAAAAGTGACACACTGCTGGAATTAGAGTCTCTTGCCCCTACATTATGCTGCTTCTCAGATGGGGTAGCAAAAACCTGGTGACAGATTCCTTTGAAAGGTGTCATTCTCCAGCTGGATTTACACTGACTAATTATCATGACTGACCATTCCTAGGATCACTCTTTTCCTGATATGCTTGCAGTGTAAACTGGCTGCCAGTCAGCCAACAAATGAGCAATAGGTTAGTTCGCTAAGTGAAATGATTTTTATGGAGGCTTAAAAATCCTCGTTTTTCACAGCCCAGTCCTGTGTAAACAGGACATGTGCTGCTGAGAACAGTTGCAGAGTCTGTTCACACAGAATGATCTATTACTGATCGTGTTAACAAATAGGAAATGAGGTCTGCTGTAAGGCTCTGCATACATTGCCCAAAGCACAGTAATACACGATTGCCAACTGGCAACATGCTTACCAGTCGGCAGGCATTTAATAGCCTTTTTACAGAGGCCGCCCTGGCTTCAGATGCTCACTGAACGATCTGTAAGAGTGCTTTTGGTCCACAAACATCTAAGTTGACTTCTAACATCCATTATCATTTGGTTGGGGAAATTTATGTCTATCAATAGTCAACTTTTTATACAAATGTCTAGGCAAGAAAGTACATGCAACCTCCTGGATAGAGGTGATGATATAAATAATGATGACATCACCTTTCATATATCCAAGAAAATATAAACATTAGTAAAGACTTTGCCTGCTTTGCACAGGGTTTTTTTCAGTGATAACTGATAATAGGGTGAGTCATTGCCAGGAGATTTCTATCTGTTAAGGGTATGCCACACTAAACAACGTCGCTAACGGGATCGCTAAAAAACGTCACTATTTAGCGATCCCGTTAGCGATGTTGTTGTGTGCGGCATCTACCAGCGACGAGGCCCCTGCTGTGATGTCGTTCATCACAGCGATCGTTCCGGACCCTATTTTCGTCGCTGGCGCCCCGCTGGTAAGTATCAAATCGCTGAGTGTGGCACCTTTTTTATAGGAAAGATGTGTATCTTCGTACCGTGTTAGCCACGGTACGAAGATACACATCTTTCCATATACAAAATGGAGGATACAGAATGTACCGCACCTTTTTTAGCGATTTAGCGGTACTTTTGTACCGCTAAAGTCGTTAAGGAGATCGCTAACCGCGATAGCGTCCTAACGACATCGCTAAAATAGGTAGCTACTAGCGATATAGAAACAATCCCGCTAGCGATCTCATTAGTATGCGACGCTAACGAGATCGCTAGCGGGATTGTGTAGTGTGGCAGTACCTTTAGCTTAGCATTACATAAAGTATTTGAAAATGTGATTTCTTAACCACATAAAACCCTGTAAATACTGGAATCTATTCTACTTAGGTTATGAGCTTAGCATTTAGAACTGCAGGGTACACAGACAGTTAGGAATCTGTGCACTGTTTGTGCTTTACCGCATAAAGTCTTATCAAAGGCAGAGATTAAAAAGGGCACATTAAAGGCCAAATGCACAGCCGCTCATGGCATTCATACCAAGGATGTTAGGGCCCATTCACACCAGAGCTCTCGTTTCCTGATTATCAGTCTGTCTACACAGGCTGATAATCACCCAACACAAGAATGCAGTCAAGTAAGTGATACTTCATTGGAATCAGGGCAGAGATACTTTGTTGTGTTCAAGAATGCTTAAAAATCATCATTCTCGCTAGCACATCGTCCTATACAAACAGTATGTGCTGCCGAGAACATGTTGTTCCATGTGTATGATTGGCCTATCTAAAGAGACAATTAATATACTGCCATTTGACTTGCATGTAGCCGTTCGATGGTCATTTAATAGCATCAATCGTCCGCCTTAGTGGACCCTTAGAATGGAACAGCAGTTGAGCATTCATCCTGACGCTCCGTTTTTAGCCTATAGGCCCAATGAAGTGTTGCACCAGTTAAACTGTAATTACTTGTTAGTTATACTGGAACTTGTCATAATATTGTTGGCATGCTAGTCACCTATGGCTGATCGTGAGGAAGTCATGACCCAGATGCCCAGATCCTTCTTTGCTCGCTAAGTTTTTCTCAATGTTCTTGTCAGATACAGACCACTATGTGTAATTTAGTGTAGAACACTGTAGATGGGTCACAAAATGTCAGCGTGAATGCTATGACTGGATTTATTCTTCATCCTCTGTTTCCCCCCACACCTGCTGCAGATGAGTGAGAGTGAGACTTTGATCAGCATGGTGAATAATATGGTTCACTCCTCCCCCAGAGCACAGATCTTCATGCAAGTAAGAGAACACTAATGTGTCACCTTCACTCTGCATGGCACAACCCATTCTCATCTCCCCATGAGATATAATACATTGACATTAGGAGATTAACTACCCCCCATTTAGTTATTGCCGATTATCTCAGGTACTGCTATTACGTGCTCATATAAATGACTTGAAGATGATCTAGGAAAGATGTGTATCTTCGTACCGTGTTAGCCAGTAGATAGAAAAATATTTAGACTTGAGAGTCCTCAGTGGTTGATACCTTTTAATGGCTAACTGAAAAGATGGTAACAAATTGCAAGCTTTCGAGACTACTCAGGTCTCTTCATCAGGCATAGACTAATACAACATCTGAAGAATCACATATTTATACACAAAATAGCACAGAAAAAATGCAATAGGTAGGACAAGTGACATGAAGCAGAACTGTCATTATGGCAGAGGGATTAACATAAATATGACTAGTTCATAGATAAGGAGTGAAGGTTTTATTACCCTCTGATTGGGGTCTGCCTCCCTGACCTTTTAGGGTCATCACAACACAATACCAGACCCCAATCAGAGGGTAATAAAACCTTCCTCCCAGAAAACTATATGATCCCTCATGCATAATGACAGTTCACCTTCATTGCATGCCAACCTATTTCATTTCTTTCCTATGGTATAATACATGTTGACATTAGAGAGATTACTAAAGCCGCCATTTGTTAATTTTCATTAGCCTAAAGGTACTCAATCACTGAGCTCATTAATATTGATTGAAGATGATCTGTCATTTCACAATATCAACTGTGTATATTAATTAATTAACCTTAGACCTGATTGATGCTGATATACTTACTTTAAAGAAACTTTGTCACTAGGTTTTGCCATTTAATCTGAGAGCAGCATAATGTAGAGACAGAGACCCTGATTCCAGCAATCTGTCACTTATTGGGCCACTTGCTGTAGTTTTGATAACAGGAGATTATCACTAGAGGATTAGGAAACCTGCTGCCATGTAGTCTTCATATTCATGAGCTGTGTCTAATCTCTCCCCCACCACAGATTAGCAGTTTTCTGCCTACGCACAGTCTACGCAGAAAGCTGCCAATTAGTGGTGTGGGCAGAGTTATACACAGCTCAGCAGTCAGAGAATCTGCTGCAGATTAAACTGATTTTATAAAAATCGCAACAAGCAGCCAGTAAGTGACACATCGCTGGCATCGGGGTGTCTGTCGTTATATCATGTCACTCTCAGATGGGGTAGCAAAAATCTGCTGACAGATTCCCTTTAAAGAAAATCTGTCAGCACATTTTTGCTACCTCATCTGATAGCAGAATGATGTAGGCAAAGAGACCCTGAATTCAACAATCTATCACTTAGGTTACTGTGTGCAGTCGTTCTGACACAATAAGTTTTTAGGTGTAGAATGCAGCGGAGCTGAGAAAGCTAATCCTGCCCACACCAGTCTTTCTGTGTACATAGCTATAGACAGTAAGCTGCTTATCACAGGAGGAGGCAGAATCGGACCAGGACTCATGCTGCTGGCTTATCACAGTAATGATAATCACAAGGTGACTAAACCTTCAAGTGAACAGCACACAGCCTGACAGGTGACACATAGTTGAGTTCAGTGTCTTAACCCCCTACCTCATGCTGTCCTCAGATTCCGCAGCAAAACCCTGCTGACAGATTCCCCTTAAATGTGTCAATTTCATTTATCATTGTCAGAATGCACATGCAATCCTTTAAAAAAACAAGTTTTCTTGCCTGATATTACCATGCTAATTGTAATATTGGAGGCAAAACTTAAAAAAAAAGTATTATATATCCATTCTGACATACTTTCAAAGTAAGTACACCGGCTTCGTCAGGTTCATGAGATCTGTTTATTTATGCAGTATATATTGTGAAATGTGGTGACAGATCCTCTTTAAGCTGTAAAAATCTGCACATTTGCTGTTAAGAGCTATTAATGGATAATCGAGGTGTCATCCACACGAGTGTCACACCACGCAGTGTCATTTACGTACATAGATCTTGAGGATTAGATATTGGATTAGGAGACAGGAAAGAATGAACTTCCATAATATTAGATCTCATAAATAACGGCAGCATGTAGTAATCTTTCACCAGACATAAATCTGCATTTCACGATCTTATCTTGTTACTCTGATTAGTTAGCTAACCCTCTAAAATAAGGCCTCATTCTGATGTTCTCCATTTTTCATGTACAAAAAAAAATGGTTTCATCAGTATTCTATCCGAGTATCCGAGTTTCAGCAGCCATAGCCTAGTTTCATCAATGTTTGGTCAGTGTGTAAGGATTTACCATGTGTTTCAGCAGTGATTTTCATGAATAAAAAATGAATAAATTAGAAATGACACTGAGCTGTCCTTGATTTTCATGGACTCAAACACTGCTATGGGTAATTTTGATCCATTTCTCTGATCAAAAACAGATATGTCTGAACGATTTTATTGCAGACACACGGAGACTTGTGGACAGCCCATAGGTTAAAATGGGTACATGTTCTATCTGTGAAAACCACGGAAAACACATGTACGTGAAAAATGGAAGTCTGAATAAGGCCTAAGGCTCAGCCTGCTGCAGCTTTCATCCTCCTGAAATGTGGCTTGGCCGTGCAGGTCATCCCGTTTCTGAAGTGCCACTTGTTCTCCCATATGTAATACATATTGCTATTGACATGCACTAAGTGGACTTTTGTTGGGTTCCCTTTAGGTGTCTCCTTATGCAGATCCATACAGAGAAGCTTTGCAGAGCTACAAAATTAATGAACAGGACACGGATGTAAGTTTTCCTTTGTGACAAACTCTAGATACCATACCATAAGTGTGCGCTCAGTCCTCATTAATGCAGTGTTATGAAGTCTGACTTCCCCTACTTTTCATTCCTCTAGAAGCTCCTGGGTAGGCTGTGTGAGCAGCACAAGGTGGTCCGGGAGCAGGACCGGCTGGTCCAGCAACTACGAGCTGAGAAGGTAAAGGAGCATTACTACACATAATTGTCATGGAGCTAAAGCTACTGGAATAATGTTTCATGCAATATTTTATGGAGAAAACAAGATTGGATCCCATCAAAACAAAGATTGGGAAACGAATCCTTGCTATTAGTGTTGAGCGATACTGCTCGATATCTAAAAATATCGGATCGGAATGGTATCGCCGATATCACTAAATATCGGCGATATCCGATTCCGATACCGGAAGTCCCATGTAAGTCTATGGGAACAAAATATCGCAACTAAAAAAAACCTTTATTTCCTTGTAAACACTAAATATACACACATAGAATACATATAATATATATATATATATAATGTCATATGTACATTATTGAATATATATATACATATATGTATAGTTTATACACTTCTACATAGTAAAATATCCTCTGATTCAATTGCCGGGTAAAGCCGGCTCTGTGAAAAGACAGAAGCACCCGACATGAAATGACACTTGGTGTACATAGGGTTAACCATGTCTTTTCATGTGGTTTGCAATCTGATTTGCACAAACAATTACATCAGTCTATGTGTGCAAAATTTCACACCTGTAGGGGTTAATTAAAGGTGTAAATTCGTTGTAAAAAAAACGGACTTTTTTGCTACGAATTTACACCTTTAATTAACCCCTACAGGTGTGAAATTTTGCACACATAGACTGATGTAATTGTTTGTGCAAATCAGATAGCAAAACATGAAAAGACATGGTTAACCCTATGTACACCAAGTGTCATTTCATGTCGGGTTCTGCATTTTCACAAAAGCCGTCAATTGACTTAGCGGCTATTATACTATGTAGAAGTGTATGAACTATAAATATAAATATATATATAATGTGTCACAAATTCAATGACATGTATGTATATATATATATATAAATATATATGAGGTGTAAAATTGTTTAAAAAAAATGCGTGGGCTCCCGCCCTATTTTCGCAACCAGACAGACAAAGCCAGCGAATGGGGGCAGATAATAATAGCCCAGAGAGGGACCATTATTTTTGGCCCCCCCTGGCTACTAACATCTGCCCCCAGACACCCCAGAAAAGACAAATCTATAATTAGATTGCCCTTTCTGGCACTTTGCCCGTCTATTCCCATTACCCTGTAGCGGTGGCGAATGGGTTAATATGGGGTTAAAGCCACATTGCAATTGAAAGGTGACCTTAAGCCAGGTTAATAATTGAGACTGTCAATTAGACAACTATCAATTATTAATCCTATTGCATGAAATAAAAATAAAACACACACACTTTAATTAAAAATCATTTTAATGAAATAAAGACACATGTTTTTGACCATCTTTTATTTGACTGCAAAAACCATTTCCTGTAATAAAAATAAAATAAAAAAGCAAAATTATTCTTACCTATCCCATGCACAGTCAGGTCCCACGGTGTAATCCTTCAGAAAGGTTAATGTTTACTGCAGGGACCGCAGCTAATGCTGCAGCCTCACAGTAAACCCCCAAATGAATGAGTTCCTCTCCTGGCTGACAGGAGAGGAAGTGGAAAGCTTAATTGATTGCTTTCCACTTTCACTTCAGGTCAGCCAGGGACACAATCAGTGACGTCAGAGGGAACTGATTAACAAAAATAGGGGTTCCCTTCGAATAAAAAATGGCGTCGGGTCCCCCTATTTTGTTAACCAGCCTGATGAAGCAGACCGCTGAGGCCTGGATTTTCAGGCTGTTAGGAGCCAAGATCACTGACTTGCCAGCATGAATAATAACCAGCCACTAAAAATCTGCAATAGCATGTTGCATGTTTAACAAAAATAGGATTCCTCGAAAAAAATAATAGCGAGCCAAATTATTTTAACCACCCAATGAAGCAACCCAGGCCTGGATTTCAGGCTGTTTAAGGAGCCAAGATCCATGTGACCTTGCCGCTGAAATAACAGGCCATCAGGTCATGCCAGAATCTTGGCTGATTAACAAAAATAGGGGTCCCTCGAAAAAAATTGGCGTGGGTCCCCCCTATTTTTGTTAACCAGCCTGATGAAGCAGACCGCTGAGGCCTGGATTTTCAGGCTGTTAAGGAGCCAAGATCCATGGACCTTGCCAGCCTGATAATACCAGGCCACAGCAGTCTGCATATCTTGGCTGATTAACAAAAATAGGGGAAACCCCTCGAAAAAAATTGGCGTGGGGTCCCCCCTATTTTTGTTAACCAGCCAGATGAAGCAGACCGCTGAGGCCTGGTTTTTCAGGCTGGTAAGGATCCAATATCCATGGACCTTGCAAGCCTGATAATACCAGGCCACAGCAGTCTGCTTAGCTTGGCTGGTTAACAAAAATAGGGGATCCCCTCGAAAAAAAAACGGCGTAGGGGTCCCCCTATTTTTGTTAACCAGCCAAGTAAAATGCAGACTGCTGCGGCCTGGTATTAAAAGACTGTCAAGGCCCATGGATTTTGGCCCTCAACAGCCTGATAATACCAGGCTACAGCAGCCCCACATTTGGCGCATCAAAAGATGTGCCAATTGTGGCACTTTACCCGGCTCTTCCCACTGCCCTGTAGCGGTGGCAAGTGGGGTAATAAGGGGTTAATGTCACCGTTGATTGCACGGTGACAGTAAGCCCGGTTAATAATGGAGAGGTGTCAATAAGACACCGATCCATTATTAATCCCAAAGTTATTAAATGTATAAAAAAAAGACAAAGCAAGAAAAAAGTCTTTTAATGAAATAAAAGAGACAACACAGTTTTCATTAATTTTATTATACACTCATTCCTGCGACGCCATCGATCTCCTGTAAAAAAAGAAAAAAAACAAACCAACAGTATACCACCTGTCCGACGCAGTCCATAGTAACGACAGTCCCACGACGATCCAGCTCTGCTACATCGCAATGACAGGCAGAGCCTGTCATCGCGACGCAGCACGCTGATTACCTGCTTCCCCGGCGGTGACGTCATCGGACTGACTGCTTTACGGCCGGGATTACCCAGCAGTCACTGCAGTTATCGCGAGAAACTGCATGTGACCGCCGGGGAAAGATGATGGCGGCCATGAAGCAGTCCAGCCCGTGACCGCCGGAGATCTTCTGCCAGGTAAGTGCCGCTTACTCCTGACAGACCCGACCGACGGACACTGACAGTGACAGTGACAATCCCGATTCCGGTATCCGATAAGACGAAAATATCGGAACTAAGTATCGAAAGGCCGATAGAGCTAATATCGGCCGATACCCGATACTTGCGGTATCGTATCGCTCAACACTACTTGCTATGTTTTGATGGGAGCCGATCCTGATCTTGATACAAAATATACTGCACAGAGCCGAATTATCGAAATCATCTGGGAGGAAACCATAAAACTGCTCTTTGCATTTTTATTCCCTAAATATAGTTTTGATTTTTGAGACAAACAGTAAGACGATAAAGCTTCTTAACGAGGACCTGTTTTTTTTATTTTTTTTTTATTCCTGCTGTTCCCAAGAGTGTTCCGTTTTTGGTTTTCTTTTATCCGTAAATCTGCTGTATGGTTTGAGAGTTATGGGTTTTATTAATTTGGTGATGGTTTTTATTGTCTATACCAAGGGGCGTTGCTCACAGGGTTTTCTGAAGACATGTCTTTCGGCTGATTACACTTTGAGCCATGCCTCTTTGGTAATGACCATAAAAATTAGTACTAAATAAAAAGGCCCATATCTCTGAAATCATAGGGAGGATTTAAAGCAAAAAATCTCAGGAACTCAAAACTCAGAATACTCGAGAGAGCAAATACTGGTGACTCTTTAAGAATAGTCGGCATTTCAGGAATGATACTACCATCTAGAGCTTATTGTTTGGCCATGTGGTAACAGGAGCATCTGGAACATGGCCCGAACAACTGAAGAACTGAAACAGAAACACATGAGCCATGCACACAGTGAACAAGCCTGTAGCGACATTGTTCACACCACCAGAAGACTGAAAACACAGAAAAGCATAGTAAAACCAATGTATAAAAATACTCTGTTGTAAGGAAAATAACAGTAAACAGCAAGTGCTAATAAAAAGATGAAAAAACAAAGGGTATTTGGTTAATACGTTCCTTGCAAAAAATGTATATTTAGCCGCTCTACCAAACGTCAAGGTATACCCGTAGAAGTGCAGACCCTGACCAATGTATTTAATCCCTATCTGATATATTTAAAAACCCGGTCATGTGTATAATACCTGTATGAGCAGGATTCAGAAAGGCAATGTCCATTTTGGACACGCTGCATAGAATGGCGCCTATGTGCACGGCTCACAAAGGAGGGGTGGAGACCTCCCTAGTCTTGCAGAAACAAGAACACAAATGAATGCAAACAGAAACACATGAGCCATGCACACAGTGAATAAGCCAGTTGGAAGGGACTTCTGGGGTCATCGTGTCCAACCCCCTGTTCAATGCAGGATTCACTAAACCATCTCAGACAGATATCTGTGCAGCCTCTGAAGACTTCCATTGAAGGAGAACTCACCACCTCTCGTGGCAGTCTGTTCCACTTATTGAGCATCCTTACTGTCAAAAAGTAAAAATTTTCTAATATATCATCTGTATCTTCTCCTTTTCAGTTTCATTCCATTGCTTCTCATGTTTCCATGTGTAAAGGAGAATAATGATGATCCCTCTACACTATGACATCCCTTCAGATATTTGTAGACAGCTATTAAGTCTCCTCTTAGCCTTCTTTTTTGCAAACTAAACATTCCCAGATCCTTTAACCGTTCCTCGTAGGACATACTTTGCAGTCCGCTCACCATCCTGGTCTCTCTTCTCTGAACTTGTTCCAGTTTTTCAATGTCTTTTTTAAAATGTGCCCAGAACTGGACACAGTATACCAGACGCGATCTGACCAAGGAGGAATAGATTGGGATAATTACTTCACGTCATCTAGACTCTATGCTTCTCTAATACATCCTAGAACTGTGCCTTTTTTTTGCTGCTGCAAAATGATACTGTCCTAAAATAAACACCACAAAGGCCTATGAATAAACATAGATGAAGAATATTAAGACTGATTCCAAGATTACACCAACTGCTTGTCTTCTGTACAGGAAAGCCTCGAGAGTGCACTTATGGGAACTCACCAGGAGATGGAGATGTTTGGCAACCAAACAGCATTTCCAGAAAAGTTACTGCATCGGAAGGAGTCTCTCCAGAATCAGCTGATCAGTATCCGAGTGGAGCTGTCCCAGGCCACCACGGTAAGGCACATGGTGCCACTTGTTACATTAGGTGCTTTTTAAATGTAACACCAGCACTAAATGTATATTAGTTACTAAGAAATATACAGTCTGCAAATTCAAAAAGGGTTAAGAAAATTATCTTCTGACATGACCTGTCCCTAGAATGACAAGGACAACATTGCAATTATTACATGTCAGAGCTTCTTACATAATTACATTACATGGTCCTTTCCAGTAATTAAAAGGGGAAATTCTGCACATCATGCTCACCAACTCACAATAAGGATAGGGTTACACGACCATATTTTATATCATCAGAGAAAATCTGGCCGATTATACTAATCATACTCTGATCAGTGTTTGATGATAGCGTGATCTGATTTTCTGAAATGAGGAGTAGATGGGGAAAAAAAATTCTTCATTCTGTCACTCTGTGAAAATCGGACTGCACGCAGATGTCATCCGAGTGCTGTCCTGTTTTTTTTTCCATTGCCATGTGCGATCCGAATATCGGATGCAAATCGTGCATGATGCAATTTTTCTTTTGTTAGAATCACTTCCATAGAATAACATTAGTATGATTGTGTTGGATTACACTCTAACCGAAAATACGGTCATCTGCACAAGTTCTAAAAGAAATACCCCAAATCCTACAACTGCTGCCATTTTACATGCCTAATGTCAGCTTATTACTAAATGTAAGTTTGAGCACTTATTATCTTCTATTTTCAACCTTTAATGTGTCAGATGTGTCTCATGTATTTTAGGCATTAAACAATAGCAGCTTGGAGTATGAAGTGCTGGAGGGGGAAGTCTCTGCTTTACATGATGCTTTGTGGGAGCAACTGAACCTTAACATACAGGTAAAAAGTGCAGATACACAGGAAATACAGGTATGCATGTCAGAGCCAGTACTTCATGGATTGGATCCTGATTTTTCAGAATGAATTGATGAATAGACACATTCAAAGGGAAATCTGGAGGATTCAAGATGTCATGGAAGGTCTTAGGAAAAATAACCCCTCCAGGGGGACAGACACGGCCAAACACAGAGGTGAGTTTGAGTACATCTGTTTATAGGGGACATGGTAATAATCCCACCTAAAAAGTTAAATGGGCTTAATACATTGTGGAAAGGAGGATCCTAAATAACAGGAGATTTCTACTGCCCGAACCACAGACAATCGCTGCACTATTGCAACCATGTACGTATGCTCATAAACGCTGTGAAAAAATATACTTTTAAAAGTTGTTGGGAACAATGCGTCTTGGAGGACTAGTCCAAGTCTGAGTCAGGACCCTGACTGCTTCTCCCCGCCATGCTCTCCTAGACTGACATCTCTCTCTATACATACAAGTAGGATGATAAGCCACCAAGGACCTGCCTCTTGGACTAGTCATCAGTGGTGCATAGTCTCCGCCGCCGACATTTCAAAGTCTGTTTTCTTTAAAAAGTTATAGCATTTCACAGAATTGCATACACGGCTTTAATAGTGCAGCGAGTGTCTGATTCATGCTGCCCGTGGCTTGGGCAGTACCCACATAATGTCTGGTTCCCTCTAAAGAATTAGTAGTCATGTTACAAACTATAAGATTGCGTATATATGTTGTGTTTAATTATTTATTATAGTCATTTACAGCTATTTAGTACAAGCGATATGTCATACCACTGAATACATTTATTGATTCACTATAATTTTTACACGTTCCCTCTACATGTCCTTACTTTTTTCCATCATTGATCTGTGTCCTCTCCCATAGTAGTTGCAGGGCCTTCAACAACATTTACCTCTAATAGTCCAGCCAGCCCATTGAGCTCCGCCAGTCTCACCAGCCCTCTTAGCCCATTCTCTCTCATCTCAGGATCTCAGGGATCGCCTACTAAGCATACTACAAGTGAAGTAAGTGAATTTATTTCATATTTTGTACATGTGCTTATGATTTAGCAGGACCTGCTGCTGTTCATGGACATTACCCCCTGAGGGCAGCGCACAAAGTTACGATTACAACATTCTCTCCAATGCTATTTCATCCTTTCCTATATGACATTGGGCCATTCACCTAGTTAATTCAGAGACTGATCCCATTTATTTCTTTACTAATTATTTCAGCAGAAACTTCTTTCTTAAAATACATGATTGTATCAGGGAAAATGAAAGCTTGATTTATATCAGTAGTGCAGACTTAAACTCTTGCATCAATTTAACCCTCTCGTATACTTTACATGTAACCTTTTTTAGATCTATAATTGCTGACAGTGAATAGAAACATTTGTTCTTCACATTGATAGGATAAACCTATTGTAACCACGTCACACTCGCACAACTGATGGGCAGCAGCAGCACCACATTTTTTTTTCTAGATGGGACCTTTATAGGGTGACACATTGTAAAGTCGCGCACACATTAGATTAAAGTCTGTTCCACCCATATAATAATTATGGGGGTCCCCAACAAACTGGGGGAAGAAAATGATCTTAAATGCCCAGTCCCTTGGTTATCTTGGTTATCTCCAGGAGATAAGCTGACCTAGGGGTGGCCGAGACAAAGATTCTCGGGAGAGATACAAGTGTTAGGCCAAAATTATATAAGTCATATGTAGGTCTAATTTCAAACCTGGCATCTTAAAAGGAAGTTATCAGGAAATAACCTATTGATTTAATCCTGTTTCTGTGTTACAAGTATTTTTTACAAATTTTCTGGCAATTTTTACACTGACCAGTGGGGCTTTTTTATTCTTTTGCTTCCTGTCCTTTTAAGAAAGGTTCTCATCAAGACTCTGTATTATCAGAGGCACGATTACAATGACAGGTAACACCTCTATTTAGAGCTGGTAACACAAAATCACCAATCAAAATAGGAGATATGACAGCTGACAGCTGGCTTCACAATGACCTTTTTTTGCAGGGTCATTAGACACTTCAATACAAAAGGCAGGGTCAGGGTCTGACCATTGTGACTAATGTACATATGTTGTTTCCTGAAACAAAAGGAAGTATGAGTCTTCATTTTCTGAAGATGGCTTCCCTTTAACAATACCAGCAGCTTTGTAAAGGAAATGGACCAAAAAGATTTTTAAACTCTGAATTTAAACAGTGCTCTACTCACTGACAAGTCATAATCTTGAAAAAATGTGTATCACAAAGTAAGATTCAATACTTCTCATTAACATAACAATTTGGGGTTAGTCTATCTCGATAAAGCAGAAATGAGTGGGGCTGGACTAACCCTTTAAAGGGAATCTGTCAGTAGATCAACCCTCCAAAGCCATCTATATTGTCATATAGGTGACAGAAAATTGAATAAAATGGTACCCTGATATATGCAATGTTTTATTCCTGAGAAATCCAAGTTTTTTCAGTATGTAAATTAGCTGTTAAGCTCTGTGGGCCGGACTCGGATGTCCTTGAGAATCTTCCTCCAGGCATTATTTTAAATGAAGGGGGGTGTGAGACATGTAGATCAGGAGAGCAGACTGTCAGTCATTACATGTCTCACACTGGCAACCCCCCTTTAATTTACAATAAGCTCTGGGAGACGATTCTCGGAAAGATCTATGTCCGGCCCATAGATCTTAACTGTCCATTTATATATTACGACAATTGTTTATTTCTTTAGAATAAAACATTGGATCGCATATATCAAAGTATCATTTTATTTATCGTTCTATGACCTCCATGTCCATATAGGCAGCTTAGTTAGCAGTGCTAATCCTACTGGCAGATTGCCTTTAAGCTTTATTTATATGTGACTGAATTTTTCCCTGTCGTTGTTTACTATTTTCAATCCAAAATTCTTTCTGAATTGCTTCTTATATAAAACCTTTCACCAGTGAACCTGTTTCCTTCTATTTCTTTCTTTTGCCTTTTTATTAATGTTTCCTGCTCTTTTTCCCCTTCTCCAACCCTTGCTGCTAACGCTTTCTGGCTTCCTCTCTGCTCAGGACTCGGGCCCCCCTCGGCCCCCTCTCCCCCTTTCGTACACTCCCCTGGATTCTCCTCCAGCTGTCCCTCCACCCCCAGGGGAGGGCCGCTTCCAGCCTTGGCCTTACCCTATCTCTCCCTGCTGGCCACATCACAGTGAGGTAACTAGAGGCAATGGAGGGTAACATTGGGGATTGTTTAAGGTGCATGTCTTACAAAGAAGACACCTTCACATTTATTCAGTGCAAATGTTTTTGTGGAATAGAATCCACGAAAAAAATTGTTCTTCCACGCACAGAAATCCACGCAACTGCAGGTAGAAGACATGCTAGCATTCAGTGACACATACTATGACATGATGGGTTTCCTAACATCACTTAACATTAGTCACAAGACGTATTGAAAGAATACCTCCATATATTAATATCTTTCAAGGGCAATTTTGCCCTAGAAAATACAATCTGCCTTTTCACAGAAACCGTTCCACTCTTGATCATGTGATGTGTGTGATGATCCACACCACACACATTTAATGGACAAGTGTGTCACAGTTCCTGGAAAAAAAAAGTGAAATGAAACATAATTTTCACACTTTTTTTTTTTCGCAATGCAATACTTTACCCTTACTGTTAATGGGGTTATATATTATTAATAAATAAAGTTCATGTTCACATCTTCTCCATATAGCCAGCAGTGAAAACAATGATGCCTCTTGTTTTGGTTGTCCTTACTATATGCAGGAAATTTAATATGTACATTTGTGCAAAAATAGTCCTCTAGCCTATATTATGTGCAGTATTCTGTAGCGTAGTTTTTTTGTTTTTAAAGGACTGTTTTATACAAGCTAACCAACTACCAGAGTGTTGGCAGGAAAATGTTGGGCAAAATGCACATTTTTCACGATTTTATGTGTGTTTTGTAGCATTTTTGCTTGCATTTTCTATTCATTTTAATTGGTGAAAATTGCTGCAAAACGCAAAAAAATTGGACATGCTGCAGATTTTAAAAAAATGTCCATCAGCTCGAAAAACACAAGAAAAAAGAAAATCTGTGTGTAATTGAGATTTTAGAATTCATATTTACTTTGCTGGTAATGTAAAGCGCTGCAAAAACACCACTCATGAGCATTCCCTTAAAGGGAATGTGTCTTCACGTTTTTGCCATCTAATTAGAGAGCAGTATAATGTAGAGACCGAGACCCTCATTGTAGCGATGTGTTACTTAAAGCACTGTCACACTTAGCGATCGCACTAGCGATCACGACAACGACACGACCTGGCGAGATCGCTAGTATGATCGCTATGTGGTCGCTAGTTAGCTTCCAAACACAAAGATCTCATCAGAGATCAGCGATGTGTATACCGACCTCTGCGGTCGTTGGGAAAACCTAGTCCCACCTGCGACTCTGGTAAAGTGTTCATAAAGGGTGTCACACTCAGCGATTCAGGCTCTCCAGTGGGACACCAACGACCAAAAAATGGCTCAGAACATTCATGAGCGATCAACGACATCGCAGCATGGGCCACATCGCTGCTACATGTCACACACAGCGACGTCGCTAACGAGATCGCTACTGCGTCATAAAATCGTGACTCTTTAGCAATCTCGTTAGCGATCTCGCTTAGTGTGACAGTACCTTAACTGGGCTGTTTGCTGTAGATTTGATTACCGTAAATAACTTTTATCAGCAGGAGATTGTCACTAGAGGACTGGTAAATGTGGATGAGCCAAACCAGAACTGAACCCGAACTTGAACCTCTTCATCCTCAAAAATTGTCCAGTTGGGACTGCTCTTATAGTTGTTGTTACTCATTTATATAGCGCCATTAAATCCACAGCGCTTTACAGATGAGGATGTATGTGCAGAGGTGGCATGTAAAAGGGCATTGATCGACATTTCCTTACGGAAAACGTCAGTCTGAGTAGTGCCCCCAGTATCTACCAAGATGTTAACATCCAGAAACTCCATTTCTTTCTCTGCAATCTTATGTGTTAATTTACTATTGCGGTTGTTCTGGTTGAGTCCATGGATGAAATCACGAAGGCCAGGCTCAGGACCCTGCCATATCATGAAGATATCGTCAATATAACGATACCATCACTGCACCTGGGTGGCGGCGAGAGCGCCATGTCCAAAAATCTCCCTCTCCCAAAACCCGAGAAAAAGATTTGCATCAAAAGGACGCATGCGCCGGCAAACGCATACCTGCGCACGGCCTGCGTACCCAATGCTAAAGATAGGGTATGCAGGTCGCATGCAGCGTCATGCGCCCATAGGCGGAGCGACCGGGAGGAGGCGTGGACGGGGCGGAGCTTAGCAGCGGCCGTGCGCAGACCGACGCAGGTCAGTGAAACCCTAGTGTGAAACTAGCCTAAGATGGCGCACACGCGCACCCATCGCAGTGCCATGTGATTGTAAGAAATATCAGTCTTGAAAAGTAAAATAGCTGTGTGTTTAAACGAATTCCAGGAGTTCCAGCACCAAGGAGCACAAGGCGGGATCTAAACTGCTCGCGCCAAGGAAGAAAGCCACTGTCTCCAAACCATCTAAATGCCCAATGCTGGTGTATAATGACTTAACGTCCACCGTGGCAAAGAGCATATCAGAATCTAATGTGAGGCTATTGATCTTCCTCAGGACGTTTAAGGGGCGCCCTTAGTCTATCCCTGTTCCCTGGATTATCCGTAAAGTGAAGGCGCCAGAGTCACGTATCTTGCTATATTCCTATTTTATTCCTTATCTATTCCCTCCCCCACCCAGGGAGGTGTGAGGCCGAAGTGTACAGGATAAGGGCCCCGTCTCACATAGCAACACACCAGCGATCCCGACGACGATCAGGATCGCTGGTGTGTCGCTACATGATCGCTGCTGAGCTGCCAAACAGGCAGCGATCAGGACAGCGACACTGCGGGTAACGTCGCCTAGTTACCCGCAGTGTACATTGGATACCAGCGCACTGATGCAGGGAGCTGGTAACCAAGGTACACGTCGGGTTTCCAGGCGCTGCACGGTGCCTGGAAACCCGACGTGTACCTTGGTTACCAGCTCCCCTGCAGCAGCGCGCTGGTATCCAACGTACACATCGGGTTTCCAGGCACAGCCCCGCGCCTGGAAACCCAATGAGTACCTTGGTTACCAGGAGCGCTGCTCTCCTGCCTGTCACACGCAGCGATGCATGCTGGCCAGCAGGAGACCAGCGATCAAAAAAAAAGTCCTGGCATTTCTGACACGACCAGCGATTCACAGCAGGGGCCTGATCGCTGGTACGTGTCAGACATAGCGAGATCGCTGTTTAGCAGCGATCTCGCTAGCGATCTCGCTATGTGAGACGGGGCCCTTACACTAATCAGACATACAAGGGAAGATAGACAGGGATTTAAAGAAAGCTACAATCCTACAAATACACTCAAACAACAGAGTGGAATACAGGGGAGGATAGGTAGGAAAGCCAAATAGGTGAGGATAAGGATAAGCACTCAAAACAACTCCATGCGGCAATCTCCAGAACAACTCTCTAAACGCCTATTTCAAACACAAACTACTCCTCCAACACCAAACCAGGCGGAATGAACTATTACTGGCAAGGTCAGAAGCAAGGAGGAGGGTTCTTATACCTGCTGGGAGTAAAGGTACTGTCACACTAAGCGAGATCGCTAACGAGATCGCTAAAGCGTCAGCGATTTTATGACGCAGTAGCGATCTCGTTAGCGACGCAGCTGTGTGTGACATGTAGCGGCGATGTGGCCCCCGCTGCGATGTTGCTGATCGCTTATAAACGTTCTGAGCCGTTTTTTGGTTGTTGGTGTCCCGCTTGTGAGCCTGAATCGCTGAGTGTGACACCCTTTATGAACGACTTTACCAGTGGCGCAGGCGGGACTTGGTTTTCCCAACGACAGCAGAGGTCGTTATACAGATCGCTGATCTCTGATGAGATCTTTGTGTTTGGAAGCTAACTAGCGACCACATAGCGATCGCACCAACGATCTCGCCAGGTCGTGTCGTTGTCGTGATCGCTAGTGCGATCGCTAAGTGTGACAGTGCCTTTACAGTTCAGAACAACAGATATCACCCAAGACCGAGAGCTCCTGGAGTCCAAGAAAGCCAGAACTGCTAATAGGACGGTGAAGCTGTTCCAACTACCACAGGTATATGTGTCACCAGACGCTACAATCGTTTGACCTCACTCTGTCGCGATTTCTCAGTGACCTCAGCATTCAGACAAATGCAAGATCTGCAGAAGATAAAATGGTTTTATAATACATCGCTGGAAATCAAACCTCTGCCCCTACATGATTCTGCTCTAAGATGAGGTAGCAAAAACCTAGTGACAAGATTTTCTTTGGAATGACTTGTCTATGTTCATAGTCAATACAATAAATGCCTCCAATCTGTAAATTGTTATATATTTTTGAAGGTTTATATTATTAAAAAAATGGTTTTTTTTTGTGAACAAAGAGCTTTATTTATTAATTAAAAAATATATGGCCCCTTTTAAGAATTGATTTTGTGAACAGTGTCACAAAATTGTCAAAATACCCTCATGTGTATATGCCAGTTTATGATAGTAATTTACAATCAACATTTTAGTTTTCTTATAGGTTTTATTTTGAAGCTGCTTTTCAGAAAATAACAAGAAGGTTTTTTTATATGGTATTTTGTAGTATTTTATATATGTAGAATTTGTCCACTCATCTATGCAAATGCTTTTTTAAGTGTTCAGTGACCAATAGTAGGGGAAACTATGCAAATTTGCGAGATCTTTGAAAATTCTCCTTATTTTTTTTTCTTTCTTTCTCTTTTTTTTCACGTCACTCACAAATATTTGTAATTTTAATATCCAATTAATTTTGTAGCTGAAGCCAAGTTTGGAGTCCTACAAGAGAGAATCACCTCTCCTCTCAACATCTCTCCCCAATGAAGGAGTCAGTTCCATGCAGACAAAACCAGACCCAGAAAATGAGAAGCAACAGGCCATCAATAAAGGTGATAAACTTCTTTTCACAATGACTTATCAATGTACATTTGGTAGGATTCTCTTATTTATTATCTCGGTTTATTTAGTTGGAATTGTCCCTCCACGAACTAAGTCCCCCAATGAAGAAGGATCAATGCCAAAACCGACAGTAGTGAGACGAGGGGGGAGCCATGCGCCAAATGGACAAATCTCACGGGTAAGACCAAAATGAATTGACTTTTTTATATTTATGTGTTTACACTATTGCTCTGCCACTCAGTATGAATATTTTTTTATCTAATCTTGAGAGCACTGAATAAAGGATTACTCTGTGTATCACCCACCTATACACAACTGCTTCTCTTAACCAAACGTTCATGTATTTTCAACCCGGAAAAAGGAGAAGGCCACTGCCATTCACCTCTGGTAATTGCTTATCTCTCTTGAAAACAAGAGGATCAACTTTAACTGCCAGATCTTTCTCTCTGGCAAAGTCATTTGTCAGGGAGAGATTAAATCATTTGTAAAGCCCCCATCACACTAAAGCCCCCGTCTCACACAACGATCTCGCTAGCGAGATCGCTGCTGAGTCACTAGTTTTGTGACGCAGCAGCGAGCTCCCCAGCGATATCGCTGTGTGTGACATTCAGCGACGATCAGCCCCCCTGACGGGTATCGCTGATCGTCGCTGAATGTCCTGGACATTTTTTTGATCGCTGGTCTCCCGCTGACAGCACCATCGCTGCGTGTGACAGGCGGAGACCACGATCCGCTGGTAACCAAGGTACACAGCGGGTTTCCAGGCCGGGCTGTGCCTAGAAACCCGCTGTGTACCTTGGATACCAGCGCCTATGCAGGAGCTGGTAATCAAGGTACACAGCGGGTTTCCAGGCACCGCGCAGCTCCTGGAAACCCGATGTGTACCTTGGTTACCAGCTCCCTGCATCAGGGCGCTGGTATCCAAGGTACACTGCGGGTAACTAAGCGATGTTACCCGCAGTGTCGCTGTGCTGATCGCTGCCCTGAGCTGCCTGTTTGGCAGCTCAGCAGCGATCATGTAGCGATACACCAGCGATCCTGACAAGTGCATATCGTTGTCGGGATCGCTGGTGTATCGCTATGTGAGACCCAGGCTATAGATAGAAAAGCGGAAGAGAAACATAAGCGAGATCGCTGCTGAGTCACAAGTTTTGTGACGCAACAGCGATCTCAGCAGCGATCTCGCTATGTTTGACACCTTTTACCAGCGATCAGGCCCCTGCTGTGAGATCGCTGCTTGTGTCAGAAATGCCTGGACCTTTCTTTGGTCGTTGAGATTCTGCTGGGTAGCATGCATCGGTGTGTTTGACACCTTTTACCAAAGATCTCGCTAGCGACTCTGCACTGAGACACATAGGAGACACATCGTTACACAGGTCACTACGGGTCGCCGATCGTTGCTTAGGAAGATCTGACTGTTTGGCATCTCACCAGCGACCACATAGCGATGCAGCAACGATCCCTGCCAGGTCGTATCGTTGTTGGGATTGCTGCTGCGTCGCTGAGTGTGACGGTACCCTTAGACTGACTGTCCTGTAAAATTTTACAGGTTTGGCCAACTTTCATCTAGTCTGTATGGGGGCCATAGGCCGGGATCACACATGCGACAAAGTCATCCGACACTCGCATGTGAAATCCCAGCTCTGGCGCCGGCACTCGGGAGTGGAGTGCGCGGCTGCATGTAGTTCTATGCAGCCGCTCACTCCACTCCCGAGTGCCGGAGCCAGAGCTGGGATTTCACATGCGAGTGTCGGACGACTTCGTCGCATGTGTGATCCCGGCATTAAAGAGGACCTGTCCCTAGGTCAAAAGTGTGAAGATTTTGCTCCTATTTTATTCCCGCTGCTTTCCTGAATAATTATTACTTTTTTTTTTTTAAATCTGACATACGGTTGCGGAGATTTGGGCTAGTTTTTATGGTTTTTGCCAAAGGGGGTCTGGCTCTCACAATTCTCATGGGTGTGTCTTTAGGCTGCATTGTATTATTACACTGTGAGGAACTCCCCTTTAGTATAGACCTTAAAAAGTTGTACAAAATAAAAAGGCCCATATTTATGTAACTGTATGACAGATTTAAAAAAAAATAAAAGGGCAGCAAAAGGAAGCAGCGGGAATTAAATATGAAACTAAAATATGAGCAACAAATGATGACTTTTGAACTGGCAACAGGTCTTCTTTAAGTTGTTCTGAGTAAAATATACTTTTATTGCTAAAATATTTACTTGGTTGATAGGAACGACCAAAGAGTGCCCTGTTTCCCAGTGAGGTGAAGTCTAAAATGAGTGTAGAGGAACAGATCGATCGCATGAAACGCCATCAGAGTGGCTCGATGAAAGAAAAGAGGCGAAGTCTTCAGCTCCCATCTGGACAGCAGACAGACCCCAGTACTCTAAAACCAGCGAGCGCATACCGAGTGGTGAGTCAAGCCTAACTTACCTAGCACTACTAACACAAAACAGATTCATTTTGCACCCCTCTGGGGTGCTTATGTACATCGATCACAACACATCACTCCTTAATGCCAGGTGCGGAGACATCGTAGTATTCATGAGGTGGACATCTCAGATCTTGAAGCTGCTATCCGATCCCAAGAGCCCCAAAGATCATATGAATCTCCTCGAGAAGAAATCGCCCGTCTCCGCAAAATGGAGGTGGACCCTCCAGGCTTTGATGTCGATATCAACAGAGAGGTACCTAAAATTCAATCATTAAATTCAGTCCCGTTTCTTTAACTCACCTATATAATTCCTACCCCTCTTTTCTTTTGTCCATTTTCCTGCCTCAGTCACTATGTTCCCATCACTTACGTTCTTCTTTTTGTCTCACAACTTATATCTCTTTTTCCGGTTAACCTCTACCTGTTTTACCAATATAACTGTTCCCCTCTGTGTTTCAGATCAATACACCAGACAAGGTGCCACTCCCTGAATTTTATATCAGATTTTCACACTTTACCATGCACACATGTGTAACATAAACAGTCCCATACTTGTGTTCCACATATGTTGTATATAAGTCACTATGGTCTCGGTGCATGTCATTGCAAACATGCCACGTCTGCGACACATTGTACATCATGCGTAGGCTGCATCATTTGCACTGTATGTATCACATTATGTATGTCTGTCTCTATGTCTCAGCTCTCCACCCCAGACAAGGTGCTCATTCCAGAGCGTTACATTGATATGGAACCTGTGAGTCCTCTTAGCCCAGAGGAGCTGCAAGAGAAGCAGAGGAAGGTGGAACGGATAAAAACACTTATCGCCAAATCAAGGTTGGACATATTTAGTCAAATCTACCTTTTATATTCATTTACGATTTTCAGCTATGGACATTAGAGATATTTTTTTTTCTGAAATGCTTTTATTTTTGCCTAAAAATCATTTTGGCATTAGGTTTTTTAATGTGTTTTTTTTAACTAAACCACTTCCACTTAAAGTGGTTATACATATATTTATAGTTCATGCACTTCTATATAGTATAATAGCCGCTAATTCAATTGCCGGCTTTTGTGAAATTACAGACCTGACATGAAATTACACATGGTTTACATACAGTTAACCATGTCATTTCATGTAGTTTGATACATGGTTTTCACTAACAATGACATGAGTGTATGTGTGCAAAATTTCATACATGTAGGGGTTAATTAAAGGTGTAAATTCGTTGAAAAAAATGCGTGGGCTCCCGCGCTATTTTCTCAACCAGACAGACAAAGCCAGCGAGTGGGGGCAGATAATAATAGCCTAGGAGGGTGCATTTATTTTGTGCCCCCCCCCCTGGCTACTAACATCTGCCCCCAGCCACCCCAGAAAAGGCAAATCTATAATTAGATGTGTCCTTTCTGGCACTTAGCCCGTCTATTCCCATTGCCCTGTAGCGGTGGCTAATGGGTTAATAATGGGTTAAAGCCACCTTGCTATTGAAAGGTGACTTTAAGCCAGGTTAATAATTGAGAGTTGTCAATTAGACAACTCTCAATTATTAATCCTATTGTATGAAATAAAAATAAAATACACACACTTTAATAAAAAATCATTTTATTGAAATAATCACAGTTTTTGACCATCTTTTATTTTACAGGTAATCCGTGTGAAGCCCTTGTTCTCCTGTAATAAAAATAAAATAATAAAGCAACATTATTCTTACCTATCAGGTGCTCTGTCAGGTCCCACGCTGTAATCCTTCACAAAGGGTTAACTGGCTTACAGCTAGCAGCACAGCTAATGCTGGCAGCTCAGCTGTAAGCCCCCGAATGAATGAGTTCCTCTCCCGGCCGGCCGACAGGAGAGGAAGTGATTAGTGTGGGAAGCTTAATTGATTGCTTCCCAGGCTAATCAGTTCACTTCAGGTCAGCTCCCTCTGATGTCACTGATGCTGTGCGGTGTCCTCGGCTGACCTGAACTAATTAGCCTGGGAAGCAATCAATTAAGCTTCCCAGCTAATCACTTCATCTCCTGTCAGCCGGAGAGGAGCTCATTCGTTCGGGGCTTACAAGCTGAGCTGCTAGCATTAGCTGCGCTGCTTGCTGTAAGCCAGTTAACCCTTTGTGAAGGATTACAGCGTGGGACCTGACAGAGCACCGGATAGGTAAGAATAATGTTGCTTTATTATTTTATTTTATATTACAGGAGAACAAGGGCTTCGCACAGATTACCTGTAAAATAAAAGATGGTCAAAAACTGTGTGATTATTTCATTAAAATGATTTTTTATTAAAGTGTGTGTGTTTTATTTTTATTTCATACAATAGGATTAATAATTGAGAGTTGTCTAATTGACAACTCTCAATTATTAACCTGGCTTAAAGTCACCTTTCAATAGCAAGGTGGCTTTAACCCATTATTAACCCATTAGCCACCACTACAGGGCAATGGGAATAGTCGGGCTAAGTGCCAGAAAGGGCGCATCTAATTATAGTTGTGCCTTTTCTGGGGTGGCTGGGGGCAGATGTTAGTAGCCAGGGGGGGCACAAAATAAATGCACCCTCCCTAGGCTATTATTATCTGCCCCCACTCGCTGACTTTGTCTGTCTGGTTGAGAAAATACAGCGGAGCTCATGCATTTTTTTTCAACGAATTTACACCTTTAATTAACCCCTACATGTATGAAATTTTGCACACATACACTCATGTCATTGTTAGTGAAAACCATATATCAAACTACATGAAATGACATGGTTAAATGTATGTAAACCATGTGTCATTTCATGTCGGGTTCTGTAATTTCACAAAAGCCGGCAATTGAAGTAGCGGCTATTACACTATGTAGAAGTGCATGAACTAT
The DNA here is from genome assembly GCA_033576555.1 of Oophaga sylvatica. Classification (NCBI taxonomy): domain Eukaryota; kingdom Metazoa; phylum Chordata; class Amphibia; order Anura; family Dendrobatidae; genus Oophaga; species Oophaga sylvatica. The sequence continues at coordinate 482,557,930 of JARQOD010000002.1, forward strand.
ATATATATATATGTGTGTCACAATGACGTGTATATATATAAATATATATATATAATATATGTATTCTATGTGTATATATCTATTCTTTCTATTCTTTTTTAAATCTGTCAGTGTGATTTTACAGTATAGCCGGGGATGAATTGCCGGCTTTTCTAAAGGACACCGGTGCGATTTTCTCGCAAGTCACACGTGCGGTCCGTTTGTAATCCGATTTTTCATCGCACCCATAGACTTGCATTGGCGATTGTCGACCCACAATCGGTGACAATCGCAGCATGCTGCGATTGCACTCGCACATATAAAACAGACCTCAAAAAATCTGATGCTGGGAGCTGCTCTATAGATTAACATTGGTACGACTGCAATGAGATATTTCATCGCTTTGCAGTCGTCCGATTTTGTTGCCAGTGTGACCCCGGCCTTATGGTAAAAGATGAGGAATGCTTTACCTAAAATCCAATCAAGTTTCATTGTCCCCTAAACAGAAGACCTAACTAATATAAAACAGATTTTTTGGCCAGAAAAATCTTTATTGTCAACCCTTTGTGGCAAGACGACTCGCTCGGCTCTCCAGGAGGTAGACTCAGGACACACGTTCTCAGGTTTTCCTTCTGCTGGTTTATTATCAGCCATAAACTCATGCAGGTTTCGCAGGAAAAGTAAACATGACCCTTCTGGGTTAAACGGGAAAAACATAAAAAAACAAACAATGACTCAGTCCATAGATGAGTGGGTTCCACCCGCTCTCGGTAGCATAAACTGCACTGCTAAAGTCCTTGTGGTAAACTCTGCAGCTTCCACTATACTGTCTGGAGACTTTCTTCTCCAGACCACACTTCAGAGAAAAAAAAACAGGACTGAGCTTTTATACATTGCTCAGCCACACCCTGAGGGGAGGTAGGGGAATGCCTCCCGCCCTCTTTGGCATTCCCATAAAACCGCACCTCCTTTAACAGTAAACCTACCAGCATATAACATGCTGGCAGATAAATAAAGTAGGTTTTAGTTCACACAGGAGAGCATCCTGTGTGACACATACCTCCCCTCACATATAAATCCAGTGACACTGTCACACCTTGTAAGCCATCTATATGCGCAAGCAGGTCATAGAAAGTTGAATAAAATGATGTTTTATTCTCGAGAAATTCATATTTTTTAATAATATGTAAATTAACTTTTAAGAGCTATGGGCTGGGCATAGATCTCACTGACAATCTGCCTCCAGAGTTTATTTTAAATGAAAGGGGGTGTTACTAGTGTGAGACATGTAATGAATGACAGTTTGCTCTCCTGATTTACATACCTGTCTCACACTGTTAACTCCCTTTTCATTTAAAATAAGTTCTGGAGGCAGATTATATTGTCCTTAAATTATTCTGGACATGGTATTGGAAAAAACTAAAGACTGACCTGAGCGCTTCGTCTTACTTATGCATATCTTAACATACTGTCTTCTCTGTCCATTCCTAAGTTTGCAGAATGTTATTCCTTTAAGTGACTCTGAGATGGAGTTGCCTCCAGATCCCGAATCTCAGCTTCAGGAGCAGGAGAAGCGCATTGAGCTGTCCTGCGCTCTGGCAGCGGAAGCCTCTCGTCGCGGCCGTCTCCTGTCTGGTAAGCAATGCCGCATTTTTCCACAAGAGCAGTAATTCATCAGATTACAGGTATTACAACCATGCTGTAAGGACATGGCTAAAATAATGCTATTAGGGCCGCTCAAACTGTGAAGAGCGTCGTGACAGATATAAAGTCTTCCTTAGAGCTGACATAAATGTCATTCTTTAGATGAATAGTACATTGATAAATCATAGACATGAGTCGCAGTGATACTGAAGTGTGAATAATTATTATAGATTGCTTCAGATGTATCAATGCTGTATGTGAATTTATTAAACCAGCCTCTGTATTCAGTCGCAAGCTTTGTATAGCGGTACAATTTATTAAGACTTTTATATGGACTGAGAAGGTGAGATGGTGACAGTCCAGTGGTTTTCATCTCTTTATCACAAGCCTGGCCTGTAGATGTTCCTGAGTATCCTTCTTCTCCAAAAAAGCTTTCCCTTTTTATAGACGTGGTCTCATTATCTCTCAAGAACTTGGATGACGAGGAGACCTTCTGGTATCAGCTGCAGCAACTTTGGCTGTAATTTTCTTTTCTATAGAACGGCACAAACCCTTGAGTGAAACTGAAAACATTGCTGAAATATTTCTATGATTTGCAGAAAATTATTTTTGCAGATGGGTTTCAATAAGAATGTTGCACCATTCGGCTTTTACAGGCTCATTGTTTCACTGCACATTTAACTTTAATGTGATCTTTGGTCGTAAATCGTCTGAGAGGAGCACACAAAGAGACCGACAGAAGGATTGGGAGAGTTGGTAACGATCTCACTGCCAGATTCTCAGTCAACTCATTCTGCAGCCTGTGATATACACTGTGCAACACAGAGGCTCTGGAAGACATATTTGTGCAAAATATTTCTTTAAACCCAAAGGAAAAAAAATTTTTTAGCCCCAGATAAGTAGAGAAATAAATTGTCCCCAACCCCTTAAGGTATTGTCAGAATACAAAAGTATTTGATCTCTGTTCCAATGATTCATACTTTATTTGTAGAGTGACTGCCGGAGACCTTAGTCACTACAGTCGTAGATGTGCCTGGAATCTTCTGATTTTCTATGAAAGAAGTGATGACTTATAATAATATTACTCATTACCATTTGATAACATTAAAGCAGCTGATTCTTCCCATACAAATAATACTCGGTAGTTGTCATATAATATTCTTGTCTAATCAAGTGTCTTGTTGGATCACATTATGCTTCTGCTTCAAGATGATCGGACCCTTTGTGATATTTATGTAACCATTTTCTATAACATGACATGCAGAGAAAATTTCAGTTTTAATTGTAGGAAATAGATGCTTGGGAAGTGTCACTTGGTTACGTCCCGGCAATCAGACGTACCTTATTATCGTCACTGTCTGTAGTTCTGACATCTTATTCTTGTAGGTTTTCTATGAAGAGAGCATAAGGTGTCAATTCTCGTTTCTCCTTTTTCCTAGCCTAGAGACAAATACATGCATTAACCCCTCCATGCTCGCTGCATCATCTCATTCTCATTTTCTGTTTCCAGCTATGTGTGCCACCCCGAGCCCCCCTACGTCTCCCACGTCCCCAGCTCCTCAGACCCTTCCCTCCTCTCCTGAGCGCTCGGCTCTAGGGGGCGGCAGCACCAGCAGTGACAGCGCGGGGGAATACGGGCCGAACATCATGTGTGTCTGAGCCACAGTGTAAGAAGCTACTTCCCCTTCATATATGTCTGTGACAGCTATAAAAAAAAAACATGGCTGAAAGCGTTTTGAAAAGAGAATATAAAGCACAGTTTATAGTTTTGGAGATCAGCAAACAGGTCGGCAGCGTATGCGGGACTGTTTCACTGTTTTATGGTAGATGATCACACTAGTGCACATTTTACTATTTGAAATCCATTGAGGTTAGTACAAGATATTAAGGACCACATTTTCCGATACCAAAAGTGAAATGGACTGTGGTTCTGGCAAATGGTCATGTGTCAGTGATGACCTGTATTCTACATAGATCAGATGTATCATGAGTGCAGTAAAGAGCTGTTACGTAAGTACTGATATGAGCAATTATAGTCTGCTTATAGCAGGGAAGTATATAGCATATTAGCATTATTGTAAGAGACTGGCACACTAGAGTGCTGTAAGATTCTCAAGGGGGCTGAGCGTCTCATACAACGTATGGACCCAAAGAGTCTGCAGAAGACAACTCCATATTTAGTTAGCTTTGGAGCCAATAACTTGCCATTGAGATCTATAATTAATGACTTAGAGGATTTTTAATATTTAAGGACAATCTATAGAGTAGGTCATCAATATAAGATCATGGGGGTTCAACTACAGAAACTACCTTGATTAGGTAAGCTGCACAGCTCTGTGCAATGTATGGAGCTGTATCACTTAAGGTGCAGCTTCTTCAAAAAGCTGATTGATGAAGATGGAGAAAAATGGAGTCAGACCCCCACCTATTTTATATACATTGACTATATTCTCACTGCCCTGGTCCAGGGTCCATATTGTATTTCACTTCTGCGCCCACATCCTCAGCCAGGCAACCTGTGCACCTCTTGCTCTCACTAGGTCCTGCTACATCATGAAGTTACGTGAGGTCTTGTCAGTAGACTCCACTCGAGGTCATGGCATTCTCATTCCGGCATCCTGGGTGCCTCTTACGCGTGCTAGTTCTTGCAACATCATACAGCATGTCATGACATTTAGGGACATAGTAAGAGCTCATATTATATTACGTACTTGCATCGTGATATTGCGAATTATACACGACAGGTTCCCGGATGCCGGGTGCAGAAGTGAAGACTGCCCTGGTAATGCTGACATGGAGATCTAAATAGAAGCTGGACCAGGGCAGCTCAAAGCTTTTTGCTCAACTCTATACATGACTGATCCTAGGGATGGGCCGTCATTATCGCAGTTGTGTAAAACTCCTTTACATCTTAACTGGTTGATCTGTCCTGTATGTGCTACTTATTCGAAGAAACTACGGCAGAACTCTGATTGCTGAGAACTACACAACAATTTAGGGCATTTTACTAATAGAGACCCACTGGGTTTAATTTTTATAAATCATAGGTTTTGTTGCAATCCACATAGTAAACTAAACCACAGTATAATATTGATACACTATGAATAGGTCATGAAGAAATGAATATTTCCCAATGCCGCAATAGATTTCTTATAAGATGACCGTTCCATTTTTCTCTCCTTCCTCTCCTTCTCTCCTTACTATTTACTCTCTTCTTTCCTCCTCTCTCACAAATTCAGTAACTCTTTTCTTCATGGTTTTCACACAGCTCAGGCAGCCACAGCTGCAAGGTCGCACAGAGCCTAGTTGTAATGTAGGCTTACCTTCCACCACTCCCACGTGATGCCAGAAGACTTCACCAGTTCTCAACGCTCAATGGAACCACAGCGGCAGTGAAGAGAAGACCACGGAATGGGAGATGCATTGCAGCATTAATGCAAAAGCAGTTTTTACCAATTTGGTAAATGGATAATATAACTATTGCAGAATATTCTGATATATTTAAGGACATGTCCAAGAATCTGCAAGAGAATCACCAGAATCTGCTAGGAGAATTTAGCATTGTCATGGTGGTCACCATAGCTCCATAGGAAGTCACTTATGAAGGACTATAGCACCAAAATCATCTATGAAATGACTGATTTTTATTATTCAATTGACTTAATATATTATCTAATGTTCGTTTTTGGCAATGAACGCCTGCAGCATCCCTCCACGCTTAAGCTGCGTTTTCTTTTTAAAGCAATAACCACGTCTAAATAACATTCCCTTAAGCCCTTCAGCTATATTCTATGTATATATATATATATATATATATATTGTGCCAGGGTAATGCCTACCTGCCACAGTCCTTTTGCAAAATGTACAAAACATATCGTTCTCTATATATAGCTATATAAATATATATATATATTTTACTTTATGATAAAGAATATTTATTGTATGTATATAATTATGGGACATATTGCTCGTATAGGTTAGGAACGTTACAGACTAATGGGCCCTATGTTATTTCAGCAGGCGCTGACTCCGATACCACTGCATCCTAATTCATTGCCTGATGAAGTCTGTGGACCATATATATATATATATATATATTTTTTTTTTTTAATTTTTAGCTAATGTCTAAAAAATTTAGCTTTATGGAATTGAAATTAGAAAATGAACTGTAAAACGTGAGCAGAACCGAATCTCGGGCACTTGGGCTAGAAAAAAATCAACTTTATATGCTTTTGCAAAATATCCTTCTGATCTTTTCATATAAATCTTACATTTGTACAGTGTCAACCTAGAGACTGTTGATCTAATGGGATCTGGGTAGATGGTTCCTATGATGGTGCTCCGCTGCGGGGCCGGACGCTTGTCGATTCGTATAGTACAGCACTCTTTTTGTATGTTCACCCAACATTGGAAGATTTATCGGTCTGTGTATTCCTACTAAACCCCATTACTCGGGGCCCTTTTCAATGTAAACCTCATAAATAAATACATTGATACATTGTTTCCAATATGTAACTGATACCAAGTGGTCATCTGGTCAACCCCCTGATTGTATTGTGTATTCTTACGGGTGATGTTAAAAAAAAATGTTCTGAGCAGAAAAGTGGAAGAGGGAACTTGAATGTGTGGTAGAGTTTTGTAAATACAGACGGGTCTTGTATATGCAGGTTTTAGTCTTGTGTTTTTTGTCATAAACGTTTTGTAAATATACCCGAAGGTGAATTGTGGCCTAAAAGGGAAATATTGTTAACAGGATTTTTAATTGAAAATTTCAGCTGTGGCCTTCAAAAATGATAGTCTTATGTGCATGAGAAAATGTGTGTGAGATTTAGAGGCTGCTTATGACATGTATGAAAGAAAGATTCCAGTCTTTACCTAATTTTACATTGGGGCTCCACCAATAGGACACTTGTGTTTGTCACAGTTGTTTAATAAAAATCTATTAATCTTATTTTCTCATTTTTTCAGGGATTACCCTGCAGCAAAACTGCACATGTTTTTATGTTCACTTTCTGGTCAAAATTTTTTACAGATGAAATATGTTAAAAAATGTGTTTTTGCCTGTACAAAATGTGCAGGTAACCACAATATCACACCCTGAGAGTATTAAATAAATCATGGCGGTTTTAATTATGCTGGTATCACAAGTCCCAAACTTGACAGTTTGTGTTGACCGCAAATTGTGGATTGGCTAGGGGTCTTTTGACCTAAACTCAACATCCTTATATATGCTTATGAGGCTGTTAAAGGGAATCTGGCACCAGGTGTTTGCTATGTAATCTAACAGCACCATAATATAGGGGAGGAGACCCCGATTCCAGGGATGTGTCACATACTGGGCTGTGTTTTGCCGTTTCAGTACTTATATTAATATTTTATCAGGAGAAGATTATCACTACAAGACAACTGGCCTCGTGCCTTCTGGTCCAGCCATACCCCCAGCACTGATTAGCAGCTTTCTGGCAATATACAGTGTACACAGAAAGCTGCCAATCAGGGTTCTGGCGGGTTTACAACATTCTAAACTTTGCTAAAACTACAACATAGAAAGCTCTATCATATCTGATGCACCCAATATGCTAAGTGCTGGAATAAGTGTCTCTGTCCCTACCTCATGCTGCTGTTAGATCACATAGCAAAAACCTGCTGACATAAGTTTGGGTTAGAAGACCCATGTCTTATCACAGACCATAACATTCACACTTGTGAAACCAGCACTGGACAGGGCGTAGCAGGTAAGATAATTGCCTGCGCCTTCCTGCTGCTGTGTAGAGCGTGTGCCACATGCTGCGACAATGTAGAAGATACACTGTAACAGTGAATAGAGATTTTACAATGCACACTTGGATAACATATGCAAGCATTACATCGTAAAATTTTTTTTTTTACTGGAATCTTCCTTTATATAAAATAGCCCCATACTGGTGTGGTAACAATATACAAAACCTCAGATGTCTACCCTTAAACTGGTCAAATGTGTTAAAAACTTAATACAAAATATAAAGAATTGGTGGTAGAATATAACAATGCAGAGAGAGACATTTTGTGTGATGGAAGACAGAAGAAAGTGGCCCAAGTATTAGGCACTATAAGAACTAATGAACTCACTAAAAGCCATGGCATTCAGTGTATATTGGAATTTTAGGGCTCTTTACATTGCCACAATATGGCTGCCTTCTGCTTACATGGCGTTGTCCAGGTTTAGGAAAAATGTCGTCTTTCATCTGAAAACAGTGCCACACCTGTCCACAGGTTGTGTATGGTATTGCATTACATCCCAATTCAGTTCAGTGGAGCTGAGCTTCAATATCACACATAACCCATGGTCAGATGCGTGCTGTTTCTAGCAGAAAGCATTCATAGCTTTGCAATTCTGGATGACCCTTTTAATCACACTACTAACAAAACATCTCCCTTTTGTAAATTACTGTTCCTCGTGGTCATCCATAGTAGTATGTCATGCAATAATGGATGCAAGTAGATAGTGATATACACAAGAAAAAGGAACTCGGTATGTGGAAGTTGGGTAATTAGAGGGTTTGTGTAGAATAAAGACAATAAAGCCATTTATGCACATGAATATACTACCGTATGTAATATCTTGAACCACTGACCCGGTAATGTGGAGAATCATGTATTCTTGTGACTTTGGTGGTAATGATAACTACGGGAGCAGATTGGGTGACTCAGTATTCATGGATTTTATTTTTGCACTCTATTTTCCATGTCATAATCTGCTTTTAGGTTTGTCTATATTACTGACTTTACTAGTACTAGAAAATAAAACAAGAAATCTGCAATGTATATTGTGTATGGTATTTGTTGGTACAAAACTGGTAGCACTATTCTGCACCTTTATCCAGCATTTGCCTCTGAAATAATAACAATAATAAAATGAAAATACCAGCAAAATCATTGAGTCTGTGTTTTGTATGAAGTGCTTTAAAGATGACTTTCACCAAATTTTTCATGATGAACTGGACACGCAATGCAATCGCTTTTACAGAGCAGAATAAAACATTTGTTGTTTTTATTTTTAATTATTTTAATTTCGCCTTTCTGTTGCACAGATATTAGAAATCAAAGTCTTTGGCACCTAATGAGTTATTTTGTTTTAAGTGTGGTTGTTATCACACAGCTTTCACTGGGGGCGTGTACTTCTTCTCCCTGTATAATGCTGACCAATCATTAGCAGGTACTACAGCAGGAAAAGAACACACCCCACAGCATATCTTAAGTTGTGTGTGAGATGTAATAATACAGCTCTGAGGAATGTCAGTGCAGCAATTTTTTTAATGGTGATAAGACCATGTGGATTACCACTTCTATTTAGCTGCTTTTTAAGCAACTTGAATACGTTAGGGCGTGATTAAGAGACGAGTTTGCATTTGTACAGGTATCCAAAGAAGGTTGTGATTGAGTGGCCCAACAACATATAGAGAATCACTGGTAGTAAGATTACTTCAAAGAGCCATACCTATGTGGCTTGTGGAAGTTACAGATGAAATGGCACCTTAATACTTTGAAGACACAGTTCACCAAGCCACAATACAATGAATTATACCAATATCTTGCAATGCCATTTTCCAAATGTTCAATAATGTAATTATTTTTGACATTCCATCTTATAAATATATTTATAATGTATAGAGATTCTGTTCTAATATGTTCTCATGAGATATAGTGCAGTGCACAGACATTGACAATTGAGTTGTCAGAATAGTAGCCACATCCGAGAAGCAGACAGATTTTTAAACCATAGCCAAAAACTGATTCCAGGTGAAGCATTGATGAAAGCTTGTTAAAAGTTGAGTGAATAAACTGTGATCCATTTATGGATTTTATTTAATCCTTCTTGGACAGGGCTGTACACTGTACATAAATACCTAGCAGTCTGTTTCTAGTTATCGGTTATAAGTGTTACTCTGGTTCATGTCTTTTATGCTGCTCTAATTTAGCTCCGTTGTTTATTCCCATCCTTATTCCCTGATCCCGACTTTCTTGGTACATACCCGCATTCTGAGTCTCCTATGCCAACCTACTTCACCGGCCAGCAATCATTTTGTGTACACAATACAGGTAGACCTGTGTAAGTTCAGATTCCTTTACAGGAGTAAAGGTACTGCCACACTAAGCGATCTCGTTAGCGATCACGATAACGACGCAAGCTAACGAGATCGTTGGTGTGATCCCTTTTAGGTCGCTAGTAGCTGCCAAACAGGAGATCTCATAAACGACACATCAGCGGTCAACGATCTCTTTAACGACTTTGGCGGTCGTTAGGATCTGTCATTAGCATGTACTGAGCGCAACCTTTTCCACGCCCCTCAGCGCACATATATGTTATATATGTGCAATAATTTATGTTTTGACCGCGTCATGAAAGACGGCGTATAGCGCTCCCTTTCATTGTTCTCGAGCGCTTCTCATTCGTAGGAATTTCCAGCATCGCTCCTGCTCTCTGCGTCCTGCTAGCCTGCTTTGCAGCTATTGCGATCCTCTCTTTGACGCAAAAGAAAACCTAGTCCCACCTGCCTGCTTCTACAGCTATTGCGATCCACTCCGTGACGCTAAAAAAAACCTAGTCCCGCCTGCGCCGCTGTCATATGCGTCACAAACGAGGTCACTTGTCGTTCGCAAAAGGTGCCAAACACAGCGATATAGGCTCACCAGCGGGACGCCAACGATCAAAAAACGGTCCAGAACGCTAGTAGTGAACGATCAGCGACATCACAGCAGGGGCCACATCGCTGCTACATGCCACACACAACGATGTCACTAACGAGATCGCTAAATAGTGACGTTTTAGCGATGTCGTTAGCGATCTCGCTTAGTGTGGCATACCCTTTAAGGTAAAATCCTGGGATCTTCTGGAATTTGCTAAATGGCACGGTTTGCGCAAACTCTGTCCAATGAGGCTCTTTTTAAGTGCTGTAAGCCTTCCCTTGGCTGTTTCTTTACAGATTTATACTGTTATGAATGTTTTTCTGGTTCTGAACAGTTTAACTTATTTTTATCTCATCTGTTTTGATTTAGTATAGATGGTTAGGCGAGCTGTTATTTCTATAGCTTCAATGATGGTTTGAAGTCTTGGTCATAAAAACATAGAAGCTTGTGCTTCTGTAAACTGCTTAGATGTAAGGTGTAAAGGTATAAAGTAACTATAGCAATCTACTGTGCTTCCTGTGAAAATATTTTGCCTCGTCTTACACCCTTCTGCAGTCAGGCAAATCAAGAAGTTCAAGAAAAATGTGTAAGTGGATCAGAACTTGCGTTTCCTTGTACGCCAGACATGGCCTCAAGCTCGATGATAACACAGTGATGGACATAATGGTTCCAGTTTTTCATATGAAGGTACAAGCATCAGTGACACAAATCTTGGTTTTACATTTTAATACTGAAGCACTGAGCTTGGTGGTTAAACAATAACAGGAACTGTCCGTTAGCATATCCATGAAACTAAAATACTGTGGCTTGGCGTTTGCACTACTACACAGTGGTGCAGGGCTTGGCTGTAATGATAACTTAATTGCACGACTTCTTTAAGACAAACATCATCATCAAGCATGGTGTAACTGCTTTGGTCCAGGGCTTTTATTGCAGAGTACCTTACAGGAGGTTATACCCGAAATAATCTACAGCTATTCTCTCACAGGAACAGTCCTTAGGTCCTGATTCACCTTTGCTTTTGTTCCGGTTTCTTGTCTAGTTTTGTGCATTTTGCCTCATTTTTTGTTAACACTAAATTCATTATTCCATGTGCGCTTTCTTTGTTGGCAGAGTCTAGCAGTTACAGATATTTCAGTATGATTTATCAATTGCGACTTTTTAAAAAATAGCAAAATTAGACGCCATTTCACTCCAGTTCTCACTAGTATCTTTTTGTGTACGCCGGCATTTTGTCTTAATTTTTTTAACTTTGAGGTTAAAGTGCAACTTTTGGCACTAAAAGTCACAAAAACAGTTCAAGACAGGAAGAAAGCCATTTTTGACTTTGCGCCAGATGCATTATTAACGTGCGCCATTTTGATGAATATGGTGCCAAAAATGGAAACATACCACAAAACAAAAATGTAAAGTGACTTAAAAAAATACATATAATAAATCTGAGTGGTATGGCTCTGGTGACTAGGTCACAGTTTCTTCACTGTTACAAAGTTTATCAGGCCACATTCCTTCATACTTCATGAATGAATAAGCTCGCTCACACTGCTATTATAGGTTGGTGCTCGGAAAAATGTCAATATCATCAATACTAAAAAGGTACTTCGGCTGAACCTGAAAAGCCGGATTACTTACCGGTAATGCTCTTTTAATGAATCCACGACAGCACCCACTTGGAGAGAGGGATCCGCCCATAGGAACAGGAAACCTACAGAGATAAAAGAGGGCGGTCCGTCTCTCCTCAGTTGGATTTCAGAGTACCCGGAGGACCGCCAATATTAGGCAATTATATTTCTCCGTCGCCTCATTGGGGGACACAGGACCATGGGTGTTATGCTGCTGCCACTAGGAGGACACTAAGCAATACACAAAAAAGGTTAACTCCCCCTCCTGCAGTATACAACCTCTGCTGGCTCAATCCTGAACCAGTTCTTGCTTAGTGTCTGTAGGAGGCACTAGGGTCTGGATCCCAATTTTTTTCTACTTTTATTTTTCCTCTTTTTTCGTGGAATGGAAGGGCGATGGGATCTTCTAAAAAAGTCCCGCTCTCCCAAAATCATCAACAGGCGGGAACACGGAGTGTCGCCTCCCCGTACCCCCTACTGCAACGCTACCTCGCCTGAGCCTTTTTCGAGTCGACGGATCCCTTTAATGGGTCCGTTCTCCCCACATCTTCAACGGACGGGAAAACGGGGTGTCGCCCCCATGTACTCCCTTCCGGAGCTAGGCCTTCAGATGGTCAAGAGTCTCCCTCTGCACCACTACTGCCATGGAAAGCGCCTGGTGCTGGGAAATTAACCCTTTCCGCCTCCCTATCAAAGGGACGGCGGATTGAGAAGACATGACCGCATATGCCGCCCCCGACACAGTGAGCACAACTCCGGGGTCTTGGCGGATTTCAGGGCCCCCACTGGGAATTTGGCGCCTGGTGTCGCAGTGATCTCCACTGTCTCAGCCTCTTCCAGCAGCCGCTGCCCCATAGCAGCCGCTGCTGAGGCCCCCCATAGCTGCCGCGGCCTTTCACAGCAGCTGCTGCCGCGGCCTTCCACCAGCTGCAGCAGCCTCCCACCAGCTGCCGCGGCCTTGTATAGTAGCCACCAGCCGCCACAGCCTTGTATAGTAGCACCAGCCGCGGGCCCCTTACCGCCGCCGCGGCCTGCTCAGACCGCCGCCACGGCCTTCTCATGGCAGCCGCCGCGGCTTCATAGGAGCCGCCGCTGCGGCCTTCTCATCGTAGCCGCCTCGGCCTACTCATAGGAGCAGCGCCGCAGCCTTCACTGGGGGGACAAATCTCAGAGCCGCTGCTGTGGACTCACCTGCTGCACCGCTGTGGCTCCCATTCTCACCGCTGCGGCCGTCCACCCTTTCTCAGGGCTGCGGCCCCTTCGCCTGCCGCAGCTGCTCCTCTGCTCTAGTCCCCCTGGCTTTTGGCCAGGGTAGGCCTCAGATCCGCCCTCCCGGGTAGCTCCGCCCACTTTTTTGGCGCTTCCCCCTGTTCAGGCAGCGCTGTGCCTGCTTCCCGGCCCCCCCTGTATGTCCCCGCCCACCTTTCTGGCGCTTCTCGTCAGAAAAGAGAAGCGCCAAACCAGTCTTGGCTGCCATTTCTCTCAACGCTGCAGCATTTCCTCATTCTGGGACTCCAGCGTCTGACTGACCTCAAGTTTTTTATCACAGTCAGACAACGCCACATTCATCTTTCCTCGTCTGGTGGACACGGACACAGGACCCTGGGTAAGCTTACACAGCGCTTAACCCCTTCCCTGCAACAGTCTCCAGGCTCCCTTATATTGCAAAATGTCACAATCAAAGAGCTCTACAAGGGCTGACAAAACACACACAGTCGTGTATGCCTCATGTGCCTCATGCAATACCTCGCTTCCGCGAAAGCATGGTTCTGCATTCTGTGTGGCCTTCCCCCCTTCATGCGCCCAGGAGCCCCCTGCTTATACCGCCCAGGAGCTCCCTGCTAATTTCGACCCCGGTGGGCCCATTCCTCCCGAGTGGGCCACGTCCCTGGCACAGTCCATGGATTCCCTGACTAAGGCCTTAGAATCTTTCCATGGTTCCTCCTCAAGCCAGGGCATCCCTTTACCAGCGGAGGGTCCTTGAGCTTCTAGAGAGTCTTCCTCAGACGGGCCGGTCCGCGGCAGCAGTGAGGCGGTCTGCTAGGAAACGTCCCCATGATTTGTCTCCTAAGCCCTCTAGTGGCTCGGCATCCACAATCTCAGATTCCTGCTCCCCCTCTCCAGGGGTTGATAGTGAACACGACTCTGAATACGAGTCAGATGTGGCCGTAAACCCGGACTTGCTAGAGTACCAGGAGTCCTTAGATTCTCTCATCGAGGCAGTCAATAAGACCCTGAGAGTAGACGAAGAACCCGGGACTAATCCAGATCGCACTGTGTCTTTTAAGAGGACCAAACGCCCTCACACGTTTTTTGCTAACCACCCTGAGTTTACAGACATTGTCCAGAGACATAGAAGTCGCCCAGACAAACGTTTCTCAGGGCTGTAGCCGCTGGAAGCTTGGTACCCCTTCCTGGCAGCTTTGTCAAAGGAATGGACCGAGTCTCCGGCAGTGGATCCGCCCATATCCCGGCTTGCTTCCAAGATCCTGCTGTCTCTTTCGGATGGCTCATCAATCAAAAACCCCACTGATCGACAGATTGACAATCTAGCTCGATCTGTCTTCGAAGCTGCCGAGGCAGCTCTCTTTCCTTCCTTTGCCGCCACCTGGGTGGCCAGGGCCATGGTAGCTTGGGCAGAGGCCCTAGTTAAGACTGGGCGCGACAATTCTCTTCCTCCCGAGGCGGTTAATCTTGCCTACCAGATTGCTTGTGCGGGGACTATGTCGTGCATGCCTCCCTAGATGCGGCTAACTGCCGCGCTTGCAGCCGCGAACGCCGTTACCATTAGGAGAGCTCTATGGCTCCGAGAGTGGCGGACAGATTCTGCTTCAAAAAAGTCTTTAACTTCCCTGCCGTATCAAAGCGGGCGTCTCTTCGGAGAAAAACTCTGGGGGAAAAGCAAATTCCTCCCTCAGCGTAGACTTAGCCGGCCTTTTTGGACCAGGCATCAAGTTCGCTTCCGGCCATTTCGCAGCTCTTCAAACTGGTCTTCCGCAACCACCTCTTCCCGCGTGGCCCGCCCTCCGCACAGGGACAGGGGCTCTCAACCCTCGTTCAAGCCCTCTCAGTCCTGGAGAAACAGATCCTCCCGGCCCAGACCCAAGGGTTCCTCTTCTCGCAAGTTGTCCTCTCAATGACTTCTTGCCGTGTCCGGAGGACACAAACAGGGTAGGCGGCCGCCTACTCTTGTTTCGTGAGGTCTGGTTGTCGGTCGTTCACGACCAGTGGGTCCGAGATCTCGTAGCCTCCGGCTACTAGATCGGATTCTTGTCCCCTCCGCCAAGGCGTTTCTTCCAGTCTCGTCTCCCAAAGACAAAGGCCCTCGCAGTTCCCTTTCATCAGGCCTTAGACGCTCTCTGCAACAGCGATGTCATCGTCCCGGTTCCTCACGCGGAAAGGTTCAAGGGGTTTTACTCAAACCTATTCGTTGTCCCAAAAAAGGACGGAACCATGCGCCCCATACTGGACCTAAAACTGTTGAACAAATTTGTCAGGGTGCGCCATTTCAGAATGGAATCTCTCCATTCTGTTATCGCTTTGTTGGAAAAAGGGGAATACCTTGCATCTGTCGACATCAAGGACGCATATCTCCACATTCCAATTTTCGAGGGTCATGAAAGGTTTTCTACGCTTTGCGATCGGAGACGAACACTTCCAATTCACCGCTCTGCCCTTCGGTCTCGTCACCGCCCCCAGAGTGTTCACAAAGGTCATGGTGGCCGTCATGTCCATCTTACACTCTCGGGGCGTGGTGATCCTTCCCTACCTGGACGACCTGCTCATCAAGGGTCCATCTTTTCGGGCCTGTGCAGAAAGTGTCGACGTCACTGTGGATACTCTCTCCCGCCTAGGTTGGCTAGTGAACCTGGACAAATCCTCCCCCGTTCCTTCTCAGAAAATTCCCTTTCTGGGAATGATTCTGGACACTTCCCGAGGGTTGGTGAGTCTCCCTCCAGAGAAGATCTCCTCTCTAATGCAGGGAGCCTAATTGTTATCACTAGGCCGTTCTCCCTATGGTTTGGCATGCAGGTCTTGGGGAAGATGGTAGCTTCCATCGAGGCAGTGCCGTTCGCTCAATTTCATCTCCGGCCCCTGCGACAGGAATTGATTTCAGTCTTGGACAGAAACCCAGACCCCATAATGGTGGACGATGTCGTCATTGAATCAGGGAAGGTCCTTTCTCCCCGTACATTGGTTGGTGGTGACCACCGATGCCAGCCTCCTCGGATGGGGTGCAGTTTTTCGTCACCACACCGCTCAAGGTCTCTGGTCTCCTCAAGAAGCCTGTCTTCCGATCAATATCCTAGAGATCAGAGCAATCAGGCTAGCCCTTCTTCATTTCCATCATCTACTGGCCAGTCGTCCCATCCGGATCCAGTTAGACAATCGCCAAGGTGGCACGCGAAGCAGAAGTGCGATGCTCGAAGTGACCCACATTCTGAGATGGGCTGAGTCAAACCGCTCGCTCATCTCCGCGGTTCACATTCCGGGAGTGGACAATTGGGTGGCGGATTTTCTCAGCCGCCAGGGCTTAGCTTTGGGGGAATGATCCCTTCACCCGGATGTGTTTCATCAGATTTGCCAGCGTTGGGGCACTCCGGATGTGGACCTCATGGCATTCAGGCTGAATGCCAAGGTTTCGGCATTCATAGGCCGATTCCGAGACACGCTAGCCATCGGCTCGGATGCTCTACTCCTTCCTTGGAGCCAATTTCGCCTTCCTTACATGTGTCTCCCGCCCCTTCCGTTAATTCCCAGGGTCATTCGAAAGATCAAGGTGGAAGGCATTCCTCTAATTCTCGTCGCTCTAGGCTGTCCGCGCCGGCCATGGTATGCGGAACTAATCCATCTAGTCGCAGACATTCCCTGGAGGTTACCGGATCTTCCGGACTTTCTCTCTCAGGGTCCCATTTACAATCAGAACTCGAGAGCGCTGAATTTAACGGTGTGGCCATTGAATCCTGGATTCTAGCCCAGGCCGGTTTCTCACAAAGGGTTGCGACTACCATGATCAACGCCAGGAAGCCTATTTCCATGCGCATTTACCATCGTGTTTGGAAAACCTTTTTCTCCTGGTGCAAGGACAAAGATCGTTCCCTGTTGGTGTTTTCCACTCCTTCCATCCTGGAGTTTCTAAGCAGGGCTGGATTCAGGATTAGCGCTGTCTTCCCTCAAGGGACAAATTTCTGCTTTATCCGTGCTTTTCCAGCGAAGGATAGCGTCTAAGCCCCAGGTTAAGATGTTTATTCAGGGAGTGTCGCACCTTATTCCTCCCTACAAGAAGCCTTTGGAAGCTTGGGACCTTAACCCCTTAATGTCCAATGACGTGCACAGTCCGTCATGGCAAGGTGTCAGTTTTGGCACCTTGACGGACTGTGCACGTCATGCCTTCAAACTATCACTGCGTGTAAACACACAGTGGTAGTTTCAGTGCCGACAGCTGTCACAGACAGCTGACAGGCACAGCAAGCGGTGCAGGGACCTTTGCAGTCGGTCCCCGCACCTACAGCGCTGTGATTGACAACCGCAAAAAAAGGAGTTCCATACAAATAAAATAATATATAAAATATATGCTTTATTGTATACAATCAAAAATAAGTTAAAAGACCAATAACAAAGAATTCATAAAATATAACCCTATCAATTATGGGTTTTTATATGGACCCAGGGCATATGGATATGCTGAATCTAAACAACTATAATCTCCTTATGTAACTCAAAACCATATATATAATCCCAACGTGATGCAAAAGTTGCAAAAAATTGCAACAAATTATAAAAGTGGACACAATAAATTATATATATGAATGTCACGTGCAACAGCAATAAACATATATGTGTATAACCAGTGCCAGTAACCTATAAACACGTGATTGGTTCAGAAAAAAAAATCGCTTAGAAAATCAAGTTAAAATAAAAATGCCACAGTGCTTACCCATAAATGTGTAATACAGCGCCCAAGTGCCGAGGGTCCACGCGTCAATGTGACTGACCAAACACAGCACCGATCAAGCAGAAGAGGCTGAAATTTCAGCCTCTTCTGCCCGATCAGTGCAGGAGCTCAGCGCTGCAGTGGCCGAGCTTCCTGCACTGACAGCCGGGAGTGGCGCCCCCGCCGCCCCTGGCTGTTAACCCCCTGACTGCTGCGATCGAGCGCGATCACAGTGCTCAGGGGAGAGGCAGAGGGTTGGGAGCTCCCTCTGCCTCAGATCGGCGCCCCACAATGTATTTGCAGGGACCGATCTCTGCCTTGATGACCCGGGGGTTGTCATGACAACCTCCGGTCATCTAGCTACGGAAAGCCGCTGTGACCATGGTCACAGCAGCTTTCGGTACAATGCATTGCAATGCTGGAGCATTGCAATGCATTGTACCTGCAATCAAAAGTAAAAAAGTGAAAGTCCCATAAAGGGACAAGGTAAAAAAAAGCATTTTTTTTTTAAAAATTGTAAAAAATAATTTTAAAAAATTCCCCTAAAAAATACACATTTTTATGTAATAAAAAAAAACGAAAAACAAAAAAATACACATGTTTGGTATCGCCGCGTCCGTAAAAATCCCATCTATAAAAGCGTAACCCTAGTTAACCCCTTCAGTGAAAGCCGTAAAAAAAAACACACAAAAAGTAGTAAATTATACTTTTTTCCAAGCGGTATCATCATAGCGCTTGGAAAAAGTGCAATAACACGCGATCAAAAAGTCGGATATAAATAATCATGGTACCCGCTGAAAACGTCATCTTGTCCCGCAAAAAACAAGCCGCTATACAGCATCATCAGCGAAAAAATAAAAAAGTTATAGCTCGCGGAAAAAACTGATGCAAAAATAATTATATTTCTATAAAAAAATATATAAATGAGGTATCGCTGTAATCGTAGTGACCCGAAGAATAAAGCTGCTTTATCAATTTTACCACATGCAGAACGGAGGAAAAAAAAATTCCTGAATTGCTGGTTTTTGTTCATTCTGCTTCCACAAAAATCGGAATAGGAAGCAATCAAAAAACATTATGTGCCCGAATATGGTACCAATAAAAACGTCAGCTCGTCCTGCAAAAAATAAGCCCACAGATAACTCTGTCGGACGAAATATGGAAAAATTATAGCTCTCAAAATACGGCGATGCAAAAATTTCTTACAAAAAATTCTTCCAAAAAAAAGCATCTTTTAGTGTGTGACAGAAGCTAAACATGAAAAAAGGGTATAAATCTGGTATCGCTGTAATCGCAACGACCCGAGGAATAAAGTCGCCTAATCACTAATACCGCACGAGGAACGGTGTAAAAAATAAAACCAATTCTTCACCTTTTGTGGATTTGTTCATTCTGCCTCCCAAAGATCGCAGTAAGGCGATCACAGTGGTTCCCCCCCACATATGGGATATCAGTGTATTCAGGACAAATTGCACATCAACTTTTGGGTCCTATTTCTCCTGTTACCCTTATAAAAATAAAAATATTGGGGCAAAAAGGTAATTTTTGTGGAAAAAAATATGATTTTTTTATTTTCACAGGCTCTACTTTATAAACTTCTGTGAAGCCCTTGGGGGTTCAAAGTGCTGACCACACATCTAGATAAGTTCCTTGGGGGGTCTAGTTTGCAAAATGGGGTCACCTGTGGGGGGTTTCTACTGTTTAGGCACATCAGGGACTCTCCAAGCGTGACATGACACCCGCAGACCATTCCATCAAAGTCTGTATTCAAAAAAGGTGCTCCTTCCCTTCCGAGCTCTGCCATGCGTCAAAATAGTGTTTTCCCCCCCACATATGGGGTATCAGCGTACTAAGGACAAATTGCACAATAGCTTTTGGGGTCCTATTTCTCCTGTTACCCTTATAAAAATAAAAATTGGGGGCAAAAAATTATTTATGTGGAAAAAAATATGATTTTTTTATTTTCACGGCTCTACGTTATAAACTTCTGTGAAGCACTTGGGGGGTTCAAAGTGCTCACCACACATCTAGATAAGTTCCTTGGGGGTCTAGTTTCCAAAATGGGGTCACTTGTGGGGGGTTTCTACTGTTTAGGCACATCAGGGGCTCTCCAAACGTGACATGACACCCGCAGAGCATTCCATCAAAGTCTGCATTTGAAAACGGCGCTCCTTCCCTTCCGAGCTCTGCCATGCGTCAAAATAGTGGTTTACCCCCACATATGGGTTATCAGCGTACTCAGGACAAATTGCACAATAACTTTTGGGTCCTGTTACCCTTTGGAAAATAAAAATTGGGGGTGGAAAGATCATTTTTGTGGAAAAGATATGATTTTTTAATTTTACGGCTCTACCTTATAAACCTTCTGTGAAGCCCTTGGGGTTCAAAGCTCTCACCACACATCTAGATAAGTTCCTTGGAGGGGTCTAGTTTTCCAAAATGGGGTCACTTGTGGCGGGTTTCCACTGTTTAGGCACACAGGGACTCTCCAAATGCGACATGGCGTCCAATCTCAATTCCAGCCAAAAAAGTCAAATGGCGCTGCTTCCCTTCCGAGCTCTGCCATGCGCCCAAATAGTGGTTTACCCCCACATATGGGTATCAGCGTACTCAGGACAAATTGCACAATAAACTTTTGGGATCCTTTTATCCTTTGAAAAATAAAAATTGGGGGTGAAAAGATCATTTTTGTGAAAAAAATATGATTTTTTAAATTTTACGGCTCTACGTTATAACCTTCTGTGAAGCCCTTGGGGTCTAGTTTCCAAAATGGGTCACTTATGGGGGTTTCCACTGTTTAGGTACATCAAGGACTCTCCAAACGCGACATGGTGTCCGCTCTCGATTCCAGCCAATTTGACATTCAAAATCTCAAATGATGCTCCTTCCCTTCTGAGCACTGCCGTGCGCCTAAAGATTGGTTTTCCCCCCCACACATGGGGTATTGGTGTACTCAGGGAAATTGTACAACAAATATTGTGGTTCATTTTCTCCTGATACCCTTGACAAAATTAAAAAATTGTGTCGAAAGAAAAATTTTGGGAAAAAAAGTTAAATGTTCATTTTTTTCCTTCC
This sequence comes from Oophaga sylvatica, assembly GCA_033576555.1. NCBI lineage: Eukaryota > Metazoa > Chordata > Amphibia > Anura > Dendrobatidae > Oophaga > Oophaga sylvatica. Next base: position 482,578,852 of record JARQOD010000002.1, read on the forward strand.
ACATTGCTTCAATTCTTGTGAAGTACCTAAAAGGGTTAATAAACTTCTTGAATGTGGCTTTGAACACCTTGAGGGGTGCAGTTTTTAGAATGGTGTCACTTTTGGGCATTTTCTGTCATATTGACCCCTCAAATTCACTTCAAATGTGAGGTGGTCCCTAAAAAAATGGTTTTTGTAAATTTTGTTGGAAAAATGAGAAATTGCTGGTCAACTTTTAACACTTATCACTTCCTAACAAAAAAAATTTTGGTTCCAAAATTGTGCTGATGTAAAGTAGACATGTAGGAAATGTTTATTTTTAAACTATTTTTGTGACATATCTCTCTGATTTAATGGCATAAAAATTAAAAGTTTGAAATTTTCAAAATTTTTGCCATATTTCCGTTTTTTTCATAAATAAACGCAAATTATATAGAAGAAATTTTACCACTATCATGAAGTACAATATGTCACGAGAAAACATTCTCAGAATCGCCAAGATCCATTGAAGCGTTCCAGAGTTATAAGCACATAAAGAGACAGTGGTCAGAAATGTAAAAATTGGCCTGGTCATTAACCTACAAAATGGCTTGGTCATTAAGGGTTAATCTGGTCTTCAGTGCCTTACAAGAGACTCCCTTTTAGCCATTACAAGATGTTCCTCTTTCTCTTCTGTCGTGGAAGGTTGTTATTCTTGTCGCAATAACCTCCATCAGACTGGTCTCGGAATTGGCAGCCTTGTCTTGTCAACCTCCCTTCATGATTTTCCACCAGGACAAGGTGGTGCTTAGGACGTCTCCATCCTTTTTGCCTCAAGTCGTCTCGGCTTTTCATCTGAACAAGGATATAGTCCTACCTTCGTTCTGTCCGGTTCTGGTTCACCGTACTGAGAAAGCTATTCACACATTGGAGTTGGTGAGGGCTCTCCGGAGGTAGATTTCCATGACTGCATCTTTCCACGAATCAGACGCCCTTTTCATGCTACCGGAGGGACGCAGAAAGGGCCTGCCTGCTTCCATGGCCACGTTAGCCAGATGGATCTGCTTTGCGATCCAAGAAGCCTACCGTGTCAAGGGTCAGCCTATCCCGTCGGGGATTAAGGCACACTCCATTCGGCCAGTGGGGGCTTCCTGGGCCATTCGGCACCAGGCATCGGCACAGCAAGTGTGCAAGGCTGCGACTTGGTCCAGTCTTCACACATTTGCTAAGCATTACAATAGTCATGCTCAAGCTTCTTCAGATGCGGCACTTGGCAGACAGATTCTGCAATCAGCCATTTTGCATCTGTAGTCTTCTTTTACTCATTTATGCATTTGGTTTACGAGGCTTCAACTGTTGTCATGTTTTCCCACTCAGGGACTGCTTTGGGATGTCCCATGGTCCTGTATCCCCCAATGAGGCGACGGAGAACGGATTTTTGTGTGTACTCACCGTAAAATCCTTTTCTCAGAGCCAAGAGATTGCTGCAGCTGCAGGAGTGAAGAAGAGCAGAACCACAAGATATGCGGAGAGGAGCTGCAGCAAGAGATTGTTGGAGTGGCAGGAGCGAAGCAGAGCGGAACCGCAAGATATGCGGAGAGGAGCTGCAGCACGAGATTGCTACAGCGGCAGGAGCGAAGCAGAGCGGAACCACAAGATATGCGGAGAGGAGCTGCAGCAAGAGACTGCTGCAGCGGCAGGAGCGAGGCAGAGCGGAACCGCAAGATATGCAGAGAGGAGCTGCAGAAAGAGATTGCTGCAGCTGCAGTGAAGCAGAGCGGAACTGCAAGATATGTGCAGAGGAGCTGCAGCAAGAGATTGCTGCAGTAATGAATCAGAGCGGAACCGCAAGATATGCGGAGAGGAGCTGCAGCAAAAAGCAGAGCAGAACCGCAGAAGTGCAAACAAGAGGCAGAGAGAGATACAGAGAGACCACAAGGCAAGACACAGCAGGGAAGAAACCACAGACAAGGAGACCAAGAGACAAAGGTAGGACAGAGTTCAGACAAGGTAATGACACGTGACAAGGTACAGGGACAAAGACACCGGGACCAGGATATTCTGCCTCCTGGAGGGCGGACAAACAGGAACAAGGCAAAGCTAAGAGTGAAGCCTCCAAGATGGAGGAACACAAGGCAAGACCTGGCAGCTCTGCAGCAAGATACTGAGTTAACACATTGCACAGGCCAGATCCACAGGGTGGAGCTGCCCTAAATACTAGAGGGCTAATGGTAAATGGTCAGTCAGGTGCACCCTGACTCTATAAGAACCAGAGAGTTCTGGCGCCGCCCCCCTATGTACACAGGAGACATGCAGAGAGCAGAAAGGAGACAAGAGGTACAGAGCCTGGAGCTGGCAGCAGACAGAAATCACAGCATGACCTGAAGCAGTGAACAAGTAGGTGTGTGAGGGATGGGAGGCCATGCAGTGATGCCAGCAGGGTTGTTACAACAACTTCCTAACGAAAAAAAATTTTGGTTCCAAAATTGTGCTGATGTAAAGTAGACACATGGGAAATGTTACTTATTAAGTATTTTGTGTGACATATCTGTTTGATTTAAGGGCATAAAAAATTCAAAGTTGGAAAATTGCAAAATTTTCGCCAAATTTGTTTTTTTCACAAATAAACGCAAGTCATATCAAAGAAGTTTTATGACTATCATGAAGTACAATATGTCACGAGAAAACAGTGTCAGAATCACCGGGATCCATGGAAGCGTTCCAGAGTTATTACCTCATAAAGGGACAGTGGTCAGAATTGTAAAAATTTGCCTGGGAGTAAAGGGGATAAACATATTTTTTTTTTGTTAGGACGTTATAACGGTTAAAAGTTGACCAGCGATTTCTCATTTTCAAGGGTATCAGGAGAAAATGAACCACAATATTTGTTGTGCAATTTTTCCTGAGTACACCGATATACCATGTATGGAGGAAGACCAATTTTTAGGCACATGACAGGGTTCGGAAGGAATGGAGCACCCTTTGACGTTTTGAACATCAAATTGGCTGGACATGTCTCAAGATCAGACGCCATGTTGCGTTTGCAGAGCCCCTGATGTGCCTAAACAGTGGAAACCCCCAAGTGACCCCATTTTGGAAACTATACCCCTCAAGAGACTTATCTAGATGTTTGGTGAGCGCCTAGAACCTCCAGGTGTTTCACATAAGTTTATAACGTAGAGCCATGAAAATTAAAAATTACATTTTTCCACAAAAAAATCATCTTTTAGCACCAATTTTTTTATTTTAACAAAGATAGGAGAAAATGGGCCCCAAAAATTGTTGTGCAATTTCTTCTGAGTACGTCTATACCCCATGTGTTGAGGAAGACCACTGTTTGGGTGCACGGCAGGGTTTGAAAATGAAAATGAAGGAGCACCGTTTGATGTTTCGATCGTAAAATTGGTTGGACATGGCTCAAGATCGGACTCTAGATTGCATTTGGAGAGCCCCCGATGTGCCTAAACAGTAGAAAATCCCTACAAATGGTACCATTTTGGAAACTAGACCCCTCAAGAAACTTATCTAGATGTGTGGGGAGCATCTTGAACTACCTGGTGCTTTACAGAAGTTTATAACAGAGCTAAGAAAATTTTTAAAAAATCCCATTTTTTCCCACAAAATTTTTCTTTTATCCCCCAATTTTTTATTTTCTCAACGGTAACAGGAGAAAATGGACCCCAACATTTGTTGTGCAATTTCTCCTGAGTGTGCCAATACCCCATGTGTGGGTGAAAACTACTTTTGAGGCACAGTGCAAAGGTCAAAAGGGAAGAGGCGCCATATTATAGTGCAGATTTTATTATTATGGTTTGAGTGTGCCATTTTTTCCCCACACTATTTTTTCCGAAAAATAATCTTTTATTAATATAGTAATTGTATTTTCACAGACATCTATATATCTACCTATTCTATTTATATTTACTGTATGTAATACATCTCTTCTATCCTGTCGGATCCTCCAGTGATTTTACAGAACATGGTAGATGAAGTGCCGGATTTTATTCTATCTACTGTATATACTCACGCATAAGCCGACCCATGTATAAGCCGACCCCCCTAATTTTGCCACAAAAAACTGTGAATACTAATTGACTCGTGTGTAAACCTAGGGTGAAAAATGATTATGCCCCCATATGATGCTCCACAGATTATGCTCCCATATGCTGCACAGATTATGCCCCCATATGCTCCACAGATTATACCCCCACATGCTGCACAGATTATGCCCCCATATGCTGCACATATTATGCCCCTACATGCTCCACAGATTATGCCCAATATGCTCCACAGATTATGCCCTCATATGCTCCACAGATTATGCCCTCATATGCTCCACAGATTATGCCCCATATGCTGCACAGATTATGCCCCCATATGCTCCACAGATTATGCCCAATATGCTCCACAGATTATGCCCAATATGCTCCACAGATTATGCCCCCATATGCTCCACAGATTATGCCCTCATATACTCCACAGATTATGCCCCCATATGCTCCACAGATTATGCCCCCATATGCTGCACAGATTATGCCCCCATATGCTGCACAGATTATGCCCAATATGCTCCACAGATTATGCCCATATATGCTCCACAAATTATGCCCCCATATGTTCCACAGATTATGCCCCCATATGCTGCACAGATTATGCCCCATAGTATAATAGGTCCCTCATGCTGCCGCGCTGCTGCTGCTGCAAAAAAAATGACATACTCACCTCTCGTCGCTGGGGGCCAGGTGCCAGTGTCCTGAGCAGGCGGTGACACCGGCGCGCTATGGGGGACAGGTGCCGGTGTCAACGCTCGCTCAGGGCCCCGGCACCTGAGATTTACCTGTCACCGGACCGGTCCATCGCTGCGCTGCTCCCCCTTTCGGGTCCTCGGCAGTGAATGATCAGGCAAGGGCGGGACATGCACTAACGATGTCATAGCGCCCTCTGCCTGAACATTCACAGCCAGAGGAGTTAGACGAGGGAGCAGCCGGCGGAGGGGTGAGTATGATCCGACACCCCCGCTCCCCCTCCCCCGCCGACCCCCATATATGACTCGCGTATAAGCCGAGAGGGGACTTTCAGCCCTAAAAAATGGGCCGAAAATCTCAGCTTATACACGAGTATATACAGTATCTATCTCTCTATCTATGCTATATATATATATATATATAATATATATATATATAATATATATATATATATATATAATTGTGGGACAGTGAGGGAATATGTGTTGAATGGGGTGTACATTTCACCTAGGTACTGTGCTGAATGGTATAAGGGAAATGTGTGGCTTTGTAAACCTAGTGGTAGAGAAAGGTCACTACACCTCACATTCAGCACATGTGTAGCCCTGTATTTAAGGTACACAATACCAGGAGGATGAGTGGAGAGGTAACGGTTAAGGGCTCCACATGACATCACATACACTTCGGACACACCCAATAGGGGTGTAGAGGGGTGTGGTTTTTAGCACAAGAGAGTCTGGTAGCGTCTCCTGAGGTGAAGGGAGAGAGAAGGAGTGCCTGTCTGGAGCACCAAGATTCCTGTCGATTCAGAGAGACAGTACAGTAGTGGAGGCTAGTATGGACAATCGGATGATGTCCTAGCCTAGTCAGTGCTGAGATTGAGAGTTTGAGCAAGTCGAAGGGCACAGTGGAAGGAATTCAGAAGTGCTTTAGGATTGAAGTATCTTGCACATTGTCACCGGTCACTGGAGACCGAAGCGTCACTATTGCTCCAGGCATAGTGATAGGAAAACCAGAGGCTTACTGGACCTTAGGTTACAGAAAGCAGCCCTTGGAGTGTCAGTACGTAACAGGGGTCAGGTGGAATAGGAACTTTGAGCCTGATCAGCAAAAGTAAGAACCTAGTTCCATCACTGGAAGGCTCCGACCACAAAACTGACCGGGCAGTACAGCTTTGAAATAGCTGGAGTTTCAGGAGGGAACTACGCTTTACGCTGGTTGGACTCATCATCATTGGAAAGTTAAGGAGGCCCCTACCTTGCTCAGCCGTTGCCTCAAAACTCATCCTCCATCAACCCCATCAGCCTCCCTGGGACCTGTCTTACCATCTGACAAGTAAAAGGTATGGAAAGACGCTGACGGTGTGAGACTGAGTTATTTAATTATATCCTGCACAACCCCCACCATAACTATCGACCTGAGGGAAGAGTCCCACCTGTAGGGGACCCGACATCTAGCTGCCTCACCATCCCCTCAGAGATCTACAGCAGCGCTGGTACAAATTACCAGAGAACTACAGGTGGCGTCACGAACTGTAAATATATCAAATCCCCTGTAAATATTCCCCCAAACATACGCCAGACCGCCAGGGCCACAGACCGATCCACCGCTACCCGTGACAACCCCATAGACTTCCATGGGCTCGGCTCTGAGTACCCCATTGCCCTGGTAATCCACAATTGTGGTGGGGTCGATACACACACACTTGCAGCTCAGGCCTGAAACCATTCAGCTGTTAATTAGGAGACCAGAAGTAGGTGTCTGCAAACACAGTCAGGGAGCTGGCTTAGTCTGGACACAGGAAGGTGTCCCGGCACAAGAAGCAGTCTCCAGGAGTGGGAGCTGGCTTAGTCTGGACACAGGAAGGTGTCCCGGCACAAGAAGCAGTCTCCAGGAGTGGGAGCTGGCTTAGTCTGGACAGGGAGTCCAGGCACAAGAAGCAGTCTCCAGGAGTTTGAGCTATCTCAGTCTGGGTGCAGGAAGTACCCCGGACACAGGAGTAGTCTCAGTGAGAATCCGTGCGAATAGCGGCTGAATAGGAGTGGATCTCTCTCAAGTCTGGACATTGAAGGTGCCTTCAGACACAAGGAGGAGTATCTGTGAAACTCCATACTGGTAACATATATCATATGTGTTGTTTGGGCACAGACTGGTAGAGTCTGGACCCGGATAGATAGGGAAATCGATCTATGTGTAATTAGTGGCTAGACAAGCCTAGTTTTCTGTTTATGCTTTATTTTTATCTGTTTGCTGTGGACTTTAATAAAGCTGGTTGCGGCCAGTTTTAACACCAGAACTGCTGTCTGAATGAACTGTTTTCATGCCATTCTGTCTACCCAGACAGCGATCCTAGAGCTATATCCCCTGGAAATGTTACAATTGGCGGAGAATGCTGGGGCAGCACAGTGGCTGATACAAATGGTGCTGGAATGTGCATGCAGCACAGTGGCTTAGAGACAGCAATAAAGGTGAAGTCTGTTGAAATAGCAGCAGAGAAAAAAAGTGTGTCAAGAGAAACGTCTGATTGGAGCAGTCTTAAAGAGACAGTAGCCCTAATAGAGTTTGCAGAGAAAAAAAAAAAAAAAGTGTCTGCACAGCAGAGCTGAATTTTTCTGTGGAAAAGACTGTGGAGTGTGTATGTCTTGAGTGAAGACTGCCGTTGTTGAGACAGAGAAGTCTGACAGCATGGATGACAAGCATGGAGGCGCTGTTTGAACAAATGGCGCAAGTTAATGTGCAACATAAGACTGCCGTGGTTGAGACAGATAAGTCCGGCAGTATGGAGGGGCTCGTTGAGTACCTGGTCCAGGCCCAGCGGACCATGGAGCAGCAGCGCCTGCAGCACCAGCAGCGCATGCAGCAGGCCCAGCGGAGCATGGAGCAGCAGCGCCTGCAGCACCAGCAGCGCATGCAGCAGGCCCGGCAGCAATTCCTGCAGCAGCAGCAGAGAAATAACCGGTTGTTGGAGCAGATTGCAGCTCTCAGCACCTCGTCCCAGAGTAATGTTGTGAAGGCACCTGCCTTGTCCGCTGTAAAGAAGGCGGTAAGACGGTCCCTGAAAAAGATGACACCTCGTGATGATGTGGAGGTATATCTCACTAGGTTTGAGGGACTGGCAGAGAAGGAGAATCTGCCCCTATCTGAATGGGCCATGATGGTCGCACCCTATCTGATTGGAGTGCCCCAGGTGGCCTATGCTGACCTGAGCGAGCAGGACAGCCAAGACTATGGCAAGCTGAAAGCGGAGATTCGTACCCGGATGGGTGTTACGGTGACAGCCCGTGCCAGGGGAGTTCATGACTGGAGATGCAGTTGGGAGTCTGCAGTCAGCAAACCTGATTATGGAGTTGAAAAGGTGATAGTGGACCGCTACAACCCAAGCACGTCCTCCTGAGGTACAGCCGTCTGAGAGGTCGTCACTTCGGAGTTCCTGGACGCCGAACTCTCCCGGTAAGAGCGTTCCAGCTGTTGGGGTCGTGTGGGTGGAGAGTGTGATGGACAGTGTTGGAGATGTCGTGAAATTGCAGCCAACTGTCCAATAGAGGGGGAGCCTATGTGTTTGTGATGTTGGCGGATCCCTCTCTCCCTGCGCAGAACCTGTGTGTGTGTCCACCTCAGCCTAAGAGACTGGACCACAGGCGTCCCCGGTGGTTGTAAATGACTGCCCAGCGCAGGCCCTCTTGGACTCAGAGAGTCCAGTGACTTCCGTATGTGACAGCCTGATTGATAGGGACTTCATCCCTGATAAGCACCTGAGTATGGTGTGCATCCATGGAGACACCAAAGTCTACCCAGAGACTGCCGTGGACTTGGTTCCCAAACTCGGGGAGGTTTCATATGAAGTGGGGGTAGTGAAGAACCTGGTGCACCCCGTCATATTGGGTAATGACTTTCCCCGGTCTAAGGATCTCTGGGGGAAAAATGTTTCTGATGGACAGTGTGATGAAGCTCCTATTGAGGGTGCGCAGTCCCGAGGGGCGGAACACAATGCTAATGGGCCGTTAAACTTATGTGATAATGATGATGACCATGATAATGATGATGATGATAATGATAATGATGATGATGATGGTGATCATGATAATGATGATGACCATGATAATGATGCTGATGCTGATAATGATAATGATGATGATCATGATAGTGATGATGATACTGATCATAATCATGATAATGATATTGATAATAATTATGACTGTGATAGTGATGAAATTCCTTTGCAGGTGATGTTGGGAGACGAGGATGGTGGTTCTCGGGAACCGAGTGTCCCTGACTTGCCTGTGTCCTGTGGCAATTTTGAGAGTGAGCAGTGGCGAGACCCCACTCTTGGGACGGCACAGGAAAATATGATTGTTCTAAATGAGGTTTACAAGGAGCCTGGCTCTGAGGAGAGGTTTCCTCATGCTGCCATGGACAATAGCCTATTGTATAGGGACACTGAAGTCCAGGGAGAGGTCGTGAGTCAGCTCCTGGTGCCTGAGCTATGTAGAGGTATGGTGCTGGGGTTGTCACATAGTCACATACTTGAGGGACCAGATGGTGAAGTTAATGTTGTGGATGACATGTTAACTAAGGTTCCAGATCAAGATGTGAATGAAAATGAATTGTATAACCCTGACAGTAAGCAGGATGTGAATGAAAATGAATTGTATAACCCTGACAGTGAGCAGGATGTGAATGAAAATGAATTGTATAGCCCTGACAGTGAGCAGGATGTGAATGAAAATGAAGTGTATAGCCCTGACAGTGAGCCAGATGTGGCTGAGAGAAGGGGGTGAGACAGGGATAGTGATAGTGATAGTGAATCATCTGATGACCATAAAGCAACCAGTGCAAATGAGGAAGGCATGGTAGCAGAGGAGGTTGAGAGTCCTGAGAAGAAAGCTGATGCTGACCTTACAGCCAGACAGAAGATGGCATCTGAAGAGGTTTTACAGTTGGCCGGTTCCCTGGCGAAGACTAAGGTGACTGAAGAAGTAGAGTGTAGGACTGACGGTAGGGCTTCTGGGCATGTACTGCCAGAAGAGCCTGAAGGAGGGGAACTGGAGAAAAGTGAAAAACCCCCTATGCCTTCTGTGATGGTTGGTGACACATGGTCAGTGCACCAGGGACAGGAGGTACGTGAGTTTCTGAGGAGGAGTCGGCAGAAGTGTTCTGATGTGCTGGGTCGTACTTCTCTGGCCGGGCACTGTATCGAAATTGAGCCCGGCCCTAAGGTCAAGATGAAACCGTTGTCATGGGTGTATCGCCACGAGGATCGTCGCGATTACACACTCTGACTTCTCACAGCTGAGTTGCTGTTTCTTTGTGTTTGGTAATGAGGGAGTTAATTTTACCTAGCTCTTTGCTAAGACTAGGTCCAGCCTCGCCCGGCTGCTTTTGATTATGTTCTAATTAGATTCCTTCATATACCTGCCAGTCTGCTTGTTAGATGCCGGTGAAAGCATTCATGTAGTCTAGCAGACTGGATCAGTTCTGAGAATACTTAAGCTAAGAGCTCCTTAGTTGTTTTTACTCTTACAGCTTATAGTTTATCTCTGAGACCTTAGGTGTTCCTACTGTGTGTGAGTGTTGTATGTAAGACTTTATTTACTTTGTTTCTTGTCTTTCTTGTATGTCTTTCTGTTCATTAACCGTTACCTGTTCATTCCCTTTGGTGGTAATCAGGGTCCTTCTTAGGACTAGATTACAGTTGGCAGGGATTGATAGGAGACAGGGTTTACGCTGGTGGCCTGGACCTCTGTACTTTTAACAGTACCTCCAGGTAGAGGGATTAGTTAGGACCCCAGTTTAGGGTCAGCATAGACCCCGGTCACCCTCTAGCCGGAGACAGTGTATAACGGATTCCGTATTGACCCACTGGACATTCTGTCAGGTAATTCTATGTTATCATATATCTATGCGCATGTTATATAGGATGTTGCCCTTTTGATATAGATTACTGACATCACTTATATATATATCTGCTATACAGCGTGACATTTTCACCGGCCTATACTAAAGATTCTCCCCAGCTGTCATGGATCCAGTAGCCCAGCTGGCCCGGCAGTTGCAGGGGTTGTCCATGGAGTTTGCAGACATTAAGTCCAAGGTTTTATCCCCCCCGGAGCAAACCAGATCTGAACCTAAGGTTGCTCTCCCGGACAGGTTCACTGGTGGGCGGGACAAATTTTTTACTTTCCGGGAGGCATGTAAATTGTACTTTCGGCTGCGGCCTCGGTCATCTGGGAGTGAAGAGCAGAGGGTGGGAATTGTTATCTCGCTCTTACAAGGGGACCCTCAATCTTGGGCGTTCTCTATTCCTCCAGGCTCCCCAGATCTCCAGTCAGTGGATCGATTTTTTACTGCCCTGGGTCTGGTATATAATGATCCGGATCGAGTTTCCCTTGCTGAAACAAAGTTACGTAAAATACGGCAGGGAAATCGTCCAGCGGAGGAATATTCTTCTGAGTTCCGTAGATGGGCAACAGATACTCAGTGGAATGACCCCGCTCTTAGGAGCCAGTTTTGTCAAGGGTTGTCTGACAAATTAAAAGATGTGTTGGCTCAGTATGATTCTCCTCCATCACTGGAGGCTGCTATGGCTCTCGCTATTCGCATTGATAGACGAATTCGGGGAAGACGCGAGGTAACTCCGCCTCCCGTGATGACTCCACCTACTACTAAAGTCCCTTATACTGAGGTTCCCCTGGTCTGTTCTGAGGAACCCATGCAGTTGGGAGGGACATCTTTTTGTAGGAGGGAATCGGCGGTGCGCCGCAAGACTAGAAGGTGTTTCTTTTGCGGGAGAGAGGGACATTTTGTTGGGGGGTGTCCATCCCGGACCTCTTTGAGCAAAGGAGTTAACCTGGGAGTGTGTATTTCGTCCCCAAATCCCTCTCAGTTTCTCGTGCCTGCGGAGGTGGTGATTGGTACTAGAACTGAGAGGATTTCTGTTTTTCTTGATAGTGGGTCTGGGGCTAATCTGGTGGACGCTCGGTTTGCCCAGGTGCATGGTATGCAACTGAGTGTATTGGCCAAACCGGTCCCTATAGTCTCTATTGATTCTAGACCTCTCGGTCTAAGTAGCTTGGTACAAGCTGTTCATAACATAGATCTTCGAGTAGGGCAATACATAAAGAGCAATTGTCTTGTTATGTGTTGGAGGGTCTACCTACTCCTATTGTGTTGGGACTTCCTTGGTTGGCTAAACATAACCCAGTGATTGATTGGCAATCCAGAAAGATAAGCCAGTGGGGTGAATTTTGCAGGAATAACTGCATGAGCACGGTCATCGGTGCGGTTGTGCCTAGGACTTTGTCTCCTTTTCTGGAGGACTTTGGGGAGATGTTCTCAGAGGAGGGTGTAAAGAGTTACCTCCTTATCGCGCATATGACGGCTCAATAAAGTTGCTTCCTGATGCCTTATCTCGTACTTTCCCAGGGGCCGGGAAGACGGATGATCCGGTTCCTATTCCTCAGGAGGGAGTTGTAGTGTCAGCTGTATGCTCTGAGCTTGAGGGGGAGGTATTGGGGGCTCAGGGGACGCCCCTGTGGGACTTTCAGGGAGACTGATAGTTCCAGATCGGTTAAGACTGAAGGTTACGGGGAACCGTTACAAACGGATGGCTGATAGGGGGAGAGTTTTTGGTCTAGATCTGAAGGTGAACGATCTGGTTTGGTTGTCTACCAGGAATATAAAACTTAAAGTTCCCTCCTGGAGGTTGGGTCCCAGATTCATCGGGCCGTACAGGATCAGTTCCATAATTAATCCTGTGGCATTTCGTCTGGACCTCCCTCCTACGTTTAAAATTCATAATGTGTTTCACAAGTCATTACTTAAAAAGTATGTGGCACCAGTCATACCGTCACCTCTACCTCCTCCTTCAGTGGTGGTCAATGATAACGTGGAATTTCATGGGTCGAAAATCATTGACTCACGTCTCAGTCGCCGATCCCTTCAGTACTTGGTTCATTGGAGGGTGTATGGTCCTGAGGAGAGGACGGGGGTCCCTGCGTCTGATGTTAACGCAGATCGATTGGTTTGGACCTTTCACACAACTCACCCGGCAGACCTGGCCCTGAGGGTCCGGAGTCCCCTCGTAGAGGGGGGTACTGTCATGGGTGTATCGCCACGAGGATCGTCGCGATTACACACTCTGACTTCTCACAGCTGAGTTGCTGTTTCTTTGTGTTTGGTAATGAGGGAGTTAATTTTACCTAGCTCTTTGCTAAGACTAGGTCCAGCCTCGCCCGGCTGCTTTTGATTATGTTCTAATTAGATTCCTTCATATACCTGCCAGTCTGCTTGTTAGATGCCGGTGAAAGCATTCATGTAGTCTAGCAGACTGGATCGGTTCTGAGAATACTTAAGCTAAGAGCTCCTTAGTTGTTTTTACTCTTACAGCTTATAGTTTATCTCTGAGACCTTAGGTGTTCCTACTGTGTGTGAGTGTTGTATGTAAGACTTTATTTACTTTGTTTCTTGTCTTTCTTGTATGTCTTTCTGTTCATTAAACCGTTACCTGTTCATTCCTTTGGTGGGAATCAGGGTCCTTCTTAGGACTAGATTACAGTTGGCAGGGATTGATAGGAGACAGGGTTTACGCTGGTGGCCTGGACCTCTGTACCTTTAACAGTACCTCCAGGTAGAGGGATTAGTTAGGACCCCAGTTTAGGGTCAGCATAGACCCCGGTCACCCTCTAGCCGGAGACAGTGTATAACGGATTCCGTATTGACCCACTGGACATTCTGTCAGGTAATTCTATGTTATCATATATCTATGCGCATGTTATATAGGATGTTGCCCTTTTGATATAGATTACTGACATCACTTATATATATATCTGCTATACAGCGTGACAACCGTGCAGGATACCCGAGGCCCGCAGAGAGCATAGGCCTGGGAGGGTACAGGGTAGTGCGGATGCTTCAGATGAAGAGAAAGTTGATGTTGGCAATGACAGTGGTGAGGATGAAGCTGATGAGGGCCATGACTGGTCCGGAGTTCACTGTCTCTGTTGGATTGTTGACCAGCCCTCCGGTCTGGATGACCGGCCCTCCGGTCTGGAGAAGAGGGAGGGATATGTGGGACAGTGAGGGAATATGTGTTGAATGGGGTGTACATTTCACCTAGGTACTGTGCTGTATGGTATAAGGGAAATGTGTGGCTTTGTAAACCTAGTGGTAGAGAAAGGTCACTACACCTCACATTCAGCACACACTTGCAGCTCAGGCCTGAAACCATTCAGCTGTTAATTAGGAGACCAGAAGTAGGTGTCTGCAAACACAGTCAGGGAGCTGGCTTAGTCTGGACACAGGAAGGTGTCCCGGCACAAGAAGCAGTCCCAGGAGTGGGAGCTGGCTTAGTCTGGACACAGGAAGGTGTCCCGGCACAAGAAGCAGTCTCCAGGAGTGGGAGCTGGCTTAGTCTGGACAGGGAGTCCAGGCACAAGAAGCAGTCTCCAGGAGTTTGAGCTATCTCAGTCTGGGTGCAGGAAGTACCCCGGACACAGGAGTAGTCTCAGTGAGAATCCGTGCGAATAGCGGCTGAATAGAGTGGATCTCTCTCAAGTCTGGACATTGAAGGTGCCTTCAGACACAAGGAGGAGTATCTGTGAAACTCCATACTGGTAACATATATCATATGTGTTGTTTTGGGCACAGACTGGTAGAGTCTGGACCCGGATAGATAGGGAAATCGATCTATGTGTAATTAGTGGCTAGACAAGCCTAGGTTTTCTGTTTATGCTTTATTTTTATCTGTTTGCTGTGGACTTTAATAAAGCTGGTTGCGGCCAGTTTTACACCAGAACTGCTGTCTGAATGAACTGTTTTCGTGCCATTCTGTCTACCCAGACAGCGATCCTAGAGCTATATCCCCTGGAAATGTTACAATATATATATATAAATATATATATATTTATAATTTTATATATATATAATATATATATATATATATATAGTACAGACCAAAAGTTTGGATACACCTTCTCATTTAAAGATTTTTTGTATTTTCATGACTATGAAAATTGTAAATTCACACTGAAGGCATCAAAACTATGAATTAACACATGTGGAGTTATATACTTAACAAAAAAGTGTGTAACAACTGAAATTATGTCTTATATTCTAGGTTCTTCAAAGTAGCCACCTTTTGCTTTGATGACTGCTTTGCACACTCTTGGCATTCTCTTGATGAGCTTCAAGAGGTAGTCACCAGAAATGGTCTTCCAACAATCTTGAAGGAGTTCCCAGAGATGCTTAGCACTTGTTGGCCCTTTTGCCTTCACTCTGCCATCCAGCTCTCCCCAAACCATCTCGATTGGGTTCAGGTCTGGTGACTGTGGAGGCCAGGTCATCTGGCGTAGCACCCCATCACTCTCCTTCTTGGTCAAATAGCCCTTACACAGCCTGGAGGTGTGTTTGGGGTCATGTCCTGTTGAAAATAAATGATGGTCCAACTAAAACGCAAACCGGATGGAGCAACGTGTCGCTGCAAGATGCTGTGGTAGCCATGCTGGTTCAGTATGCCCTTAATTTTGAATAAATCCCCAACAGTGTCAGCAAGCAAAGCACCCCCACAGCATCACACCTCCTCCTCCATGCTTCACGGTGGGAACCAGGCATGTAGAGTCCATCCGTTCACCTTTTCTGCATCGCACAAAGACACGGTGGTTGGAACCAAAGATCTCAAATTTGGACTCATCAGACCAAAGCACAGATTTCCACTGGTCTAATGTCCATTCCTTGTGTTCTTTAGCCCAAACAAGTCTCTTCTGCTTGTTGCCTGTCATTAGCAGTGGTTTCCAAGCCGCTATTTATCTGAAGGCCTGCTGCACAAAGTCTCCTCTTAAAAGTTGTTGTAGAGATGTGTCTGCTGCTAGAACTCTGTGTGGCATTGACCTGGTCTCTAATCTGAGCTGCTGTAAACCTGCGATTTCTGAGGCTGGTGACTCGGATAAACTTATCCTCAGAAGCAGAGGTACTCTTGGTCTTCCTTTCCTGGGGCGGTCCTCATGTGAGCCAGTTTCTTTGTAGCGCTTGATGGTTTTTGCAACTGCACTTGGGACACTTTCAAAGTTTTCCCAATTTTTCGGACTGACTGACCTTCATTTCTTAAAGTAATGATGGCCACTCGTTTTTCTTAGCTGCTTTTTTCTTGCCATAATACAAATTCTAACAGTCTGTTCAGTAGGACTATCAGCTGTGTATCCACCAGACTTCTGCACAACACAACTTATGGTCCCAACCCCATTTATAAGGCCAGAAATCCCACTTATTAAACCTGACAGGGCACACCTGTGACATGAAAACCATTTCTGGTGACTACCTCTTGAAGCTCATCAAGAGAATGCCAAGAGTGTGCAAAGCATTTCACAAAGCAAAAGGTGGCTACTTTGAAGAACCTAGAATATAAGACATAATTTCAGTTGTTACACACTTTTTTGATAAGTATATAATTCCACATGTGTTAATTCATAGTTTTGATGCCTTCAGTGTGAATGTACAATTTCATAGTCATGAAAATAAAGAAAAACTTTAAATGAGGAGGTGTGTCCAAACTTTTAGTCAGTACTGTATATGACTCACGTATAAGCCGAGAGGGGGACTTTCAGCCTTAAAAAATGGGACTGAAAATCTCGGCTTATACGCGAGTATATATGGTATTTATGTGTATAATCTATTCATTCTAATCTATTCTAACCTCTCACGCTGTGATATTACTGTACGCGGTACATGAATTGCCGGCTTATCAAATGCGATCGATCGGTGTTAAAAATCGGACAGCACTCTCTTGGTCCGAGTGCTGTATGATTTTTTTGCAAGAAGATGTAAAGGGAGGGCACCACCTAAAGACAATAACATTGATAAAACATTGGAAAAAATTATTTAGTCAGCCACCAATTGTGCAAGTTCTTCCACTTAAAAAAGATGAGAGAGGCCTGTAATTGACATCATAGGTAGACCACAACTATGAGAGTCAAAATGAGAAAACAAATCCAGAAAAATCAACCTTGTTGATTTGGCAAGATTTATTTTGTAAATTATGGTGAAAATAATGGTCACAAAAAAAAATGCCAGATTTCTGATTCTCACAGACCAAAAACTTTTTTTTAAGGGCTCCCTGTGCTCCACTCATTACTTTTTTTTAACCCTTTTTGGTGAAATTTTTTTTTTCATTCCTTTTTACTTTTGGGATTTAAAAAGCATTTTTTGCCATCCAGCTTGCCCTTTTTTATCGGTTTTTGGAATTCAACTAACCTGAAGGAATGGTGTGGGGGCTTTGAGAAGTATTTTTAAAAAAAAATTGAGGGTCCAAAATTTTTGCCAGGCTGTTTTAAAAAGTGAGACAGTGAGAAAAAGGGGGGTTGAATGGGGTGTATTTTTTCACCTAGAACGGGGCCCTTTTAAGGGGAAATGTATGGTTTAAAAAATTGGTAAAAAAGGCACTACCCTTACATTCATTACACACTTGAGTCGGGCCCCTAAACACTCAGGTGTTAATAGGAGACCAGAAGTAGTGTCTGCGAACACAGTCAAGAGCCGCTTATCTGGAACGGGGGTCCGGCACGAAGGTTCCCCGGGGAAAAAGAGCTGTCTCGTCTGGGTGCTCGATGTCCCCCGGACACAGGGTAGTTCTGTGAAACCAGGGAAAAACCTCAAATAGGGGGGAGCTCCCAAGTCTGGACGTTGAAGGGATTCAGACAAAGGGGGGAGCCTTGAAACTCCATGCTAGTAAATCTGAAATATTTTTTGGTTTTCCCCCGGTGGTAGAGTCGGACCCAAAGATAGGGAAACTATCTAAGTGTAAAGGGCTAGACAAGCCCGGGGTTTATGTTTAGTTTTTTTTTTATCTGTTTGCGTGGACTTTAAAAAGCTGGGCCCCCAGTTTTCCCAAAATGCTGTCAAAAGGAACGTTTCTGTGTTTTTTCCGTTACCCGGACGGGATCTCAGAGCTTAACCCTGAAAAGCTTAAATTTGGGGGGAGAAGCGGGGCAGCCCGGGGGCTGTACAATGGTGCAAAGTGGTAGACAGGGGGGGGGGGGGGGGGACGAAATAAGGTGAAGTCTGTTAAGCAGCAGCAGAGAGAAAAAAAAAAAAGTGGTCAGAGAAAAAAAAAAAAAAGAGAAAGCTGTTGGAGCATTCTTAAAGAGACAGCCCCCAAAAAGTTTTTGCAAAAGAAAAAAAAAGTGTTCTGCCAGCAAAGCTGAAATTGTTGTGGAAAAGACTGTGGAGTGTGCGCAGCAAAGAAAAGCTGTTGGAGCAGTCTTAAAAAGACATGGCCCAAAGGTTTGCAAAAAAAAAAAAAGTGTCTGCACCAAAGCTGAATTTTCTGTGGAAAAGACGTGGAGGTGTATGTCTTATGAAGACTGCCGTTGGGCAGAGAAGTCGACAGCTGGATGACAGCATGGAGGCGCTGTTTAAAAAATGGCGAAATTAAAATTGAACATAAGACTGCCTTTTTAAAAAAAAAGCCCGCAGTTGGAGGAGCTCGTTGCCCCTGGCGGGCCCAGAAAAGCATGCAGCAAGCGGGGGCCCAGCGCCTGCAGCCCAGAGCGCTGCAGGGGGCCCACAAAAATTCCCAGCACACGGAGAATAATCGGTTGTTTTTTGAGGGGTTGCAGCACTCAAAAGACTTCAGCGCATCGCCCAAAGTATGTTGCAAAAAAACTGCATGTCCATGTAAAGAAGGCGGTAAGACGGCCCCCAAAAAAATGACACCCGGAGATGTGGGGTATATTACAGGTTTGAGAGATTGGCAGAGAAGGAGTTCTGCCCCTACTGAAGGGGGATGAGTCGCACCCTTCTGATTGGAGCCCCCCAAAGGGTATGCGCCCTGACGAGCGGGGCAGCCAAATTTCCAAGCAAAAAACGGGATTTTACCCGGCTGGGGTTACGGGAAGCCCTCCCGGGGGTTCATGCTGGAAAAGCGTTGGGTCTCAGTCAGAAACCCTTTTTGGGGGTTAAAAAAATGATAGTGAACCCCTACAACCCAGCATGTCCCCCGAGGTAAAGCCAAGGCGGACAAGGAGACCAGGGGGGCCCAAAAGCTGTCAGCCTATGGAAAGGCCTTTTCCCGCAAAAACTTCTCCGTGACCAGCCGCGAGAGGTCTCATTTCAAAGGGCCCGGGCGCGAACCCCGCGGAAGGGGGGCTTTAGTTTGAGAAGGGGGGGATGCGTTAAGGGGGTTCGGGCCCCGGGGGGGCTTTGGGGGTTAAAAAATTTAGGGGGCGGGGGAGAGGGGGAAAAATTGCGCCAACTGTCCAAAGGGGGGAGCCTTTAGTGTTTTAAAAAACCCCCTCTCTCTGGCAACCTGTGGTGTTCCACCCCGCCAAAAAACGGGACCCCGGGTGTCCCCGGGGGTGTAAATACTGCCCAGCACGGCCCTCTTGGATCAAGAGTCCCTGACTTCCGTATTGGGCAAACCGATTTTTTTAGGGACTTCATCCCGATAAACCGGGTATGGTGGCATCCCAAAGGGGGGGGCCCCAAAACCCCCAGACTGCGTGGTTGGTCCCCAAAAAGGGGGGGTTTCATAGAAGTGGGGGGGTGAAAAAAAAATGGGGCAAAAACCCTTATATTTTGGGGAATTCTTTTTTCCCCCGGCTAGGATCGTGGGGAAAAATTTTTTTGAGGCAGTGTAGAAACCCTAATGAGGGGGCGAGTCCCGAGGGGGGGAACAAATGTAGTGGGCCCCTTAAACTTGTGAAATGTATGATGATATAATATTTTAAGATATGATTCATATAAAAGGGGTGACCATGATAATGATTCTGATGCTGATGTGTTATGATGAGTTATATTTTATGAGATAAAACAAACATGATAAGATATTGATAAAAATTTCTGTGATAGTGATGAAATTCTTTTTATATGTTGGGAGACAGGATTGGGGGGTTCTCGGGAACCGAGTCCCCCACTTAAAACCGTGTCGTGCAATTTTTGGGGTGAGAAAAGGGGAGCCCCCCCTTAAACGGCCCCCGGGAAAAAATAAATGTTCTAAAGAGGTTTCCCAAGAGCCTGGCTCTGAGGGAGGTTCCTCAGCCCATAAAACCCCTTTTTGTATAAACACGAAGCCAGGGGAGGTCGGGCCAGCCCTATACTGAGCTTTGGGAATATGTGCTGGGGTTTTCACATAGTCACATACTTGGGGGAAACCCCCTAGGAAACCAAGACCAGAGGGGGAATTTTTTTTGTGGATGACATTAAAAAAGGGTTCCAGACAGTGTGAAGAAATAATTTTTAAACCCCACTTAGCAGGATTGAATGAAAATGAATTGTTAACCTGCAGGAGAGGATGTGAATGAAAATGAAGTGTATCCCCCAAAGTGAGCCAGATGGGTGAAAAAAAGGGGTCAAAAGGGTAGTGATGTGAATAATTTTTGACAATAAAGCAACCAGTGAAAAAGGGAAAGGGGGGTGCAGGGGGTTGGAGCCCCCAGAAGAAAGCTGACTGACCTTCAGCCGGGGAGAGATGCTCTGAAATTTTTACAGTTGGCCGGTTTCCCGGGGGAAAACTAAGGGAAAAAGGGGGACTGGTTTAAAGGGGGGATCGAAAAGAACACGTACAAGTGGGGGGCTGTTGAAGATAAATTATCAATGTTGGTGTGGAACGCTCATGCCCAAAGGGCTCTGAGGGTGATGCTGCAGAGGTGGAAAAAGCCCCGGAAGTGGTAGCACCAAACCAAGCCCACAAAGCGAGGGCTAAGTGAAGTGTGAGGAACAAGACTGAAGATGTGGGGACTGACTCTGCCCCCGGAATCTGTTTTCTGCCGGGGGACAGCGGGGTGGACGGTGTACTGTCCGGGTCCGTGGTGCAACCGCGAAGCTCGGCCGGGGAAATTCGCGCCCGGTGCTCCATTGGTTTCCCCACGACACAAAAGGGTCTGGGTAAATCCAAAAGAGTTTTGAACATCAGGTTTGGCCCTTTGGGGAGCTCAAAACCATTTTCAGGATTCTACACCCGAACCACTCCCCGTAGTGGGGGGGGCTGTGTCGCCCGTTTCGCTCAGACACACAGGGCCGATGGGTGGAAGTGGGGAAGAGAAGGGGGGAGGGGGGCTTTCTAGCATGTCCTACCGAAGAGCCGACAAAGAGGATAAGTATTGTACCGAAAAAGAAAAAAGTCAGCTCCCCCTACAGTGCCCAAACGTTTGAACAGTGTGGCTCAAAAAGGTCAGAGACCATACAAGGCGCTTTTAAATTCTTGAAAAGAATTTAAATAACTGATATTTAAGAAAGTAATGTTAAAAAAGGTTCGGGGGGAATTTGAGAAGCTAAAAAACCCCTATCCCCGTGAAGTTTTGGGGACACAGGGGCAGTGCCCCAAAAAAGGGGGAAAAAAGTTTTGAGGGGAAAAATAGCAAGGTGTTCTGAGTCCCGGCGTACTTCTCTGGTAAGGCACTATGA